>CM077088.1:99116857-99716857 GCA_039513925.1 Platanthera zijinensis
AAAAGCCCAGGAACAAGAGAGAAAAATTCAAGAAGGGACATCTAGGGAAAAAAGCTGAAAAAGAAGATCAGATTTAGGAGGATGAAGATGATGTGAGAACGAAAAATGGAATCCTGTATCAAAGAGTATTATCTTGGACACATATTTTGTTTACAGCAGAGGGGCAAAAATAAATCGAAATGATGTATATAGTCAGTACGAATGGGAGCGGCATAAAGAATTTGAAGCTAAACGTAACATATTTTTCAGGACAACACCGTGGCAGATAAAGCCCCTCCTCCGAGATACTATCCAAAGCCCAAGGAGTATCTTGAGCGACAAAGCAGAAAGTTATTAGCTCAGCAACTTAAAGAAGACATAGCTAAGGATAAAGATCTTTAGGATGTTAGCTTTTGTTTTTAGTTATCACATTTAAACTTTTCTTATCATATAATCATGTGAACATTTCTGTGTGGATATTCATATTTATATATACATGTGTGTGGTTTATTAATTGACTCTCACATTGATCTGATTATGTTTATTGTTCACTCTTTTGGTTAATGCATATTTTATCTGGAGTGTCGAAATTCATCTTAGCTTAGTAGGATTTTGGCTTCGTCAAATAGGGGGAGATTGTTGGGTATTGTATCCACAATTACCTGGATTTGAGGAAGCCTCCTATCAAGCTAAGATGAATTCACTATGTATTTGATGAATTTCTTCTAGTTGTGCTTGCAGCTATTCATTGCTAAATACACACCATTGTCAGGGTGCAGTGGGTCAATATACACGGGTCTGCGCGACGTAATCCCTTGTTGAGCAGATCAGTGTGTTGGCCTATGTGTACTCTCTCTATTGGGGTGTACTTAATTTCAAGTACAGGGCTATGATAAAGCAAGAGCAGACAAGGAGCAAGGATGGGCCAAAGACCAGCTCACGGGTTGGAAGACGAGAATCGTCTAAGTGTAAATCGTCGAGAATCACTAAGTGATTCTCGCCGATTCGTCGAGAATCACTAGATGATTCTCGCCAGGTTGGGCCAGCTGTCTCGACGCAGTCAGAAAATTTCTCTAAGGCAGAATCGTCGAGAATCACTAAGTGATTCTCGCCGATTCGTCGAGAATGACTTTGCATTCTCGACGATTCGGCGAGAATCAAATGTGATTCCCGCCGATTCTCCCCAGTCTCTATAACCTGTGCAGCCAGAATTCGCCAAGTAGAATTCGACGAGAATCGTAAGTGATTCTCGCCGATTCGTCGAGAATCACCTACGATTCTCGCTGATTTTGCCTTGGGTGATTTTTCCGAATTCCTGGACCAGTCTATGTTACCTGCAGCTATTTGAACCAGACTTTGGTCTTTGCTTTGGTGGGGCCCACAACGGTCATCTTTATGACCTAATGTATAAATATACGGGTATTGGTGAACAGTAAAAAAGAACAGACGTGAATTCAAAAAGGTGAGCCGTCGTCGAGCCCTAGCTCTCGATCTTGCTCCGTCGATCGTCTCCGCCGCCGCTCGTGCAGTAGTCACCATAGTTGATCTCGCAGATCCCCGGTGATAGAAGCCAAGTCGTGCACAACGTCTCACGCGTGTCTAACCAGAGATCTTTTGTCTCTTGATTTGAGAAAGGGAAATCTATCCCCGTCCGAATTGATCGAGACGATCGATCTTAGTGTGACCGTTGGAAGACCTTGCCGACTTTGCTAAGAAGATTGAATCTCCATTGCATAGCTGCTATTTTCAGTTGCCGCCGCCAATACCGAGAGCCTTGCCGCCGCCCTTTGTCGCCGCCGATCTCGGGGAGATTCTCTCCAAGAAAGATCAAGGGTTGTGGACTTTTCGTTACCTACAAGAACAAGTAGTCTAACGAAAAGGGACACCTAGATCTTCAAGTTGTTTGTATTTCTTATACACTCCAATTTCTTTTTCATTGTAAAGGAACATTTGGTTCCTAGTTATAGGGTTGGGTGCAACCCGTGTTGTGGGAGTGTTGACTCCTACGTGTGGAAGGGTTCCTTCCGATAGTGCAAGGATTGGATTTCAATCCTGTTGGTGAAGTGACCGAGTCGTCCCTAGATTGGGAGATAGGTCGAAGGGGAAAGTGGACGTACCCAAATCGGGGAACCACTATAAATTGCCTGTGTTATTTTCTGTGCTGTGTGGTTTGTTTTGATTCTGCAGGTACAATTTTAATTCCGCAAATACGCTGCAAGTCACCTATCCCCCCCATAGGTGAAGGTAGTTGACACTAGGTGGACTTTCATAATTCTTCAGATCAGAAAAGAATTTCTTCTTTTGTTGTTAGGAGGACTCTTTTGGGAGGACACGAGCCATTAAATAGTTGGCGAAGTTTGCAAACCAAGGAGAAGGGGATGTGTTAATTAAAAACAGCTTCTCATCGGGAAAATAATCATTAAAATTTTTTCCGTCTAAATTTTCAATATACGGGTTATCTAAACGCGAGAGTTGGTCTGTGTCCAAATTCTCGGCCACACTTTTATCTCGGATTTCCAAATCAAACTCCTGGAGGAGTAAGACCGAGCGAATCAAGCGCGGCTTGGCATATGATTTAGCAAGTAAGTACTTGAGGGCCGAGTGGTTCGTGAAAACTTTAATTTTAGAAAGCATAATATAGGGGCGAAACTTGTCAAAGGCAAAAATAACCACTAATAACTCCTTTTCCACATGGTGTAATTCGCTTGTGCGGATGTGGGTATTTTACTCGCGTAGTAGATAGGGTGGAAGTTTTTAGATATGCATTGTCCTAGAACGACCCCCACCACAAAGCTACTTGCATTACACATGATCTCGAAATGAAGGTCCCAGACCGGAGCTATCATAATTTGTGCGTTAATTAATTTATTTTAAATCAATTCAAAAGCAGATAAACAAACATCATCGAAGTTAAATGGAGCGTCTTCTCTCTAGCAGATGAGTAAGAGGTTTGGTGATTTTGGAAAAAGCTTTTATGAACCTATGGTAGAAACCAGCATAACCTAAGAAACTTCGAATGGCCTTAACATTAGTTTGTGGTGGTAAGTTTTCACCTTAATTTTAGCTTTATCCACCTCAATTCCTCTCGATGAAATCTTGTGACCTAAAACTAACCCCTCCTGTACCATGAAATGACATTTTTCTCAATTAAGGGCAAGGTTAGTTTCCTCACATCTCTTCAAAACTTTTTCTAAGTTTTCTATGCTGATATCAAAAGAGTCACCGAACACGGAGAAGTCATCCATAAATACCTCCATAATACTTTCAACGTACTTGTCAAATATTTCTAACATACATTGTTGGAATGTTGCTGGCGCATTACATAACCCAAATGAAAATCTTTTGTAGGCGAAGGTGCTGAAAGTATAAGTAAACATTGTTTTCTCCTGATGCTCGTGCGAAATGGGGTTTTGAAAATTGTTTGAGAGACTATCGAGAAAATAATAAAAGCTATGGCCAGAAAAACGTTCTAAGATCTGATCGATGAAAGGAAAGGGAAAGTGGTCCTTGCGGGTGGCGTCATTTAACCTACGATAATCTATACAAATACACCACCTTGTCACCGTCCGTATCGGAATTAAATTATTATTTTCATTCAAAACTACCATGATCCCTCCCTTTTAAGGTACTATCTGAACGGGGCTAACCCATTTACTATCTGATATGGGATAGATAATTCCTGCATCTAATAGTTTCATTACCTCGCCCTTTACTACTTCTTTCATGTTTGGATTCAATCGACGCTGAGGTTGAATAGATTTACTTGAATTATCTTCCATTAAAATTTTGTGTGCTGAAAGATGGGCTTATGCCTTTTATATCAGAAATCTGTCAAACAATAGCTCGGCGGTGCTCTTTTAAAATGTATAGAAGTTTAGCACTTTTAGATTCAATTAAAAATTCCGAAACTATCACTAACAGCTTAGAGTCTTTTTCTAAAAATGCATACTTCAAGTGTTCCGACAGTTCCTTCATTTCAAATGTAGGTGGTTCCTCGTATGATGATT
The DNA here is from genome assembly GCA_039513925.1 of Platanthera zijinensis. Lineage (NCBI taxonomy): Eukaryota > Viridiplantae > Streptophyta > Magnoliopsida > Asparagales > Orchidaceae > Platanthera > Platanthera zijinensis. The sequence continues at coordinate 99,120,844 of CM077088.1, forward strand.
TAGAGGGTCTTTCTTTTTCAAAAACAGTTTCTTCGTATATTTGTGATTTATAAGGAAAATTTGAAGGAGCTGAATCAGCGGCCATTGCTGTCTCTTGCAGACACTGAGGTGGTGAGATTGTTGAAGAAGAACAAAAAGAAGAAAATTCACTTTCAGAAAAGTAGTAGGAAGAGTCATCACTTAAAACATCTAGGAAGAAACAAGTGTCATCATTTTCTATGGTGTTTTTCATAGAAGGGGTGATGGAGAACGTAACCTCGTCATCTCCGACTCGTAGGAAGAGCTTACCATTGCTTACATCATTGATGGTGTGGGAGGTGGCATGGAAGGGGCAGCCAAGGATTAGGGGAACCTCGACATCCTCTTCAATGTCCAAGATGACGAAATCCACCGGGAAGATGAATTTGTCGACTTTCACTAAAACGTCCTCCACGATTCCTAACGGATACTTTACCGACCTATCGACAAGCTGGATACTCATTCTCGTCGGGCTAAGGGTACCCAATCCTAACTTCTTAAACAAGGAAAATGACATCAAGTTGATGCTCGCTCCAAAGTCGGCTAGCGCGTGCTTGACAAATAGGTCACCAAAGACACACGGGATAGAAAAACTACCTGAATTTTTGATCTTCTTTGGCAAGCTATTTGTTAAGATGGCGGAGCATTAAAATTTAAAGTGACGTGCGATAAATTTTCTAACTTTTTCTTATTAGTTAGAAGATCCTTCAAGTACTTAACATACTTGGGCATTTGAGATATCGCTTCATGGAAGGGAAAATTGATGTGTATTTGCTTGAACATTTCCAAGAAGCGATTATATTGATCCTCTAACCATTCCTTATTAAGTTGAGAAGGATAAGGCAGAGTAGAATCATTTTTCAAAATTGAGGGTGGAGTGATAAAATCTTTTTCATCGGGTGGAATATTTAAAACTGGGGCGGAGCTTTCCTCGGGCTCTTCACTAACTACACTAGAAATTTGTTTCCAACTCTGAAGAGTTATAGCTTTCACTTTCTCTCTCGGGTTGGGCTCGGTATTGGCAGGAAGAGACCGGGCGGTCGCTTAGATATTGTCTTGACAAGCAACCCTATTTGGTTCTCCAGATTTTTAACAATCCCAGTTAAGTTTCTTATGGTAGCGTCATTCGCATTAATATTCATAGAAAACATTTCCTCAAATCTTGGAGGTTTTTGAAAATTTTGAGGTGGTGGAGGTAGCGCAGAAAAATCATTTTACAGAGGCGGGCGAATAGCGTTCGTAGGATTACTCCAAGAGAAATTCGGGTGATTTCGCAAAGCAGGATTATAATTGTTCGGAAAAGAAAATCCTGGCGCAGGAAAATTAGTAGGAAAAAAATTATTGTAAGCATTCCTAGGTATATTACCAACAAAATCAATTTGTTCAGCGGCAGCTTTTGTAGATTCCCATCCGTGAGGGACGGAGGGAGCAGTCATTTCCGATCCCTTTTTGATAAGCATTTCTACTTGCAGTGCCAGCTGTGAGACGTTATCCTACTCGTACATACCTGCAGGTTTGTTTGGGTGGGATCTTAGCACATTCCACTAATAGGTGTTCATGGCCATATCCTCAAATAGCTCAAGAGCGGCTTCCAGGGTTTTGTGATTTAAAGTACCACTAGAAGCGTCATCTATCATTTACTTCATATTTTGATTTAGCCCATTATAAAATGTTTGCACTTGTAACCATACATGCAGAGCATAATGAGAGAAACATCTTAAAAGTTCTTTAAATCTTTCCCATGTGTCATATAGAGTTTTAGAGTCTATTTGGCAAAAAGAAGAAATATCGTTCCTGAGCTTTGCAGTTTTTGCTGGCAGAAAGTATTTCGTCAGAAATTTTTCAGTTAATTGAGTCCAAGTGGTGATACTTCCTCTAGGTAAAGTCATCAACCACTATTTTGCTTTAGTTCTTAAAGAGAAGGGGAAGAGTCTAAGCCTAATTTCATCATTTGTAACACCATTTATCTTGAAGGTGTCATAAATTTCAAGAAAGCTAGCGATGTGTGCGTTCGGATCTTCATCTTGCAATCCGTCGAACTGCACATATTGCTGCACCATTTGAATTATGGTAGGCTTTAATTCGAAATTGTTATTAGCTATGGCGGGGCACACTATACTACTCTCGGTACCCTCCATATTTGGCCTTGTATAATAGGACATAGGCCTATTATGGGCTTCCTCTTGGTTGGGCACTTTCATATTTAGAGTAGATATAGACTCCGAATCCTCAATCGGTTCTTGGAGAGTAGGGCATTGAAATTGCGATATTCTCCGAAGAGTATGCCCAATTTCTTGGTCCAAATCCAAAATTTCTGACGGATTTGCGCGGGTCATAAACTAGAAGGATAAAAGAAAGAGAAAGAGAAAGAAAAAAAAAAGAGCTTACTTTTTTTTTGAAATTTAATTTTTTTAGAGGGGGGGGGAGAAAGAGAGGTGAAAAGAGTAATAGATTCGTGATTTCAAAATATCAACGTAAAGTTGTCCCCAACAACGATGCCAAAAACTTGATGTCTAAAATTCATTTCGAAAATAATTCCGAACTAGCAATCCAATGAAGGCAAGTATACCTATCAAATTTATAGCAAGGGGACACAAGTGTCGTATTGAAATCTGGGAACGTTGAATAATTGTACTCACACGAATTACTATTATCTTATAAAAATATATTTTAGGGTTTGCTTAGAAAATTAGAAAAAAAATTACTTGCAAATTAAGAAAAGGGTTTAAATGATGATAAAGAAATAGTACTCGATCGTAAATCACCTCGGTATAAATTAATCAAAAAACAAAATAATAACCTAAGTCTTAATAAGGTAAAGGTCCTTAACCGTGGGGATTCCCAAAGCTTGAACACGCTTCTCTCAAAGAGATGCCCAACTGAGTTTAAGAAGATCTGACCGAACTCTCATCCCGTATTCGGATACCTAAAGCTCGCCTTAAGCAATGAACCCCGCTATTGGATTTCACTCCAATCCGGGAGATTTACGTTATCCTCTCTCGAGGGGTGCATGCAACTCTCTTTACTCTTAAGTGTTCACTTCAAACTATGAGTCTGATAACTCTAATTATTTCTATATTTCATTTATTAATTTCTATTTAATAGTTAGCTATTATATATTTATATTATAATATTAAGCTAATAATTAACGTCATTTTGTATTTTATATTTATTTGGGCTAATATTAATATTTTCAATCTTGAAGGGCTGATCTGACTAATTTTTGGAGCGAAGAAGAAATTTCCCAACTTATTGTCCCAGACACTCCCGTGTCCATCCTAACACGGGCGTGACCCCACGACGTGACTCTTGTCACGGCCCGTGAAAGCCAGCTGTCGCCAACAGGAGGGCCTGACATGTCAGATTAAAATGACACGCCTGCGTAACCAGCATGAACCAAAGCGTGACTGGGAGCATTTCCAGCCAATCACTCTGCCGTTCCTGCCGTTTGCAGCCAGATTGCTATTCCAACCGGACACGCCCTGGTTACGGGCGTGACCCCTCCATCAACTGAAGAATAACTCCCTCCATTTTCAGCTTCCCGCCGTTTTCAATAAGAGACCCGACACGCCCTAGGTCACAGGCGTGACCTAGGGGTGTGACCCGCAATTTAATAGATTTTGGCGGTTTCTCCTCCAACGTTCTCGGGGTTTTAAGATGATGGTTCCGAGCCTAACACGCCCTAGGTCACGGTCGTGACCTAGGGGCGTGTCTAACCAAAACTTTTTTCTGTAAATTCCAGACAGCTTCAGATGCTCAGGGGTCGAATTTTGGGAGTTAGAGTCTTGTATTTTGCTGCTTTATTTGCTGTATTTTCCATTTCTCAGTCTAGATTAATATTGTGTAATCTTTAATTCTATTTGTTTTTATTTCAAGCATGTCTTTCCCTACCTTATTTTGTAATTCTCTAATCATGATGAGTAGCTAAATTTCATTTAGCACTTGATCATGATGAACCTTGGAATAAAATAAACTCTTCAATTTTTTTATCAAAAATGTCTTTTTCTTAATCTTGCTCACTAATGATTTATCTTTGAATTATATTTTATCGAATTCATATTACGCAGATATGTTCTTCGATCTAAGATCCGTATCCTAAATGACCGAGAGGTTGCGGATACGAGGAGATCACTCAAAGATAAAAGGAGTTGCATGCACTCCTCGAGAGAGGACGACATAAATCTTTCGGATTGGAGTCAAATCCAATAATGGGGTTCATCGCCTAAAGAAAGCTTAGGGGTTTTGATTGGCCGAGAGGTCTTAATCGATCAACCTAAGGTTAGTCAAAAGCGTGACCTCGAGAGAGTCGCTTTTGTACTTTAGGAACCTCCACGGTCGAGTGAGTAAATTTAAGAACTCGATTACTTTAATTTTCAACAAGGTTTATTTTAATCCAAGGGGATTCTAGATCAAGTGCTAGCTTCCCCAACATCGAATTTCTCTTTCTTAGTGTAACGCTTCCGTTTCCATTATAAACAAAAACCAACTTTTTGTACGATAAAATAATTGCTCTTTCTTGTGAGTACAAGTACTCGACAAGCCCCGAGTCGAAATATGACACTTGATTCTATACTCCGAACGACAGGTATACTTGCCTCATCGATTGGAAACATGCGTTAGCGTGGAGAAAATAATCATTAAGTTTTTTGCGCCATTGCTGGGGGTTTTCTTTGTTGATATTTTGAAAGTATGGATCTATTAATTTTATCATTTTCTTTTTATTTATAAAAAAATAAAAAATAAAAACAAAAATATTTTATTTTGTTTGTTTTCTTTAAAAGTTTTAACTTTAAATCCTTCATTGGGTAGCCCTTGGGAAGTTTGGGAAATTTTATTTTATAAATTTTTAATCTTAAAACTTTTACTTCACTTTTATTTTATTTTGGTGTTTGACCCGAGGGAATCCGTCAAATCTATTTGACTTGGATCCGGAGATCGAGCAAAGCTTACGACAATGCCTAAGACTCTGTGAACTCAATTCTCCAGATTTGGTTGAGGAATCTGTAGGTGACACTTTTTCCTCTTTTTCATCTTCGTCGTCTTCTTCTTCTTCTTCCACTTCCCCTTCTTCTCAATTTTCTTCTATTTTGGGTGACCCAAATCCAAATATGGCCGAAGAACGGACTATGTCCTATTATGCATGACCAAATTTGGATGAGGTGCAATCAAGTATTGTTCAACCTGCTATTGTGAACAATAACTTTGAATTGAAGCCTAGCATCATTCAAGTGGTATAATAATCAGTACATTTTGATGAGCTTCAAGATGAGGTCCCAAATGCACATATTTCTAATTTTTTAGAAATATGCGATACTTTTAAAATTAATGGGGTTTTTGATGATGCCATTTGGCTAAGGATTTTTCCTTTTTCTTTGCGCACCAAGGCTAAGAAGTGGTTGGGTTCTCTACCAAGAGGCTCCATCACTACTTGGGCCGAGATTAAAAAAATTTCTCACGAAATATTTTTCGCCCGCTAAGACGGCCAAGTTGCGCAATGATATTACATATTTCTCCCAAGTTGATATGGAAACATTATATGATACTTGGGAATGGTTTAAGGAATTGATTTGCCGTTGTCCGCATCATGCAATCCCCGATTGGATGCAAGTGCAAACCTTCTATAATGGCCTCAATCAACAAACGGGGTAACAAATTGATGCCGCCGCCGGTGGAATGTCAAACAACAAGACACCGGCGGCCTCCCAAGAACTTATAGAAGGTATGGCCATGAATGCGTATCAGTGGAGTACACCCCGGTCTCGTCCATCTAAACTGGTCGGGATGTACAAAATTGATATGGTTTTTAGTTTATCTCTCCAGGTTGATAAACTACAAAAACAAATGGACGAGATGTCTGCTTCCTCGTCTACACCTACCTGCGAAACCCAATATTGGGAACCTTCCACTATTGCCGAACATGTGGATTACATGGGTAATTCTAATTGTCCACCTTTTAATCCGGGTAATAATTATGGTAATACTTATCACCTGGGTATAAGGAATCACCCCAACTTCTGTTGGAGTAATCCGGGAAACGCGGTATGCCCACCATACACAATTCCACCCAGTTATTTTCCACCACAGGCTCCAAAAGCTCCCAATCTCGAGGAGTTGTTCACCAAATATACGACTGTAAATGATGCCAATATCTGGAATCCCACCGGATCTCTTCGTAATTTTGAGAACCAAATTGGGCAAATCGCCAAAATGCTCTCTGATCGCCAACAAGGAGCGCTAGCAGGCAATACGGAGCCCAACCCAAAGGAGCAAGCCAAAGCCATCACTATACGGAGCGGGAAGGAGGTAAATGCTTTTCCAATTCCGGTTGATACAGAGGTAACAATTTCTTCATCTTCTTCTCCGCTTAAGACTTCTAATTCTAATAAACCAAAAGCTTATCAACCACCTCTTCCCTATCCATCTAGAATGCAAAAAGACCGGGTGGATGAGCATCATGGTAAATTTTTAGATATGTTTAAACAAATTCAAATAAATTTACCGTTTTGCGAAGTGATAGAACAAATGACGAAGTATGCCAAGTACCTTAAGGATCCTTTATCCAATAAAAAGAAACTTGAGGATATCTCCATGGTTCAATTGAACGCGAAGTGTTCGGTAGTTTTACTTAATAAATTGCCTAAGAAATTACCCGATCCGGGTAGTTTCTCTATTCCTTTTTTATTTAGCAATTTAATCGTAAAACAAGTGTTAGCCGATCTAGGCACCTCAATTAATTTAATGCCTTATTCTTTAGTGAAGAAATTGGGATTAGGAGAGCCTAAACCCACAAGAATGTGCATTCAATTGGCAGATCGGTCTGTCAAACTCCCTATGGGGATTATTGAGGATGTGCTTGTCAAAGTTGACAAATTTATCTTTCTGGTAGATTTCGTCATCTTTGACATTGAAGAGGACACCGAGGTACCACTCATTCTCGGTCACCCTTTTCTTGCACCTCGCGCGCAGTTATAGATGTTAGTAACGGTAAACTTCTCCTTAGAGTCGGAGATGAAGAAGTTGCCTTTACTATTGACTTGTCTATGAAAAATTCGCTCTCAAATGACGACTCATGTTACTATTTGGAGACTCTCCCCGAAGAAGACTTCATTCCTTTTTCTGAACATTCTTTATCATCTATTGATCATGATGTCAATTTTGAAAATTCTTATTTAATTGCTCATGAAAATAATGATAATGTTTCGATCACTCGTGTGCTTATTTTTGAAATTTTGGAAGTTGGTAGTGATCGTTTGAAAACTTCTTATGATGAACCTCCCACGCTAGAATTAAAATAATTGCCCGATCATTTAGAGTATTTATTTTTAGCGGAGGATTCAAAACTTACCGTTATTGTGTCGACCTACTTGACCGATGAAGAAAAAAATTAAATTATCTAATATTTTAAAACTTCATTGCCGCACAATTACTTGGAAGATCACAGATTTGAGAGGGATTAATCCCTCCTTTTGCACCCACAAAATTTTATTAGAAGAACAAGATCATAAAACCATTCAACCTCAATGCCAACTAAATCCTAACATGAAGGAGGTAGTTAAGGTGGAGGTAATAAAATTATTAGATGCAGGCATAATCTATCTGATTTCGGATAGCACTTGGATAATTCCAGTCCAAGTGGTGCCCAAGAAAGGAGGGTTAACGATAGTGCCTAGAGATAAGAATGAATTAATCCCTACTCAAACCGTTACCAGATGACGGGTGTTCATCAACTACTATAAATTAAATGATGCAACCCATAAGGATCATTTTCCTTTGTCGTTCATTGACCAAATCCTTGAATGGTTATCCAACAACTCATTTTATTGTTTTCTTGATGGTCTTTCGGGATATTTCCAAATCCCAATCGTGCCCGAGGACCAAGAGAAAACAACCTCCACTTGTCTGTTTGACACCTTCGCCTATCGAAGAATGTCTTTTGGTTTCTGTAATGTGTCGACAACCTTCCAAAGGTTTATGCTAGCGATCTTTGACGAACTAGTGGAGGATATCATGGAGGTCTTCATGGACGATTTCTCCATTTTTGGAGATTTGTTTGATTTATGTTTGGCAAACCTTTCCCGTGTACTCCAGATATATGAGGATACGAACCTAGTTTTAAACTTGGAGAAGTGCCATTTTATGGTACGGGAAGGTTTGGTTTTAGGCCATAAAATTTCAAACAAGGGCATAGAGGTCGATAAAGCTAAAATTGAAACTATAGAAAAGCTACCTCCCCCTTCAAATGTCAAGGCCGTTCGTATTTTTTGGGGCATGCCAGTTTCTATCGCCGCTTTATTAATGATTTTTCTAAAATAACTATGCCTCTTACTCACTTATTAGAAAAAGATGTGTCGTTTCTTTTTGATGAAAATTGTTTGCATGCTTTTTCTCTTATTAAAGAAAAATTGATTAATGCTCCTATCATGATCTCTCCCAATTGGGAACTTCCTTTTGAGATCATGTGTGACGCTAGTTGTTTTACTGTAGGTGCGGTCTTAGGAAAACACATAAATAAAAATTTTCATCCTATATATTATGCGAGCAAAACACTAACCGCCGCACAAGAAAATTATACGACCACCGAAAAAGAATTATTAGTCGTATGTTTCGCATTTGATAAATTCTGCTCATATCTAACCATATCAAAGATTATTGTTTTTACCGATCATTCGGCTTTAAGATATTTACTAGCAAAAACAGATGCAAAGCCGCGATTGATTAGGTTGATCTTACTGCTCCAAGAATTTTACTTGGAGTTTCGCGATAAGAGAGGAGCGGAGAACTTGGCAGCTGATCATCTTTCTCGGTTGGTGAATCCCAATTCGGAGGAGCTCATGGAGGAGGACATTGACGACACTTTTCCCGAGGAGCGCCTTTTCGCTATTCATAAGGTAATTACTTTGCCCACTCCTTGGTTCGCCGATTTCACAAACTATCTTGTTGCGAGATTACTCCTAAATGGTTTTTTCTTATCAAGAAAAGAAGAAATTCTTTTCTGATTTGAAAAGTTATTTTTGGAAGGATCCCTTTCTTTTTCGTGTTTGCGCAGACCAAGTAGTGCGGAGGTGTGTTTCACATGAGGAAGGCGCCCAAATTCTAAAACATTGCCATGAGGGACCCGCCGGTGGGCACTATAAAGCTAATCGGACGGCTCAGAAAGTACTTGAAGCAGACTTCTATTGGCCAAGCATCTTCAAGTATGCTCACGCCCATGTAAGTCATTGTGAACAATGCCAACGCTCAGGTAATATTTTCCGCTGTGATGAAATGCCATTAAATTTATTTTTAGAAATTGAAGTTTTTGATTTATGGGGGATCGATTTTATTGGACCGCTACCAATGTCCTATGGAAATAAATATATTTTTGGTAGCGGTCGACTACGTATCACGGTGGGTGGAAGCACAAGCCCTTCCCATGAATGACGCCCGAGTTGTGACCAAATTTCTTAAAAAACTATTTTCACGATTTGGAGCACTGCGGGCAATAGTTAGTGATAGGGGCAACCACTTTTGTAACACACAATTCGCTAAAGTTTTATCTAAATACGATGTTACACATAGGTTAGCCACCACCTATCACCCTCAAACAAGTGGCCAGGTAGAAGTAGTTAACTGTGAAATAAAACATATATTAGACAAAAATGGTTTCTACTAGTAGAAAGGATTGGTCGGTCAAACTTTATGATGCTCTATGGGCTTATCAGACCGTGTATAAGACCGCTATCGGTTGTATGCCGTATCGATTGGTCTATGGGAAAACATGTCATTTACCGGTTGAGCTTGAACATCGTGCCTTTTGGGCACTTAAATTTTTAAATCTAGAGGAAAATTTGTCCTCCAAGCTCCGTAAATTCCAAATTAACGAGCTCGATTAGTGGCGCTCCCTTGCTTTGAGAATAATAAACTCTATAAGGAGCGCACAAAATTTTATCATGATAAAAAACTTAAGCACCCAAAGGACTTCCAACCGGGAGACCAAGTCCTTCTATATAACTCGCGCTTATGCTTATTTCCGGGTAAACATAAGTCCCGTTGGTCCGACCCCTTTGTTGTAAAGGAGGTTTGGCCCTACGGGACGGTACTTATTTCGCACTCGGAAAAAGGCAAATTTAAAGTAAATGGGCACCGACTGAAATTATTTTTTTCTGGTGATAATATTAACGAACAATTGGACAACATAATGTTGTAAAACCCATAGTAAGCGCACACTACTAAGGTCGAGCTCAACGACCATAAAAAAAGCGCTTGTGGGAGACACCCCATGGTTATCATTTACCTTATATTTTCTTAGTGTTTAATTTTATTTTTAAGTTTTTGCAGGTTTGAAGGACATCGATGCATGGTGATCGGTCGGGCTCGAACGTCAAGTCTACGTAATTCTTCAAGTCGGTAACTTTTGTTTTATTCTAGTTTATTTAAATCTCTAAAAAAACAAAAAAATAATATAACAAAAACAAACATAGAAAAATTCTCTGACTTTTTTTTTCTCGTACACGCCCCTATCACGGGCGTGACCTGCGGGTCACGGGCATATCAACGGTGTGTTTTTCCTATTTGCGAAACCCATATAAGGTTTCGTGCGCAATCTTTTCCTGTCTGTCTTTCGGATGTTACACAAGCGTGACCAAGATGGTCACGGGCATATCTTGCCCGAGATTTCTCGGACTGGCCCTAAAAAGGGAAAAAACAAAACATTTTTTTTATTTTAAATTTATCGTCACGGACCAGAGTCACGGGTGTGACTCTGGCCCGCGTCGCGGGTATCCGAGGCATTGAATAGGTTGCGCCTCGGATTCCCACGGTGTGTTAAATTTTGTCGGCACGCCCCAGGGTCACGGGCCTGACCCGGGGGCGTGATAGTGGAATATGAGGCCAACACCTCAGATTCTCGCACGACCCCCTATTATACCGCTTACACGCCCTAGAGTAACAGGTGTGCCTCTGGGGCGTGACCCGCGAATCCGAGGCAGGGAGCCTCAGATTCCCTTTTTTCAAATTTTTTTTGTACACGCCCCCTGTCACGGGCGTGACAGGGGGCATGACCGACCTAAAAAATCCTATAAATAGGACTTCTCCATTTTTCTTTTCTCCACACCTTCCAGCCTTCACCTTCTCTTACCCTTCCTCCTTTGAACGACATTTTCTCCTTTTTCTCACCATGCCTCGCCACCACCCTCGTTCCACGACCTCTTCCTCTGAGCACCCCGTAGATCCCGCCTCAGCGGAAGCTATACTTATTTTTGACAACCCCACCCAGCGAGACCGGAGCGAAAGCTTACTTGCCAAACCCTTTGTCATCTTCTGGATCTAAGACAGGGTGATCCTTGCGACCTTTGGAGCGGCAGAGTTTGTTATGGAATTTCTCTCCACCGCTAGATGGACTCCCCTCTTCTCTATTTCGGAGTCCGCTTTCCTTGAGCTCAGCGTTGAGTTCTTGGCTTCCTTTGAGTTCCGTTGGGTGGCGAATGATGATTTCATCATCTTTCGTATGGGTGGGGTGATGCATCAGCTCACCATACGCCAACTCAATATTTCCATGGGTTTTTGCTCGAAGGCACTTTCCCATTCTCCCGCCTATCTCGATCTTCGTACTGATTTCCCTTCTGATTTCAATCTTCTTACCTTTTGGTTGGAAATCAGTAACGAAATCGCCCCTACACTCCAAAGAAATCGAAAGGCAGCCACCTCATCTCCCCCGCTTTGCGTATTATCCAAAACCTCCTTAGTTTTACTCTTACTGGTCGCGGTGACAGCCATGGAGTGGTGTCTCGGGCAGATTTACTATATTTATATAATATGTTTTACCGGATTCCACTAAACCTTGGTCACGTTCTCACCATTTTCTTTCGGCATCAGGCTGAAAATGTGAGGTTGGGAGCAGTTCATGGAGGTAATTTTATTACTTTCCTCGCCAAGCAGATCGGCCTTTGGGATGCCCTTCCCCGGCTGACCTGCATGCAGATGCCGTAGGTCCTCCAGTTCCCGACCCTTCAGGCCCTCGACCTAGCACAACGATGTAATGGCGAGTTTGAGGCTATTCCCCCAGTAGTTGGTGGCAGGGATCTTGATCTTGATCTTGGTGCCGGTCCCAGCGGTACTCATCACTCTCCCCAGATTCTGCCACCACCGCTACACTCGACCCCAGTGCCCGGTCCTCCAAACTATTGCGATCATCAATTTGGGTTTCTTCACACTCGCCTAGACCAGATGCAGACTCATTTTGATGGCCGTTTTACTCATTTTGATGGATGCTTTATCGCGCTGGAGCTAAGTCACGCTTCTTCCGTGGAGCATATTATACGTGAGTTCGCGGATCTGCGAACTTATTATTAGGAGCAGGGGCGTGCTAGCGATGAGTAGTTCTTTTCTTTGGAGTTGTAGTGGGTCGAATATTCCTATATCTTTTCTTTGCACTTTCTATGTATCTTTTATCTTTATTAAAACTATCTATCAAAATTATGTTTTTCTTCAGTCATGTCTTCCAGGTACACGTTGGTGCTGATTTGACCTCTTTAGGGAAGTCTCTATTTCTTTCCTTTACTTATTTGTTTTAGCATTCTGGACAATGCATTGCTTAAGTATGGGGGGATATTTCTCAAGCAAAACATACCAAAAATTATTATCTATCATTATTCATTTTATTTTAAAAATCAAATCACAATAAATAGAAAATATCAATAATTTCAAAAAAAATAATAATAATATATATATTATTTCTTTTGTTCAAACAAATTTTTTTTTCAATTTTTTTTAAAAAATTAGAAAATAGAAAATTAAATTTGTTAGAAAGGCACGTTTGGGATACCACCCCATCTTACTTCCTAGTACCGGTGAGAGCCCTTCACATGTCATACCTCGGGAAGTCTAAGAAGTAACAAAAAAAATTATGTTTAATATTTAGTTAGAGAAGTCACTATTTCTATATTTATTCGCATGCGAAATTCCTATTAATTTAACTTTTATATAGTGTTTAGAAGATTTTTATGTTTTAATTGAAATTTGAATTTTGGAGTAAAACTGTTGGCCATGCTGTGTTCCTAATCAAATGCACGTGTGAGTAGAATTTATATAGAACTAACCATTCAGCATACAATTAGTTTTTCATTTTCTAAATGCGTGGAAATGTTTTGTCTTACATTCATTTTGAAAACCGGTAATATCTAAAAATAATTTAGGTGTGTGAGTAGAAGTTTACTAGAGCGATATTTTGCGGATCAAGAAAGAGTTATTCTTTCTCGATGTCTAGAACTTGCCCGCTAGCTATTCTCAAGACTTTGCATAAGATAAACTCATTAGCATAGATATGATTTAGACACTTCTTTTTGCCAGTTTGAGCCTTTGCACCCATACCTAAAGTATTATCTTTGCTAAGCCATTTTGAGCTTATTCCCCTATCTTTTTTGTTTTAGCTCCACCAAGCACTTTACCAAAGCCTAAAAAGCATCCTAATTACACATCTAATACCGAGCTTGAAAATAAATATAAAAAAACAGTTTGTGAGCCGTTAGGAGCCATTTTATTTTGGTGGTTAGTTTCTTATTATTGCAAATAAAAGTTGATTTATTTTCTTTGCTCCTCAAAAAAAATATATCACAAATAAACAAAAAAAAACAATCATGAAAAAAGAGGAGGTAGAAGAAAATTCTTCAACATGATGAGAAAGTTGCAAAAAAAGAAAAAAGAAAAAGAAACAAGAGGATTAGGAATTTGGCTGCGTTCTTAAAGCAATAACAATCTATTGTGTGCAAACTCTCTCTAGGTTTCGGTGTGATTAGCCATCATTTTTATCTTTGATTATCCTCACCAAAAACCTAAGCCTATGTTTCAACCTAATTAAGTCCTATTGATTTAAGCTTATAAGTTGAACTAGTGCCGTGGCGAGAGTGTAAAAGGGCAAGCCTATGGCCATCGACATTGATGGATTTCTTTGGAGGGTATCTCGATCTTCGTTCATGCAATGTTATCTTAGTACGCACACTACATTCTTCCTAAATATAATTTTAAGATTTACCAGATTTTCGATTTAAAAGTAAAAATAATAGTGGAAACACATTCTAAGAAAAGTAAAAAACTAATTTGTATGCTGAGTGGTTTTTTCTACCAAAATAGCTACAAGCATAGGCATAAGACTTCATATTTTACTCCTTAGGTTCAATTTTCTTTTCTAGCATTTAAAATTTTTATACTCCCTATAGGAAGTTGTTTGCTCGGGACTAACAAACAGATAATTATGAGGGTATTTGATAACTCTAATTATTTCTATATTTCATTTATTAATTTCTATTTAATAATTAGCTATTATATATCTATATTATAATAATAAGATAATAATTAACTTTATTTTGTATTTTATATTTATTTGGGCTGACATTAATATTTTCAATCTTGTAGGGCTGATCTGTAGAATTTTTGGAGCGAAGAAGAAATTTCCCAACTTCTCGGCCGAGACACGCCCGTATACATCCTGACACGGGCGTGACACCACAACGTGAACTTGTCATGACCTGTGTAAGCCAGCTGTCGCCAACAGGAGGTCCTGACACATCAGATTAAAATGACATGCCTGCGTCACAGGCGTGAGCCAGAGCGTGACTGGGAGCATTTCCATCCAATCACTCTGCCATTCCTGCCATTTACCGCCAGATTGCCGTTCCAGCTGGACATGCCCTGGTCATGGGTATGACTAGGGGCGTGACCACTCCATCAACTGCAGAATAAGCCCCTCTATTTTCAGTAATGGACCCGACGCGCCCTAGGTCACGGGTGTGACCTTGGGGTGTGACCCGTAATTTAATAGATTTTGGCGGTTTCTCCTCCAACATTCCCCGGGTTTTAAGATGACGGTTCCGAGCCTGACACGCCCTAGGTCACAGGCATGACCTAAGGGACTGTCTAACCAGCACTTTTTCTTTAAATTCCAGACATCTTCAGATGCTCAGGGGTCGAATTTTGGGAGTTGGAGTCTTGTGTTTTGCTGCTTTATTTACTGTATTTTCCATTTTCTAGTCTAGATTAATATTGTGTAAGCTTTAATTCTAGTAGTTTTTATTTCAAGCATGTCTTTCCCTACCTTATTTTTGTAATTCCCTAATCATGATGAGTAGCTAAATTTCATTTAGCACTTAATCATGATGAACCTTGGAATAAAATAAACTCTTCAATTTTTTTTATCAAAAACGTCTTGTTCTTAATCTTGCTCACTAACGATTTATCACTGAATTATATTTTATCGAATTCAAAGTTTGCGGATATGTTCTTCGATCTAAGATCCTTATCCTAAATGACAGAGAGATTGTAGATACGAGGAGATCACTCAAAGATAAAAGGAGTTGCATGCACTTCTTGAGAGAGGATGACATAAATCTTCCGGATTGAAGTCAAATCCAATAGTGGGGTTCACCGCCTAAAGAAAGCTTAGGGGATTCGATTGGCCAAGAGCTCTTAATCGATCAACCTAAGGTTAGTCATAAGCATGAGCTTGAGAGAGATGCTTTTGTACTTTAGGAACCTCTACGGTCGAGTGAGTAAATTTAAGAACACGCATTACTTTAATTTTCAAGAATGTTTATTTTAATCCAAGGGGATTATAGATCAAGTGCTAGCTTCCCCAACATCGAATTTCTCTTTCTTAGTTTAATGCTTCCGTTTCCGTTATAAACAAAAGCCAACATTTTGTCTGATAAAATAATAGCTCTTTCTTGTGAGTATAAGTACTCGACAAGCCCCGAGTCGAAATACGACACTTGATTCTATACTCCGAACAATAGGTATACTTGCCTCATCGATTGGAAACACACGTTATCGTGGAGAAAATAATCATCAGAGTCTCTCGGCTAACTATGAGTGAAAACCTAAACTGAGACTATATATCGATAATATAGTTCCATTCGAAATAAGTCAAGAGTAAATCGAAGGCCTAAGCCCTAAAAAGAAGAAGAAAGCTAAAGCATCATAACTGATCAACTCATACTCGGATCATCGTGATCAAGTACTATGAGTATTTAGTTACTCATGGTGGTGGGGTGAGAGAGAGAAAGTAATAGAAATTCATGAAAGACTAAATAAGAAGGAAGAGAAAGAGAGAATTTTATTACTGAAAAGAGGCGTTGTGAGTTGAAATAAAAAATACCATTACATGAATTAAGAAAAACTAGCTACGTGCTAATTCCTTGCTATTGAAAGACATTACAAATTTATTACAAAAGTTACATAGGAAAAACTTGAGACGAGTGAGAGAAAACGAGCAAAAACAAGAACATAAACATTAAAGAAAATAAGTAGTAGCTCTCAAAAACTCAACTAAACTCCACTAATTCTGCTTATTGGACTGCTCTCAACTGCTTGAATCTAGTCTGGAACACTTGGTGATTGCTCCTATTTATAGAAAATTTTCTAGGAAGTAGAAGCCGCCCATACATGCCCGTGTCCGGGGGGGGGGGGGGTGTCAGTACTATTGACTCTGGCTGCTGAAATTTCGGTTTTAAAGTGACTGGCACGGAAGTTGGGTTACACTCCCGCAGTACACACCGGTGTCAAGGGGCCGTATAGGCTGCGGCATATCGGTTTCTTGGTAAAGTCGTGTTGCGGCGCTAAAAATGAGGACTTTGGTGTACACGCCCCAGGTATACGCCCATATCGGAGGGCTTGTCAGTTGCGGCGTGTCAGTGGAATATGGAAAGTCATCGGCGGCACAGAAATTGTGGACTTTCGACACACGCGCCAGATATACGCCTGTTATTGTGGTACACGGGAATTTCCAAGGGCGTGTAAGCATAATTTTCCTGGATTTTGACTTCGGGCTGTAGCTTCATTCCAGTTGGGTTACATGCCCTAAGTACATGCCCTAGGAGGGCGTAACTTTGGGGCGTATAACAGGAGAAAACCCAAAAAACTGAAAAATAGAAAATAAATGAAGTTAGAATAATAATTATAAGAAGAAACTAAATATGGGCTAATTACATACGTTTAAAGTAATAAAATTCTAACTTTTACCCTAGTAAATTAAACTAGAAAAAGTGTTATCACTCTCTCTCTCTCGCAATCCTGTGAAACTTTGAATGTTTGCACACTCGACTGATCAATGAGATAAATAGTTCAGAAGGCCCGTTCTACCAGGAGGCTCGAGTGATCCACAATTGTTTGGCACTGCCTGTGATAACTATCCATAGAAAGTTCGCAATATAAATAGTCAAGAAGGGATGGCAGAGAGCGCTAAGACCATCGCAGGATCCCCCAACCTTGCTACTCAAGATCCTCCTGCCATTGAGCGCAGACACGTACACTGTGAAGACTCTCTCATCACATTCAGAGAAGAGGACCTCAGAGGGTTACAGGTGCCACACCAGGACTCGCTGGTAATTAGCACAAAAATTGGGGACCCCACCTTCCGAGTAAAGAGGATCTTAGTGGATTGTGGTAGTTCAGCCGATATACTCTTCCTTTTAACATTGTGGAAGATCAGGCTCACTAAGGAGCATTTATGTAACACTCCAGATTTCCCAAACATATAAAAACAAAAGCAGTCGACAAAAGCATGCAGTTGACAAGCTGATATAGTCGATAAAAGCATGCAGTCGACAAAATGATGTAATCGATAAATGCTGCAATCGACAAGCTGACGCAGTCGATAAATACTGTAGTCCACAAGCTGATGCAGCTGATAAACGATGTAGTCGACACAGCCAGTACTGAATGATCTTAAGCGGTGAGGCTGCCCTTAAATAAAATTGTGGCCACCTATTCTCTTTGGCTTTTGGAGTCTGAGGGATGGGATTAATCCTAAAAGTCTTTAGTTTTAAGGGCAACTAAACACCTAGAGGGGGGGGGGGGGTGAATAGGTTTTTGGTCTCTTTATAAATCTTTATCCTCTTTAGGTGTGTTGTGTGTTAGTTAAATTGTTAGCTTTCAAGAAATCATAAAACACACACCAGATTTATAGTAGTTCCCCAGATTATGGGTACATTCACTATCCCTCCCACCTTTCTAACAGTGTGTTAGATCAGGAACTTCTCCAAAACTTAGCTCCTAATAGCTTACAATACAGATTTCTCAGGATCTCTCAGTCTCCTCCAAGACCTACAGCTCAGGCACAAAGCCCTACCTCAGAAAAAGCTTGCTCCTACAACTCAATGATCCAAAGATCACCTAACTTAGACTAAATTAATAGTTCTACAGCTCAGGCAAGGAGGATAGCCCTACAACTCAGAGAGGAGGACTCTCCTACAGCTCAAGCATAAGGCCCTACCTTATATCCAAAGCTGGATCCTACAACTCAGGCAAAAAGGCCCTACCTATGAGAGAATGACTCTCCTACCTCAGGAAAAAACCCTACCTCAGTCACACAGGCCCTAGCACTCAGATCAACAAATGATCTTACACACATCCTTTATAAAATAGGCCTACAACTCAGATCCAAAGGATCCTACAGAAAGTAAAGAGTTTTGTTGGTGTTGATTTGACTCCAGAGAAGTTCTCTGAGTCTACTGATTCCTAAGCTAAGAAAATCTCACCCATACCTTCTTCACAATAACAGGAATAAAGATCTTCAAAAAGCTACAGCTTGTGCTGGAAGAAACTCAGAAACCAAGTTCTTGATCTTGCTGATGGAGACAATGATTTGATAATTCTTTATATTCTTTAATCAGCAAACCTTGACTGCAAAAATTAGAACTCTGCTTCTTCTTCTTTCTCAAAATTTACTTCTGAACTTGCTGTAGTAGGTGAAGATAGCTACAACTAACTGGGAGAACTTTTAGTTCAGCGGGTTTGAACTTTAGCTTCAAGCTCTGCAACAATGGTGATGATGTTTCGCCTCTTTGCTAAATGATAAACCCTAAAAGGTTTCTTTGCTTCTACCGATCTTAAGTCATTTATCTTATGCCGTCCAATGACTATTTGACCCGTGGGCCCACCTGAAGTTATTGGTTGTAACTTTTCTTTTACAGAAAAAGACATATAGTAAGCCTGCAGCGCCATTTGTTGTGTACTGTAGCCTTCCCGCAACATTTTGAACTTTGCTGACGTTTTGCTGACGTTTTGCTGACGTGAGCATTTGTGAACTTAGCCAAATTCTCAGTTTCATCCCAGGCATTGAGTGCGTTGAGTGAACTAGATTCACTCAACAAATTTGGACTTAGCCAATATCTCTGCACTGCTAGGCGTTGAGTGCGTTGAGTGATACTTCATCACTCAACATTTTTGTCCTTGGACAATCTTTCTACTGATTAGGCATTGAGTGCGTTGAGTGAACAGGCTTCACTCAATGAATCTTGACTTGGCCAATTTCTTGTACAATGCCAGGCGTTGAGTGCGTTGAGTGAACCTTCATCACTCAACGCATTTAGACTTAGCCGCTTCACTTCCTGCATGCCTTTATGCTGATGCGTTGAGTGAACTGGCTTCACTCAATGCTTCTGTACTTAGCCGCATCTCTCTTTATGAATGCATTGAGTGAGCCTTCATCACTCAACGCTTCTGTATTTAGCTTATTTTCTTGATGAGCATACGTTGATTGAGCTGTTTTCACTCAATGCTTCTAGACTTAGACAGATTTTTTTGTCTATCTTTTCTTAAGCTTTGACTGATCATTACTCTATCGACGCCTTCTTATTTAGGTGTTGAGTGAAATGCCTTCACTCAATGCTTCTGGTCTTAGCCAGAATTCTTGACAGAATCTTCAAAAGATTTGACTTCTTGAGCTTGACTCAATGCTTCTTTCTTTATGTGTTGAGTGAGCTGTCCTTACTCAATGATTCTGGACTTAGTCGAATTTCTCCCTTCCCAATACTGAAGCTTTGACAGACTCAACTATATTCGACGCCTCTTATTATATGGCATTGAGTGAACTGCCTTCACTCAATGCTTGTGGACTTAGCCATATTTCTGTCTTATAAACTGATGGGATTTGATTATCCATCCTTTTCTCAGCGCATTTTAGAATCTAGCATTGAGTGAACTGGCTTCACTCAATGCCTGTGGACTTAAGACAATTTTCAGTCTTTCCTGTATCCTTCCTTGACATATGGCGTTGAGTGAACTAGCTTCACTCAACGCCTGTGGACTTAGATAGATTTCTATCTCTCCACTTTTCTACCTTATGACCACCTGTCACAATCACTTAGACAACCTGTCTATACTTATTCCATGGAACATCCTATACATGATGAAATTGAACAACATCAAATATAAATATGCTCTTAGTGTTGATGATGATGCCTCTTCAAATTTAGGGAACACTGAGGGCAATATTCCCAACAAATCCCAAGAGTGATAAGGTAACTCTATAAAGTCAGAGTTCAAGGTAAGATGACAGAGTTTAAGGTACCGAGCTCTATAAAGTGTGGGGACGATAAGTGGAATTAGAAGTCCAGGTATTACAGGCCAATTCCCTCTTTTGTGTCGGGGGAAACTACTAGGTGTAGTTTGCTTACTTGTCACACTTATGGCAAGGTGAGACATTGAACGTATCTAATTATCTACCTAAGTCACCTAGAGGGGGTGAATTGGTGAGTTCTGCGTATTTTTGCAGAATAAAAAATTGATATTAACAAACGCACATAAACACAACACAACCATAAGGATTTATAGTGGTTCCCCAAGATGGGTACGTCCACTATCCCACCACGCCTATCCAACACTTCGGGCTAGACTCGACTACTTTGCCAAAACTCAAATTATCACAATCTTACACCTCGGAGCCTCAACTCCTACAACTCGGAGACAACACTCCTACAGCTCGGACAACAACCACTCATACAACTCGATCCAATAAACACAGATCTACAAACTTGGAAGTGGAAACTTCCTACAATAAGAAAAAAAGTTTTGTATAACTTTTTGATTGCAAACAATCTTCTTCTTCAAATCTGAATGGATTCATTCTTCTTCCTTCTTTGAGAGTATATATTGAAATGAAGGTTGGAGAAGAAGACTTGAAAACCTTGATCTGAAAAATTTTTAGAATCCGAGTAGATCAAGAACACCTTTATAGAATCAAAAAGTAGCGAACTATCAAATTTCTTCTTATAAGGAATTTCTGATCATGAACTATGATGTCGTCGGGTCGTATGTTTTTGAGCACAGTAGATTGGGAAAGAAAAATCTCGACTGTTTCACGATTTTGAAAATTAGGTCTTGAGAGATTAGCGATTTTTGTAATACTTAATGATAGAAATGGAATCCTTGGTATTAATAAGATTCATTCTCAACGGCTAGATATATCCTTCCAAAAATGAGCTTCCACGTGCACTATACATGATTGCCATTTTGAAACAGAACCCATCGGAAAAATCGAACCAGAAAAATTGTTAAGTCCATTCGTTGAAATGACTCATGTCATACTTATAACACTTGACGAATTGGTTAACCACTAGATGAATTCGATGAGAGCATTTGACGAATTACACGAGATCATTCGTCGAATTACACGAGATCATTTGACAAATTTTACTTAGTAAAAAATTTGACTAGAAGAAAATTTTATATTAACTCACTGGACCTCTCGAGAACATTCGATGAATTCAATGAGTATTCACGTGATGTCTCGACGAATCACACGAGACTTCAAATGTATACTCGACGAATATAGCCTTTTTTGAAGAAGATTTAAGAAACTATCAGAAATTTTTCCCGAGCAAACTTAACGAATTCTACGAGTATTCACGTGATGTCTCGAGGAATAACATGAGACTTTTTGTGTATACTCCACGAAATTTACTTAGGAAATTTTCTGATTCTTCTTGAACTTAGCAACCTTCTTTTCCTTGATTCATATGCACTTGAAAATGAAGTACACCCCAATAGAGAGATTATACATGAGTTAACACCCTGTTTTGTACAATGAAGGATTATATTGCATAGTCCTGTGTTTTATGACCCATTATAATCTGACATTGGCGTGTACTTGACAATTAAGTCCTCCAAACACATAACTTGAAACATCATCAAATACAACTCAATTAATCTTAGTTCAAAGGGGAATTCTTCAAATCAGGGTTATTGTGGAAATGATACCCGATATACATTATGCCCGAGAGTGTCGCAGTGGTCCTCCGAAAAAGATGAGTGCATCATATGCGGAGAAAGGGAAAGCGGTAGAGTCAACTATGTTGGGAAAAATCCTTATGATTTAGCTTAACAAATTATGTTTAGTGATTTTATATCCTAGGTTTATTACACATATTGTATGGTGAGGATAATTTGGTATTAGAATTCCTAAGATGTTATTGATATAAAGGACATAAGAAAGATATACAGAATATAAGAGAAACGTAATGAATCGCCAACATACGTCAAGTAGAAGTTGATGCAATTTCGACTAGAAGTCGGCACAACTTCGACTAGATTTCGATGTTACTTCAAATTAAAGTCAGAGCAACTAAATTTGATAAGTTAAAGACACTCAAAGGATTATATTGAAGCATACATCGAGATGATATCGACGAAACGTAACCTACAGAGCGAATCTTATAGGCAATCAGAATTTAATGTTACTTCGACAAGAACTCAATGTTACGTCGACTGGATTTCTTAACAGAATTTGTTTTGTGGCTTTAATCTGAATTAAATCAAGAATGGGTTTACATAACATATTCTTGGATACGTTAGATGATATCGATCTATATATGTACATATGATGAGATACAAAGATAAGTGAGAGAAAATAAAAGTGGCTATCATAGATTATCAATCATCAATAACAGACGATCAAGAAAATCATATCAGATCGTGAGAAGATTGAATTCGACAGAGAAAGCTTGGAATATTATCATCTGCAATTGAATTTCTTCTAGTATCAGTCGTTTGGTGTGATAGTTGCTGAATCTGATAAGAGAATTAGTATTTCTTCTTTTCAAGAGAAAGTTGCAACAGATTCAGAGAAAAACTTTGAAAGATCATCTGGAGATTGGACTCATAATCTTTGTTATTTTGACATTCAGAGATTCATCAAAAGTTCAAAGATCATCATCAATTATTCTCAGAAATCAGAAGAGATGACTCTAAGAGAAGAATCATTTAAACTCAAATCTTCTCTTAATGTACATCTTACATTTGAGAAAATAGTTTTAGGAATCTCTCTATAAAAGATTTAGTGAGAGGTTCTAAGAATATCCTTGAGAAAAGACTCAGGTTGTAATTAGTTCAAGATCTCCTTATCAAAAGATCTGGTTTGGTTCTAAAAGTATCCTGATCAAAAGACTCAGACACCGTGATAGTGAATTCCTAACAAAGGGGGTAGAAGAATGGATGTACTTAGGTTGAGGGAGAACCACTATAATTCTTGTGCCTTCTGTGATTTTTCTTTTATTCTTTATTCTGTATTGCTGTGGTGTGATTTTAAATTAACTACATCTGATTCTGGTTTATATATTAGGTAAATGAAAATTCTATGAATTAATCAAAGTATTTGAAAATAATATAAATCTCTATTCACCTCCCCTCGAGAAAACTCTGAGAAATATAGCAACTGAGCTCCTATTTTAATTGGTATTAGAGGGAGGTTGATCATCAATAGGCTAATCTATAGAAGATTATTCTATAAAAGGTTAACACCTTGATCAAAGTATCATTTCAGTTGAAATAATAAATTTAAATTTTTATTTACAAAAAAGACTTCAAATACTTTCAAAGGATTTACATTTACTAGGCTACCAGTCTGTAATATTGATAAGTTTACACTTTGGATAGCCAGAATTACATTATATATGAACTCTATTGATGAGGACATTTTAAATCAATCTATACAGGACCATTAATGCTATATAAAAAAGACACAGATGGCAATATAACTACAGAACCTGTACAAATAAATGAATGGACTAATGTGGAGAAGAGAGTTACAGATTGTGATGTAAAAGCTATGAATATCTTGGTCTCTACCATGTCAGATGACATATTTCAAAAGGTTGCTGAATATTTCTTAGCTAAAGAGATATGGAAATCACTCACATAGATTGTTGATGGAAGTGCAGATGAGTTAAAGGATAAAAGATCACTTTTAGTCTCTCACTATGAAAATTTCTAGAAGAAATCTGATGAATCTATTGCAAAGATGTATCAAAGATTGAATATGATAATTAATGAGTTGAAAGGATTAAACAAGGACATATCTCTTATATAAATTAATGAAATGTTACTCATGTGCTTTCCTAGTATACGGGATTCTAGAATTTGGGCTATTAGAGAAGCAAAGTGTCACAAGAAAATCACTACAAAAGCTTTGCTTAGGAAATTAAAATTTTAAGAGCAATTTTTGAAAAGTAGAGTAGAAATAGAAGTTAAAAAGAATAGCTTATCATCTAGAGAAAAATCAGTTGCATTCAAAGTTACTGAAGATGAACCATTTATTATAGAAGATGAAATGTTCAATCTTCTAGCAAGAAGATTTAAAAGATGGATTTAATTTGTAGGTTCAAAAAGAATAGAAATAAGTATAAGAAAACAAAAAATTGACAAGACTCCCAATAAGGAGATAATTTGTTTTTACTTGCAGAAAACATGGATATATTTCAATAGAATGTCCAGAATAGCAAAAGGAAAGATCAAGCTCAAAGGATCAAAAGAAAAAATATCTGAAGAAGAAGGATAGGAGAAAGGAAAAAGATTTTATTATTGAAAGCTGGAGTGACACAAGCTCAGAATCCAGTTCTTCATCAGATAATGAAGGGGAAAGAGTTATTGAAGAAGCTTGTCTCATGACTATGGAGATAGAATCTGATCATGAATCAATTTAGGTACCAGATTATTTTTATGATATAGACTTTACTTCTGATGATTTTAAGATATGTTTTAGAGAAATTTGTATAGATAAAATAGAACTTGAAATGGAAATCAAATCATTAAGGAAAAAATTTAAAATATATGAAGACTGTCCAACTGATTTTATGCAAATAGAACAAGATAAGCATTTAGAAGTTAAGATAAATAATTTGAAGGAACATATTAAAAAGTTAAAAGAAGAAAATTCTTCATTGAAAGAATAAATATCAAAGGCAAAAGTATTTTAAGACTCCTTGAATGGAAGGTGTAATCAGCAAGGACATTACTGAAAACCTTAAGAAAAGGTTTAATCATTTAGGCTTAGGAGCAAACCCTAACTGGATAGTAGTAATAGATAATAAACCTGCTTGAAAAAATCCTATAACATTTATTAAATCAACAGAAGTACCATCTACAATAGTATATAATAACTATTCAAATCTCAATAATGATAAGAGAAAGTTTAAAAGAAAAAGTGTTGCAAATAAACAACTAATGATAGATAAGAAACATAAATCAATAGTTTCAATGAATCAGGAACATGCGTCGATTTCATATCAACTCAACTCTTGTGAAATGTCGACATCAAATCAATGCTTTCTAAATGTTGTATCTACTTCAACTCGACGCATATCCCTTGAGAACAATTATTTATATCAGTTTTTTTTTGAAAATGATGTTTGTCATGATTGTTTCATCAAAGGTCATATAACTGTAAGCTATTAGTTTAATAGACCAACACTCTTATCCTAAGGGATATTATGAAAGGACTTCATATACTTTCATTACTCTCTATAATGGAAAAAGAAGTAATGGGTCCAAGGTAACCTGGATCCCAACTAATGTTTAAATTCATGTGCAAGAAAAATGATGTCCTTCCACAAATTAGCAGTGATATCGAGACTATGAATGCTCTAGGCATATGACTGGACAAAGAGATATGTTGATAAATTATAAGGCAAAAAATGGTTCCAAGGTTGTATTTGGTGATTCCAATTATGGTTAGACCAAAGGTTATGATATGATAAAAATTAGGGATATTACCTTTGCTAAAGTAGCTTATGTTGAAGGACATCAACAAAATCAGATTAATATTAGTCAACTTTGTGATGGTGAATACAAAGTTTTTTCACTAATAATCATTGCCAAATAGAAAATTTTAGAAAGATGACATTGTGTTAACTGGATCTAGAAAAGACAATATATATGTTGTTGACTTTGATTCCACTAACAATGAATTATGTTTATTCAATACTAAAATAGAGAGGAATAAGCTGCAATATAGAAGGCTTGGCCATATAAATGACAAAACTATAGCAAAGCTTTAAAAGAATGAGTCAGTAAGAGGCTTACCAAAGGGTAAGCATAGAAAAGTCAATCCATATAGAGCTTGTCAGCTAGGTAAACATGTGAATTCTTCATTCAAACTAATTTGTAAGAATGTGATAAGTCAATATTTATAGTTATTTTATTATAGTTTTTATTTAATAAATAGTTATTATATTCTAGTTAGTTTTATATTAATATTATTATTAATTCATTTATTTTCTTATTTCAGGTCAATCTGGGCTGCCAATATCAATTTGAAGCTTGCAGGACTGATCAGGTGAAGAAATTGAAGAATTCTGGAAAAATGCAAATTACTTGCCTCGGTCATGGGCGTGGCCAGCAGGCGTGACACCTCTAGGAGCTCTAGAAATCATTTCCACGTCAGACTAAAGTTACACTCCCTAGTCATGGGCATGACCTTTGGGTCACGGGCATGACTACCAGGCGTGACATCTAGGAGTACCGCACATTATGAAGCCAGTTTTAGATCCAGACAGTTTTCAGCTTACACGCCCTAGGTCACGGGCATGACCTAGGGGCGTGACCACTTTAACAATGCCATATTTAACTCACGCCATTTCTCCTTCCCGCCATTTCCAATAATAGTACAGACACGCCCTAGGTCACGAGCGTGACCTAGGGGAGTGACCCGCAGAACGGTGAATTTTTGGAGTTTTCTCACAACGTTCCCGGGCTTTCAAGGGGACAGTTTCGCACCCTAGTCACGGGCGTGATCGAGGGGCGTGACTCTCTAAAAAAATTCTTATAAATACCAGATTGAGCCAGGAGCTGAGGGAGCATATAGGGATTCATCTAGGAGTATTTGTTAGGTTGTTTTAGTAGACTAATTTCCTTTTCTCGTATTTCTTTTTTGTATCCTTCAAATTCATAGTTTGTTAACTTTTAATTCTAGCACTTTTATTTCAATCATGTGTCTTTTTATACTTTTTATGTACTTCTTTTATAATGATGAGTAGCTAAATTCATTAGCACTTGATCATGACAAGCTTTAAAATAAAATATATTTCCTCTTTCTTGCCAAACTCTCTATTATTCCCGCTTCAATTTATCTTTGATTTTGATTTTTAATCCGTATCCTAAATTTACCGAGAAGTTGTGGGTACGAGTAGATCACTCAAAGGTAGAAGGATTTGCATGAACTCCTCGAGAGAGGATGACATGAATCTTCCGAATTGGAGTCAAATCCAATAGTGGGGTTCACCGCATAAAGCAAGCTTAGGGGTTTCGACTAGCCGAGAGGTATTAATAGATCAACCTAAGTTTAATCGAGAGTGTATTCTCGAGAGAGGCGCTCTTGTAAATTGGGAACCTCCATGGTCAAAGTAGGTAATTTAGTAGTTTACATTTTATGACAGTTTATTTTAATTTAAAGGGAGTCTAGATCAAGTGCTATCCTTTAGTCCTTTGTTTTCTTTTAGTTTTAATTAATCTTTTTATTTACCGATAAAATAATATTAATTTACGTGTGTAGGAGTAGTCAACAGGCCCCGAGTCTAATACGACACTTGATCCTATACTTTAGAATGATAGGTACACTTTCTTATTCGATTTAGAATCACGCTATAGTCTAAATTTTAGCCATAATTTTTTGGCGCCGTTGCCGGGGAACATTTTTGTTGATATTTAGAAAGCGCAAATTTTATTAATTTTATCATTCTCTTTCTCTATCCCAATTCTCTTTTCTTTTTTAAATTCATTTCCATTAGGTAAAGGTTGTATATTTTTCTTTCAAAAAAAAGTATTCTCAATTAGTCGCCACGCTTGCCAAGCATGAAAATTATTTAAATAATTTGGAAGCTGCACGCATGCGAAAAATTTCTTGTTATTATTGTGGTGCTCCTCATCAAAATTAGGAAGGTTATCTTCATAATTATTATCATAAATTTTCGTATGAAAATAATTTTTATAATATTTATGAAAATAATTTTTCTCATTTTAATGATAATTCTTTTTCACATTTTCATGAATACAATTTTTCAAATTCTACTAATTTTAATGAGAATACTTTTTCAAATTTTAACGAGAATAATTATTTTGATTTAAATAATTTTTCTTCCACCTCAGATGTTGGTTTTTCTTGTTCACAAGATCAACCGAAAGAATTCCCGAGTTATGAGAATAATTATTTAGATCATAATTTTTGTTCTTCTTTGATCCCATCGCAATCTTTTTCTACTAATTTTGGGGACTTTTCACAATTTCAGGTTGATCCTGCTTCCGAAAATTTAGAAGAAATTAATAATTTTTCTAAAATTTTTTTTAATTTTGTGGAATTTTCACAAATTCCAATTCTTTCACTCCCCTAAAATTTAGATGAAAATTTTTCTTGTTCTAAGGATTTTTCCCCTTCTTCGAATATTTATCCTATGGATGAACATGAATCTTCATATGCCCCTTGGTGACTTATTCCGAAGAGGAAGAACAATTATTATATCAAAAATTTATCAAAATTATAGGCACACCGGATGAAATAGAAATAGAACTTGTTTCTTCTCCTATTTCTCTGGATCTTCCTTCTCATCATAAATTTCCAATTACCACTTCTAAATATTTAGGAATTGAAATTCATGAAAATGATGTGCCTAATAATTTTGCTTTTAAATGAATTTTTAGATAATGATATTATTTTAGAAAATAAACAACCCAAACCTGATCAGATAGTTTCACAAAAGCGTCCTCCTTGCGAAAATTTTTCTGACGCGCTTATTGTTGATTTTTCTGTCACTAATGATTTTCAGGAAGAAGATGAGACATTGCAATCAATTGTTGTCCCCAATTTATTTGCCGCTCATCTACAAAGATTCAAATCACCTCAGGTATGGATAAGTGATTTGAATCTATATTTTCAAGCAAACTGCGAGAAGGAAAATCAATAAATAAGCGGAGCAGTAGCTGGGCAATTAGCTTTGGTGTATTCATCAAAGGGTGAATTAAGGGAGTTGCCCGTTCATTTATAATTTTTTTTCCATTCTCCTAACAATAACCGTCTAGCTTAAAGACGGGAAAATGAAAAGCTCTCTTGGGAGACACCCCTTGCTTATCTTCTACTTTCTCATATTTTTTGTTTTTGTTTGTTTTTTAAAAAATTTATCTATTTTCCTTTTCTTTTCCCCCTCTTACTTGGCTTATAAACAATGGGGAAAATGTTTATTTTTAAGTATGAGGGTGTATTTCATTTGTTGTTTTTATTTTAAAAAAACAATTCAAAAAATTGTTTTCTTTTTATTTTGACCAAAAATTAGAAAATAAAAAAATAAATTCTTGGAAAGGGCCGTGTTGGGCTTTTATCCCACAAAACCACCTAGTACCTTGCGAACTCGTCATTGGGTTGCCCCGGGAGGTCAAAGAAATAACAAAAAAAATTAGGATTATAATTTATGTTTTTGGTATTTATGTTTTAAAAAAATAAAATAATAAATAATAAACCCCTACTTAATTTTTTGTGATTTTTTAGAAATTTATTTTGAGTTTACTTATAAGAATTTTTATAATTTTCATTTTCTAATCTTTTATTTCATCATTGTTAGTTAGATTTAACTTTTTAGGTGATTTGATTTTAAGGAATACTTTATGAATTAAAGTTGTTTAGAGTAATTTATTTAGCCTTTTTCTCTCTAATTCTAATTAGTGTCAATTTTGTAGTACTTAGCTTAATAATTCCTAGATTTTAATTATAGTCACGTGTGCTTTAAGATTCTTAGGAATATTTAATTTATTATATTTGTTCTCTAATTATTTTAATTTAATTTTAAAAAAAATTTAGCTTTCCCTTTGCATTTTAATTTTCTTATTAGCTCATAGGTCACGGGGATATGAGGATAAAATTCATTATCACTTGGTAAACATATGCAATTTTTCCTTTTTGGTTAGATCATATTTTATGGGAATCAAGTATTCCTTGATACATATATGCAACCCAAAAAATAAAAAGATGGAGTAAGAGGATAAAATTCATAACTCCTAATTATTTTGTTTTTATTTGAAGAGAGAAAAATATTTATTCATATGTCAAGAAAAATGAGAGAATAAAATTCGTCATTTTCCTGGTAAACATATGCAAACATCAAAAAGAAAAATATTGTGTGAGGTGAGAGGATAAAATTCATCACCTCCAATCCAAAACCTCTTCAATTTCCTTATTCCCAAAACATAATAGCCAATTTATTTGCTTTAGAAGCAAATTAAAATACTAAGAGAGTATAAGTAATAGTTTAAAAAAACCACTGTGTTCCCATGGTTCACTTCTGCCCAGTGCACATAGTCCCAGCCTCGCAAAAACCACTGCGTTCGCTGAAAAGCATCGTGAAAGTCCACCTAGTGTCAACTATCTTCACCTATGGGGGGGGGGGGGAATAGGTGCCTTGCAGCGATTTTAGCAGAATTAAAATTCTACCTGCACAAGTAAACAAAACAACACAGCACAAACAGACACAAGCAGTTATAGTAGTTCCCCGATTTGGGTACGTCCACTTTCCCCCTTCGACCTATCTCCCAACAAGGGACGACTCGGCCACTTCACCAACCAGATTGAAATCCAATCCTCACACTAACGGAAGGAACCCTTCCAAACGAAGGAGTCACCACTCCTCCACCACGGGTTGCACCCAACCCTGACAACGAGGAACCTATGTTCCTTTACAACAAAAATAAAATGGAATGTATAAAATATACAAACTACTTATGGAGTGCTAGGTGTCCCTCTTCGTTTGATGACGCGTTCTTGACGAAGACGAAGAGTCCACGACCTTAGCTCTCACTTAAAATGAATCTCCACGAAACCGGCGGCGGCAAGAAGAGCGGCGGCTTGGCGTTCGGGATCGGCGGCGGCAAGAAGTGCGGCGGTTGAGCTTTAGAGATCCAACCTTCGTAGCTATGCTGGCAAGGTCTACCAATGGTCTTCCTTGGATCAATCGTCTCGATCGATTCGGAAAGGGAAGGTATTCCCGATCTACAAACCAAGAGACAAAGGATCTCAAGAAGGACACGTGAGACGCGTTGCTTGGCAAAGCTTCTGTCGCTGGGGGATCAGGAGGTATCCACGATCAACGGCGGCGACTAACTTCCCGAGCGGCGATGGCGGCGGCGGAAGAGAAATCTGCGATCTAGGTCACGTCGGCGGCTCGGTTTTCTTTCTCGTGTATTCGTCCTTGTTTTCTGTTCAAAATGCCGAAGTATTTATACAGTAGGTCATACAATATGACCGTTGTGGGCCCCACCAAAAGAAACTCTAGCTCCGGTTCAAAACAGCGCCTGAAACTTGGTCCGGTCCAGCGAGCACCAGAATTTCGCCTAAGGCAAATTCGGCGAGAATCATAGGTGATTCTCGACGAATCGGCGAGAATCACCTACGATTCTCGCCGAATTCAACTTAGCAGAAATCATGTTGAACAACTTGGTAAACCAGAGAGGATCGGCGAGAGTCATCAATCATTCTCGACAAATCGTCGAGAATGCAGAATCATTCTCGACGAATCGTCGAGAAACACTTGATGACTCTCGACGATTTTGACTTGGCATGAGATTTGTACGCGCTGAGTCAGCCGGAGATAGTCGGCGAGAATCAGCCAGTGATTCTCGACGATTCGGCGAGATTCTCGTCGAATCGGCGAGAATCACTTAGTGATTCTCGTCGATTCTTACTTAGACGATATTTCTTCTTTCCACCCGTGAGCTGCTCTTTGGCCCATCCTTGCTCCTTGACTGCTCTTGATCTATCACAGCCCTGTACTTGTAAATAAGTACACTCCAATAGAGAGAGTACACGTAGGCCAACACACTAATCTGCTCAACGAGGGATTACGTTGCACAGACCCGTGTATATTGACTCATTGCACCCTGACATTGGTGTGTACTTAGCGTGGAATAACTGCAAGCACAACTTGAAGACAAATGATCAAATACAATGTCAATTCACCTTAGCTGGTCCAGGGGCTTCTTCAAATCAGGTACATTGTGGATGCAATACTCAACAATCTCCCCCTATTTGAAGAAGCCTAAACCCTACAAGATAATGTGAATATAACGGATGGAAGAAAAACATAAACTGAATAATCAGTTGAGAAAGAATCTCCATACCATTATCTTTAGAGCATTTGGAGCATGTTTAAGAAGAGAATCGTTACCCTAGCGGTTCACTTTGGCACCATGAAGAAAAGAAGAAACTAGACGGATGAAAACCACTGCAACAGCTCGCCTCCACAAATATGGACTTCACATGTTCAAGAAGAGAATCGTTACCCTAGCGGTTCACTTTGGCACCATGAAGAAAAGAAGAAACTAGATGGATGAAAACCACTACAACAGCTCGCCTCCACAAATATGGACTCGGTTCGCGATTTGGGGCTCTGAAGCTCCACCGATGGCAAGATTCCTCCTTCTTCTTCTTCCTTGCTCTCCCCTCTCTCTAACTCTTTAGAAAGAGAACGGCCAAAGTAAAATGAGGAATAAACCCTACATTCCCGAACTTAACATGCCAGGGAGGATTTCGGACAATCGGATCATTTCCAAATAGAACGAATTGCCTCGCTTAGCCCTTAAAATAATATCCCGGGGCCGAACACAGTATGTGACACGCCCGTGTCACAGGCCGTGTCCCACGATCTGAACACGATCGTCGAGCATAGAACAGGACACGGGTTTAGACACGCCTGTGTCACAGCTTGACACGCCCGTATCATCTTCTAACACGCCCGTGTCACAGGGCGTGTTCCTCAAGCGACACAAGAAACCGTTGCATCCCGACTAGGACACGGCTTCAGACACGCCCGTGTCCCAACTCGTGTTCAACAATCGACACAGGTCGTGCAAACACAGAGAATGACATGACTCTTGACACGCCTGTGCCCCAGAACGTGTGCCTTATACGGCTTACGACACACTAGTGTCCCAGACCGTGTATCTCACTTGACACCGCCCTGCCAACACAGAGCAGGAAACGACCCTTAACATGCCCGTGTCACAGGTCATGTGAACCTAACCAGGCACCAAATTGGTCTTAAAACATTATCCATTCCTTTTATTTGTTTTAGGGCATTACAAAGAGAGTGACAAGGGGGGGGGGGGGGCGAAATTTTGGAGAAGGAGAAAGAGAGAGGAGGAGGAGGGAAACAAATTTAGGTTTTCAATTTTTCTTATTCTTCAATTCTACCATAATCCTTCATAACCATGGCTATTTATAGCCTACACCACTCAATCTCCACCCTTCATAAATAAAATAAAACATGATGGTTATATGCACCCATCATAACACATGAAATGAAATAATTAAAACAACATATGATGGTTATAAGCACCCATCATTACACATGAAATGAAATAATTAAACATAAACTAAACACGTAAAATAAAATTGCTTAAGATAATTAAATTGCTAAATAAAATATAATTATAAATATTTAATTTAGAATTATATATCTTTATTTGATGGTGGCCGACGTCAAGCAAAACATGTAGCGGCGGCAACATTGGCATCGTGGTATAATCTCATCCTCGAGCTTGCGGCAACGATCGTCCCAATACACGAACTCGCTCAGACGGGTACCAATGGCGGCAGCATATGCAACATCTCCATCAATCCTCCCCCACTCAAAATTACTCATCACCGATGAGTGGCCCATGAGGGGGGAACAGTTGAAAGCAGCAGCAACATGAGGCAAATCTTGCCCCACTATCCGTGTCGTAGTAGCGTGAACATCCATCAGCACTAAGAACCTATATGGCCAAGAAACAACAAAGCTTCTGAGGAAACTCGAAAGGGTGTCAAGCAAAAGAAAAAAAACTAGAATCTTACCATACGGTTCAAGAACCAAGGAGTCAACGTGGAAAATAGACACGACAGTACTAACACTTCCTATCCCAAGAGAAAATTTAGTGGTAGGAAGAAATGACGGAGAAAGGCACTCAGGTAGAACAAAGACGTACAGTAAAAAGTCCAGAAACTTAAAATAAAATGAAAAACCTTGTGCTTTATAAAAATCTGAAATAAAAGCATGCAATCCGATGTTCTTCATAATCATGGATGGGTCGGTGTTCCTACGTATAAATTTATTAACGATGACAGAAGGCATCCGCTTGGGAACTGACCAGACTAAACCCAAATCACTAAATCTAGCGTCGGACGGTCTCAGAAAAGAGTGGTAGTGTGGGCGACATAACTTAAAATGAAACTTTAATATCCTAGATACATGAGGAGAGAATCCATATGCTACATGACTTGACCCCAACATGGAGGATAAGGGGGTTAAATCAGGTGGCACGTGAGCCTTATAATCAGAGATGTTTTTATGGGCTCCAAAACCGCAGTCTTAATTTCAATTTTAATATTTTCACGCTTGTCTTAAATATATGCCAAGGTGAACCGCTCATCATAAACAACTGAATTGGACGCTCCCGAATGTGAAGAGATGTGCGAGCGAAATAACTCAAGGAACCCAACTATAGTAACTAACGTGGGTAAATGAGGGTCATCAAATGGCGGTGGGTTAATGCGTGAAATCGGGTGTGGTATATAAGTATATCTAGGGTACACCACATCAAGAGGCACAATAGCCAAAAAGTAAGAAACAATCGAGGAGAGAACCGTAATCGGACACGTAGAAAAATGAACAGTTAAAAGTGACGTGTAGTCATATCTATGAGGTGTGTTGAATAGTCCAAATACTAGTGCGCTCAACATAGTAATATCTACACGCTGAGTCAACGTCAAAGTAGGAACTAATAAAGTGGGCGTGACATAACAACTAAGACTAGGAATACCTGTTCCACATCCTAAAAATTCAACAAATGTGGGCACAAAAATAGGAGGAAGGGTCGGTAAAATCAAACTCGGGATAAAATCCAAATCAGAATTAATTTCACCTATCGGTGATAACATCAATGAACTCTCAGCCGGGGGTAAAACCAAAGAATCGACCAAAAATACCACTTCCTCGTTTGCAATTTCTTCCAACACACAACACAAGTCATTTAATTCAGAATTAGTAACGGTCTAAGAAATGTGCAAAATAAAACCCGACGAAAATTTTAATTCAGATTGAGCTTCGGATAATGGTGGTAACATCAAATAACTATTGGTCGGGTTTGCAGCGCTAAAATCATCTAAACATAACCTTCTCACATACGGTGAGTCTTCCTAATCAGTCGGGACATCCATTAAGTCAGGGTCATCAATGACAATAGAGAAATCATGACTCACAGGCTCCTCAGGTAAGTCAGATAATGTCTCAGTGGGTGTAATCATAGGCTCTAACGCGATGGGGATCGTATCATTGAAAGGGAACTCAATACTAAGATGAACATACATAATGCTAGTAGGGCACGTAATAGACAAAGAGATACAATCACAAATTGGACTATCATACTCATCCAAGGCATCGTCTTCTAGATCACTAGGTATGCCTTCAATGTTAGAATCATCAGATTCATCAGGCACTATCGTACGAGAAGGAATACTGTCACCTAGCTTGCCAACTACAACATCCAGAGATTCAATATCCACATCAGAATCCTCAGAGGTATCAGTCACTATCTTAATGGGCTTATTCATCGAAATTAAAGGAGCAGACACCCTAGTAGTAACCTCTTTCAAATTCAAATTTTGGGGTCTAATTGGCTTATGTTCCGTTGAGGTGGGGATAGACATACTTTGGGTATTACTACCTCTCTGGGGATAGGATCTATCTTGAGGCGTAGGGTCACTACTATAAGCAGATACAGGTCTAGTGTCGTAACTATTCTTACTAACGGGTGTGGTGCTTTTAGTACGTAGATAGTAAGGATCAAATTGATCCGAGAGTAGGCTTCGCATGTGCGGCCAAGCATAACGATAGCTACCAACAAGACGCTCTTTGTTTAGCCAAAACAACTGGGCCTGACCTACTAATCGCTCTCGGGCAATGTTAACCTTTTTGTGGTCATCCTAAGAGTGATAATTAAAATAATTTTCTAATCCCTTAAGCCAATCTCTAAAAATCTGTGGACATCTTAAACCGTCATACGTAGGATAAATGTGGTGTGGCCTAAGGGGTGGTGGTGCTTCTTGGCTAGCCTTTAGTTGTGCAATCAAAACCTTAATCCCATCCACTATAGGGGACCGTACTAGTTTCCTAACGTTTGCCATGGAACCAAAAGATTTTACTCTGAAAACGTTAACGTCATATGCCATTTTAGTGAGAACCGGAGAGAATATCTCACCCGAAACTTGTGCACATGCAATGAATAAATAACCTGGCCCTACTTAATTTTCAAAGATGTAATTGTTCCTGTTAATTACTTAAGAAAACAAATATATATTTTTTTTATTTTCTTGCTGGAAATAATATGAAGATTATTAAATAATTTTTTTTTGATATTTGCTGAAAAATAATAATATAGACCACTATTTGTAGACCAAAATTAAAATTTTATAATGATTTAATAAAAATAATGACTTAACAAAAAAATAAAATATTTTTTTTTATTTCTTACTATGAAAATGATGAAGAATTTCCAGAATTTTATTTTTTTGAATTTTGAGAAAAACTGAAACTTTTAGGCCGCTATTTGCAGACCAAAAATTCAAAATTTGTTTTATATGTTGTGCAATGAAACATACAAGTGCGTGTCAGTGCTCAAAGCAAAATGGGAAGGGGGCCAATAAGGAAATTGACGTGAACCTCCCTATGATACCAAATTGATGCAGGCCCAAGGTTTCTACGGTTTAAACTACGCGCTATTAGGTTCGATGAGTAAAATGACAACGTAGCGAGCAATAGTTTTTTAAAAGTTATACTAACGATGATCAACTAATATAGACACACACAACACAAAGGGATGCTACCCCTTTTTTTTAAATTGAATAAGGGCTAAAGGCCAATGTTCGCTCAAGCAAAAAGGACCCACCCGATCCGGACAATTAGTAATTCAAATCAAGTTATACACAAAGATTCACAATTCCAAAATAAGAAATCCGGGCTAAAGTAGAGATTTAAAATTAAGTCCAAATATATCCCCAAAAAATTAATTAATATAAGGGTTGCTTACTTGCTCCAATTTATATAAAAATATTTGGACAATTTATGCTTGAAAATTCAGATTTTAATTAAGCACAATATTCAATATAAATCAGGACAAATTACTAGCCTTCTATTCCACCAAAAATCTCACAAATATTAAAGAAGAAACTGAAGGCCTATCACCCTAATCAAAGCTCATCTTCCTGAACCCTTTCAGATCTCAGGGGGAGCTTTGACAACATCTTCCACTTGTCTTCTCTAAGATTGTTGACAAAGAAGAACAACTCAACTCATTTTCTTTTTCCTTTCTCTCCTGTAAAGGGTTTCTTAAAACTCCCTTCAAAAGTTTTGTGGCTGGTTTCTGAGACCTTGTCAAAACTCAGTGGTGGCAAGACACCTGATCAAAAAATCTGGTTTGATTTTTGAGCACCTTATCAAAAGCTTATTGGTGCCCAAGACACCTGATCAACTATTCCTGTAGTGGATTCTTACTTAGGGTGGTAGAAGAGTGGATGTACCCAGGTTGTTGGGGAACAACTATAGCTCCTTGTATCATCTGGTTTGCTGTGTTTTTTTGCTTTGCTGTGTGCTGTGTGTTTTTGTTTTCTTACTGCTTTAGTGTTTACATTTCTGCTAGCACATTACACATATAAGTAAATCAAGTCTTCCACTGCTTTACAGTTTAAAATTATAAATTATTTTAAAATACTCTATTCACCCCCCCTCTAGAGTAAGCAAAATCTTATCCTCACATTCAATTGGTATCAGAGGCAGGTTGGTTACTCAACAACTGAATCTTCAACAGATTGGTTGAACAGGCTAAAACCTCAACCAAAAGATCTCAGATAAGATCAATCTTTTATAGAGGGTTATTTTTATTTTGTATATTATTTATTTTCTTAAAAACTATGGCACAGAACAAAGAATCACCAAACCACCAGTGTGCAACCTTTCTAAGTTTGCACTTTGGAAGGCAAGAATTAGGCTTTAAATGAATTCTATTGATGAGGACATCTTTAATTCTATTTTGACAGTTTGTCCAACACCCCCAGTAATTATAAGTACAAGTGTTGTTCCACCTCCCTCAGGAACAGATGCAGAAATAAAGAAATGGAAAGTTGCAGATGCAAAGACTATGAATATCCTTGCTCAGACTATGTCTGATGAGATATACCAAAAGGTGGCTGAATGCAGTTCAGCAAAAAGAGATATGAGATAAGCTATCTGAAATTGTCTAGGGATCTGCTGATGAAAGGAAGGACAGGAGATCCCATCTCATAAGCCAATATGAGAACTTTAAGAAAGGAGAAACTGAATCAGTGGCTGACATGTAAAACAGGCTCAGCCTAATTGTTAGTGAATTAAGAACATTGGACAAGGAGATCTAACTAACAGAACTAAATGACAAGATCCTAATGTGCTTCCCTAGCACTTGGGACTCAAGGATCTGGCCAATCAAGGATGCCAGAAGCCTAACTGAGATTACTACTGAAGCTTTGTTGGGCAGGCTCAAGTCTTATGAGCTACTCATCAAGAACAGAGAGGAAGAACAAAAGGTTGCTTCTCCAGCTATCAGGAAGGAGAAGACAATAACATTAAAAGCTATAGAAGATCTGCCTGAAGACAAGTTCACAGGCAATGAAGAATTGATGAGCTTACTGGCCAAAAGATTCTATAAGATGGTCAGGAAAGATTTCAGAAAGAGGTCATCTAGAGGACATGATAAGCAAAGGTATGACAAGTCAAATAATAAAGAAATAATCTATTTTGGATGCAGGAAACCAGGCCACATTGTGCCTGATTGTGCAGAAAACCAGAACAAGGACAAAAAGGACAGAAAAGAAAGAAGAAGAGATAAGGACTCCAGGAGAAACAATTACAACAAATCCTCCTCCAGCAAAAATAAACATACAAGGAAGGGATTTGTAGCAGAAACCTGGAGTGAAACTAAAGAAGAATCAGAGGCTTCAACAAGCTTAAGTGATGATGAAGATGATGCTGAAGAAAAGGAATTCTGCATGATGTCTATCAATGCCTCCCAACAAAATTTTGAAGTAGAACAAGAGTTAGAGTCTGAATCTGAAACTCAAACTGAAGAAGACCAGGTAATAGACTCCTTTGATTTTGTTCTAGAGGACTTTAGATCTGAATTTAAGGCACTTTATTTAGACCTGTTAAAGTCTGAGAAAGAGATTATCTCTCTCAGAAATCAATTATCTGAACATAGCACCTTAAAATCAGACAACCTCAAACTCTCTGAGGAGTTAGAATGTTGTAGGGAGGAGATAGCTTCACTGAAAAGTGAGCTATCCCAGGCAAAGAAGTTTGAAGAATCCCTTAATGGGAGAAGCATCAGACTGATGGACATCACAAGCACATGAACTCTAGACTCAACAGTATATTGGGCTTGGGTGCTTCATCCAGCCAACCTATAGTATTAACAACCCCAATTAAATTTATTTCTGATAAAGGAAAGGGTGTTGTAGAGGTAGCAAGGAAGAATCAAGATGTGCCTAAGAAAACCAAAGTTCAACAGAAAACGCTGAACATAGCTCGGCGATCTCAGGCTGAATCGTCGAACTCAGATCGACGACTTATGAACTCTAGACTCTGGCATAGTCAATCTTCGAACGGAGCCCGACGATCTGACCCAAGATCGTCGAACTCAGCTCGACGATCATCGAACGGAGCTCAGAGCTTTGAATAGTCTTTCAGAGGTAAATCTAAAATCAATCCTAGAAGTCCTACATCCCAAAGCTTCAACGCTTACACTGAATAGTGGGTACAGGTGAAGACCTATCCAGAAATGAACCAACAATGGTATTTGGGTAGTGGGTGCTCAAAGAACATGACAGGAAGCAAGGAGAATCTCACATCCTTCAAAACCAAACTTTGACCCAAAGTAATGTTTGGAGATTCAAACTTTGGTCAAACAAAAGGATATGGTGCTGTTTAGATTGGCTCAGTCACATTCAAGAAGGTGGCTTATGTGGAAGGACTAAAGCACAATCTAATCAGCATCAGTCAACTTTGTGATGAAGGCTATCAGGTGATATTCAACAAATCCTTATGCAAGATCAAGTCAAAGGATAGCACAACAGTGTTAACAGGTAAAAGGAAAGGTAACATTTATCTTGTAGATTTCCTTTCAACCAATATAGATATCTGTTTATTTAATTCAGTTTGCAAACCAAATGATCTTTGGCATAAGAGACTAGGACATTTAAACCTTAGAACTATTGTTAGGATATCCAAGGACAACCTTGTTAGAGGACTACCTTCTGGCCCCTACAAGAAGGAAGGACTCTGCAGGGCTTGTCAATTAGGAAAGCAAACTAAAAATAGGTTTAAGTCACTTAATAAGAGTGATTCACCTAGGATCTTGTATCTGTTTCACATGGATCTTTTTGGACCCATTACAGTACAAAGCTGAGGAGGGAAATCTTACACTTTAGTGATTGTAGATGACTTCTCTAGATTCACATGGGTATTCTTTTTGAGGAAGAAGTCTGATAACTTTAAGTGTTTAACAGATTTTCTCAAATGCATACAGATTGAGTTCAATACTCACATTGCCCTGATCAGAAGTGATCATGGGACAGAGTTTGATTCTCTTCTTATGCAAGAGTTCTGTCAGAGTGAAGGGATCAGGCATACTTTCTTAGCTCCTAGAACTCCTCAACAAAATGGGGTAGCTGAAAGGAAAAATAGAACCCTTATTGAATCTGTCACAACATTGTTGACAGATGCTCACCTTCCTCTATCTTTTTGGGCAGAGGCAGTGAACACCTCCAACCATGTGTTGAATAGAAGTTTGATACATAAACTGAAGGGCAAGACTCTCTATGAATTGCTCAAAGGGAAGAAACCTAAAGTAGACTATTTCAAAATTTTTTGTTGCATTTGTTATATTCACAATAATGACAAGAAGTACTTAGCAAAATTCCAAACTAAAGCTGATGAAGGAGTGTTTCTGGGATACTCCATGATCGGTAAAGCTTATAGGGTTTATAATAAAACTTCTCTTAAAATTGAAGAATCTGTTCATGTATCTTTTGATGAGACTAACATGTTTTATAAGGGGAAGAATACTTCTACCATAGAAGTCTTGCAGGTAAACTCACTTTCAGAAAATTTGGACAGGTCGCATATTACAGAAAAGGATACAACAGATGCACCAATCCAACAAAGAGCTGAAATCAGTGTAAATGAAGAGGATACTCAACATCTTGGTGTTCAACATCTTGGAGAGAACCATCTTGAAGAGCCAGTTGTTGTTCCATAAGAGGAAACAACAACACAGGTTGGTGAACAATCAACACACCCTGTTGATTTAGTAACAACAAGAGATCATCTAATCTCCCAAGTGATTGGAGACATCTCAGCTGGTGTGCAAACCAGAAATAAGGTCAACCAGAACCTGATGCACACATGCTTTCTATCTCAAGTTGAGCCTCAATCCATTCAAGATGCATGAAAGATCCACACTGGATCATTGCTATGCAAGAGGAACTACATCAATTTGAGAGAAATAAAGTTTGGGAACTAGTGCCAAGGCCTAAGGATCACTCCATTGTTGGAACAAAGTGGGTGTTCAGAAACAAATTGGATGATCAAGGAATCATTGTCAAAAACAAGGCAAGGCTAGTTGCACAGGGATACTCTCAAGAAGAAGGAATAGACTATGACCAGACCTTTGCACCAGTTGCAAGGTTAGAATCCATAAGAATATTCCTAGCTTATGCAGCTCATAAAGGATTCAAGGTCTACCAAATGGATGTGAAGAGTGCATTTCTCAATGGAGACATCAAAGAAGAAGTTTATGTTAGACAACCCCTAGGTTTTATCTCTTCAACTTATCCTCACCATGTTTTCAAATTGCATAAAGCATTATATGGTCTCAAGCAAGCTCCTAGAGCATGGTATGAGACCTTAGCATGCTTTCTGTTGGAAAATGATTTTATGAGGGGTTGAGTAGACCAAACTCTTTTCATTAGAACCCATAAGTCCCACACCCTACTAGTACAAATATATGTAGATGATATTATATTTGGATCTATTGATTCAAATTTGTGCAGAAGGTTCTCTAACCTAATGCATTCTAAATTTGAAATGAGTAGTATGGGTGAGCTTTCCTTCTTTCTAGGATTGCAAGTCAAACAACATGCTGAAGGCATATTCATTTCTCAAACTAAGTATGCAAAAGAATTGGTTAAGAAATTTGGTATGTCTGAAGCATCTTGTATGAAAACACCTATGCCTACTAATGCTGTACTAGATGCTGATTAACATGGGAATCCTGTTGATCAAGCAACATATAGAGCATTGATTGGCTCTCAATTGTACCTTACAGTTAGTAGACCTGATATAATGTTTGCTACATATATATGTACTAGGTTCCAAGTAAGCCCTAGAGAGTCACACCTAACATTAGTTAAGAAGATTCTTAGGTATGTAAAAAGTTGTCCAAATTTAGGTCTCTGGTATCCAAAAGACTCAGGATTTGAATTAACTGGATTTTCAGATGCTGATTATGCTGGATGTAGAGTAGATAGGAAAAACACCAGTGGAACTTGCCAGTTTCTTGGTGACAGACTTGTCTCCTGGTTCTGTAAGAAACAGACATCTGTGTCCACTTCAACTACTGAAGTTGAATACATGGCAGCAGGCAGTTGTTGCTCACAGATTTTGTGGATTCAAAACCAGCTCCTAGACTATAGTTACAACTTAAAAGGGTCAAAAAATTTCTGTGATAACACCAGTGCTATTTCTATAGCACAAAATCCAGTCCTCCATAGTAGGACAAAACATATAGAGATTAGGCATCACTTTTTAAGGGATAATGTTGAGAAAAATAAAATTGAACTTCATTATATCCCAACTGATTTGCAAAGGGGAGATGTTTTCACAAAACCATCTGATGAAAAAAAAAATACTTTCTTCCTAAATCAGTTAGGAATGTTAGATGGAGGAAGTTTAAAATAAAACCGAAGATTTTTTTAAAACTCTAAAAACAGACCAAGACTAGGCTAAAAACTTGATTTTTTTCTAATGTCTGTAGGCTGTTTTTAGTCTCTTAACTGCGCTCGACGTTTTTCCCCACGATCGTTGAACGGAGATCGACGTTTTCCGAAAACGTCGACCGGAGTTCAGCGCTTTCAGATAGCACTAGGCTATCTTCTTCTGGTCATAGATCGTCGATCGGAGATCGACGCTCTCCAGTATCGTCGAACGGAGATCGATGTTATTGAAGACTCTTCAGATTCCTTTAGAAGCCCAGATCGTTGAACGAAGTTCAACGAT
The DNA here is from genome assembly GCA_039513925.1 of Platanthera zijinensis. NCBI lineage: Eukaryota > Viridiplantae > Streptophyta > Magnoliopsida > Asparagales > Orchidaceae > Platanthera > Platanthera zijinensis. The sequence goes on from CM077088.1 coordinate 99,164,259, forward strand.
CTTTCCTTTTCGGCGTCGAACCCTAATATAAAAATCATTCTTCGGCAGTCGTTCTCCTTTTGTGCTTTCATACTCTCTGCAAACTTTTTCTTTCCCTCCAAACTTCTCTACACTTGGTCGTGTTTGTTTATTTTTGCAGGCATACAATGGCAGTGTCCGTTGATGCCCTCGCCAAAATGAAATTCGACACAGGCTTTGATATAGACTTGGACTCCTTTGAAGGCAGTGACTAGATTTTTAAGGATATATTGGAACTCTTAAAGGAACAGAAGTTAGCACAGATTATAACAACACGAATGAAGATTGCTGCTGATGAGATCAAAGAATGGGTATATACGGCGCACAATCTTGATCAGAATACAATTGTTGGTACTATAGCCGGGAGTTAGGTATCCCTAACACCTGCTCTCCTGACTGATGTCTTTCAATTAAGTACTGGAAACGATTCTATTCAGTTATCTGGAGAAGAGTCTGCAAATATGTTAGATAGAATGGGAAATTCTGCCGCTAACCCTAGCAAATTGCTGAAAAAGAATTTATCAATTAAGTATAGATTTCTTGCTGATGTTGTGGGGAAAGTGCTATTGGCAAAGCACTCTGCACATGATACCATCTCTAGGTATCAATTCTGCTTGATGGGAGCAATTGTGGATAAGAAACATTTAAACTGGGGAGAGATTTTCTTTGACATGATCAAAATAAGGTGAACAAAAGTTTTGTTAATTTTGGTAGGATTTTAGGGCTATTCCTGCACTTCAGGTGCCCTCAGCTGCTTGTGTCCAGTGGGATGCATATTAATGCCTCCAAGAGGCTGACCTGTGCCCTTTTTGGCAAATGGGACAGGCAGATTTCCAAGCCAAGCAGAGGTCCTGCTGCTGTCTCAACTTCAGGCACAAGGACTGATACAGTCACTCCCCCACAGAAAACTTCCCCATTAGAAGAGTTGCCTGCTTCCTCATCTCCTCCTTCTTCACCTATTGTTTCTACCTCAACTTCCACAACCACCATCACTACCTAAACCCCCCAAGAGCTAGCTCCCCCCCTCTCGATGAGTCGACCCCTAGGAGTCCAAGCGAGATGACCCCTATAGGGGGAGAAGGAAGTGCACAAGGTAGGCGACCTGAAAAAGAGAGGATGGGAGATGGGGCCGAGCGAGACCTCCTCGGCCGAGAGTTGTTCCCCAGCCCGGCGAGTGATAGCCCTCCAGGCAAGCAGGTCGCGCGAGTAGAGGTGGCGAGAGCACCCCTCAGGGGGTAACCCTTCAGCGAGTTGATCATCTCAGCTCCCATTCCTGAGGGGTTCAGAGAACCGGACAAGGTCTACTATACCGGGAAGGATGATCCCGTCCAGCACCTGTAGTGGTTCGAGGATGCCGTCTCAATCACGCCGATGATGGATGCCTTCAAGTGTCGACTCTTTGCGATCACGTTGAAGGTGAAGGCAAGAGACTGGTTCCATCAACTCTCTCCAAGGTCGATCTATGGGTTTGAGTACTTGAGCAGAAGCTTTCAGTTCCGCTTCTCCACCTCCAAGAGGAGGAAGAGGAGTCCTGAATCCATTTTCCCGATAAGGCAAAGGGACGAGGAGTCGCTGGCCCATTACGTTGACAGGTTCCAGAAAGAGATCCTGGATATCCAGGAGATGTCGGGGTACGCCATCCAGATGGCGTTCATGATGGGGTTGTGCGAGGGGTTCTTAAAGATGAGCCTGACCCGAAAGGCCCTCCTTTCCTTCGAGGAGCTGATGGAAAGGGCGGTGGAGTAAATAGCCATATAGGCATCTAATCCTGGATTTGTCAAGAAGTTGGCAAAACTGACAGAGTCGGAACTGAAGGAGCAGGGTAGCTCGAGGCATCAGGAAGGAAGACGGAGAGAAGAGCAGAGAGCTCATGGGTTCTAGGGGCAGGAGGGTCCAGAACCAGGTTGGAGGTAGCAAGGAGGACCTACACAGGGTCCAGGAAGAGCTCTCATCCAGGGGGGGGGGAACTTCCACGGGGGTCAAGGGAGGTTCAACTTACAAAGGAAAGCCCTGAGGCAGCTCCTACCCCCACCCCAGCAAGCCTTGGCAATAGGTGAAGGAAGAAGAGGCAACAAGAGAGACCGTCGGACCCGCCGAAGGGGGGGAGGAGGAGAATTGTTTTACTGTGACTTCCACCAAACGGAGGGTCACGCTACAGCTACCTGCCCTGAGTTCCTGGAGGTGAGGGGAGCGGAAGCTCAAGCCCAGCAACAGCCACCAGAGCAGGTTGAAGCTCTTCCCCAAGGCAGAGGAGTAGAAGATCATGGAGAGCCTGAGCAGGATGGAGGTGTCCAGTAGGATGGAATCCGAGGATGACCACCATGCCCAGACCCCCTGAAGAAGCTTCGCCTCGGCAGAGTCATGTATCTTTTTCTTATGTTTTAATGAGTCAAGTTCCCGACCAGCTGAGTCGGGGGGGGTCATGTAACCCATCTTCCCCCCCCTTTTTAGGATGTTGGAATTGACGAAGCTTAGGTGACATTCCCAATCCCACCCCCCGAGAGGACCTCCTCATGTCAGGCTCTCACTAACTGGATGGGTCGAGGGTACCTCGGGGAGCCCAAATCCTTTTCTCCGATGATGGTCCCGCTGTCAGGCTCCCACTAGCTGGCAGGTCCGGTGGTACCTCTCGTGGAAGCCCAGTTCCCTTGCTCCGATGACGGTTCCGCTGCCAGGCTCCCACTTGCTGGTAGGTCCGGTGGTACCTCTCGTGGAAGCCCAGTTCCTTTGCTCTGATGATGGTCCCGCTGTCGGGCTCCTGCTAGCTGGCAGGTCCGGTGGTACCTCTCGTGGAAGCCCAGTTCCTTTGCTCTGATGATGGTCCCGCTACTAGGCTCCCACTAACTGGAAGGTCCGGTGGTACCTCTCGTGGAAGCCCAGTTCCTTTGCTTCGAAAATGGTCCCGCTACCAGGTTCCTACTAGCTGGTAGGTCCAGTGGTACCTCTCGTGGAAGCCAGTTCCCTCGCTCCGATGACGGTCCTGCAGCCAGGCTCCCACTAGTTGGTAGGTCCGGTGGTACCTCTCGTGGAAGCCCAGTTCCTTTTCTCCGATGATGGTCCCGTTGTCAGGCTCCCACTAGCTGGCAAGTCCGATGATACCTCTCATGGAAGCCCAGTTCCCTTGCTCTAATGACGGTCCCGCTGTCAGGCTCTCACTAGCTGGTAGGTCCGGTGGTACCTCTCGTGGAAGCCCAGTTCCTTTTCTCCGATGATTGTCCCGCTGTAAGGCTCCCACTAGATGGCAGGTCCGGTGGTACCTCTCGTGGAAGCCCAAGCCCTTTGCTCCGATGATGGTACGGCTGACAGGCTCCCACTAGCTGGCAGGTCTGGTGGTACCCCTCGTGGAAACCCAGTTCCCTTTCTCCGATGACGGTCCCGCTACCAGGCTCCTACTAGCTGGTAGGTCCGGTGGTACCTCTCGTTGAAGCCCAGTTGCTTTGCTCTGATGATGGTCCCGCTGTCAGGCTCCCACTAGCTGGCAGGTCCGGTTGTACCTCTCGTGGAAGCCCAGTTCCCTTTCTCTGATGATGGTCCCGCTGCCAGGCTCCCACTAGCTGGTAGGTCCGGTGGAACCTCTCGTGGAAGCCCAGTCCTTTGCTCCGATGATGGTCCCGCTATCAGGCTCCCGCTAGCTGGCAGGTCCGGTGGTACCTCTCGTGGAATCCCAAGCCCTTTGCTCCAATGATGGTCTTGCTGATAGGCTCCCACTAGCTTGCAGGTTCGGTGGTACCTCTCGTGGAAGCCCAGTTCCCTTGCTCCGATGACTGTCCCGCCGTCAGGCTCCCACTAGCTGGCAGGTCCTGTGGTACCTCTCGTGGAAGCCCAATTCCCTTGCTCTGATGACGGCCCCGCTGCCACGCTCCCACTAGCTGGTAGGTCCGGTGGTACCTCACGTGGAAGCAAAGTTCCTTTTCTCCGATGATGGTCCCGTTGTCAGGCTCCCACTAGATGGCAGGTCCGGTGGTACATCTCGTGGAAGCCCAAGCCCTTTGCTCCTATGATGGTCTGGCTGACAGGATCCCACTAGCTGGCAAGTCCGATGGTACCTCTCGTGGAAGCCCAGTTCCCTTGCTCCGATGACGGTCCAGCTGCCAGGCTCCCACTAGCTGGTAGGTCCGGTGGTACCTCTCGTGGAAGCCCAGTTCCTTTGCTCCGATGATGGTCCCGCTGTCAGGCTCCCACTAGCTGGCAGGTCCGGTGGTACCTCTCGTGGAAGCCTAGTTCCCTTGCTCCGATGACGGTCCTGCTTCCAGGATCCCACTAGCTGGTAGGTCCGGTGGTACCTCTCATAAAGGCCCAGTACTTTGCTCCGATGATGGTCCCGCTGTCAGGCTCCCGCTAGCTGGCAGGTCCGGTGGTACCTCTCGTGGAAGCCCAAGCCCTTTGCTTTGATGATGGTCTGGCTGACAGGATCCCACTAGCTGGCAGGTCCGGTGGTACATCTCATGGAATCCCAGTTCCCTTGCTCTAATGACGGTCCTGCTGTCAGGCTCCCACTAGCTGGTAGGTCCGGTGGTACCTCTCGTGGAAGCCCAGTTCCTTTGCTCTGATTATGGTCCCGCTGTCAAGCTCCCACTAGCTTGCAAGTCCGGTGGTACCTCTCGTGGAAGCCCAGTTCCCTTGCCCTGATTACGGTCCCACTGCCAGGCTCCCACTAGCTGGTTGGTCCAGTGGTACCTCTCATGGAAGCCCAGTCCTTTGCTCTGATGATTGTCCCGCTGTCAGGCTCCCTCTAGCTGGCAGCTCCGGTGGTACCTCTCGTGCAAGCCCAGTTCCCTTGATCCGATGACAGTCCCGCTGTAAGGCTCCTACTAGCTGGGGTGTCCGGTGGTACCTCTCGTGGAAGCAAGTTCCAGTGCTCCGAGGACAGTCCCGCTATCAGGCTCCTACTAGCTGGCAGTTCCGGTGGTACCTCTGGTGGAAGCCCAGTTCCTTTGTTCCGATGATGGTCCCGCTGTCAGGCTCCCTCTAGCTGGCAGGTCCGGTGGTACCTCTAGTGGAAGCCCAGTTCCTTTGCTCTGATGATGGTCCCGCTACCAGGCTCCCACTAGCTGGCAGGTCCGGTGGTACCTCTCGTGGAAGCCCAGTTCCCTTGCTCTAATGACATCCCGCTGCCAGGATCCCACTAGCTGGTAGGTCTAATGGTACCTCCCGTGGAAGCCCAGTTCCTTGTCTCTGATAATGGTCCCGCTGTCAGGCTCCCACAAGATGGCAGGTCCGGTGTTACCTCTCGTGGAAGCCCAAGCCCTTTGCTCCGATGATGGTCCGGCTGACAGGCTCCCACTAGCTGGCAGGTCCGGTGGTACCTCTCGTGAAGACACAATATTTTTCACCCCGAGGTGGTCTCGTCACCCAGGCTCCCATTAGCTGGCTTGACAGGTTTACCCCTCGAGGAGGCTAAGTGTTTTTCACCTTGAGGCCGTCTCGTCACCTAGGCTCCCATCAGCTGACATGACAGGTTGACCCCTTGGGAGGCTAAGTGTTTTCACCCCGAGGCTGTCTCATCACCCAGGCTCCCATTAGCTGGCATGACAGGTTGACACCTCGGGAGGCTAAGTGTTTTCATCCCGAGGTCGTCTCGCCGCCCAGGCTCCCATTAGCTGGCATGGCAGGTTGGCCCTTCGAGGAGGTTTTAGTGAATTCTACTTGGATAGGCTAAAATATTTGCTTCGACCATGCAAAATAACTACGCTCAGTGAATACGTTGGGTTGGATGATTCTTTCCGAGCGTGGGACTCGCTCGAAAAGAGCGGGGATTGTGTACAACCCCGTATTCGCCCCTATATTTTTTTAAGCTTTTTGGATGTCTTGGCACTCTCGGTGGCAAATTTTGGCCTTGCCTTGGAAATATACTAGAAGGGGGAGGAAATATTTATCTGCCAAGGGCCCCCTTGAAGAGTCACCCGGGCCCCAGCCTGCACGCAGGCCGTCTGCTCAGGCAGGCCGTCTCGTTAGGCTAATCGTCTCGTCAGGTAGGCCGTCTCGTCAGGCAGGCCGTCTCGTAAGGCAGGCCGTCTCGTCAGGCAGGCCGTCTTGTCAGGCAGGCCGTCTTGACAGGCAGGCCGTCTCGTCAGGCAGGTAGTCTCGTCAGGCAGGCCGTCTCGTCTCGCAGGCCTCCTGTTCTCCCAGGCCGCCCCTCGCTTCTCGCCTAACCGCCGCTCGCCTGACCTGTTTATACCATTATGCCCTCGAAGGTGGATTACCTCTTTACCCCCCGGTGTGGAGATTTTCTATTGGCTTGAGGCTTATTTTCCCTAGGGGCATTTTGGTCATTTTAACCCTAGGACATGAAAAATCTATAAATATAACCTTGAGGGTGCCTTGGAGGGAATGACTTCTTAGCAACTTAAATCCCCTTAGCTTTCTTCCTCCAAGGCACCTAGCTCAAGCATTGGCTAGGGAGGGGGAGACCTCAAAGGTCTTCCGGGTATGAGGTGGGACCTCCACGCTAGAGTCGAGGGTCAGTTCATAGTTTCCTAAGTCTACGGCCCGTGACGTTCCCCCGAGTGTAGTAGGTGTTAGTTCACCCCTCTTTAGGGACCCCGAACTCCACAGAGGTCATTTTTGGCTTTAACAAATATTATGTGCAATTGATCAAGAGACTAGCTCATTTGAACTATAATACTATTAGCAAAATCTTTAATCAAGAGCTAGTTTGGAATGTTCCTAAGATGAAATATACCAAGGAAAGAATTTGCTCAGCATGCCAAAAGGGCAAGCATACCAAAGCTTCCTTCAAGATCATTGGGACCAAAGACTCTATGAGGTATTTATGCCTCTTTCCTATGGACTTATTTGGTCCTATGCCAGTTCATATTCTAGGTAGGAAAGTCTACACCCTTGTGGTGGTTAAAGACTATTCTAGGTTTGCTTCGGTGTTCTTTCTTAAGAAAAAGAATGACACCCTTGATAGCTTCATAAAGTTTATCAAGCAAAATTAGAATGTGTTTAATAGTACTGTAGTTAAAATAAGAAGTGACCATGGGACTGAATTCCACTCTGATAGCATGACAAAGTTCTGTAAAGAGCAAGGGATTCATCAAGAATTTTCATCTCTAAGAACAACCCAGCAAAATTAGATTGTTGAGATAAAAATAGAACTCTCATTGAGGCTGGAAGGACCTTGTTGAGTGACACATCTCTCCCAAAATATTTTTGGGCTGTGGCAGTAAATTCTGTATGTCATGTCCTTAACAAAGCCTCTATCACCAAGAGCCACAAGAAGACTCCCTATGAGATCTTGAAGGGCAAAAAACCAAACCCGAGGTATCTCAGGATCTTTGGTAGCAAGTGATATGTGTTTCATTAAGGGAATTCCTATATGACAGCGTTTGTTGCCAAGTCCTTTGATGGGTTTTTTTGGTACAATAATTATAGTAAAGCCTATAGGATCTACAACTTGAAAATCCAAGTTGTAGAAGAGTCTGTATATGTAGTCTTTGATGAGTGTACCATGATTAACAGTGAACTGCCAAGCTCCTCTTCTAGTACCGCAGGTACAGAGCTGATTATGGACAAAGGAAACTTCTCAAGTATTCCAAGGAGTGGATATTCCAGAAGAACTACAGGGCACACTTGAAGTGGATGAAGATCAGCTAGAAGTTGATACTGAAAGAAGACTCCCTCCAGCTGTCATGTGTAATGCCCCAAAAATCCAAGGATTGGATGTTAACGCGCGGTGGTAGAGTTAATGCCGGCATTAGCTATGGAATAAATCGTCTGAGGGCTTGGGAATCTTCCGCACGGTGGTAGTAAGCAAGCGCGTGGCGCTACCACTCAACTCTTTTGATGAATCGTTGAGAGGCCTACCGTGCAGCGGTAGTATGCTATCGCGTAGCAATAGTACTCAACGCGCTCAATGCCTTTGGCAAAGTGTTGAGTGACTACCGCGTGGTGGTAGTGAGCTAACACGCGAAGATAGCTCGAGTTAAAGTACTGCCTGGAAGTAACTCGACGCATGAAGGTAGCCTGCCATGCGGTAGTAAGGTGGAGGTTATTTTAGACCGACAACACGATGTCGATTGGGCCAAGCAGCAACAACCTTTGATACTGCGCGGCAGTAGTAGATACCACACGGCGATAGCCTCCTTATATAAGTTATACAAGAGAATGAATTCTCATTATTCTTTCTCTTAGTTCTTGAGGTTCTTGAGAACAAGAGTCTGGGGTTGAGCCTTGCAAGCTTGGGGAAGGAGATCCTGTGGTCAAATTTAAGAGCTAAGAAAAGATCTGTGAGGGCCGAAAGTGAGGCGATCCATTCCATCTAGATAAAAGACTTCACAATTGCTCCAAAACGACCTACGAGGGTAACGATCTTCCTTCTTGGACAAGTGAAGTCCTCCCTTTTGCATATGCATGGAATCCCCCACCAAAAGGTGGAGAATCGAGGGAATTCCGATGGGTCGATATATGGTATCCCCGGGTTTGGTTTTGCATATAGATTCGTAAATTGCAGTACAGAATAGGCTTGCTGTGTGAAGCCCATTTGAACAGGTTGGTCTGGATTGGTGATGTTTTGTTTTGTGTGTCGGAGAAGACGCCGAGTATAAATGAGTAGTTTACGGGGTCTGTGAGTTGAACCTGTAAAATGAGAGTACCAAAAAGTACTGGAGGTGTGCTCCAGGAAACTACAAAAAAAATACCATAGTTTGCATAACTGTTGGATATCGCTGGGCGACAGCGAGTATCGCCAGCGATAGCTTCTGGTGAGCTCTGATTGACGTGAAAGTCTAGTGTTTCTGGCACTGCAGGATGCTGCAGGGTTTACTGGATAGATGTTCTAATTATGATTGAGTTTGGATACAGAAGAGAAATACTGTCGCTAACGCAAGACGATAGTGACTATCTCTGGCAATAGCTTCCAGATAAGAATGTGCTTGCGCAGCAAGTCTCCTATGGACCTTGGGGGTTAATAGGTGAGTTGTGTGCCTGGGTGCCCAACTTTGGTGGCCATGAGAGCCGTTGTACATAACATTGGTTATGTTTTGATTACGGGAAAAAGGAGGCAAACCCGCGTCGTGTTTATTTGCCAGGAAGGCTTAGGCTTTCGGCGATGGCACGACAATATAAGCAACGAGAAAGGGTTGAGCTTTACCTGCTCGATGTCAATCGAATAAATAGACATAAAGTACATGGGAGTTACCAGAGGCAAAGAGAGATAGGAATTCTAAGGTTGTAAGCCGGAAAGACTAGAATGCTCATAAGTTGACCGTCAAGTACGGGACCTCTGAATGGTGGTGGGACTAGGCATTGCCAATACACCGAGAAGGTGCCCTGAGTGCACGGAACCTTTGGCAGTGATGCAAATGTTTGTGATATATTGAAGGGTGCTTAAGTGTACCTTCTTGTGATATACATATGAATGTCTTTGAATTCAAGGGCAGCGAATCACCTAGAGGGGGGTGAATAGGTTAATAAGTTTTTTTTGATTCTCTTTAAGTTCTTTAAGCCTTTTACTGAGTTAGGCCTTTTTGTGAGTGATTAGTTTAGCTTTCAATAAATTCATACATATCACACCAGATTTTTGTAGTGGTTCCCCAATGTATGGGTACATCCACTGTCCCTCCCGCCTTTCTAACAGAATGTTAGACAAGTCATATCTCTAATAACTTGGCTCCTTATAGATTACAACATGATCCCACTAGATCACTCAGTGTCCACTGATACTTGCAATATAGGCACACAGACCAACCACTCAGTAATCGCCTGATCACATACCATATGCATAAATGCCCTACAACACAGGCTGGGAAAATAGTCCTATCATATAGATCCAAGACTGGATCCTACCACTCAGATCTATACCAGATCCTACATTTAGCCTTTATAATTTAGGCTTACAACACATATCTTAAACAGATCCTATAGAAATTGAATAGTAATGTTGATTTAACTCAAGAGATATTAATCTCTGAGTTAATTGCTTCCTGAGCTGAGAGAATCTCAGCCCTATTTCTTCACAACAACAATTTTCAAGAATTTGTTGCTTGTGCTAGAAGTAACTCAGAACATTGATTCTAATTCTGTTGATAAAGGAGAGAGAAGAACGATCTTCAATCAGCTAACCTGTTTTGCAGAACACAGACTGCTCTACCTCTTCTTCACAGATCTAGAGATTGATCTTCAAATTCAGCCCGGCTTGGATCTTGAAGCAATTTCAGCTAGGGCTAACTAGACTGATTCTTCTTCCTCAGATAAATCCTTTGATCTTGCTATAGTAGATATTTATCGCAACAGCTAACTCAGAAACCCTTCAGAATCGTCAATACGATCTTCTTGTTTCTACAACAATGGCGGGGGAAGAAGACGAAGTCCCGCACAACTCTTTTGTATTGAATTGATCCCTCAGAAACTTGTCTTGATCCAGATCTCATCTTCTATTTATAATCTCGTTATCCAGAGAATTGATTGACATGTATCGCTGCTTTAATGGATGATTATATCCTTAGTTTTACAGAATGAGACTGGCAGTGGCGTTAGTAATAAATTACATCTCTTCCTTATTAATTTTGAATTTTGTTCAGTTTTGTTGACTTTGCTGACATCAGCCATTCAAGACTTAGAAAATTTCAGAAGACTACCCAGGCATTGAGTGTGTTGAGTGAACAAGCTTTACTCAATGAATCTGGACTTGGAAAATTTCCTACTCTGCTAGGCATTGAGTTAGAAAGCTCCACTCAACGCTTTTTAACTTAGTCAACATTCTGCATCCTTCTGTAACTTTAGGCGTTGAGATCATTGAGTGTATGAGCTTTCACTCAACTCTTTTTGACTTAGCTTGATCTTCAGCCCTTTCTGCAACTATGGTATTGAGAGCGTTGAGTGAACTGGATTCACTCAACGATTCTAGACTTAGAATAATTCTGCTCTACATGAAGGCGTTGAGTGTGTTCACTACACTCAATGCTTTCTCATTCATCCTCAATATTTTACTAGGCGTTGAGTGAACTGGCTTTACTCAATGTTTTTTTGCCTTAGCCAAATTCCATTTTCTTCTTTGGCGGTGACAGTAGCAGCATGACTCAATGCTTTCTTACTTTGGCGTAGAGTGAGCTGACTTCACTCAATGCTATTTGTACTTAGACAGAATTTTCTATCCTTCTTCCAAGGATTTGACTGAATCAGCATGGCTTTTAGTGAACTGGCTTCATTCAATGCTTTTGAACTTAGTCGAATTTCTTTGACAGATTTTCTGTCTTTGACACACTCTGCATGGCGTTGAGTGACCAAGAGTCACTCAATGCTTTTGGACATAGTATGTATTTTTTGCCAGAAACTATGGGGCTTTGACTTTGGCAGCTTTACTCGACGAATTATGCAACATGGATTTGAGTGAGTTGACATCACTTAATGCTTTTTTCCTTAGTCGATTTTCTTGCTTGCTGAAACATTGCCTTTGACTATCCACACCTGCTCAGTGCTTTTAAGTTGTATGGTGTTGAGTGAACTGGCTTCACTCAATGCCTTGGACTTAGCTATTTTTCTTCCTTTGTCATCATCTGTCCTTGACTTATGGCATTGAGTGAGCTTGCTTCACTCAATGCCTGTGGTCATAGTGGAATTTCTCTGTCTAGCTTCCTTTCTTAAGGCATTTGGCGTTGAGTAAGCTTGCTTTACTCAACGCGTGTGGACTTAGACAGAATTTTAGTCTCTCCACTTGCCTATCTTATGACCACATGTCCAATCAGTGTAATAAGCACTAACATGCATGCATGAACTTAAACATATATCAAATACAATTATGTGTATATCATTGACTTGTTTGACTTCTTTCAAATCTCAGACATTGGGATCAATGGACCCAACAATCTCCCCCAATTTGAAGAAGTCAAAACACCACTTGAAAATCCTTTGTCAATGATATACACTAACATATGCAGCAACAAAATACAACACCATATTTACCCTAAGAGAGTTAAGTGAGTTAAGGGTTACCAGGGTTACCACATTTCCCATTTTTTTGCTAGTATACTAAGCATCACTTACTACCCCTGCTTTGCTACATGGTTCACCTTTTCCCTTTGTATGGGAACACCACCTAGATACCATTTGGCAGTTTCCCCTGCTGCTCCCCGTGCTTTGCTGCTTCTTCTCCCCCTTTTTGACTTCTGTAGAATAGTTAGGGAGAAGATGGTCATCTCTTGTTATCTTCTCCCCCTTTTTAATACAGATAACCCACTAATGTTGGACTTGCTCCCCCTCACCAAGAGCAATTTCTATCAACCTTTTTGATATTCATTCTTCTCCATCCTGCAAGATGAAGTATTTCTTGCAGCAAAATAATATGAAGAGCAACTGAAGCTATACCAAGTTCAACATTACTAACTCAAACTTGAAGGTGTTGAACTTTGCTTCATCTAGTAGCTTGGTGAAAATGTCGGCCACTTTCTTGTCTATTGGAACAAACTGAAGACTAATATCCTCACTTTCCACTTGCTCTCTTACAAAGTGATATCTAATCTCAATGTGCTTAGTCATGTTATGTGAGATTAGATTCCTAACTATAGCGATTGCACTAGTAGAATAACAAAATAAAGAGCTTTTACTTAGCTGAATGTTATAATCCTGAAGTTGATGTTGGATCCACAACAACTATGCACAGAAGCTCCCTACAATTATGTATTTTGACTCAATAGTAGAAATAGAAACACTTATTTGCTTCTTGCTGCTCCATGACACTAGCTTTTTTCCATGAAACTGACAGGAGCCTGACGTGCTTTTCCTATCTTCTATGCAGCCTGCAAAGTCTGCATCTGAAAAGACTATTAGTCCAAAATCACTATTCTTAGGGTACCAGAGACCAAGATCCAGTATGCCCTTTAGATATCTCAAAATTCTCTAAGTAGAAGAGTAATAAGATTCTTTATTCCATACCTGATATCTAGCATAAACACAAGTAGCATACATAATGTCTGACATACTAGCATTTAGGTATAGAAGGGACCGCCAATTATCCCTCTATACAAAGTTTTATCGACAGGTTTCCCTGTCTCATCCTTGTCTAAAGATATGATTGACCTCATGGGAGTTTTCATGGTTGAGGCATTCTCCATACAAAATTTCTTAATCAATTCCCTGGTAAACTTAGACATAGATATGGAAAATCCATTATCAGTCTATCTTATTTGTAAACCCAAGAAGAACTTAAGTTCACCCATACTGCTTATCTCAAACTTCCCTTACATAATTTTCACAAACTTTCCGCAAAGGTTGTTATCAGTAGATCCAAAGATAATGGCATTAACATATATCTAGACTAGAATGATCTTGCCCTTGGATTCCCTTAGAAATAGGGTCTTGTCTATCTTCCCCTTGAGAATTTGTTCTCAATGAGGAAGCTAGATAGGGTTTCATACCATGCTCTCGGAGCTTGTTTCAACCCATATAAAGCTTTCCTAAGTCTATAAACAAAATTTGATTAGTTAGGAACAACAAAACCTGGAGGTTGTTCAACATAGAATTCTTCCTTCAAGTCTCCATTTAGGAAGTGAAAGATCTTATTTTCAAGGTAGCTAGCAACCTAGAGGGGTGGGGGTGAATAGGTTTTCCTAGGTCTTTTGATAGTCTTTTAAATAACTTGTTTATTTCTGATAGTTCGTTTTGTAGTCTAAACTAATAGGGTATTTTCTAGTTTTAAATGCACGAATCATGTCTTGTAAACTTATATGTTGACCTCCTTATGTATATATTTTAGCCACTAATGTTTTCATGTCTTTTTGCAGGCTTCCAGAATTTTCAGCCAAAAATTACCCTAACATGCCTCTTGACACGCCCCCCCTGGGCGTGCAACAGGGCATGTCACCTGGTCCAGAGGAATTTTGCTGCTAGAAGCCATGTCTAGAGAAAAACCACCTGACACACCCCCTGACATGCCGTCCCTTGGTGTGTCACAGGGCATGTCACCCTCATCCTGAAGTCTGTTGCCATATTTAAAGCGTTTTCCATTGCTTCACGTCAATCGTACTGACACACCCACATACACGGGCGTGGCCCTTGGCCGTGTTCCACCTTTTTTAGATGACTGACGGATTTCCGACCAATGATTGAGACTTGATGTGCCATACACGCCCCTCCTACCCTTGCGTGGCCCAGGGCGTGTCCACTAATGTACAGAAGAAATCATTATTCCCGCCAGAATCCATGGCCCGAGGTCAACTCTATGCATTTCACGCCCCCTGACATGCCATCCTTGGGCGTGATAGAGGGCGTGACAATCCCACAAATTTTGCCTATAAATACAGTGGTACCCCCTTGTGTCCAGAATAGTTTTTAGTTTTGATAGGGGAGGTGTTGCCCTTTTATTTCTTAGTATTTTTCATGCTTTCTATCTCTCTCTCTCTCTCTCATTTTGTGTTTTTCTTATCCCTAGCTTAGTGTAAGCTTTTTTATAGCTTTTGTACTTGCTTTAGTTGCTAAATGTAATGCTAGTTTAAGTTTTCTATTTCATTGCACATGTAATTTTCTTTCAAGTTGTAGTTCTCTCTTTTGATATTAATATAAGTGCCCTTTTACTTTGTGTTCTCAATGCTCTTCTACTCATCCCTTCTCCTCAACTTTGCTATCATTAACTAATCCTCCTTGTACTCGATCTTGATGATCCGAGGTTCGAGTTGATCAAGTTATGATGCTTTGAATTTAATTTTTCTTTTTAGGGTTTAGTCCTTCGATTTACTCTTGATTATTCTTGTTTGGAATTATATAATCGATATATAATTTCCATCTTTGTTTTCACTCTTAGCTAGCCGAGAGGCTTGTAGTTTGAAATGAACACTCAAGAGTAAAGAGAGTTACATGCACCCCTCAAGAGAGGCATACGTCCAAATCTCCCGGATTGGAGTGAATTCCAATAGTGGGGTTCACAGCGTAAAGCGAGCTTTAGGCCTCCAATTTGGATGAGAATTCAGTCGGACCTTCCTAAACTCAGTTGGGCACGACTTTCGGAGAAGTGTGTTCAATATTTAGGAACCTCCACGGTAAAGGACCTTTACCCTATTAAGTTTAGGTTTATTATCGAATTTTTAATCAACTCATGCCGAGGTGATTCTCGATCGAGTGCTTTTCCATTTCATTGTTCCAACACTTCGTTGTAATTGTTTTTATTAGCTCTTTATTTAACTGCAAGTAGCTCTCTTTTTAGCGCTATATCTCTTTTCTTAATCACATTTAGATTTCTCTTTAACCCTAAAACCATCCTTCGATAAGATAATAGTTTTCGTGTGAGTAGGTTTACTCAACAGTTCCCGGATTTCAATACGACACTTGTGTCTCCTAGCTATAGTTCGACAGGTATACTCTCCTAGTTGGATTGCTAGTTTGGCTCTCTCTTTTCTCAAGCAGAAAGAGATCACCAAGTTTTTGGCGTTGTTGCCGGGGAGCAACTTTTGTTGATAATCTAAAAACACAAACCTATTACTTTTATCATTTCTCTTTCTCATCCTCCTTCTAAAAAATTTAAAAATCTAAAAACATTTTAACGCTCTTAATAAAAACTCACTTGACAATTTTTCTACACCACCTACCTCTCTCGAAAAGGGTAAAGTGGCTTAAATACCACTATCTTATCTAGTACCTTGCGAACCCTTCATTGGATAGCCCTTGGGAAGTTTGGGAGTTAAACAAAAATAATCTATTTCAAAAAAATTTAGCTTCTCTTTTTCTAGTGCATGACCCGCGGGAGTCCGTCTGTTATTTTGGACTTATACCATGAAATTGAGCGTACTCTTCGGAGAAGATCATGATTTCAAGTCCCTACTCTCCAAATACTGGTTGAGGATTCCGAGTCATTTTCTACTTTAAGAATGGAAGAACCCCACGTGGAGGAAGTCGTGCATAGGCTTAAGTCCTATTATGCACGACCGAATCTAGAGGGAACAGAATCAAGCATCATTCTCCCTACTATAGATAATAATAATTTTTAACTAAAGTCTAGCATAATTCAAATGGTGCAGCAGTATGCGCAATATGACGGACTTCAAGATGAATATCTAAACGCACATATAACAAACTTTCTTGAGATTTGTGACACCTTCAAGATAATTGATGTCACAAATGATTCTATTAGGCTAAGATTATTTCCTTTCTCCCTAAGAACCAAAGCTAAACAATGGTTGATGACTCTGCCAAGAGGGAGCATCACCACTTGGGATCAACTAACTGAAAAATTTCTGCCGAAGTATTTTCCGCCACCTAAAACTGCAAAACTTATGAATGATATTTCTGCCTTTGGACAAATAGACTCTGAAACCTTATATAAAACCTGGGAACGATTTAAAGAACTGTTAAGATGATGCCCCCATCACGCGCTGCCTGTATGGTTACAAGTGCAGACGTTTTATAACGGGCTAAATCAAAATACAAAGCAAATGATAGACGTAGCTTCTGGTGGTACTTTAAACCATAAGACCCCGAAAGAAGCTCTTGAGCTTTTCGAGGACATGGCCATAAACACCTATCAGTGGAATGTGCCTAGGTCCTGCCCAAACAAACCTGCAGGTATATTTGAAGTGGACAACATCTCTCAACTAGCTCTGCAAGTGGAAATTTTATGTAAAAAAATTACGAAGATGACTGCTGCCTCCGCCCCTCAGGTATGGGAATATGCAACTCCTGCTCCTGAACAATTAGATTATGTTAATAATATGCCTAGAAATGATTTTAATTATTTTTCTGCTGTGAATTTTCATGCTCCTGGTTTTACTTTTCGAATAGTTATAATCCTACTTTACGGAACAATCCGAATTTTTCATGGAGTAATCCTTCGAACGTAATGCGCCCGCCACCACAAAATGATTTTTCTGCACCACATCCACCTCTTCAAAACTATCCAAAACCTCCAAGCTTGGAGGAGTTACTTTCTTAATATATAACCACAAATGACGCTACTATAAGAACCTTAACCGGATGCGTTAAAAATCTAGAAAATCAAGTTGTACAATTCACAAAATATTATTTCTAAGAGACCCGCAGGGTCACTTCCTTCCAATACCGAGCCCAACCCGAGAGAGCAAGTGAAAGCTATAACTCATCGAAGTGGCAAACTAGTTTCTGGTATGGTTAGTGAAGAGCCCAAGGCAAGCTCCGCTCCCATTTTTAAAATTCCACCACCCGCTGAAAAAGAAGTTATCACTCTGCTCTCTGTTTTAGAAAAAGATCTCGCTCCACCACCCATCTTTAAAATTTATCCAACTCCACCATACCCTTCCCAACTTAACAAACAACGTTTTGATGATCAGTATACCCGCTTCTTAGAAATGTTTAAGCAGATCCACATAAACCTTCCCTTCCATGAAGCTATTTCCTAGATGTCGAAGTATGTTAAGTACCTTAAGGACCTCCTGACTAGTAAGAAGAAGTTAGAAAACTTGTCGCACATCACAGTAAATGTCGAGTGCTCTAAAGTCTTGACAAACGGCTTACCAAAAAAGATCAGTGATCCAGGTAGTTTTTCTATTCCGTGTGTCTTTGGTGATCTTTTTGTCAAGCACGCATTGGCCGACTTAGGTGCGAGTATCAACCTAATGCCCTTCTCGTTATTTAAGAATTTAGGAATTGGTAGCCTCAACCCCACACGTATGAGTATCCAGCTCGCCGATAGATCAGTTAAGTACCCGTTAGGAATAATGGAGGAAGTTTTAGTCAAAGTCGACAAATTCATCTTTCCAGTGGATTTCGTCATTTTTGACATCGAAGAAGACGTCGAGGTTCCCCTGATCCTTTGCTGACCCTTCCTTGCCACCTCTCGAGCTATCATTGACGTAAGCAATTGTAAGCTCTTCCTTCGAGTAGGCGATGATGAAGTGACCTTCTCTATCACCCCTTCGATGAAAAGTACCTTGGAGACTGACGACTGCAATTTCTTATTAGATACCTTAACTGATGAATCTTCCTATAGCATTTCTAATGATGAATTTTCTGAATTTTGTTCTTCCTCAACTCTTCCTACTAAAAATCTATAAGAAACCGCCATGGCCACTAGCCCCACCCCTTTTAATTTTTCACATAAAAAGTCTACGAAGACATAGTTTTTGAAAAAGAAAGAATTTCTAAAACCTCGTATGAAGAATCCCCTACCCTAGAATTAAAATAACTACCTGAACATCTAGAGTATGCTTTCCTAAAAAAATTCTAAACTGCAAGTGATAGTTTCGGCCTACTTATCTGAAGATCAAAATGACAAACTCCTTCTAGTTTTACGTAAGCATCGCCAGTTATTGCCTGGCAGATATCTGGTATCAAGGGCATAAGCCCATCCTTCTGCACTCACAAAATTATAATGGAAGATAATTCACGTAACTTCATACAACCTCAGCACAGTATTAACCCGAACATGAAAGAAGTCGTAAATGGCGAGGTTATGAAACTGTTAGATGCAGGAATTATCTATCCTACATCTGATAGTAAGTGGGTTAGCCCTGTTTAGGTAGTGCCGAAAAAAGGAGGATAACTATAGTTATAAATGAAAATAATGATTTAATCCCGACACGGATGGTGATGGGGTGGTGAATGTGTATTGACTATCGTAAGTTTAACGACGCAACCCGCAAGGACCACTTCCCCTTGTCATTCATCGATCAAATCTTAGATTGATTATCCGTCCATAGCTTTTACCATTTTATTGATGGTCTCTGGGTATTTTCAAATCCCCATATATCCCGAGGACCAGGAGAAAACTACATTTACTTATACCTTCGGCACCTTCGCCTACAGGAGAATGCCATTTGGATTGTGGAATAAGCCAGCTACATTCCAGTGATGTATGCTCGCTATCTTCGACAAGTACATAAAAGCATTATGGAGGTATTCATGGATGATTTCTCTCTGTTCGGTGATACTTTTGATAGTTGTTTAGAAAATCTAGAAAAAGTCTTAGAACGATGCGAAGAAACTAACCTTGCCCTAAATTGGGAAAAATGCCATTTTTTGGTGAGGGAAGTGTTAGTTTTGGGTCATAAAATTTCAACGAAAGGAATTGAAGTAGATATAGCCAAGATAGAAGTTATCGAGAAATTGCCGCCGCCAACGAACGTCAAAGCTATAAGAAGTTTTCTAGGACACGCTGGCTTCTACCGTCGTTTCATAAAAGACTTCTCCAAAATCACCAAACTTCTTACTCAACTCATAGAAAAAGACGCACCATTTATTTTTGATGACGTTTGTATGTCTGCCTTTGAATTAATTAAAGAAAAGTTAATTAATACCCTCATTATGATAGCTCCTGTGTAGGACCTTCCCTCTAAAATTATGTGTGTTGCGAGTAGTTTCGCAGTGGCAGCCGTACTAGTACAACGAATTTCTAAAAACTTTCACCCCATCTATTATGCAAGTAAAACACTTACATCTGCACAAGAGAATTACACAACATCTGAGAAGGAGCTCTTAGATATTGTGTTCACTTTTGATAAATTCCGTTCATATATCACGCTTTCCAAAATGATTGTTTTTACGTACCAGTCGACCCTCAAATATCTTCTTGCTAAGACGGATGCCAAGCCGCGCCTGATTCACTAGGTCTTACTCCTCCAGGAGTTTGACTTAAAAATCCGTGATAAGCGAGGAGCCGAGAATTTGGTCGCCGACCATCTCTCACGATTAGATAATCCTTATATTGAAAATTTAGATGAAAAATCTTTTTATGATTATTTTCCTGATGAAAAGCTTCTTTCAATTAACACTTCTCCTTCTACTTGGTTTGCACACATAGCCAATTATTTAGTGGCTCCTGTGCTCCCAAAAGTGTTCTCCTCTCAACAAAAGAAGAAATTCTTTTCTGAGTTGAAGATCTATTTTTGGGAGGACCTGCATCTTTTTAGAGTTTGTGCGGACCAAGTGATAAGGAGATGTGTCTCTTTTGAAGAAGGTTTAGATATTTTAAAACATTTACATGAAGGATCGACTGGTGGTCACTATCAAGCTGCTCGCACCGCCCACAAAGTGCTTTGAGCGGGTTTTTACTAGCCTAGCCTGTTTAAAGATGCGCAAGCCTTTGTGAGTAGGTGTTATAGTTGCCAACGGTTGGGAAATATTTCCAATAAAAATGAAATTCTGCAAAGTTATTTCCTCGAGTGCAAAGTTTTCGACCTCTGGGGAATTGATTTTGTTGGCCCCCTTCCTTTTAGCTTCAGGAATAAATATATTTTAGTTTCCGTAGATTATGTTTCTCGATGGGATGAAGCCCAAGCTCTTCCTACTAATGAATCCCGAGTCGTAATTACTTTCTTAAAAAAATTATTTTCTCGATTTGGTACGCCGCAAGATTTCAATTGCCTACCACCCCCAAACTAACGGACAAGTCGAAGTAGTGAACAAAGAGATAAAAAGAATATTAGAAAAGACTGCTTGAACTTCTAGGAAAGACTAGTAAACCAAATTAGATGATGATCTATGTGCCTACCGAATAGCGTACAAAACCTCCCTCGGATGTACGCCGTATCGGTTGGTTTATGGAAAATCGTTCCATTTGCCCGTAGAATTAGAACACCGTGCTTTTTGTGCCTTGCGATTTTTAAATTTCAATCCCCACTCTGTCGGCGACCTTAGAAAATTTAAACTTAACGAACTCGATGAGTGGCGCTCTTACGCATACGAAAACAACAAATTTTATAAAGAGCGGACGAAACATTTTCACGACAAACACTTAAGGCACCCAAAAACCTTTAAGCCGGACGACCAAGTTCTTCTTTATAATTCTCGTTTATGTTTATTTCCGTGCAAGTTAAAGTCACGTTGGTCTGGACCGTTTTCAGTTAAAGAAGTTTATTCGTATGGTACTGTTTTAATTTCGCACCGTGATAAAGTGATTTCAAAGTCAATGGGCAGCGTCTTAAACTCTATTTTTCTGGTGATGATGATATCAGTCCAAACAATATTAATTTTCTTCTACACGAACTTTAACTAACTTAGAACTATTTTATTTTGTTAAAAACTTTAAACACTATTTTGGACAATAATATTTTGGACAATATTATTTTATTCCGTCGAGCTAAAATGACGTTTTAAACAAAGGGCACTCTTGGGAGGCAACCAAAGTTATTTTTCTTTTTTCTTTATTTTACACTTTGTTTTTTCCCCGGAGGGCTCCGACATGCAGAAGCTTCTGCGATCGCCCACTCCAACGCTACTGATTCCATCACGAAGTACAAAGAAGACATTTCATGAAGATCCAAAGTGCAAGCATAGGGGAGCGACATCACTTAGCTTTCGTGATGCATAAATCCGGGGAAGTACCTATTTTTCAATTCTGTACTTTCATTTCTATTTTAATTTCTCTCTCTCCTTCCCCTCCTTTCTCCATTGAGGACAGTGTCCATTTTAAGCTTGGGGGAGGATTTCCTCCTTTTTCTATTTGTGTATATTTTAAAAAAATCCAAAAAAAGTGAGTATCTTAAAAATTCAAAAAAATAGGAAATATTTCAAAATCAAAAAATATATGCTATTTGTTTTTACTTTAAATAATTTAAATAGATTTTGGTATTTCAATAGTACCACTTGCATTTTGTTTTATTTTTCCCAAAATCCCATATAAAAAACTTAGCTAACTATAATATTTCTAATCGATCATTTTAATTATGTTTCACAAGTAAAATGTCGGTCATGCTGTGTTTCTAATTCACTGTAGCATGTTAATGTAAAATGTTTTTTCTAAAACTCGCATTTTTATTATGGTTTTCGTTCTTTATTTTCTTTACTTTCTTAAAAATATTTCATTCACTATTTTCCTTTTCATTTTTGGATAATTTTTGTAAGGTCAACTTTTGATTAGCATAGTAGATGTGAACGATCCAAGTCACCTATTATTTCTATTTTGAAGATAATTTCATTAGTCTTCTTTTATTATCTAGGACTTGCTTTTTGAAATTTTTCAAAACTATGCTTTAGATAAATTTAGAAGCATGAAAATGATTTAGGCTATTTTTTTTTGCTTGAGCCTTCTTGCTAACCGAAAAATTTTTACCCCTAGTTAACCGCTTTTGAGCCTTTTTCCAATTTCAATTGATAGCTCTACATATCATTTCATCTTCACCAAAGACAAATTTTCCAACATATCTAATCAAACTAACCTTTTTGAGTTTCATTTAAAAATTTTCATGATTATGATATGGTTATTTTGTGATATAGTTGGAGAAGTTTTGAAAAAAATTATGATCAAAAGAAGTGTTTACTTTTGTTTGGCCAATTTTAAAATGAAAAGGAAAATTAATTAAGGCCATTATTTTGAAAAAGAAAAAATGGAAAAGAAAAAGAAAGAAAAATATTTTATTTATAATAAAATTTTTGAAACTCGTTGTTTTGGTTTAGTGTGATTTTTAAGCTTCCTTATTTATCTTTGAATTCCACTCCTAATCATAATCCTAAACCAAACGTTTCAGTCCTAATAAATCCTTTGGATTAATGCTTTTGAATTTTATTTATTAGTTAAGTAAAGAAGAAAAGTAAATCAGTATAGTTTTGGATTTAAATTTAGATTTTGGTTATTTAATGTATATAGTTATAATGTGTTGCTTGGATCTAGTAACAACTCAATGCATTTTTTCGTTTTGGTTCTTTTCTTAAGTTTATTTAAAGAAATTTGTTAAAATTTTAGATGATTTATTTTCATTAGTAAAGCTTATAAATTGTAAACCATGTTTAAGTAATTGTTTTAGGTTTACGTTTCACCTTCTCCCTATTTAGAATTTTGCATGGTACTTATGTAAGCATAATTAGAACTTTTTTTGATTAGACACTTTTTATGATTACTTATTTTTTATATCTTTGCTTGGGGATAAGTAAAGCTTAAACTTGCAGGAATTTGATAGTTCGTTTTGTAGTCTTAACTATTAGGGTATTTTCTAGTTTTTAATGCACGAATTATGTCTTGTAAACTTATATGTTGACCTCCTTATGTATATATTTTAGCCACTAATGTTTTTATGTCTTTTTGCAGGTTTTCAGAATTTTCAGCCAAAAATTGCCCTGACACGCCCCTGACACGCCCTCCTTGGGCGTGTAACAAGGCGTGTCACCTGGTCTAGAGGAATTTTACTGCTAGAAGCCATTTTAAGAGAAAAACCACCTGACACACCCCCTAACACGCCCTCCCTGAGCGTATCACAAGGCGTGTCACCCTCATCCTTGAAGTCTGCTGCCGCATTTAAAGCATTTTCTGTTGCTGCACGTCAACAGTACTAACATGCCCCCTACACGGGCATGGTCCTGGGGCGTGTTCCATCTTTTTCGAAGACTGACGGATTTCCGACAAATGATTGAGACTTGATGTCCCTTATATGCCCCTCCTATACGAGCGTGGCCAAGGGCGTGTACACCGACGTATAGAAGCAATCATCATTCCTTCCAGAATCAAAAGCCTGAGGTCAACTTCGTGTATGTCACGCCCCCCTGACACGCCCTCCCTGGGCGTGATAGAGGGCGTGACCAACCCGAGAATTTTTCTTATAAATACAGTGGTACCCCCTTGTGTCTAGAATACTTTTGAATTTTGAGAGGGGAGGTGTTGCCCTTTTATTTCTTAGTATTTTTCATGCTTTCTCTCTCTCTCTCTCTCTCTCTCTCTCTTTCTCATTTTATGTTTTTCTTATCCCTACCTTAGTGTAAGCTTTTGTTATAGCTTTTGTACTTGCTTTAGTTGCTAAATATAATGCTAGTTTAGGTTTTATATTTCATTGCACTTGTAATTTTCTTTCAAGTTGTAGTTCTCTCTTTTGATATTAATATAAGTGTCATTTTACTTTGTGTTCTTAATGCTCTTCTACTCATCTTTCCTCCTCCACTTCGCTATGATTAACTTGTAACGTTCCGATTCGTGCTAGGCCCCTTGTGAATGTTTTTGGTGTTGGGAGAGCTGGTGTAGGCTCAAGGGGGTGCAGGTGATCAGGTGCGCACTCGCGGGGAACAAGAAAATAAGTTGAAAACTGTGTTGAGTATGACACGGGTAGGGACACGGGCATGTCCCAACACGTGTTCAGTGGCGCTGAGTGTCCATGGGGTTGAGTGGTAATAAAAGGGAGTTGAGTGGTAATAAAAGGGCGTTGAGTGGTTTGTCCCGAGTAGGACACGGGTAGGGATACAGGCGTGTACCTACCCGTGTGCCATGCCTTGGCTGTGTAGCGTTAAGTGATCGGTCCCGAGAAGGACACAGGTAGAGACACAGCCGTGTCTCTACCGGTGTGCAAATGGCACGGGTAGCGATACGGGTGTGTCCCTACCCGTGTGCTCCAAGGCAAGCAAAACGAGAAGTGCCCTGAGAAGGACACGGGTGTCGACACGGCTAGAACCACGGCCGTGTCACCTTAACATGGGTACCGACACGGGCGTGTCAGTACCCGTGTAGGATCACGAAACGACAGTCGAGCCGCTTCGCCAGAGCAGGACACGGGTAAGGACACGGTCGTGTCCCTACTCGTGTCACTTCTGTATAGAAAGGAAAAGTAAAACCCTATCCATTTTCACTCTTCATTCTAGACCTTTTCCTGAGAGAACTTTTTGGAGGAGGAGATCTTATTAGAGCAAACCTTGGAGGAGGAGAAACACCATCGCCATCAAGGAAATAGCGATGCCGCCGAGGAGGATGACAAGATCCATGGCAGGAAATGGTGGTACCGCTGGAAATGAGGTGAGCTTCCTCCTCTCTCCCTTGGTGCTAGATCCTTAGATATTTTTAGGCGAGACATCAACTCAAATGAGTCTTGATGTGTGAGGAGAAGGTTTCTTAGGAATGCCTATCAAGAACTTTTGTTCTAATGACTAGTCATCTTCAACCTCCCCTTCTTCAAAGTGATGATGGGGGTGGTTTCGTGAAGAGGAATGTCCTTGAGAGGGAGAATAAGGGTGGAGGAACTTCTGGTTGCGATTTGGGGTGATCGGCTTGAAAAGGAAGATGAACCGATGTCGTTCATTCCGCTTCAAGATGCGTGCAGAATCTGTGTTCTGCATACAGCGACCTTCTTGGCTGTTTTCAGGCAAGAAATAGTCTGATATGGGCTTTTGACTAAACACAAAAGTTGAAGCCCTTAAAATTACCTTTCCAACGAGTGGTTACCCTCCTTCAGTGAAACCTGTAGCCACGGAAATGTCTGATCGAAGTAAGGGTTGTAAGCTAAGCGTACAGAAATTATATTTTGTACGCTGCAGGCTTTGGAGCCAATTTCATGAGGGTTATATTCTGATATGGGTTGAAGGCTGAACCTGAAAGTTATAGCCAATGGAAAGACCTTTCCATCGAGGGGTTACACGCACTCATCAGATTCCTGTAGCCACGGGAATCTTTGGTTGAAGTTGTTGTCCAGATTTATTCTTCACCTAAATTTCTGGGTAGTGTATAACATGGATTTAGATTCGGTGATATTAATGTTGCAATCTAATTCGAGGTTCATGTGAACTCTTTTATGATAACCACCGTAGTGTTATGAAGATTTAAGTTTGTTAATTTGAATTCGTATAACGAGTTGTGAAGCAAGATTGAATCGAACGAAATGGCTTGATATAAATTGGTAGATTATCATTTATGCGCATTTTGTAATATGATGTTGAAATCATTCGGTATGACAGATAGATGAATAAACTATGGCCATATGTTTGTTGAATTGATAGAATGAAATTTAGTAGTCCAATGCTTAGAGTGTCATCTCCCTATGGGTAGCATTATGGAAGGTAATATGTGCGGTGTTAGCCGTCACTAGTCGGGATAGTATTTAGATGAGTAAACTGAATGGTTGGGCTTGGTCCTCATGCTCATTTCTGAGGCTCCTTCCGTGTCAGGTGGATAGTTGGGCTTGGTCCTCGTGCTTTCTCCGAGGCTACTTCCATGCCACGGTATTGTAGAATTGCATGCGGTGTGAGTCGACACGCGGTGTCGTAATCCTGAGTTAAGGATAGTGTGGCAGGTCTACGGGGTCGCCAATCATCACACCGATGGGAGTTGACAGATAGACTTTGGGCGGTTGGGCTTGTCCCCCGGTGTTCATGTTTTGGGGCACCATCCGTGCCAAGTGAACGGTTGGGCTTGACCCTCGTGCTTATTTTCGAGGTTCCTTCCGTGTCACACATAGGCCAGTTCAGGGCTAGGATCTTGGTGCACATCTACCCAAGCGAACCAACTAGGTTATGGTACGCATGGGCTCCGCTGTCATGTTCTTAGCGTTGAGGCATACGAAGGCCTAAGTGAAGTAGTGTGGATACCCACTTAGTAGTAGAAGTGCCCGTTCTACTGTCACCGTCTGGCCACGACGGTTGGCACCTGATAGGTTAGCTACCTGCTCGAAAAGTGGGAACTACTAGTCTGTGTCGACATAGCAACTGCATGTGCGTGATCATAGGTGTGTCATTACATCGCATACATAACATTGCACCTAATTACAAACACAAGACCCTCATCGTATAAGTTTGTTTGGGCACTCCTATATGATGAGTTACTTACTGCTGAACGATCTTCAACTTATATGCTCGTACGGGTGTCCATATAAGTTGAGTTACTTTCTGTTATAATTTTATATTCATATGTTGTGATAGATGGTAGAAATGTTAGAATATCTTACTACATGTTATACCACTTGCTTGTTTATACTCCTGCTTATATACATATATTGTACCCTGTCTATTTCTCCGCCTGGTGCCGAGGAGTCGCTAGGGGAGCAGATGTGATACCACTTAGTCTTTATGACTAATGGTTGCTACGTCTTCCTTTTTAGGAGGAAATCCCGCAGATGGAATAGCAAGTCATCGAGCCGGTCAGCCAGGCCAGGACGACAGGGCCTGAAGGGACGGTGTCGTCACTATCGTCTGTTGCAGATGTAAGTATATGAGAGTTTTGTAGTAGTCCTTTGGGGCAACTTTATAGCTGTACTCTGATTTTGTAGAAGCATGTTTAGCTTCTCTATTACTGTACTTTTGAACTTATAGCTCGTGTGGATTTGATTTCTTTATATTATTTTTATTGGGTTGGCATATATATATATATTGATATTGGTTGTAGCCAGTAGAATAGGCATCTTGTAGTACAGGATAGCCCGAGTGTTAGTGCTACCCCAAGGCGGCTGTTCTGGGCATAAGACCCCTCTCGTGTCGTTTTTTGTGTTCCGGGAGGGGGGTCTTACAAATGGTATCAGTTTGCCACGATCCTCAACTAAAGAAGTCATTCAACAATGGGCCACTCCTGTTCGAATAGTTAGTTTGGGGACAAACTGACTTAGCGGAAGCAGTGGTGTGCCCATATGTAATTCACACTAAGTTTGTCCAACTCTGACCTTAAGATTAGCCAACCTGACAGTAAGTTAGCATTCTACGTATAGATTCCAGTGCGTGTTGAGCCGTTGGAGGGCATTACTGCCCCTTCCATACCCACTTAGTTCCAACAGTCCGAGTTGGGGCAGACGCTCACCGCCATCTTGGATGCTTTTAGGGCACAGCAGCCTCCGGTGCTACAACAGGCCCCGGGCTCTAACTGGTTGAGCGCCTTCCGGGCTCTCTCCCCTCCCACTTACCTTGGGACGGAGTCAGACGTGCACACGAAGGAATGGCTTGACCCAGTACAGGAGTTATTGGCTGGTATCCGTTGTCCAACCAATATGGCTGTGTCACTGGTGGTGTCCACCTTGGAGATACATGCTAAGAGGTGGTGGAAGTCACTCATCGGCTCCACCTTCCAAGGCTGAGTCTATACAGAGATAAGTTGGAGCGAATTCTGAGATGTTTTCTTGGAGCACTTCATTCCTTCATCTGCTCGAGATGAACTTGAGGAGAGGTTCCTTCTACTGAAACAAGGATCGAAGACGGTTACGGAATACCAGCGAGAGTTCCAACATCTCGCAAGGTTCGCAGACTCATACGAGTTAGATAATAGAGGTTATGCCAAGCATTTTGACAAAGGGCTACGAGATCCCCTAAGGAAGGCCCTTTTGTTTATAGCGGATGCTAGCTTGGCGGAGATCATCGACATGGAAAAAAGATTGGAGGCGGACCACTTGGGTTGTGGTAAGAGACCTGTAGAGGGCATTATGGAAGCTGGCCCGAGTAATAGAAGGAGACAGAACTTTAGAAGAGTAAGAGGATATCAAGGAGGTGGAGGGCGTGTCCACCGAAACAATAGGGTGGAGCATTCGGTTCTACAACCGCTCGCGTTGCCTCCACCGCCGCAGCCTCAGCAATTTCAGCAACTCTAGAGGCGTCCTGGGCTGGTGTGTTTTGAATGCAACCAACCGGGTCACATTTGACGTTTTTGCCCACAATTATTTGGGAACTCCCCTCACGCTCTCCCTCCGGTGGCCCCTCGAGGGCGGGGTCACATGCGTGGTCGAGGACGAGGTTCGTTAGGAGGTAACCCCGGCCCTGCCCGGGATCAAGTGTATGCGCTAGACATGGCGCAAGAACGGAATCCCCATAATGTTATTGCAGGTATGTGCAGTAAGCTTTCATGTTTTCTGTGTTAGACTTAAGTTGCTTACTACATACTAGCTATCTAGCAATAAGTTTTGATTATTGGTACTTAGCCACCGTGATAATTGGCGGAAAGACTGCCTACGCGCTGTTTGATACCGGTGCCTCACACTCTTTTTTGTTCGAGGATTTCATTAAGGACATGGGGGTGTGCAATATTTTACTGGAATAAGCCCGACTAGTGCGCCTTCCGGACGGCTCAGATATGGTTGCAACCGCTAAGTGCGAGCTTGAGGTACTTATTGAGGGAGGACTTTTGTTACGCCTGCCACTATCTTGAAAATGCCGGAATTTGACTTCATTCTGGGCATGACATGGTTAGACTGGCA
Source organism: Platanthera zijinensis (assembly GCA_039513925.1). Taxonomy (NCBI): domain Eukaryota; kingdom Viridiplantae; phylum Streptophyta; class Magnoliopsida; order Asparagales; family Orchidaceae; genus Platanthera; species Platanthera zijinensis. The sequence goes on from CM077088.1 coordinate 99,193,031, forward strand.
CTTTGCAAGGATCGACTGTGCGGAGAAGCGAATCTATTTGAGACATGGAGACTCCGACGTCATCTTCCAAGGTACTAAATTCGCATCCCGTCTGACGTTAACATCCGTTCAGGTTATAAAAGCCCATATGAAGGGGGATGAAGTTTTAATGATCTGGTTCGAGTTGAAGGTAGTAGCATTGGACGTAAAAGACGTACGGGTAGTGCGGGACTTCTCCGAGGTATTTCCTGAGAAACTACCAGGATTACCCCCGCATAGAGAGGTTGACTTCCAAATTAATCTCGTACCGGGTGCCAAGCATGTATCTAAGGCCCCTTACCGAATGGCCTCGAAAGAACTCGCGGAGTTTAGAGTGCAACTACAAGAACTGGTGGAGTCAGGGTTTGTTCGCCCCAGTTCGTCACCCTGGGGAGCCCCTGTATTGTTCGTGAAGAAGAAGGACGGAACCCTGCGTCTGTGCATAGATTATCGGGAACTCAATCGGTTGACGGTGCGGAACACTTACCCGCTACCTTGGATCGACGAGTTGTTCGATCAACTAGTGGGAGCGCATTGGTTTTCTAAGCTAGACTTGTGCTCAGGATATTACCAGTTGAGAATACAAGAAGGGGACATCCAAAAAATAGCCTTTAGTTCAAGATATGGGTTGTACGAGTTCACTGTAATGCCGTTTGGGCTCACAAATGCCCGTTCGGCTTTCATGAGCCTGATGAACAAGGTATTTGAGCCTTATTTGGACATCTTCGTCATTGTTTTCATCGACGATATCCTAGTCTACTCAAGGACAGAGGAGGAGCATGGCGAGCACCTGACCTCGGTGTTGAAGAAATTGAAGGAGCACGCCTTGCACGCCAAATTTAGCAAATGCGAATTTTTCTTAAGGAGGGTTCCTTCTTGGGTCATGTGATCAGTGGGGCTGGACTAGCTGTGGATGTAGCAAAAGTGCGTGCCGTAAAGGAGTGGTCACCCTTGAATTCATCGGCCGATGTGCGGAGTTTCCTTAGACTTGTCGGGTACTACCGCAAGTTCGTAAAGGGATTCTCAAAGATTGATCTTCCTCTTACTTCCCTAACAAAGAAAGGTGTGTCGTATGAGTGGAAATCCCAATGTTTGCATTCCTAGAATTGAAGGATAGACTTACCTCTTCCCCCATCCTTGTCCTTCCGTTTGGGAAGGAAGGATTTCAAGTTTACACAGACGCATCATATAAAGGGATGGGAGAGGTATTGATACAGCACGGGCACGTGATTGCTTATGCTTCATGACAATTGAAGAAGCACGAAATCAATTACCTGGTTCATGATTTGGAGCTGGAAGCAGTGGTGTTCGCCTTTAAGGTTTGGAGGCATTATTTATACGGCGTCCATTGTGAGATCTTTTCAGACCACAAAAACTTGAGGTACGTCCATACTAAGAAGGAGTTGAACTTAATACAACGGCGGTGGTTAGAATTTCTATGCGACTATGAGTTCACCTTGAACTACCACCCCGAAAAAGCAAACTCAGTAGCCGATGCGTTGAGTAGAAAAATAGTGAACTCGAGCCCAGAGTCCCGATTGATGAGTATAGAGTTTGCTCAGATGATTGAGGAGATGGAAATTACTTTGATATTTAAGGCTCCTTCGGCAGAATATACAGAGTACTTGGCCAGCATGAGCATAGTTTGTGATATCCGGGACCGGATCCGGGTGGATCAAGGACTGGATGCGGCTCTAGCCCCAGCAATCAAGTCAATCGAAGACTGGACTACCGACGAATACACAATAAAAGATGGCCTTGTTTATTTTTCGCGGCCTGCTCTATATTCGCAAGTGCGGTAAAATCCGAGAGGATATCTTGAGAGAGGCGCATTGCTCTCAGTATTCAGTGCACCCGAGAATTGCAAAGATGTACGCCAGCCTACGGAAGACCATGTGTTAGCCGGGAATGAAGAAGGATGTCCAATATTTTATTACACATTGTGAAGCCTGTCAAAGGGTGAAGGCGGAGTGCAGGAGTCCCGGCGGCTTGTTACAGTCATTGCCCATCCCCGAGTGGAAGTTCGAGGATATTTCCATGGACTTCGTACATGGGCTACCTCGCTCACGCTCAGGGAATTATTCAGTATGGGTGATCGTTGATCGACTGATTAAAGAAGCCAGGTTTATCCCTATGAAGAAGGAGGCTCACGTGGATGTCTTGGTACGCCTCTTTATGGAGCAGTTTGTATAGTATCATGGCGTGCCTAAGACGATAGTTTCTGACCATGATGGTCGCTTTACTTCCAAGGAGTGGAAGGCGGTACAGGCGTATTTTGGCTCGCGCCTTACCATCAGCACCGCGTTATATCCTCAGACGGACAGGCAGTCTGAGTAGACCATCCAGACATTGGAGCATCTGTTGAGATTATGTATGTTGGATAGGGGAGAGTCGTGGGAAAGGATCTTACCCCTGGTGGAATTCTCCTACAACAACAGCCATAAGGCAAGCATCGGCATGGCGCCCAATGAAGCCCTTTATGGAAGAAGGTTTAGAACCCCCTTGTCTTGGGTGCAAGATGAAGACCCGAAGACTTTGGGAGTTGAGTATATAGATGACACAGATGCGATGGTTAGGCTGATACGAGATCGCATGTTAGAGGCTCAAAGTCGACAGGCGAAGTATTATAATACAAGGCACCGTATGGTGGAGTTTCAAGTGGGTGATAAAGTATTTCTGAAAATCCAGCCGATGCATGGAGTGTCACAGGTGTGTGGTGTGAAGAAGCTCAGCCCGAGGTATGTGGGTCCTTATACTATACTAGAAAGGGTTGGCCCGTTAGCCTATCGGTTGGAGCTACCGCCTGAGCTAGAGAATCACCATGACGTGTTCCATGTGTTGTCGCTTTGGAAGGCGCTGTTGCGGCTTGATCAATACATCCCCACAACTGATGGTTCTATGGCATCTGATAGGTCGGTGCGACTGGAGCCGGTGCGGATTGTAGACAACAAGATAAGAACCTTGCGCCGCAAAAGTGTTCCCGTGGTGAAAGTGCTATGCTCTAATCATGGGAAGGAGGAATTCACATGGGAGCCAATGGATTTGATGCAAAGACGCTACCCGGAGTTATTTTCTTCAGGTAAATTTGTTTATAAGAGTATTTTGTTTTTCTGTATGCTTCACTCCCCATAGCCTTAGCCTTATTTCGGGGACGAAATCTTTTATTTTGTTTATAGGATTTATAACGTTCTGATTCGCGTCGGGCCCCTTATGCATGTTTTTGGTGTCGGGAGAGCTGGTGTAGGCTCAAGGGGGTGCAGGCGATCAGGTGCGCACTCGCGGGGAATAAGGAAATAAGTTGAAAACTGTGTTGAGTATGACACGGGTAGGGACACAGGAATGTCCCTACCCGTGTTCAGTGGCGCTGAGTGTCCATGGGGTTGAGTGGTAATAAAAGGGCGTTGATTGGTTTGTCCCGAGTAGGACACGGGTAGGGACACGAGCATTTCCCTACCCGTATGCCATGCCTTGGCTGCATAGCGTTGAGTGATCAGACCCGAGAAGGACACGGGTAGAGACACGGTCGTGTCTCTACCCGTGTGCGAATGACACGGGTAGCGACACGGGCGTGTCCCTACCCGTGTGCTCCAAGGAAAGCAAAATGAGAAGTGCCCCGAGCAGGACATGAGTGTCGACATGGACAAGACCACGGCCGTGTCACATGGCCACAGGCACTGACACGGGCGTGTCAGTACCCGTGTAGGAGTACGAAACGGCAGTCGAGCCACTTCGCTAGGGCAGGACACGGGTACGGACACGGCCATGTCCCTACCCGTGTCACTTCTGTATAAAAAGGAAAAGTAAAACCCTATCCATTTTCACTCTTCATTCAAGCCCTTTTCCTGAGAGAACTTTCTGGAGGAGGAGATCATGCTGGAGAAAACCTTGGAGGATGAGAAACGCCACCGCCGTCAAGGAAAAAGCGATGCCGCCGAGGAGGATGACAAGATCCACGGCTGGAAATGGTGGTACCGCTGGAAATGAGGTAAGCTTCCTCCACTCTCCCTTGGTGATAGAACCTTAGATATTCTTAGGCTAGACATCGACTCAAATGAGTCTTAATGTATGAGGAGAAGGTTTCTTAGGAAAGCCTATCTAAAACTTTTGTTCTAATGACTAGTCATCTTCAACCTCCCCTTCTTCAAAGTGATGATGGGGGTTGTTTCGTGAAGAGGAATGGCCTTGATAAGGATAATAAGGGTGGAGGAACTTCTGGTTGTGATTTGGGGGGATCGGCTTGAGGAGGAAGATGAACCGCTGTCATTCATTCCGCTTCAAGATGCGTGCAGAATCTGTGTTATGCACGCAGTGACCTTCTTGTGTGTTTTCAGGCAAGAAATGTTCCTATCTGGGCTTTTGACTAAACACAAAAGTTGAAGCCCTTGAAATTACCTTTCCAATGAGTGTTTACACGCCTTCAGGTGAAGCCTGTAGCCACGGGAATGTCTGATCGAAGTAAGGGCTGTAAGGTAAGCGCACAGAAATTATATTCTGTACAGTGCAGGCTTTGGAGCCAATTTCGTACTGGTTATATTCTGATCTGGGTTGCAGGCTGAACATGAAAGTTGTAGCCAATGGAAAGACCTTTCCATCGAGTGGTTACACTCACTCACTAGATTCTTGTAGCCACGGGAATCTTCGGTTGAAGTTGTTGTCCAGATTTATTCTACACCAAAATTTCTGGGTAGTGTATAACATGGATTTAGATTCGGTAGAATTAATGTTGCAATTTTATTCAAGGTTCGGGTGAACTCTTTTATGATAACAACAATAGTGTTATGAAGTTTGAAGTTTTTTAATTTGAATTCGTATAACGAGTTGTGAAGAAAGCTTGAATCGAACGAAATGGCTTGATATAAATTGGTAGATTATCATTTATACGCATTTTGTTATATGATGTTGAAATCATTCGGTATGACATATAAATTAATAAACTATGTCCATATATATGCTGAATTGATAGAATGAAATTTAGTAGTCCAATTCTTAGAGTGTCGTCTCCCTACGGGTAGCATTGTGGAAGGTAATATGTGCGGTGTTTGCCGTCACTAGTCAGGATGGTGTTGAGATGAGTAAACTGAACGGTTGGGCTTGGTCCTCGTGCTCATTTCCAAGGCTTCTTCTGTGTCAGGTGGATGGTTGGGCTTGGTCCTCGTGCTGCTCCGAGGCTCCTTCCATGCCACGGTATTGTAGAATTACTTGCGGCGTGAGTTGACACGCGATGTCGTAATCCTGAGTTAAGGATAGTGTGGCAGGTCTACGGGCTCGCCAATCATCACACTGATGGGAGTTGACAGATAAACTTTGGGCGGTTGGGCTTGTCTCTCGGTGTTCATGTTCCAGGGCGCCATCCGTGCCAAGTGAACGGTTGAGCTTGACCCTCATACTTATTTCCGAGGTTCCTTCCGTGTCACGCATAGGCAAGTTCGGGGCTAGGATCTTGGTGCACATCTACCCAAGAGAACCAGCTGGGTCGTAGTACGCATGGGCTCCGCTGTTGTGTTCTTAGCATTGAGGCGTACGGAGGCGTAAGTGAAGTAGTATGGATACCCACTTAGTAGTAGAAGTGCCTATTCTACTGTCACCGTCTTGCCATGACAGTTGGCACCTGAGAGGTTAGCAACCTGCTCGAAAAGTGGGAACTACTAGTCTGTGTCGACATAGCAACTGCATGTGCGTGATCATAGGTGTGTCATTACATCGCATACATAACATTGCATTTAATTACATACACAAGACCCTCATCGTATAAGTTTGAATGGGCACTCCTATATGATGAGTTACTTACTGCTGAACTATCCTCAACTTATATGCTCGTATGGGTGTCCATATAAGTTTAGTTACTTTCTGTTATAACTCTATATTCATATGTTGTGATAGATGGTAGAAATGTTAGAATATCTTACTACATGTTATACCACTTGCTTGTTTATACTCCTTCTTATATACATATATTATACCCTGTCTATTTCTCCACCTGGTGCCAAGGAGTCGCCGTGGGAGAGGATGTGATGCCACTTAGTCTTTATGACTAATGGTTGCTACGTCTTCCTTTTTAGGAGGAAATCCCGCAGATGGAATAATAGGTCATCGAGCCGATCAGCCAGGACAGGACGACAGAGCCTGAAGGGATGTTGTCGTCGCTACCGTCTGTTGCAGATGTGAGTATATGAGAGTTTTGTAGTAGCCCTTTGGGGCAACTTTATAGCTGTACTCTGATTTTGTAGAAGCATGTTAAGATTCTCTATTATTGTACTTTTTGACTTATAGCTTGTGTGGATTTGATTTCTTTATATTATTTTGGTTGGGTTGGCATATATATATATTGATATTGGTTATTGCCGGCAGAATAGGCGTCTTGTAGTACAGGCTAGCCCGAGTATTAGTGCTACCCTAAGGTGGATGTTCTGGGCATAAGACCACTCTCATGCCGTGTTTTGTGTTCCGGGAGATGGGTCTTACATAACTAATCCTCCATGTAATCGATCTTGATGATCCGAGGTTCGAGTTGATTAAGTTATGATGCTTTGAATTTATTTTTTCTTTTTAGGGTTTAGGCCTTCGATTTACTCTTGATTATTCTTGTTTGGAATTTTATCATCGATATATAATTTCCATCTTTGTTTTCACTCTTAGCTAGCCGAGAGGCTCGTAGTTTAAAGTGAAAACTCAAGAGTAAAGAGAGTTGCACGCACCCCTCGAGAGAGGAAGACGTCCAACTATCCCGGATTGGAGTGAAATCCAATAGTGGGGTTCACAGCGTAAAGCGAGCTTTAGGTCTCCGATTTGGATGAGAGTTCGGTCGGTCCTTCCTAAACTCAGTTGGGCATGACTTTGAGAGAAGCTTGTTCAAGATTTAGGAACCTCCACTATCAAGGACCTTTACCCTATTAAGTTTTGGTTTATTATCGCATTTTTAATCAACTCTTGTCGAGGTGATTCTCGATCGAGTGCTTTTTCATTTCATTGTTCCAACCCTTTGTTGTAATCGTTTTTATCAGCTCTTTATTTAACTGCAAGTAGTTCTCTTTTTAGCCCTATATCTCTTTTCTTAATTGCATTTAGATTTCTCTTTAACCAGAAACCAATCCTTCGATAAGATAATAGTTTTCGTGTGAGTAGATTTACTCAACAGTTCCCCGATTTCAATACGACACTCCATATACCATTTTTAGTCTTTACCAACACTTAACATAGCAAAATTTATAAAATGTTGTCTAAACTTTGAATAGAGAACAATTTATACGTGTTGCAATAAATTAACAACGTTAGGCAAGACTTTATGTACAACATTCAATAAATATTCTCTAATCTCTTATAGAGAACATTTTTGAAATGTTACACTTAACAATTTACTTTAAACAACAATTATGACATACTGCCTTTTCAAAGAATAATTTGCAACCCTTTAAAAGTGTTTCCTTACCCTTTTAGATTCAGCCCAAATTATTATTCACACTTCATAAATTATCACTAAAAAATTTAAATTTATAAAATCCCTAATTTTACCCCCACCAAACCCTCGATAACTTTTTCTTCCCGACTGGATCCACATCTTCTTCCTCCTGTACGAGCGTGATAGGGATCAAAAAGGGAGTGCCCGGTTACCTACTGGAGGTTGAGTAGAGAAGCAACACTCGGAGTAGGGTGGACGGTGTCTTCCGATAGGAAGAGGACCAATGGAGGAATGATAATACAAGGGAATTAAAACAGAGAGCAGGGGATGGAAATTTTCATTAATATTTGATAACGATTACAAACAGGGCAGCCATATATATAGGCTCATAGTAGACAAAATAATTAATGCAGCAATAAACACAACATTAACAATATTATGGGGAAGATAAGCCATGAAGGAAAAGGTGCTTCGGGTGGAGAGATGCTGCTTGGGGAAGTGTTGTAATGCTTGGGATTATGTTGTGATGCTTTGGGTTTGTATCATTACCCCGTCCTGAACAACCTCCTTGGCCTAAAGGAGAAAAATTGGGGAAGCGGCGACGGAGATCAAATAGGAATTCCCAAGTGGCGTATTCCGATGTGGAGTGGCGCCATTGAATAAGTAGTTGAGTGGCGGGCTTGTCGTGACGTTGCATGAGGCGGCGGTCCAGGACGGACTGAGGCTCGACCAAGGGGTAGCCCTCATCCGTGACCGTGGGAAGCGTGGCAGAGGAGGTGGGAGCATCGCCAATGTTTTCTTTGAGTTGGGAGACGTGGAAGGTATGGTGAAGGAGACAGCCGTCTGGAAGGAGGAGCTTGTAGGCGCCCGGCCCGACGCGTTGAAGGATGCGAAAGGGACCAAAGTAGCGGGGAGCCAGCTTCTGATTGGCATGGGGATGAAGGCTCGTCTAGCGGTAAGGTTGAAGGCGGACATAGACCCATGAGCCAGTGTGGTATTCATGTTCCACGCAATGACGGTCAGCTTGCTGCTTCATCCGGTTTTGAGCGTGCTAGAGCTGCTGCTTGAGGGACGCGAGAGTGCGTTCCTGGGCCGCGAGGGAGCGATCGACGCTGTCGACCATGGAAGAGGCCGCTAGATAAGGTAGATGTAGCGGAGGTGGCTAGCCGTAGAGAACTTCGTAGGCTGTGGTATTGATCGCACTATGAAACTTTGTATTATACCACCATTCGGCAAGAGGGAGCCAATTCGCCCAATGCGTCGGGTTGTCAAAAGTCATGCAACGGAGGTAGCCTTCAAGGCAACGGTTTACCACCTCGGTCTGGCCGTCAGATTTGGGATGGTAGGCGGTGGAAGTGTGGAGCTCGACATTTTGTAACCGAAAGAATTCCTGCCAACAGGAGCTCAGAAATACGGGGTCACGGTCGCTGACGATGGAAGAGGGCATGCCGTGAAGGCGGAAGATAGAATCCATAAAATCTTGAGCGACCGTGAGGGCCGTATAGGGGTGGAGAAGAGCAATATAATGTGCATACTTGCTGAGGCAGTCGACCACAACTAAAATGACGTCCTTGTCATTGGAGAGGGGAAGGCCTTCAATAAAATCCATGGTAATGTCTTGCCACACGCGGTCCGGAATTGGTAAGGGTTTGAGCAGTCCTGCCGGAGGTGAACAAGCAGTCTTGTATTGCTAGCAAACTGTGCAACGCTGAATATAGTCATGGACCGAGGATTTGAGGTTCATCAAGTAAAATAATTGGCGGAGACGATGGATGGTTGGGCGAATGCCAGAGTGGCCGCCGGCGGGGCTGTCATGGTATAGTTTAATGATGGTGTGGCGAGTAGCGGGGTCGGCCCCAACGACAAGTTTCCCCTTGCGGCGGAGGTGATTGTTGGTCCACGAATAGTGAGGGTGAGTACTTGGATATGCCGTAAGATGTCAGATGAGCTGCTAAATGGCAAGGTCGGTATCCCAAGAGCGTCGAATTTGTTGGAGGAGATTGGATGAGAATGTTAGGATGGCATTGAGGGAACCGATGGGGGGTTTCGGAAGGCGGGAGAGCACATCTGCGGCAACGTTTTCCTTCCCACTCTTGTAGGTGATGGTGTAGTCGAAGCCCATGAGTTTGGTAAGAAAGCGGTGTTGCACGGGGGTGGACACGCGTTGCTCCAAAAGATTCTTTAAACATTGATGATCAAACTTGATGACGAAGTGCCGACCGAGGAGATACGCACGCCATTTGGAGACTGCCCTTACGATGGCGAGCATCTCCTTTTCATAAGCTGATAAGGAGAGGTTCTGAGGGCCCAAAGCCTTGCTAAAGTAGGCGATTGGATGGGAATCCTGGGAGAGGACAGCACCCACACCAACATTAGAAGCATCAGTTTCAATAGTAAATTCCCTGGAAAAATCCGGTAAGTCAAGGATGGGCACTGTGCTCAGAGCATGTTGGAGGGAGAGAAACGCGGCGTCGGCTTGGGAGGACCATTGGAAGGAGGGAAGCTTGAGGAGTTCGGTAAGAGGTTTGGCGAGAGAACCGTACCCTTGGATAAAGCGGAGGTAGTAGCCGGTTAGGCCAAGGAAGCCGCGTAAGGTCTTCAGGGAGTGGGGACAGGGCCAAGACATGATGTCCCAAACCTTGTCAGGGTCAACGGTCATGCCGTGATGGGAGATGCGTGGCCAAGATAATCCACAAACGTAGTGCCAAAGGAACACTTAGATGATTTAAGGAAGAGTTGATGATGGCGTAGAATCTGAAAGGTGAGACGGAGATGGCAGAGGTGGGCATCCCAAGAGGAGCTGTAGATCATAATATCATCAAAAAAATAATAACAAATTTACGGAGATGAGGGGCAAGGATACGGTTCATGATACTCTGGAAGGTGGATGGGGCGTTAGTTAGGCCAAAGGGCATGGCCAGAAATTCATATTGGCCATGATGGGAGCGGAATGCTGTTTTGTGGATGTCGGTAGGCGCCATATGGACTTGGTGATAGCCGGAACGAAGTTCGAGTTTGGAGAAAAAACGGGCACCATGGAGTTCATCAAGGAGCTCGTCCACCAGAGGAATGGGAAACTAATCCTTGATGGTATGTTTGTTAAGCTCCCTATAATCAACACGGAGGCGCCAGGAACCATCTTTTTTTTGACCAGAATGATAGGAGAGGAATAGGGGCTGACACTGTGTCGGATTAGGCCATCACGAAGCATTTCAGCTATTAGACGCTCGATCGCGTTCTTTTGTAAAGCCGGGGAATGATAGGGGCGGATGGAAATAGGTGGCGTATTGGGTTGTAGTGGAATATGGTGATCGTGGGAGCGAGATGGAGGGAGGCCGGTGGGTGTCCCGAAGAGGTTAGCATATTCGGCGAGAAGGGTTTGGAGCTCTGGAGGGTGTTGGAGAGGTGCGGGACGTGGCTTGTCGGGCTGATTTTGGAGGAGACAAATGCCAAGCATGGAGAGCTCGGTCGGGTGTTGAACCAGTTTGGCAAGCTGCCGGTGTATAATAATGTCGGTTGGTGGGCGAGAGCCGCCCCGAATAGAAACTTTATTGTCGGACATGGTGAACTCCATACGGAGTTTGTTTAAGTCCCACAAAATTGGTCCTAGTGTGACAAGCCATTGGATACCAAGGACCATGTCGCAACTGCCCAAGTCGAGGGTGAGCATGTCCGCCGCAAAGTCACATCCCTGCATCCGCCAAGGAAAATTGGAACATGAGTAGGAACTTATAAGGCAGTTGCCGTCGGCGACCGCGACTGAAAATGGTGGAATGGCCTTGAGCGGCCAACCGAGCCGGCAAGCGGTGCGTTCGTTGAGGAAGTTGTGGGTGCTGCTGGTGTCGATTTGAATGTACAGAGCCTTGCCGTGGTGAGTACCAGCAACGCGCATGGTATTAAAGGTGGGTTTCCCTATCATGGCATGCATGGAGAGAAGGGGTGAGGTCCCAGTAGGAACATCCTCGGGTACCAGTAGCTCCTTGGAATCAGTGGTGGGGACATCTAAGTCAACATCCTTGCCCTCCAAGATGTAGATTTTGTGGCGGTGGAGATAACGATGTCCAGGGAAATATTTTTCGTCGCACCACATGCATAGCCCTCGGGCTTTCTTGTCGGCCAATTAAGCCGGTGAGAATGGTTTGCGGGGCCGGTGACTGGGTGGAGGAAGAAGGGCTGGTTGGCGGGGTTGCGGTGGGGGACCAGAAAGAAGCTGTTCTTGATGTTTAGCCAAACGGATGGCATTAGGGAGGTCTTGGGGATCAAACATGCGAAAAGCTTTCTCGATGCAATTTTGAAGGCTGGTGATGAACAAGCTGACCGCATACTCGTCATCCACCATGAGGCGGTTGATAAGTTCCTCAAATTGCTCCACATAAAGTTGGATGGAGTTGTGTTGGCAAAGGCATTGGATTTTTACCATGGGCTCGTCCGCGATGTGGCCACCAAACCGAGAGCGAAGGGCCTGGAGGTACTCCTCCCAGGCGGGGGGTTGACAGGTGAGGCGGTTTTTGACATAGACTTGGTTCCATTGGAGCGCCTTGTCGTCGAGGTGGATGGAGACGAGGTGAACCTTCAGATTATCGGGGGTCTCTTCCACGTCAAAGTAGCGGTCGCAGCAGTATATCCAGTCGAGGAGATTGTCTCCATTGAAACGGGGAAAGTTGATGCGGGGCAGGCGGTGGGTGTGCTGGTGCCGAGCAAAGGCCGGCGGGGCGTTGTCATCCTGGAGGTCGGCTGGAGGTGCTGGGTTGGGAGCGTTGGGGAGGGCGGCCACGAGAGCGGCGATTTGGGCGGTCAAGTCGTCGAGGCGCTGCTCCATTGTGGTTTTGAGGAGGTCAATGTCGCTGCGCATTTCAGTGGTGCGGGTGTCCATCAGGCGGGAGGCTCGAGGCTCTGATACCAGTGATAGGGATCAAATAGGGAGTGGACGGTTACCTACTGGAGGTTGAGTAGAGAAGCAACACTCGGAGTAGGGTGGACGGTGTCTTCCGATAGGAAGAGGACCAATGGAGGAATGATAATAAAGGGGAATTAAAATAGAGAGCAGGGGATGGAAATTTTCATTGATATTTGATACCAATTACAAACAGGGAAGCCATATATATAGGCTCATAGTAGACAAAATAATTAATGCAACAATAAACACGACATTAATAATATTATGGGGAAGATAAGCCATGAAGGAAAAGGTGCTTCGAGTGGAGAGATGCTTCTTGGGGAAGTGCTTTAATGCTTGGGATTATGTTGTGATGCTTTGGGTTCGTATCAGAGCGAATTCCTCTCATTTCCTCCGGATAGATCAACAACAAGGCCATGGGTCGAACACATATAGCATTATAGTTGGGAACTTTCCCGGTTAAGATTTTGTAAAAATCGCATAAGGCCCTCTTCTGCAGTTCCGACTTCCGCCTGTTTGCCTCATTCTGCTTCAACGTCTTCTCTCCTCGGCGCCTCGCTTCTCACTCATGAATCACGATTAAGCTGTCTGCTTCCCTAATCTCTTCTCTTTGTTCATTCAGTGTCTTCGCTTCAATACAAGGGACAAAGAGTCGATGACGGTATGGCGGTATGACACTCTGCCTCTTCTCTTCGGCTATTCGCCTCTTCCAGTCTCCAGATTTCTATTGACTCTTCGCTTCTCCAGTTCTCCAAACCTCCATTTCCGTGAGGCGTGAGAAGCAGCCAAGCAGAGGAGGTGATCCAAGTTCAGATTTTTTTTGTGCGACTATACTCTTATCACTTTCACGACTCAGGACGACTGAGTCACCGATAACCTAATGGTCCGACTACTGCCATCATTAGCACCGCGTAAGGTCTCCATTCACAACTTAATTTTCCCTTGTGAACTAATGTGAACAGATTATCTGACCAACTAATAACTTCATATGGATGGTTGTAGATCGATAAATAGAAAATCAGAACTATTTGGCAGTTTTTTATATCCAGAGGAATAGATCAGGGCCATCAGGCTGTTCAGCAGATCTAAAAATCTCTAGGTTTTAGGCTTCAGATAGCTTTCGGCTTTAGAGGTCAATTTCTTATTTTAATTTTCTGATATTTTTTTTAACTGCAGTCACCAGGAATCTGATTGTAGTTGATTTTTTGTTTCAAAAAATTTCATATTGTTCTTGTTCTTTATTGGTAAGTGTAAATTTTTTTCACATTTAGAGCTGATCAACCTTAGTTACCTCATCTGGTTAATGATGAGGTTGATGATAAAACTTGTACATTAAGTCTTCATTTGGGGAACTTATTTTCACCGATCAAGCGGTTACGACCGCATGAACTCGACCTTAATTAAGGTCCGATTCATGCGGTTGTAACCGCTTGACCGGTGAAAATAAGTCCCTCCAAACTGAGCCTAAGTGGATTCCAACCCGGCAATGGAATCGATTTCTATTTCTCGGATATTTTTACTGCATTACCAGATGGTGGAATCATCGAGTTTAATGATATAATCAATATTTTGTGTCCTGATTATGTAATTTTGAATTATAATGCATTGCTTGATATGGAAGAGAGGCCATATTACTTCCATTTTTTGATGAATGCAGGGAAATTATGAATTCTAATGGTGATATATGTGTTCGTAAGCATAAGGTTCTCAGGGGCAATTCAGGCTTGCAAGGGTATGATTTGCAGTTTATCCATCAGTTGAAATTACCGGACCAAGGAGCTCAGATAAGATGTTTCAGTAGTTAAAATGAATTTTTAATTTGTTTGTATGCGTGCAAGTATTCATGTGTGGATGAAAGTGTGTGTTTACATGTGGATTAAATTATGTGTGTATATGCATATATGTTGATGAAATTATATGGGTATGTTTATGTGGGCTTGTGTGCACATACTTATGAAATTATGTGTGTATACTTAAGTTTTAGGTTGTGTTTGGAGGGAATTAATTTTACCGGTCAAGTTGTTGTGACCGCATGAACCAAACCATAATTGAGGCCCGGTTCATGCGGTTGCAACCGCTTGACCGATGAAAATAAGTCCCTCCAAACGGAGCCTTAATGTTGTTTATGAAATTATGATTTTTGATGTTGTTGGGTTTGTTTTTGAGTTTTCTACTTGTGTGCCTTTTGAGTACAGTTCAAGGATTTTGGTTGTTGCTGGGTGTGCTTAGATGTTTTATTAGCATCACGATCTTGATGAACACATCTCTTTCTGAAAAGTAATTAACTATCATTTTGTAGCATGCAAGAATGAGAGATTGACAAATTCATAAAGAGGATACTGTAGATGGAACTCGTTGTTACTGATTTGTATGTCCTACCTGTCTAAAACATATTTACAAAGCATCAATTTGAACAACTTCAACGGTATGACTTATCAGTATCCCCTTCCTCTTTTTTTTTTAAATATAGTCACAACACTATTTTAACTTCTAGGTATGATACAATTCGTGTTCCATGAGCACCATCTCTCTTCTTCCATTTTTACTGCAAATTATCCCTTTTATTTTGACTTAAAATTTTATGATTTCTAACTATCAGTCCAATCCAGTCCTTGAAGCATTTGGGAATGCTAAAACTGTTAGAAATAATAACTCAAGGTTGGTCATATTGACACTTTTTCTTTAAGGCTTTTATATTCAACTTGGTCATGGAGTATTTTATGTGTTGGTTGTAAAGTCTGACATTGTAGTTGTTTTTTTATATGTTTAACATTTTCTTTTTTATTTTCCTCCATGCAAACATTGTATATCTTACTATTTGTAATTGCCCGACTTTATTGATGGCATGCAATGAAGCCGCTTCGGCAGGTTTATTGAGATACAATTTGACAAGTTTGGGAGATTATCTGGTGGTGCAATAACGACCTACTTGCTTGAAAGATCTCGTGTTTGCCAAATAAACACTCCTGAAAGGAACTACCACTGCTTTTACCTTATTTGTGCAGCTCCCTAGGAGGTGCTTAAGCATTCCCTGTTTACTTTTTTGTTGAATGATATCAACTCTTCTACACTTTTGATATTGTATTAGTTGTGTTGTTTGGTCCTTGTGCAAAAATCTTATCATTCATAAGTATTTATTATTTATTTGCTGGTAAAAGATAAATATAACTTGACAATTCCACAATCATTTCACTATTTAAATCAGTTTGATTGTTATGAATTGGATGGAGTTGATGATTCTCTTGAATACCTTGCTACTATAAGGGCCATGGATATTGTTGGAATCAATGAGAGTGAAAAGGTTAAATTATTTATTCTATGGTTAATATTACTAAATTATGTCTAAATTTTATGTATTTTATGTTTTATATTTATCAGTTCATATTACTGAAATCATAATTTATGTATTTTTATGTTTTCTATTTGTTAGTTCATATTACTGAAATTGTTTTCTTCAGGAAGCAATATTCAGAGTGATTGCTGCAATTCTTCATTTAGGCAATATTGATTTTGCGAATGGGGAGGAAATAGATTCTTTTGTCATCAAGAATGACAAGTCAAGATTCCATCTTAAGACTGCAGCTAAACTTCTTATGTATGTCCTTATTTCTTTTCTATTGCTTTATACTTTCCTTTTTTTGTGATTTTCACATTTCTAAAAGTTCGTGTTTCTCTAATCTATTTCTAATTGCAGGTGTGATGCCCAGGGACTGGAAGATGCACTTATTAAGCGTATGATGGTGACACCAGAAGAAATTATCACTAGAACCCTTGACCCTGCTTCTGCAGTTGTCAGCAGAGATGGTTTTGCAAAGACTTTGAATTCTCGCCTCTTTGATTGGTAATGACTTGCATCGACCATTATGATATCTTGCCATGATATTGTGACATGTAAGGCGCATGACTGTAAAAATAATGATAGAGTAATGTGATTAAGTATAGCTTCTGATACATTATTAAACAGGTTAGTTGAGAAGCCAACATGCGTGAAGAAGGTTTGATCATACAAGAGATTTTATGACCCCAGAAGATTGGAGATGGTTAGAATGGGCATAGAAGATACGCTCCACCATGTTGGTGGATAACATAGAAATTCCATTCTTTGAAACTAATGAATGGGTCATGGTTTTGGTGAAAAAATGCATGTGCCTAGGGATGTTTTACCGCACTTGTGATTTTGTAGGAGTCAAGCTTTCATATTCCCTAATAAATGCCTGATTTTGCAGCATCAGAATGCGTGCACAATGTGCCAAGGGTGGATTATAGAGTGAACAAGGTTGTCGTTGTGACGGATAGTGCAACGAATGCGGTGAAGGTCGCAGGTTCAAAGGCTGTCCAGACTGAGAAGAGAGACCGCGGGGTCGAGTACATGCATGATTTTCCCATGCAAATTGTGTGACAACATTTTCGCTCTTCCATGGGAAGCTGCTCCTCACCAACAATAGATGCACTTTATGCCTTCTAAACGACCGTCCGGCGACGCAACTCACAACAATCGATGATATTTTAGTGGACTATTATTGCTAGGAAAGAATTGGGTTAAACACAGACATTTTGTGTATGAAGGATTGTTATTTTAGTGGATTACTATTAGGAATTGTTAGAAGTTACCCCAATTGTTAGAAATTGTTAGAAGTTTCCCCCATTACCGTCCGATAATGCACTTTGTTTAAACTCAATCTATATATTAATTGTTGATTAAATTTTTTATTGCGTATATTTTGGATGTGTGATTTGTATTTCATGTTTTTTATTTTTCTAGGAGCTCCGATTTACTTATGTGATTGGCCTTCAAAAGTCGACACAGTATCATAAGTGCTTTCGTCCGCACCCCTAAAATGTCACGGCATTGGTGAAATTTTTTTTAAATGTCTCAACTTTTTGGCAACAAGTTTTAAGTGTTGACTTTAGGACTTTTGGCAACAATTTTTAAATTTAACAATATAAGTCAATATTTGTAAAATGTTACAATAGGTCCACCGAAAAATTGTTGCCTATTATAAGGGTTTAGGCAACAGTTTTTGGGTTGTGTTGTCTAAAGATATGAGAACTATTGCCTTAGATCTTTGGTAAAACGCGTATAGACTACACCCTATATGACAACAGTTTTCACTATTCTGGCAACAATTACCAGTTTTAGGCAACAGTTTTTAAGTGTTTCTAAAAGCCGAAAATGTTGTAGTGACTTGTGTCCCCTAGCTACAGTTTGATAAGTATACTTGCCTTGTTGGATTATTTGTTCGGCACTCTCTTTTCTCAAGCATGAAGCGATCACCAATTTATTTTAGCTTTCAACTTAGAGTGATCTAGAGCTCGTCCTTAGCACCTGCAATTAAGAAAATAAAAGCAAACACAGAAAAGCACACAAGTGTTTTATAGTGGTTCCCCAAAATTTGTGTATATCCACTCTTCTCCCACCTTGCTAACTTACCTTTTGTCAATGCAATTCTCCAAACCAATGCTCCAAGGAGCTTACACCTCAGATCCCTCAGGATCTCACAGTCTCCTCCAAGACTTACACCTCAGCCAAAAAAGCCTACACTCAGTGATACAAGTATCACCTACCTCAGGCACTTAAGCCCTACCACTCAGGCTATGGAGGATAGCCCTACCTCAGAGCAAGCTTGCTCCTACTACTCAGAGAGATGCACTCTCCTACAGTTCAGGCAAAACTGCCCTACTACTCAGTGAGTAAAACTCATCTACCTCAGAGAGCAGCACTCTCCTACAGCTCAGGAAAATTTGCCCTACCTCAGACTCAATGGTCCTACAGCTCAGATCTAGAAGGTATCCTACAAAAGGAAATAGTTTAATTAACTTTGACACAGGGAAATTTCTCTATGACTACCACTTGAGAAGAAAAATTTCCGCTCCAACTCTCTTCACAGCAGGGAAAGGATTTGCTAGAGGAACTCAGAAGATAACTTCTTAACTTACTACTAAAGGCTAAAGATCTTTCGATCTTGAGTCTTCAAACAGCTCACTTAACCTGCTAAAGGATGAAGGTTCTTCTTTCTTCAGAACTAATTCATAATCTGCTATGGTAGATGGAGTCTTGCCCAACTAACTGAACTTTTCTTGCTAGAGAACTTCAAGATTTTTACATGGAGCAATGGCGAAGAAGATGAAGATGGTTGCTCTCCTTTTTGAATATTGTATGCCCTAAAAGTTTTTTTTATTGGCCCTATCTCTTCCTTTTGTAGTTGGCCTTGCTTTAATGGAAGAAGACGTAAAGTAGCTTCACGATAAGATTTGTCGTGTACTGTAGCTTCCCCATACCTGATTTGACCTAAGTTGATTTTGTCGATTGTGCTGACGTCAGCACCTGTGGACTTAGCCAAAATCGAGCATCATAGAATAGAAGTTGAGTGAGTAAGCATCACTCAATGCCAAAATACTTAGACATATTTACTGTCTCTTGGCATAGAGTGAGTAACCTTCACTCAATGCCAAACTACTTAGAATATAAAGTCTGTTTCTAGGCGTTGAGAGATTCATCTTCATTCAACGCCATCTTGCTTTATCAGCTTTCTGTTACTTGGCGTTGAGTGAGTGAGCATCACTCAACGCCAAACCCTTTAGACAAAATTATGTCTTCACTAGGCGTTGATAGTGTTGAGTCAATTACCTCCACTCCGCTTTTTGCCTTAACCAAATTTCTGCTTCTTCAGTAACTTAAGCGTTGAGAGTGTTGAGTGAGCACGCCTCACTCAACGCTTTCTTCCTTAGCCAATTTTCTGTGTTTAAAAAACACTAGGCTTAGACTATCTTTCTGAGTTCGACGAATGGTGAAGTGAGCTCGACGAACTTTGAACTCTGTTCGATGAATTCTCAATTGAGCTCGACGAACTCAGAATCTTAAGCTCTGAAATTTGCTCGACGAATTGTGAGCTGAGCTCGACGAACTCTATATTCTATTCGACGAATTCTACACTGAGCTCCACGAACTCAGAATCTCAAGCTCTTAACTTAGCTGGATGAATGGTGAGCTGAGCTCGACGAACTCTGAACTCAGTTCGATGAATTTGAACATTGTTCAACTAGTTCAACTTACAGCCTTTTTGCTGTATGGCATTGAGTGTGTATTCATCACTCAACAACAAAACACTTAGCCAAATTTCTCTTTAGTAGCATGACGTTGAGTGAGTTGACTTCACTCAATGCCTGTGGACTCAGCCACATTTCACCCCATTCCAACTTAGGCTATAACAGTATAGGCTACACTCATCGTTATAATTCATCTGGCATTGAGTGATGTTCCTTCACTCAACGCCAATGGACTTAGACAGATTTCTGTCATCCCACACCTTAGGTAAGTGTTTACATGACTTATCCACTTAGGCTACCTGACCTATCATAGTCAACTACTGATATGTGTATATCATTGATAAGATTGACTTCACTCAAATCTAGGACATTGGGGGCAATGGACCCAAAAATCTCCCCCTATTTGAGGAAGTCAAAACTCTTAAGCAAATGAGTCAATGAAATACACAGAACCATGCAGCATAAGGCATAATAAAAGAAACTAAATAATTGAGAGGTGATCTATAGTTACCACACTTCTCTGCTTGCAGAATGGAACATTACTACATCATCCATCTGCTTCCCCTGAATTGTTGTTGTCTTGTTGCTGCCTTACTTATCTGATCATCTTATCATCATATCCTCCCCCTTTTTGAATGCAGCAAATAGCTGATAGGATGCATCTGATCAACTGATCATCTTATCACCTGCACCCCCTCAATTAGGGAGTAGTGATATATTGGAATTGTGCTGGACTTGCTCCCCCTCAATTTGAGAATATTCAGTTCTTTAAAGGAATATCCTATCTACATAATGCCAAATAGTTTGCAACCATATGAGGAGCAACTGAAGCTATACTAAGTTTAACATACCCAACTCAAATTTGAAGGTATTAAACTTGGCTTCATCTAGTGGCTTAGTGAAGATGTCAGCCACTTGCTTATCTATTGGGACAAAATCAAGGGTGATGTCTTCACATTCCACATGCTCCCTAATGAAATGATATCTAATCTCTATGTGCTTAGTCATGTTATGGGAGACAGGATTTCTAGCAATAGAGATTGTATTAGTTGAATCACAGAATAAATGAGTTCTACTTATCTGGAGGTTGTAGTCTTGAAGCTGGTGATGAATCCACAACAACTGAGCACAAAAGCTTCATACTGAGATGTACTCTTACTCTGCAGTTGATATTGCCATACTGGTTTATTTCTTGCTGGTCCAAGATACCAGTCTCCCTCCCAAGAACTTACAGGTGCCAGATGTGCCCTTTCTATCCTCTTTGCATCCTGCAAAATCTGCATCTGAATATCCAGTTTGTTCAAACTCCCCATTCCTAGGGTACCAAAGGCCAAGATTTTGAGTGCTCTTAAGATACCTAAAAATTCTATTAGCTGCAGAGTAGTGAGATTATTTAGGGCATGTCTGATACCTAGCAAAAACATATATAGCATACATGATGTCTGGCCTACTTGCGGTCAGATATAGAAGGGAGCCAATTATCCCTATATACAAAGTTTCATCAACAGGTTTCCCTACTTCATCTTTGCGTACAGGAATACTAGACCCCATGGGAGTTCTCATGGTCAAGGAATTCTCCATGCAAAATTTCTTTATTAACTCCCTAGTGAACTTAGACTAGGATCTAGACAAGCCATCATCAGTCTGTCTTACTTGGAGGCCCAAGAAGAACTTAAGTTCACCCATACTGCTCATCTCAAACTTCCCCTGCATAAGTTTAGCAAACTCTTTGCAGAGGTTGTCATCAGTAGATCCAAAGATGATGTCATCGACATAGATTTGGACTAATGATCTTACCCTTAGATTCCCTTGGGATTAGGGTCTTATCTATTTTCTCTTTTGAGAATTTGTTCTCAATGAGGAAACTAGACAATGTCTCATACCATGCTCTAGGGGCTTTCTTCAACCCATATAGATCTTTCCTAAGTCTGTAAACAAAATCAGATGAGTTAGGAACTACAAAACCTTGAGGCTGCTCAACATAGACATCTTCTTTTAAGTCACCATTTAGGAAGGCTGACTTCACATCCATTTGGTAGTCCTTGAATCCCTAGTGTGCTGCATATGCGAGGAACAATCTGATGGCCTCCAATCTTATTACAGGGGCAAAGGTTTGATCAAAAGAAATCCCTTCTTCTTGTCTGTACCCCTTAGATATTAGTCTGGTCTTGTTCTTAATTATAATGCCATTTTCATTCAAGCTTGTTCCTGTAGATCCAATTGACTCCAATGAAATTATGACCATAAGGTCTGGGAACCCGCTTCAAGACCTTGCACCTCTTAAACGTGTTGAGTTCCTCCTACATAGCTCCAATCCAATGCTGGTTTATATTGGCCTCTTCAAACTTCTTGGGCTCCACTTAGGATAGAAAGCTAGAATATATGGTTGTGTTCTGACTTCTTCTCTGTATCATTACTCCAAGACATGCCTCACCAATGATCTGATGCGCTGGATGATCTATCATATGTCTAATTGTAGGTGTTAGCCTTCTTTTAGCAAGAGGGGCATCTATTGGGTACACTGAAAAATATGTACCAGATTTGGAGAAGCCTCATCTTACTCAATGATATACATCAATTTGTATTTGATGGATGTTTGAGTTTCATTGTGCAGGTGTGAGGTTTGTAAGAAATATCACTAAGTACAAGTGTCGACACTTGTGAAGAATTGTGTCGACACCCAGAATTTGTGTTGACACTAGAAACAAGGCCTGTATCGACACCCAGAAGTTATGTCGACACTAGAAGCAAGGCATGTGTCGACACCCAGGCATTGTGTCTACAACTGAAGAAAAAGTTGTGTCGACACCCAGAATTGTGTCGACACCTAAGGCAAGGTTTGTGTTCGACACCTAAAGAATAAGATGTGTCGACACCCAGGAGTTATGTCGACATCAAAAGAAAAGCATGTGTCGACACTCAGGAATTGTGTCGACACCTGAAGAAGGTTTGTGTCGACACATAGGACTTGTGTCGACACTCACTCAACGCCATCTAATAGCAACAACTATACTGAGTCTAAAGGCTTGTGTCGACACACAGGACTTGTGTTGACACACACTCAACGACAGCTGGACATACACTCAACGCCATTAGTCTGCATCAGTTATGTCAAGACCAGAAGAAGTTGTGTCGACACACAGGAATTGTGTCGACACAAACTCAACGACAGCTGGACATACACTCAACGCCATTTGTCTGCATCAGTTATGTCAAGACCAGAAGTAGTTGTGTCAACACACATGACTTGTGTCGACACACACTCAACAACAGCTGGACATACACTCAACGCCATCTGTCAGCATCAGTTATGTCGAGACTAGAAGCAGTTGTGTCGACACACAGGACTTGTGTCGACACATACAAACAGAAGCTGTGTCAAGTAGCAGAAGAATGACTATGTCAACACATGGAGTGTTGTGTCGATATCATCAAGACTTGTGTCGACACTTAGTCTATTTGTGTCAACACATGTGAATCAGTTTGCTGAGTGGTTCATGCTGAGTTATAAAGTCTCTAAGGAATCAACTGTCATGACTGGTGACTAAAAAACTGTCATAACCAATAGGTCTGACACCTTTGTCAGAACTGTCAGAAGGTTGTTACAAACCAGATCAGTCGATAATCATGAGGAAACTCTATATAAAGGACTGATCCTTGACAACTAGAAGAGACGGAGACAGAGATAAAAAAAGGGTGAATCATCCAAAAAGAGAATTCAACAACAAGAAAAGGGGAGACCCTTAAGAAGGAAGATTCTGAACAGTCTGTAAGAGAAGACTCAGATCTTATTCTGAATTCAAGGAAGGAACTGACAGGAGATCAACTTCTACATCAAGTAAAGTTCAACCTTATTTTGTTCTATCAAGAAGCTTTCAAACAGCTAAGTCGGGTTGGAACTGAAGACTCAGTTTATTCAAGAACTGATCAAAGCTCACACCTATAGAGAGTTCTATCTGGTGATATCTTTGTATCTCTTAAACAATTAATTTCTTGTAGGATATTTTGTAAGATCTGAGTTGTAAGCCTATAATTATAAAGGTTGGGGTAGAGCTGAGAGCCTGAGGTATAGGACTTGTGAAAGTCTTAGTTGTAAGCCTAGTGATAAAGGCTGAGGTAGGGCTGAGGCCTGAGATAGGATTCTTGAAAAGGATCTGAGGTAAGACTTGTATAAGTCCAATCTGTAGGAGCCAATCTGGTTCTGAGTTATAAGATCCGTGAATCTGAGTAAGTGGAAGGAATTTGGGCTTAATCCAGTTCTCTACTGGATAGGCGAAGGGGGAAAGTGGATGTACCCATACCTTGGGAAAATACTATAAATCTGGTGTTTGCTGTGCTGTGATTTCTGTACTGTGAATTGTATTTCCAGTGCTGTGTTAATACTAGTTAATTGCCTGAATTATGAAAGAAAATAGGAACTTATTCACCCCCCTAGGTATCTAGGCTCTTGAAATAAGGCGTTCAAGTGGTATCAGAGGGAGGTTGCTCAAAGATTGACCTAACAGTCTGAGTAAATCTCCAAGGCAATTAACAGATTTCAAGAATGGGTTCAAATAAGAACCAAAAGGAATTTGGATCTACGAAACTGCCTATCTGCAGGAAAGAATGCTTTGGCATTTTGAAGGAAAGGGTCAGATTGTTTATGGGATCTTCTGATCCAAGAATCTACATTACTGTACAAGAATGACCCTTCATTCCAATGAAAGTATCATCTCTGGATGCAAATATTAAAACCCCTAAGAACTATTCTGAAATGACAAAGGATGAAATCATCCTGGCAATACTAGACAAAAGAGCACAGAACATTATTGTAAGTGTTATAGATGATGCCACATTTCAGAATCTGGTGCATTGTAAAACCTCCAAGGAAATGTGGGACACCCTGATTTTCTACATAGAGGGAACAAAAAAAGCCAGAGAGGACAGAAAATCTATGCTGAATCAAGAATATGAGAGCTTTAGACAAGCCAAGACTGACAGCATAGTTGAACGTTACAAAAAGTTCTTCATGATAGTTAATGAGCTGATGACCTATGGAAGAGTCTTCAACACTAATGAACTGAATGACAAGTTTCTCAGGTCTCTGACAAAGGACTGGGACACAAAGATATGTGCCATCAGAGAGGTGGCCAGGCTTACAGATACACCTCCTCCCATATTGTTTGGAAAGCTGCTATCATACGAAATGCAGCTTACTACCAGGAAGGAGGAAGAGAAGAGCAGCAGGTCTGAGTACAAGGATAAATTAGTAGCCTTCAAGGCTGAAGAAACAAGAAAGGGCAGGAGAAAATCTCCTTCTCCACCCAGAAGGAGTACTGAGGCAGAAGAAGGAATTCCTGATACTACCTCATCAGATAGCCACACCTCTGATGAGGACTTTGCTGCCTTTACAAGGCATTTCCAAAGGTTCATGAAAAAGAAGAAGTGGAGAACCAGACCATCAACATCCTTTTCTAAGGATGAGTATTATAAGAAAAAGAAGACTCCCAAGGAGGAAAGGTATGCCTCAAAACCTAGTAAACAAACTAATTCTAAGATTGTTTGCTATAGTTGCAATAGGACAGGACATGTCATAGCTGACTGTCCAGACAAGAGGACTGAATCTAAGGACAAGAAGAAGCATCAACTGAAAGGCAAGAAGGAGAAATCTTTTGTTTCTCAGAAATAGAAGAGTTGGATAGACTCTTCATCTTCAGGATTAGGAGAAGAAGATGATGCAGAAGCATATGTTGGGTTGTTCTCAAAAGAAGAGGATTCTAGGGAACTAGAATTCCTACAAATGCTGGACTCCATAAATGGAGTGGAAGACCGTTGCTGTAGAGGGATGATGGCTCTGTCAGAAAATGATCAGTACCAGGATAAGCCTGGTCCAAGCAAGTTATACAATTCTCCCTTAGAGTCTGATTATTTTACTAGATCAGAATCAGAAGCCTCTGCATCAAGATATGTGGATGGTTCTGAGTCTGAAGGGGATGTACACAAACTTATTGATGAGTATGGTGGGTTGTTGCAAGCTCTAAAGAGAAGCAAGCTTCTTGTCAAGAGCAGGACAAGGAGATTGAATCTCATAAGCAGGCAGCATCAGAATCAGCCAAGCTGATTGATTTGAAACTAAAAGAGGTTGCCAAACTGAAGAACATAACTGTCATTCAGATGGGCACACTCTCTTTCAAGGAAAATCATATCAAGAATCTGGAGGCAAAACTTCAGAAAGAAAAATAGTTAGTGGCAAAATTCTCTAAGCCAAAATCATTCTTGCCTTTAATAGACAACTTCACTTCTCATAAAGGAAAGACTTGTCTAGGCTTAAAGGGAGAACAAGGGCCACCAATTAACATGGAAAAGGTAAGGCCCAAGTTCAGCCACTAGCCTCCAAGCCCCCTATTTTCTTTTGGAAGGTGATGCAACCTACAAACAGGTATGAGATACGAAAATTACTCAAGGTCACTATGAGTATGGAGATCACATTGGCAAGTGTGCAAATGCTATTAGGCCACTCTCTAGGCAAGCCCATCAGGTTCAAAAGGAATTCTTGGGGTTTGCTGCTCCAGCACCTACACTTAAAAGGACTGCTGGCAACAAGGTTGTGAAGTCTGTACCTAAGAGAAGGTTCAACAGATTTGAGTGTTGGTGTTGTGGCAAGGTAGGCAACTTAGCTATGGATTGCTGGTTTAACACAAGTGTTAAAATCTAGAATAGTTTACCTATCAGAAAAGTTGTAGGTAAACATGATAATTTTCAAACTAACAAGAACCTAGGACCCAAAACTAATTTGGGTTCTAAGGATGAGTGATTCTTTATTTGATGCAGGTGAATCCAAGTGGCCATACCCTTATATGGTACTTGGATAGAGGATGTTCCAGACACATGACTGGAATAAGAAGAATGTTATGGGACTATGTACCCATAGAGAATGGACCCAAAGTAATCTTTGGTGGATCAGAAAAAGGAATCATCAAAGGATTTGGTAACATTTCTAGTGATTCAATTACCATCACTAAAGTGGCTTATGTGAAGGGTCTAAAACATAACCTGATTAGCATAAGTCAACTTAGTGATCTAGGTTATGTCATATCTTTCCTCAAAGGGGAGTGCCAAATAAGGAGGTTAAGTGATCAAGAGATCATTTTGACTAGCACTAGGAAAGGGAATGTATATTGTCTTAACATAGATTGTGAGTTTAAAAACTCACCAATTTACCTAATTACAGGTGAGAAAGCTTCACTATGTGTCAAATGGCATAAGAGGCTAGCTCATCTAAACTATTAGTCTATAGGACAGTTGTTTAGCATGGGATTAGTGAGGAATAGACCTCAAGTTAAGTGCATTTAAGAGGGAGTGTGTTCAGCTTGCAAAAAGGGCAAACAAACTAAGTCCTCTTTCCATGCACTAGATACCAAAGATTTAATGAGATGTTTATATCTCTTGCATATGGATTTGTTTGGTCCTATACTAATTCATAGTCTTGGTAGGAAAGTATACATATTGGTTATTGTGGATGACTATTCTAGATTCACATGGGTTTTCTTCTTGAGGCAGAAATATGAAACTCCTTCTATTTTCAAGACCTTTGTTAAACAAATTCAGAATGAATTTAACAATTCAGTGGTCAAAATCAGAAGTGACCATGGAACTGAATTTAATTCTGAATGTATGACAAAGTTCTGTGAAGAACTAGGGATCCATCAGGAGTTCTCCTCACCTAAAACACCCCAGGAAAATGGTGTTGCTGAAAGAAAGAATAGGACTTTAATTGATGCAAGTAGAACACTAATTATTGACACTACTCTCCCTGAGTACTTCTGGGCAAAGGCAGTAAATACTGCATGTCATGTACTCAATAGAGCCTCCATCAATAAGAAATATAAGATTACTCCCTATCAGATTTTGAAAGGCAGAAAACTAAATATTTCCTACCTCAGAATCTTTGGTAGCAAGTGTTATGTCCTAGTTAATGGTAAGCACTACCAAACTATGTTTGCTGCCAAATCCCTAGAAGGGATATTTCTTGGGGACAACAATAATAGTAGGGCAAACAAGATCTACAACTTGACTACACAAGTTGTAGAAGAATCTGTCTATGTTGTATTTGATGAGTCTAAATTGATTTACAGTGAATTGTCTTGTTCTTCAGTTAGTTCTACAAGTCTAACAGACAGTCTGGACAAGCTGACCATCAATGATGAAGTTCCTACTAGGATGGATAAAGAAAAAGATGCATGATATACAGGGGGAGAACAAGACTCACTTGATAAAGAAGACAATGAGGAGCATCAGGATGAGGAAAATGAAGAAGGCCAAGAGGTTGGTAGATTTCATCCAGCAAGAAGACACCTAAAGGATCATCCAGCTCATCAAATCATTGGTGATGCAAGTCAAGGTGTACTAACCAGGAGCACGAACATGAACACAGTTTTATGTTCCAGCTTCTTGTCACAAATAGAACCCAAGAAGTTTGAAGAAGCCATGCTAGACACAAACTGGATTGATGCTATGCAAGAAGAACTGAATCAATTCAGAAGAGGCAAAGTCTGGAAACTAGTTCCTAAACCAAAGGATCATAATATTATAAGAACCAAGTGGATCTACAAAAACAAACTTGATGAAAATGGCATTATTATCAAGAATAAGGCCAGGTTGGTAGCAAAAGGCTATATGCAAGAGGAAGGGATTGAATTTGATCAAACCTTTGCCCCAGTAGCAAGGCTGGAGGCTATAAGGATGTTCTTGGCCTATACTGTCTATCAAGTACCCTTGATAATCCTAGGGACTTTATATCAGATGGATGTAAAGTCAACATTTCTGAATGGTGACTTAAAAGAGGAAGTCTATGTTGAACAACCATCAGGTTTTGCAGATTCTTATTAACTTGATTATGTTTATAGGCTTAGGAAAGCTCTATATGGTTTGAAATAAGCCCATAGGGCTTGGTATGAAACCTTGTCTGCTTTTCTTATTAAGAATAAATTCTCTAGAGGAAAGATAGACAAAACTCTATTCTTTCGGGAATCTAAAGGCAAGATAATCCTAGTCCAGATATTTGTTGATGACATAATTTTTGGATCTACTGAAAACAACCTTTGTAGAAAGTTTGCCAAACTTATGCAAGGGAAGTTTGAGATGAGCAGTATGGGTGAGCTGAAGTTCTTTTTGGGACTTCAAGTAAGATAGACTGATGATGGATTGTCCATATCCCAGTCTAAGTTCACCATGGAGTTGATTAATAAATATGGAATGGACTCAGCCTCCACCATGAAAACTCCATTGGGAACATGTATGCCTTTAGACAAAGATGAGGCAGGGAAACCTGTTGATGAGTCTTAGTATAGAGGGATAATTGGCTCCCTACTCTACTTGACTGCTAGCAGACCTGACATCATGTATGCAACATGTGTCTGTGCATGGTACCAAGCTTGCCCAAAGGATTCTCATTATACTGCAGTTAAGAGAATTTTGAGATATCTTAAGGGCACACCTAATCTAGGTCTTTGGTAACCTAAGAATAGAGATTTCATACTAACAGGTTTCTCGGATACAGACTTTGCAGGATGCAAAGAAGACAGGAAGAGTACTATAGGAACCTGTCAGTTCCTAGGTGGAAGGCTGGTGTCATGGTGCAGTAAGAAGCAGACCTGTATAGCTATATCAACTGCTGAGTCTGAATATATAGTTGCAGGCAGTTGCTGTGCACAATTATTGTGGATAAAGCACCAACTTGAAGATTATGACATCAAGGTAAGTAGAATTTCACTGTTATGTGATTCTACAAGTGTTATTTCTATTGATAAGAATCCTATATGACACAGTAGAACCAAGCATATAGAAATTAAGTTTCATTTCATCAGAGAACATGTAGAGAAGGAAGATATTAGTCTAGAATTTGTGAACTCAAATAATCAAATAGCTGATATTTTTACAAAACCTCTAGATGAAATTAAATTCAATTATTTTAAAATTTAATTAGGTATGTTGAACCTAGAATAGGTTAGCACAAGGTTCCTTTAGTAGTGTAAGACCCCTTTTTTTTTTTTTTGAAAACCCGGGGTCTTATGCCCAGAACCGCCGCTTTGCGGTGACACCTTCGCACCCGGGAAGGTCGCCACTACAACGCGCCGATTCTGCCGGCCTTTTCGATCACAATAAGTAGCAAGCAAGAGAGAAGCAAGTCCACCAAAAGAGAATATCACATGAAATAAAACTCCACGAAGGGAGTGTCCACAGAGAATCATCAGAGTATAAATAGTCTGGAAATAAAAGGGCTCATGCCCGGTACATCGAGTCCTCACTACAAAATCACTCAATGCGGAAGCAAAACTAAATCTCTACTAAAGGGCCGGGACTCACTGTCCCCGTAGCCTGGACTCCCGTGCTAGACTGTCCCATCTCCAAGCGTACCGGCCTCCTGGGCTGCTCCTCCATGCTGGGCTCCGCGATCCCCTAAAATGATATGGTTCGAAAACCGTTAGTCTAAAAGACTAAGTCCTATCATCCCCCACCCCTTCCCCCACGCTCTAAGGCACCGGGCGGAGAGGAAGAAAGGGGAGGACATGAAGGTGGAGAGTAGTCAAAAGCAGATGACGGTGGACCTAACTAGCAAGTTATGATATGGGAGCAATATAGATGTTGTAATAGGTATAACAGAAAGGAAGTAAGTAAGAAATTAAACCTTCACTTATGTGAGTACACATAAGCCAAGGGATCTTTTGCAAGGCTCCCATCGTATAAAGTGTCCCATACCACTTATACGTTGGGGTGTCGGTTATCAAACAGCAGCATATATATATATTGAAATTAACCTTTGATTTATAAACTTGCCCACACAAGCTTATAGACCAAGGGGTCGTTTTGCAAGTCCTAAAGTATAAGCGTCCCATTCCACTTATACTTTAGGTGTCAAGATTGTTATGAATGATTATGATATGCAGCTATATGGTGGGTATGTTATGTCATGCAGTGCAACTCACTCACCCAACTTTGTGTACACAAACCTTTAGTTCCCCCTTTCTGGAGATAACTCCCAGGATACTCCCGTAGTGGCAGACGGAAGTGGTGGGTTGGGCCTCGCCCACCTCAAAACCAGTAAAAGCACTACTGGTCTGACCTATCGTACGCCCTCAACGCCTGGTGCACGAGGCGGAGTCCTGCGTACTCTTGCCGACTGGTCCGCCGGACTTAACCTTGGCTAAGTGCTAGTCACCTTGCCGAGTCAACGATATCGGTGTCGGTGCAATCGAACTCCCCGATATCGAAAACCCACCACCTTAATCTTTCCTATTTTTATGCACATGCAGCAGTTTAATATATAACCATTTAAAGTGTCAAACTCCCGGACTAAACCGTCCGTATTAACCACATTCGAGACCAAATTCCCCGGACTAAACCGTCCGGCTCATCTCCAGACTCCATCCTTTAGAACACCACGGGACGACTTAACCATTACCAACCCTAACTAAGGAGTGTGTGCAATGTGAATCCCTATTAGGCTAATTACTCTTTCGTTTGTTTTAAGATTTACGTTAGCCCAGGACTGCCCCCGGCATACCCCGTGAAGGGCTCTCAAGGGGCACTAGGAACCAAGACGGTGCATTACGGCCCGAAGTTCCCTTTCGCAAGGCACTTATTATTGTTGGTTGATTACCCTTTTCCCAATCCCTTTTTAATGTTATAATGAATCTAACCCTAGTGTACTTGACTCTTCCACTCCTAGGGCAAGACGATCTTTCGTCTACCCCGAGCACCTCCTATGCTAGCCAAACACATCTTTACTCATCATAATCTCCCATGATGAATTCCATGCTCATTTTCCCAAGCCTATAAGGTACAAAACTCCACCCTTATATCCAAGTCCCATACTAACACTGTTCATGCCTTTTTCACACCAGACATACCCTTCTACCCTATACGTTGCCCATGATAGAACGTCCATTAAATTCTCTTCCAAAACCCTTGTAATAATTACTGGGAATCTACCATGTCATAATATGCCTAAATCCAGAAAATTATAATTTTTCCTAATTAAATTCATAATTAATTAATTTTCCAAATAATTGACCATGGGTGATAATGAACATGAACTACATGATCTACTCAAGTATTGGTCATCCAAAAATTATAGTTACTGTATAACAGTGAATTATTACTAAATATTAACTCCCATGATTTTACAAATAGTATTTATCCTCTAATTAAATTATTCATCAAAATTTCACAATTCATATTTAATGAAGGAAGTACAACAATTAATCATCATAAAATTATGTAAAAATTACAGAGCCTTGGTAATCATCAGAAAAGTCCTCTGCCCAAAAATAATAATTTTATTTGCATTCAATATACCAAATTAAATTTATCTAAATTTTTATGGGCAATAACATTTAATGAAGCAACCCCTAAATTTATAAGTCAAATAATTCCATAAAAATTCACAGAGATGTAATATGATATTAAAACTCCTCTGACTAAATTTCACAAACTTTAAATGACTGGTTACTTCATAAATAATTCCTAAGTAAAAATCTCTATTTGCTAGGTTGTGAAGGAAGTACTCTAATTATTATCCCATAAATCATGATAAAATTTCCAGAGGTTTAATATATCCTAAAAACATGGTGTACACAATTTCATAAAAAATCTAAATCATATTACCACATAAATTATTTCTCCAAAGATTCTACGATTATGCACTTTTGTTAAGATACCCATATGAAAGCTTATTTAAATTTCATGAAACAATAACTACTGTTCAATATATCAAAATTAACACCCTCTATCATAACTTTACATAAACTTAAGATCATTTGACTCATCATCCATTCCATAAGGTATAAAGACCTAATTTTGTATAATTAGAATTAAGTGATGTGACTAAGTACCCATACCATGCAACTCCATCCTAGGGCATAATCTCACCCCTAGAACACCATGGACCAAACTCTAGATCCATACAAGGACATAAAGCCCTATGTCCTTCACAAACCCCATAGATCAACCTTAAGGTTTGAACTTGGATCCTAGGGCAAACCCACCCCAAACCATCTCAAATTCCATGAGGTGGTGTTTTCTCTGTCCATGGGGCTCTGGCCAAAATCCCAACCCATTTGGGTGAGAATTGGACCCACCATGCCCCAACAACCCCTTACCCTAATTTTCCCCTTTAAGGACCAATCTTTGGTCATATCAAAACCCAATCATTTCAAGTCCAATTGGGCTGAAATTTTTATCAGAGCTAAAAGATAACCCTAAAAACATGCCTCCAAAATTTTGGAGACTTTTGAGGTGATTTGACCCTTTAAATAATTCCTAAATGAATTATTAAATTTTTACAAAAACTATAGAAATATTATATCCAAAAATTCCCATTTTTGGATATGTTGTTTTGACAGATGTAAATAGCCCCCACACCAAATTTCAGCTCATTTGGATGGCTGGATTGATGGGGGCACTCAAAACATTGTCTGATCAGCCCTAGGTATAGACCCCACCAAAATGAGTACTGAGGTCAGACCTAATGTCCAAATTGGTCCAAACAAATTTTAAAATAAACTAGACTCAAAGTGCTACAGTTTTCATATTAACCATTTTTCCTGCAGAGGTCTCTAAGTAATTTTAATATTTATTTTAAAACCACCCAATAACTGTTACAGAAATACATATAAATCTGGAAATTATATGGCAGATCTTGCCCGAATCTCAAAGCCCATCCGACGGCCCGCCGTCATATTCTTCCTCCAGCCGACGGCGGCGATTCGCCCGTCCTGGGTAATATTGCGGGAGGTTTTCCCGGCCACCCGGCCACCTCCCCGGCCGACCACCACCACCACCACCTTCGGGGAGGTGGGGGCTACCCCTAGCCGGCGGCACCGCCGCCGGAACAGTGGAATCCGGCCAACCCGAGAGGTAGAATTTCGGCCGATTTTCTCATTTTTTTTCGAATTGGATCGGGCTCAATTGAGCCCGATTCTTGTTCTAATGGATTCCTAGGATCTATACATGAGTAAAGAGGAGGAGGAGGACCTGATTTGCGGCTTGTAGACGGGCTGAACTCCTCCTTGCCATTTTCGGCCACCAAGCTTGAGCTCCTCTCCAACTTCTACACCAACCTCTCTGGAATTGGAAAAGGAACGGGGGAAAAGCTTGCCCGTGCTCTGGTGAAGCTTCTTAATGAAGGAATTTGGGAGAGGAGAAGTGTAACTCCTCAATTTTGAATTTCCCCATTAATGGCCATTAAGCCTATTTTCAGCTTTTCCTCCAATTGGTGGGGCTGAGCCACCCCCTTAGCTGGCCACCTTAGGGAAACTCTTCCCCTCCACCAGAAGAGTAAAAGCCCCATGATGGTGGGGGTTATGGAGCCTCCATGGCCATGATGGCCATTAAGCCCCTCTTTCTCTCTCCTCCAAATTGGGGAAAATTTGCATTCCTCTCTCCTAGTCACCCCTTTCTGAATTTGGTGGGCCCAAACATGTCTCATTATTTCCTAAAACTCATGGGCCACACTACATGGGCTTAGCCCACTTGAAATGGGCTAGGTTAACCTTATAAAGCCACTTTCTCTCTCTTAAATAATGGGGAAAATCCCATTTTTCTCTCTCCTAATCATCATGGATGATATTGCTAGTGGGTCCAGCCTAAATACACCCATTTTTAAACTCATCAAACAAGGTTAGCCCAAGTGGATTGAGCTTGGACTTGAGTTAGCCTATTTGGGCTAGTTTGACCAAATTAGGGCTTGGGTTGACTTTGGTCAATTTGGCCACTTCACTTGCCCCCAATGGGTTCTTAGTGACCCTATGAACCACCTAAAAGGTTAAGGGTGGTGTGGTGAAGTCCTGGGAACAAGATGGGGTCCTTAAGTCAACCCTAAGTTAGGTAATTATCAAGTGTTATTTGCAACCCATGATGATCTCACCTTCTTTCCTTAGTACACTTGGCTTTCTTGGGCTCCTAAGGGTTTTGTCATGACCTAATCATGACAAAACACTCCTAGGGGTCTAGCTGTCTGAGGGATGTTACAAATCCCAATACATAAAAATAAAAATTTCGTCCCCGAAATTCAAGTTAAGCCTACGGGTTTCAATAAAACGAAAAATAATGTAACATCCCGAGAGGTTTAAAGGAGTACCTGACACGAAAAGTTCCGGATACCTTTGCTGCATCAAGTCCTGCGGTTCCCAAGTGTGCTCCTCTTGTCCATGATTTCTCCACAAGACCTTGACCAGCGGAACCTTCTTGCGTCGTAAGACTCGCATCCCAGTATCGTCTATCCGGATCGGCTCTAGGTGCACCGATCGATCGGAAGCTATAGGCCCATCCGTAGTCGTAATCTGCTGCTCCGGCCGAAGTAGAGCTCTCCTGAGGGAGGAAACGTGGAAGACGTCGTGCAAACCTGCTAGCTCCGGTGGCAGCTCCAATCTATATGCCAAGGGACCGATCCGCTCCAGGATCCTGTAAGGCCCCATGTATCTCGGACTGAGCTTTTTCCGGCCACGCACCCGCGAGACTCCATGCATCAGTCGTATCTTCAAGAATACCCGGTCTCCTACCTGAAACTCTACTTGACGATGCCGAGCGTCATAATACTTCGCTTGCCTGCTCTGCGCCTCTAACATCCGGTCCCGGATCAGTCTCACCTGAGCCTCGGTGTCTTCCACAAACTCTGAGTCCAGAATCTTCGGATCCACGTCCTGCAGCCAAGATAACGGTGTCCTACACCTTCTCCCATACAGGGCCTCGTAAGGAGCCATCCGTATGCTGGACTGATAACTGTTGTTATACGAGAACTCCACCAATGGCAGCATCTTCTCCCAGGGCTCTCCGCGGTCTACAATACATAGTCTCAGAAGGTCTTCTAGCGTCCGATTGGTACGCTCCGTCTGCCCGTCAGTCTGGGGGTGGAAGGCCGTACTGAAAGTCAGTCGGGAGCCAAGGTACGCCTGCACCGATTTCCACTCTCTGGACGTAAACCGCCCATCCCGATCTGATACGATCGTCCTTGGCACGCCGTGATAACGAATATACTGCTCCACGAACTTCCGAACCAACACTCCAACAGAGTCGTCCTTCCTGATCGGGATGAACCTAGCCACCTTCGTTAGACGGTCCACGATCACCCAGATCGAATCGTTTCCCGTCCGTGATCGAGGTAGGCCGTGGATGAAGTCCATCGCGATGTCCTCAAATTTCCACTCCGGCACCAGGAGTGGCTGCAATAAACCAGCGGGATGTCTACACTCTGCCTTCACTAACTGGCATGTCTCGCAGTGGGTCACGAAGTACGTAATGTCTTTCTTCATCCCTGGCCAAAACATCATCTTCTTCAAGTCTGCCGTCATCTTCGTGATCCCCGGGTGTATAGAATATCTACTACAATGCGCCTCCGCTATGATGTCCTCCCGAACCCGGCCTCCTGCGGGTATATAAACCCTGCCTCTGAAATGTAGCAATCCGTCTCTCAGGGAATAATCTCCTGTCGAACCCTCCTCCAAGGCTCGGAATATCGGCACTGCCCATGCATCTGTCCTTTGTTCGTCCCGGATGCGGTCCCGAATATCATCAATAGCCACCATCGATGCCAGATACTCCCTATATAGCTCTGGGTCATCCTCGGACACTAGGGATATCTGCATATCTCTGAAGGTCCGAACTAGCTCCATGGACATAACTTGGGGCCTGGCTTCGGAAGTGGCCGCTCTCCGACTCAACGCGTCGGCCACCATGTTTGCCCTCCCTGGGTGGTAGTGCATCTCATACTGATAATCTGCTAAGAACTCCACCCAGCGCCTCTGCCTGATATTCAGCTCCTTCTGCGTGTCCACATATTTCAAGTTCTTGTGATCGGAGAAGATATCGCAGTGGACTCCATAAAGATAATGACGCCAGACCTTCAGAGCAAAAACGACCGCTCCCATCTCGAGGTCGTGCACCGGGTAGTTCCTCTCATGGGTCTTCAGCTGGCGGGAGGCATATGCTATGACATGTCCGTTCTGCATCAGCACCGCTCCCATCCCTTGGTATGATGCGTCGGTATACACCTGGAATCCTTCCTTTCCAGATGGAAGGGCCAGAATCGGGGCTGAGATGAGTCGGTCCTTTAGCTCCTGGAAGGCCGCCTGGCACTGCGCGGTCCAAACGAAAGGCGTCTCCTTCCTTGTCAAAGATGTGAGGGGGAGGGCAATTTGAGAGAACCCTTCCACGAACTTCCGGTAATAACCGGCAAGTCCCAAGAAACTTCGTACATCAGTGGCTGTCTTCAACGGCGGCCAATCTCGAACTGCCTGAATCTTTGCCGGATCCACTGCCAACCCGGTTCCGCTGATAATATGGCCTAGGAAAGCCACCTCCTTCAACCAAAACTGACACTTGCTGGATTTCGCATAAAGGTGATGCTCCCGCAACCTCTGTAGAGTCAGTGCTAGATGCCGAGTGTGCTCCTCCTCCGTCCTAGAGTAGATCAGGATGTCGTCTATGAATACTATAACGAACACATCCAAGTAGGCCTCAAAAACCCGGTTCATGAGGCTCATGAACGCCGACGGCGCATTTGTGAGCCCGAAGGGCATCACGGTGAACTCATATAAGCCATATCTGCTACTGAAGGCCGTCTTCGGAATATCCTCCTCCTGGATCCGCAGCTGGTAGTATCCTGACCTCAAGTCCAGCTTCGAGAAATAGTGGGCTCCCTCCAGCTGGTCGAACAACTCGTCTATCCGGGGGAGCGGATAGGTATTTCGGACGGTCAGCCTATTTAGTGCTCGATAATCGATGCACAGGCGAAGTGTCCCATCCTTCTTCTTCACGAATAAGACCGGAGCTCCCCATGGCGAAGAACTCGGTCTAACAAATCCCGCCTCCACCAACTCTCGCAACTGAGTCCGAAACTCCGCCAGCTCTTTCGGGGCCATCCGATAGGGAGCCCTGGATATCGGCTTAGCCCCTGGCACCAACTGAATCTGGAAATCCTTCTCCCTGTGCGGAGGCAATCCTGGCAGCTTCTCTAGAAACACATCGGCGTAATCACAAACCACCGGTATATTGGCAATCCGGTCCTTCTCCTCGGTCATCTCGAACAGTACCTGATATACCATGTCTCCCTGTAGATGGGCCTTGACGGCCTGAATAGAGGATACGAAAATATAGGACGCAGGTCTAATACCTTCCATCACGATGAGAGAATCCCCATATCTAAGGGTAACCTTCTTGGCCAAGCAGTCAATCTGGGCATGGTTCCAATGAAGCCATGACATACCCAGAATCAGATCATAATCTGGCAGTGGCAAGACCGTCACTGACGCTTCGAAAGGTTTCCCGCCTATCCATGCCTCCATATTGCAACGGGATGAGGTGAATAGCTCCGACCCGTCAGGTAGCCGTATCTTCATCATCGACCCCGTGAATTTCTCCACGCCATCCAACCCTTGGATAAAGGTCTCCGACACAAACGAGTGCGAGGCACCCGTGTCGAAGAGAGTGTGTGCGGGTTTGCCGCAAATGAAGACAATGCCTGAGATTGTGACTTAACTTAGAGTTTTATTCTTGGTTTTTACTACCTAATGCTAAAAGCAGTTAATTCCTAGGAAAGGATGGAAAAAGATTTAAGACAAAGCAAACAAACATAGTCGTACCTGTGATCACTTGCTCAGGTTGTCGGGGCTGGGCCAGGTCCAGTGCATATACCTGCTCCCTTTCTTGCCTACGGTCTCCGCCCTGGTATCCTTGTCCTTGACCGCGTCCTCGACCTCCATAGTGCTGAGCAGGTGGGGCAATCTGTGGCGCTAGTGGGGGCCCCCTTCTCATAGGGCAGTTCCTCTTGATATGCCCCACCTGACGGCAGTGAAAGCACTCTGGTGGAGGGTAAGCCCTCCCTCCTGGTCTCTGCAAATCCTGCATCTGTGGTCTTGGTATCTCCCGCATCTGGAGGGGCTGGGGAGCTAGAGTCACCTGCTCCCTCGACTCCTGTCTCACCTCCTGACGAGGCTGATCCTCCATCCTGCCCACATCTGTAACACGACCTCGTCGCTGCTCATTTCTTGCTCCACGATTCTGATCCTCCATTGGCCGCTTCCGGCCTCGGGTAGCGTGCCAGTCTGCCTCGATCCTCTTGGCCATCTCTAGCATCCGAGGAATAGGCCCATCGGACACGAACAATAGGGCCTCCCTCAAATCCTCCTTCAAGCCCTTGTAAAACCTCTTGGTGTACCCGGCTTCGTCCAGCTGATAAGAATCTGCATATCGGGCTAGATGATCGAACTCCCGATGGTACTCCACCACCGACCTGGTGCCCTGCTTTAGCTGTAAGAACCGGTCCTCAAGCTCATCCCTGGCCGATTGCGGAACAAAATGTTCCAACAGCGCGACCCTGAATTCTCCCCAAGTGACCTCCGCAACCTCCCTGTCAGCATAAGTCTTGTCCAGGAGTGTCTTCCACCACCTCTTGGCATGGGACTCTAGGCAAGAGACCACCAACGCCACCCTCTCCTCCACCGGGCATCGTATCCCAGTCAGCATCTCATGCATGATGTCCAACCACTCCTCTGTCCGAACTGCCGTCTCTGTCCCCAAGTAGGACGGGGGAGAAAGTCCTCGGAATATACTCAGCCAGTTGGCTCCCGGAATCAACTGCGGAGCCGGAGCCTGTTGAGCCCTGAAGGCTTCTAGGATGGCTGTCAAAGTCTGCCCCATGTCCGTCTGAAGGAAAGGAGCGGGAGCTGGTGGAGGTGGTCCAGCATCCGGAATCTCCAAAACCTCACCCTGTGGAGTAGGCTGCGCTGAGGGCTGCGAAAAGAAAATTTTTATTATGAGAAAACGGTTCGAAAGAACTAAATGTGGACAATTATATGTGATTCCCCTTATGGGCACACCACTGCTTCCGCTGCTTAGTTTGTCCGCAAACTAAACTCGCGCGGGGGTGACCCAGGGATTTGTGGACTGCTACTAATCCGATCGATGTTTCCTCTGATACCACTTTGTAAGACCCCATTTTTTTTTTTTTGAAAACCCGGGGTCTTATGCCCAGAACCGCCGCTTTGCGGTGATACCTTCGCACCCGGGAAGGTCGCCACTACAACGCGCCGATTCTGCCGGCCTTTTCGATCACAATAAGTAGCAAGCAAGAGAGAAGCAAGTCCACCAAAAGAGAATATCACATGAAATAAAACTCCACGAAGGGAGTGTCCACAGAGAATCATCAGAGTATAAATAGTCTGGAAATAAAAGGGCTCATGCCCGGTACATCAAGTCCTCACTACAAAATCACTCAATGCGGAAGCAAAACTAAATCTCTACTAAAGGGCCGGGACTCACTATCCCCGTAGCCTGGACTCCCGTGCTAGACTGTCCCATCTCCAAGCGTACCGGCCTCCTGGGCTGCTCCTCCATGCTGGGCTCCGCGATCCCCTAAAATGATATGGTTCGAAAACCGTTAGTCTAAAAGACTAAGTCCTATCATCCCCCACCCCTTCCCCCACGCTCTAAGGCACCGGGCGGAGAGGAAGAAAGGGGAGGACATGAAGGTGGAGAGTAGTCAAAAGCAGATGACGGTGGACCTAACTAGCAAGTTATGACATGGGAGCAATATAGATGTTGTAATAGGTATAACAGAAAGGAAGTAAGTAAGAAATTAAACCTTCACTTATGTGAGTACACATAAGCCAAGGGATCTTTTGCAAGGCTCCCATCGTATAAAGTGTCCCATACCACTTATACGTTGGGGTGTCGGTTATCAAACAGCAGCATATATATATATTGAAATTAACCTTTGATTTATAAACTTGCCCACACAAGCTTATAGACCAAGGGGTCGTTTTGCAAGTCCTAAAGTATAAGCGTCCCATTCCACTTATACTTTAGGTGTCAAGATTGTTATGAATGATTATGATATGCAGCTATATGGTGGGTATGTTATGTCATGCAGTGCAACTCACTCACCCAACTTTGTGTACACAAACCTTTAGTTCCCCCTTTCTGGAGATAACTCCCAGGATACTCCCGTAGTGGCAGACGGAAGTGGTGGGTTGGGCCTCGCCCACCTCAAAACCAGTAAAAGCACTACTGGTCTGACCTATCGTACGCCCTCAACGCCTGGTGCACGAGGCGGACTCCTGCGTACTCTTGCCGACTGGTCCGCCGGACTTAACCTTGGCTAAGTGCTAGTCACCTTGCCGAGTCAACGATATCGGTGTCGGTGCAATCGAACTCCCCGATATCGAAAACCCACCACCTTAATCTTTCCTATTTTTATGCACATGCAGCAGTTTAATATATAACCATTTAAAGTGTCAAACTCCCGGACTAAACCGTCCGTATTAACCACATTCGAGACCAAATTCCCCGGACTAAACCGTCCGGCTCATCTCCAGACTCCATCCCTTAGAACACCACGGGACGACTTAACCATTACCAACCCTAACTAAGGAGTGTGTGCAATGTGAATCCCTATTAGGCTAATTACTCTTTCG
Source organism: Platanthera zijinensis (assembly GCA_039513925.1). NCBI lineage: Eukaryota > Viridiplantae > Streptophyta > Magnoliopsida > Asparagales > Orchidaceae > Platanthera > Platanthera zijinensis. Next base: position 99,233,838 of record CM077088.1, read on the forward strand.
TTTGTTTTAAGATTTACGTTAGCCCAGGACTGCCCCCGGCATACCCCGTGAAGGGCTCTCAAGGGGCACTAGGAACCAAGACGGTGCATTACGGCCCGAAGTTCCCTTTCGCAAGGCACTTATTATTGTTGGTTGATTACCCTTTTCCCAATCCCTTTTTAATGTTATAATGAATCTAACCCTAGTGTACTTGACTCTTCCACTCCTAGGGCAAGACGATCTTTCGTCTACCCCGAGCACCTCCTATGCTAGCCAAACACATCTTTACTCATCATAATCTCCCATGATGAATTCCATGCTCATTTTCCCAAGCCTATAAGGTACAAAACTCCACCCTTATATCCAAGTCCCATACTAACACTGTTCATGCCTTTTTCACACCAGACATACCCTTCTACCCTATACGTTGCCCATGATAGAACGTCCATTAAATTCTCTTCCAAAACCCTTGTAATAATTACTGGGAATCTACCATGTCATAATATGCCTAAATCCAGAAAATTATAATTTTTCCTAATTAAATTCATAATTAATTAATTTTCCAAATAATTGACCATGGGTGATAATGAACATGAACTACATGATCTACTCAAGTATTGGTCATCCAAAAATTATAGTTACTGTATAACAGTGAATTATTACTAAATATTAACTCCCATGATTTTACAAATAGTATTTATCCTCTAATTAAATTATTCATCAAAATTTCACAATTCATATTTAATGAAGGAAGTACAACAATTAATCATCATAAAATTATGTAAAAATTACAGAGCCTTGGTAATCATCAGAAAAGTCCTCTGCCCAAAAATAATAATTTTATTTGCATTCAATATACCAAATTAAATTTATCTAAATTTTTATGGGCAATAACATTTAATGAAGCAACCCCTAAATTTATAAGTCAAATAATTCCATAAAAATTCACAGAGATGTAATATGATATTAAAACTCCTCTGACTAAATTTCACAAACTTTAAATGACTGGTTACTTCATAAATAATTCCTAAGTAAAAATCTCTATTTGCTAGGTTGTGAAGGAAGTACTCTAATTATTATCCCATAAATCATGATAAAATTTCCAGAGGTTTAATATATCCTAAAAACATGGTGTACACAATTTCATAAAAAATCTAAATCATATTACCACATAAATTATTTCTCCAAAGATTCTACGATTATGCACTTTTGTTAAGATACCCATATGAAAGCTTATTTAAATTTCATGAAACAATAACTACTGTTCAATATATCAAAATTAACACCCTCTATCATAACTTTACATAAACTTAAGATCATTTGACTCATCATCCATTCCATAAGGTATAAAGACCTAATTTTGTATAATTAGAATTAAGTGATGTGACTAAGTACCCATACCATGCAACTCCATCCTAGGGCATAATCTCACCCCTAGAACACCATGGACCAAACTCTAGATCCATACAAGGACATAAAGCCCTATGTCCTTCACAAACCCCATAGATCAACCCTTAAGGTTTGAACTTGGATCCTAGGGCAAACCCACCCCAAACCATCTCAAATTCCATGAGGGGGTGTTTTCTCTGTCCATGGGGCTCTGGCCAAAATCCCAACCCATTTGGGTGAGAATTGGACCCACCATGCCCCAACAACCCCTTACCCTAATTTTCCCCTTTAAGGACCAATCTTTGGTCATATCAAAACCCAATCATTTCAAGTCCAATTGGGCTGAAATTTTTATCAGAGCTAACAGATAACCCTAAAAACATGCCTCCAAAATTTTGGAGACTTTTGAGGTGATTTGACCCTTTAAATAATTCCTAAATGAATTATTAAATTTTTACAAAAACTATAGAAATATTATATCCAAAAATTCCCATTTTTGGATATGTTGTTTTGACAGATGTAAATAGCCCCCACACCAAATTTCAGCTCATTTGGATGGCTGGATTGATGGAAGCACTCAAAACATTGTCTGATCAGCCCTAGGTATAGACCCCACCAATATGAGTACTGAGGTCAGACCTAATGTCCAAATTGGTCCAAACAAATTTTAAAATAAACTAGACTCAAAGTGCTACAGTTTTCATATTAACCATTTTTCCTGCAGAGGTCTCTAAGTAATTTTAATATTTATTTTAAAACCACCCAATAACTGTTACAGAAATACATATAAATCTGGAAATTATATGGCAGATCTTGCCCGAATCTCAAAGCCCATCCGACGGCCCGCCGTCATATTCTTCCTCCAGCCGACGGCGGCGATTCGCCCGTCCTGGGTAATATTGCGGGAGGTTTTCCCGGCCACCCGGCCACCTCCCCGGCCGACCACCACCACCACCACCTTCGGGGAGGTGGGGGCTACCCCTAGCCGGCGGCACCGCCGCCGGAACAGTGGAATCCGGCCAACCCGAGAGGTAGAATTTCGGCCGATTTTCTCATTTTTTTTCGAATTGGATCGGGCTCAATTGAGCCCGATTCTTGTTCTAATGGATTCCTAGGATCTATACATGAGTAAAGAGGAGGAGGAGGACCTGATTTGCGGCTTGTAGACGGGCTGAACTCCTCCTTGCCATTTTCGGCCACCAAGCTTGAGCTCCTCTCCAACTTCTACACCAACCTCTCTGGAATTGGAAAAGGAACGGGGAAAAGCTTGCCCGTGCTCTGGTGAAGCTTCTTAATGAAGGAATTTGGGAGAGGAGAAGTGTAACTCCTCAATTTTGAATTTCCCCATTAATGGCCATTAAGCCTATTTTCAGCTTTTCCTCCAATTGGTGGGGCTGAGCCACCCCCTTAGCTGGCCACCTTAGGGAAACTCTTCCCCTCCACCAGAAGAGTAAAAGCCCCATGATGGTGGGGGTTATGGAGCCTCCATGGCCATGATGGCCATTAAGCCCCTCTTTCTCTCTCCTCCAAATTGGGGAAAATTTGCATTCCTCTCTCCTAGTCACCCCTTTCTGAATTTGGTGGGCCCAAACATGTCTCATTATTTCCTAAAACTCATGGGCCACACTACATGGGCTTAGCCCACTTGAAATGGGCTAGGTTAACCTTATAAAGCCACTTTCTCTCTCTTAAATAATGGGGAAAATCCCATTTTTCTCTCTCCTAATCATCATGGATGATATTGCTGGTGGGTCCAGCCTAAATACACCCATTTTTAAACTCATCAAACAAGGTTAGCCCAAGTGGATTGAGCTTGGACTTGAGTTAGCCTATTTGGGCTAGTTTGACCGAATTAGGGCTTGGGTTGACTTTGGTCAATTTGGCCACTTCACTTGCCCCCAATGGGTTCTTAGTGACCCTATGAACCACCTAAAAGGTTAAGGGTGGTGTGGTGAAGTCCTGGGAACAAGATGGGGTCCTTAAGTCAACCCTAAGTTAGGTAATTATCAAGTGTTATTTGCAACCCATGATGATCTCACCTTCTTTCCTTAGTACACTTGGCTTTCTTGGGCTCCTAAGGGTTTTGTCATGACCTAATCATGACAAAACACTCCTAGGGGTCTAGCTGTCTGAGGGATGTTACAAGTAGAATATGAGAGCACAAAATTTCTTAGGAAATTTGGCTAAGTACCAAGTTTGTGTCGACACAAATAGACTTTGTGTCGATACACTCAGTATGTTGTGTCGACAAAGAAAAAGGATGTGTCGACATAGAAATAGTATCTGTGTCAAAAGAAGTATAGGAGTCGACACAACTCTGTCGTGACCTTATAACTAGAGGATTTTTGTGTCGACTCACAAAAGTGGGTGTCGACATAACTATGTCGAGACTTTAAGTTAGCTGATTTTTGTGTCGACACACAAAAATCAAAGTCGACACTCTGTGTCGAGATATGACCAGTCCATGTCGAAACTGACATGATAATATCGACACATAAACGTGTCGACTAAACCTAAGTATTGTCGAGACCTAGATCATTTCTGTGGACAGATATAAGTATTGCTGAAACCTAGTATTATTACTAAGGCGCATCTTTTGAACTCCCCTTTACACCAAGGTGATAAATAGGTGAAGCCAAAATCTGGTCGACTATGCTCTCAGATTTCTTGGCTCTACAACTTGTGTCAACAAAGACCCTCTTTTCTTTTCACTTCCATCTCTCTCTCACTTCCGACAATGGCGCCACATCAGGATGATAAAGTGAACGAAGGCTATGAGCTGGTTCGTGGTGGATTCACGACAGCGTTGCCAGAAATCCAGGGTGTAATTTCCCTAATTTCAGAAAATGGTTTGGAATTCTTGGTCTCAGAACCGACTAAGATCTGGAAGAAGGAAGTCATGGAGTTTTATTCATCAGCCACTGTGGACATAGACGAGAAGAAGATCCAAGCCACAGTACAAGATTCCAGAGTGAAACTTACACTAAAGACGATTTGGGAATCACTCCAACTTCCTAAGGTTAAGGAGGACGATGACATCATTCCATCAATGACAAAAGATGCATTAGGCTGGTGCGGGCTAAACCCTAATACCAAGGTTGGATAATCCATCACCAGGAAAGGGATGAATTCACAAGGGAAGTTCCTGTCTGAAATTGTTGGCAAGGTGATGTTATGTAAAACAGGTGGACATGACAAAATTTCAGCCTCTATGTTCCATCTAATGACAAGAATAATTTTCAGGCTAAAAAAAGATTGGGAATCAATAGTCTTTAACAAAATACAAGAAGGTATAAAGAAACCAAATATGGGAAGGATTCTGAGTTTATGTTTATCTTCAGCAATACCAAATGTAATGAGTCAACTTCAAGGAACAAAAATCAATCATATGAGGAGAATGGACACAAGAATTCTGTCTAGGTGGGATAGAGTATTAACCAAGGAGGTTTCTACTCCACAAAAACAGACCAAGAAAGAAAAGAAGAAGGAAGTTGTTCAGCAAGCAGAATCCTCTAATGATTTTGAAGAGGAAGTGGTCTTCAGTTCAGATGAAGACAAGCCACAAAAATATGCTCAAGATCAAGTAGAGAGCAGTGTGCTCCCAGAGCAATAGATAGTCACTACTCCAGAGGGAGAAAATCCTGCACCAACAGCATAAGATACTGTACTTTCAGAGCTACCTGCTCAAGTGGGAGGAATTGATGCAGCTACTCTAGAGAGTGAGTATGCATCTAATATAGTAATGGATATTGTATCAGATATAAATAAAGAAGCACAAAATGTGCAGATAACAGATACAGCTCAAGATGAGCAAGTAAGTATCTCTTTTATAGAGAAGGGCCAAGACAAAAATCTGGATGTCCTGGGAGAACCTTTTGTTTTCCAAACTAATCTTGTTCCTCTTGTGCAGATGTAGCAAGAGGTAACTATGGAAGAGCTATTTCCTGACTTACCAGCTGTAAGGACTGAGGGGGAGCAATCATAGGTAGAAAAGGAACTTCTAAGAACTGAGGGGGAGGAGCTACTGAATGCCCCATTTAATAAAGAAACAGTTGATCTAAAAAGCTCATAACAACCCTCTGATGATGAGGAAGCCTCAATGGCTAAGAAGAGGATGATGGTTGTAATCAAGAAAAAGAGCACAAGCTAAAAAAAGGCCTTACAAACTGTCACTCAACCACCTGCTCCAAGCATGGACTTCAGTTCATTACTGGTCCAACTGCAAGTAAAATTTTATGAACAAAGGCAGTCTTTAGAGAGGTATGTGGGTGAGTCAAATAAAGAACAGTAGTTTCAGCTAGCTCGGGACATTAAATCAATCAGATTTGAAGTCAATCTGCATAAGAAAGAGATTACAGATTGCTTCCATAAGGGAGGCAATGCTGTAGTACATTTGGCTGAGCAACAACAGCTACTTAAGACTGAGGTTAAGGACATTGCCACCAAGCAAGGGTATGTTTTAGAAAATCAATTCAGGTATAATAAAAACCTCAAAGACTCCCATAAAGAAATCATCAAAAAACTTGGAAGTATTTCCACTGATTTGAAAATTAAAATATCAAAGCAAATACAAGAAGATCTAGCTGTTGTCCAAACAGCCATTGGAGCCTCTAAAAAGACCATTTCTGATTACCTAACTAAGTTCAAAGCCTACTATTAAGAAGATACAGAATATTTAGCTGATCAAATAAGGTTTCAAAAGACTGATTTGATGGATTATATAACTAGAGAAGTCATAAAGGGGGAGAGATTATTAGTCCAAGATGGCTCTGATCATTCAAAATGGGTCTCTAATAACATCAGAGCTACACTTGGATTTCCTCCTTTGTGTGATGATGAAAATATTGCTGAGTCTGGAGTGCAACCTGCTTATATTGCAGGAGATCAGCCTAAAGTTGCACAGGTTATTTACCCTCCTGCTGACTTTGACATGGTTCAACAAGAAGTGCAGACAATGTACAGATGTCCACAGGAGGCAAAAAATATTATCATTGAAAAAGTAGACATGTCAGAGGCTGCCAAGGAAGCTAGGAAGAAAGCACAGCTATCCAAGAAAAGGTTTAGAGAACAGGCTTAGTTGAAGCCAGATTTTGAGCAATGGAGCCCTACTTCCAGAAATATTATTTTGACTGCCTGGAAGGCTATAAAGGATAAGACCTATGATAGGTGTAAATGGTATTCTAAGCAAGAATGGAACAAGTATTAAGCCAGGCAAGAAGCCATTCTTCAGTACAGAAGGAGTGCAAAAGATGGGAAGTTAACTGCTAATGCTTTGGAGCCTAGCAGGTACTTCCCCAAGCCTTTTCACTATTTTAAAAGGCAAAGGATAAAGGTTGAAGAACTAAAGAGGAAGGATCTAAAAGGGAAGAAACCTGCAGATGATACAAAACCTACTGTGCAGGCAAAGATTAAATCTGGAAAAGGCATTGTAATTAAGGAGCTTAGTCAATCATAGGATTGATAGGCTTATGTGTAGAACAATGTAACTTTTTGCTTTTGTTTTAAGGAAAAATAAGTAAACCCAGAATTTTCTGATTTTGTTTACATTATTTATATGTTATCTTGCACTGAAATGTATGTACATCTATTTTTATGTGCTTTATGAGTGATATATATCTTTGACTAAGGGTTGTGACTTCTCCAAATATGGGGAGATTGTTAGGTATAATGAAAAATATGTACCAGATTTGGAGAAGCCTCATCTTACTCAAAGATATACATCAATTTGTATTTGATGGATGATTGAGTTTCATTGTGCAGGTGTGAGGTTTGCGAGAAATTTAACTAAGTACAAGTGTCGACACTTGTGACGAATTGTGTCGATACTAGAAGAAAGGCCTATGTCGACACCCAGAAGTTGTGTCGACACTAGAAGCAAGGCCTGTGTCGAAACCCAGGCATTGTGTCGACACTTGAAGAATAAGTTGTGTCGATACCCAGAATTGTGTCGACACCTAAGCCAAGGTTTGTGTTGACACCTAAAAAAGAAGCTGTGTCGACACCCAAGAGTTATGTCGACATCAGAAGAAAGGCATGTGTCGACACTCAAGAATTGTGTCGATACTTGAAGAAGGTTTGTGTCGACACATAGGACTTGTGTCGACACTCACTCAACGTCATCTGACAGCAACAACTATACTGAGTCTAAAGGCTTGTGTCGACACATAGGACTTGTGTCGACACACACTCAACGACAACTGTACATATACCCAATGCCATTTGTCTGCATCAGTTATTTCAAGACCTGAAACAGTTGTGTCGACATACAGGACTTGTGTCGACACACACTCAACGATAGTTGGATATACACTCAACGCCATTTGTCTACATCAGTTATGTCAAGAACAGAAGCAGTTGTGTCGACACACAGGATTTGTGTTGACACACACTCAACGCCATCTGTCAGCATCAGTTGTGTCGAGACCAGAAGCAGTTGTGTCGACACACAGGACTTGTGTCGACACATACAAACAGAAGCTTTGTCGAGTAGCAGAAGAATGACTATGTCAACACATAGAGTATTGTGTCGACATCATCAAGACTTGTGTCGAAACTAAGCCTTTTTGTGTCTACACATGTGAAGCAGTTTGCTGAGTGGTTCATGCTGAGTTGTAAAGTCTTTAAGGAATCCGCTGTCATGACTGGTCACTCAACAGCTGTAATAACCAACAGGTCTGACACCTTTGTCAGAACTGTCAGAAGGTTGTTATAAACCGGATCAGCCGGTAATCATGAGGAAACCCTATATAAAGGATTGATCCTTGACAACCAGAAGAGACAGAGACAGAGATAAAAAAGGGTGAATCATCCAAAAAGAGAATTCAACAACAAGAAAAGGGGAGACCCTTAAGAAGGCAGATTCTGAACAGTCCGTAAGAGAAGATTCAGATCTTATTCTGAATTTAAGGAAGGAGCTGACAGGAGATCAACTTCGACATCAAGTAAAGTTAAACCTTATTTTGTTCTATTAAGAAGCTTTGAAACAGCTAAGTCAGGTTGACACTAAAGACTCGGTTTATTCAAGAACTGATCAAGAAGCTCACACCTATAGAGCGTTCTATCTAGTGATATCTTTGTATCTCTTAAACAATTAATTTCTTGTAGGATATTTTATAAGATCTGAGTTGTAAGCCTATCATTATAAAAGCTAAGGTAGGGCTAAGATTCTGAGGTGTAGGACTTGTGAATGTCTGAGTTGTAAGCCTAGTGATAAAGGCTAAGGTAGGGATGAGGCCTGAGGTAGGATTCTTGAGAAGGATCTGAAGTAAGACTTGTATAAGTCTCAGATGTTGGAACCAGTCTAGTTCTGAGTTGTAAGATCTATGGATCTGAGTAAGTGGAAGGAAGTTGGGCTGAATCCAGTTCTCTACTTGATAGGCTAAGGGGGAAAGTGGATGTACCCATACCTTGGGGAACCACTATAAATTTGGTGTTTGTTGTGCAGTGATTTTTATACTGTGAATTGTATTTCCTGTGCTGTGTTAATACAAATTAATTTCCTGAATTATAAAAGAAAATAGGAACCTATTCACCACCCCCTCTAGGTGTCTAGGCTCTTGAAATAAGTCTTTCAGCATCTTCTTGTTGATCTTCGTCCACTCCCAGTGTGCCAGGTAGATCTTCTTGAGTATCCATATCATCTTGGATGACTTGTGATGCTTCTTTAATGGTCATCTTGTCATTCATCTGTTCTATACCTGCAGTACTTTAAGAGGAACTAGGCAGTCCATTATTAATCATGGTAGACTCATCAAAGACTTCATGAACCGATTCTTCTACAACTTGGATTTTCAAGTTGTAGATCCTATAGGATTTGCTATGATTGTTGTACCCAACAAATATTTCATCATTGGATTTGGCAGCAAACTTAGTCACATAGGACTTTCCATTATGGAGCATAAAGCATTTACTACCAAAGATTCTGAGATAGCCCAGATTTGGTTTTCTGCCCTTCAAGATCTCATAGGGAGTCTTCTTGTGGCCTTTGGTGATAAAGGCTATGTTGAGGACATGACAAGCAGTATTTACTTCCTCAGCCCAGAAATATTCTGGGAGAGATATGTCACTAAATAGTGTTCTACCAGCCTTTATGAGAGTCCTATTTTTCCTCTTAACTATCCCATTTTGCTATGGTGTTCTAGGAGAAGAGAATTCTTGATGAATCTCATGCTCTTCATAGAACTTTGTCAAGATATCAGACTGGAATTAAGTCTCATGATCACTTCTAATTTTAACCACAGAACTGCCAAGCTAATTCTGAATTTTCTTGACAAACCTCATGAAGACATCAAGGGTTTCATCCTTCTTCTTAAAAAAGAACACCCAAGTAAACTTAGAATAGTCATCAACTACCACAAGGGTGTAGACTTTCCTACCAAGACTGTGAACTGGCATAGGAATAAATATGTCCAAGTGCAAGAGGTATAAGCACCTCACAGAGTCTTTGGTCCCAATACCCTTGAAGGAGACTTTTTTATGCGTACCCTTTTGGCAAGCAGAGCAAATGCCCTCCTTAGAGCAATTCACATTAGGGCCATTCCTAACTAGATCTTAACTGAAGAGCTTGCTAATAGTCTTGAAATTCAAATGGGCTAGTCTCTTATGCCACTGGACACAGTAGGATATTTCTCATTTGCCACTAAACATATAGGAGAATCTGTGTCTAGACATAGAAAGTTCAAGCAATAAACATTTCCACTTCTAGTGCCTGTCAAGATGACCTGTTGGTTAGTTGACCTCCTAATTAGGCACTCATCCTTGTGGAAGACAATTACATAGCCAAGATCTGAAATCTGGCTTATGCTTATAAGGTTGTGCTGCAACCCTTCAACTTAAGCCACCTTGGTGATGGTGACTATGCCATTGGTAATCTTACCATATCCTCTGGTTACACCTCTATCTGAACCTCCAAAGATGACTTTGGGTCCATCTTTTACTGGAGTAAACTCCTTCAAGTTTCTCCTTATTCCAGTCATGTGCCTGGAACAACCACTGTCCAAGTACCATATAGGATTATGACACCTTGGACTATCCTGCAATATACATATTACTTAACCTTAGGGCTCCAATATCTATTGGGTCTTAGGTACATGTTAGCATGAAACTGAACATGTCCATCAGAATTTTTGATTGGTGGACTGACCCTAGCTCTGGCAACATTTGGATTATGCCAGCAGTCAATGGCAAAATGCCCTATCTTACCACATCACAAACAATCATGTATGTTATATCTTTTTTTATGTGAAGGCCCTACAGCTTGATGAGCAGTAACCTTGACAAGAGGAATATGTGTTGCAGCCTTTTTCTGATTTCTTTCAGCCAGAATTTGACTGAAGGTAAGTCTTATAGCTGGCTGATTTGGTCTGCTCTGAGTGCCAGCAGCAGCTAGCTTCTTTTTAGAAAGCATGCTTCTGATGGCTTCAGATATGCCTAGATAAGCCTGACTCTTGGATTTGCCCTTAGTCAGAACCTTTGCTGTCTGACTCTGAGCCTTGCCTTCAGCAACATTCTTGAGAGTTTGTGTAGAAGCATCAAAGACAAATGGTCCAGATTGGGTCATTTGAAATTTCTCATTGGCAGCCTTGACTACACATACCTGCCAAAACTTTCACCATGGCAATGAACATCTTTGTTCACTCCATATGAACAACCCTTCTCCTAGTGACCATAAGAGCTTTCTTGGTCATACCTATTAGAAGGTGTCAAAACTTTTCTGAAAAGAATGAGAGGCTTAGAAGCAATAGGCTGAGGTGGAGCTGGAGTTGTGCCCTTCCTGTTGGAAGAAGAACTTCTTGTGCTTCTCTTGAATCTCAACCCCATCTTGCCTTTTGAGAGGAGGAGTCTATTAAGGGGAGGATAGCACTTTGCTTAGAATAGCTAGCCATTAATCTTTTCTCCTTCTCAAACTTATCTTCAAGCTCCCTGATGAGACAGTTCTTGTGCTTGATGGAGGCTACCTGAATGTCCAAGAGGGACTTTAATTGGATAATTTCCCTAGCTTTTTGGTAAAGCAGAATTGTCGTTATAGTCTGTTGGGCAGCTGCAAGCTTAAGAGATGAAATCTCTTTAGTTTGCTTCTTAGACAACTTCTTGACCATCTTGAAAGCATTCAAAAGTTCTCCATACTTGTCAATCAGTTGATTGACATCTCCTTCAGATCCAGAATCTTCTTCACCATAGGGTGAAGAGGCTTCTGAGCAAGGACTAGTCTCAAACTCAGACAAATAAGAAGATTTAAATGATGGATGTACCTTGCTTTGACCAGGCTGGTCCTGGTTGCCTTCCTCATCTGTCTTTGCCATCAGCCCTCTATAGCTATGGAAATCTCTATCTATATAACCTCGGGCTCACAGGGGGCAACACAAGGAAGAGTACTGATTTAGGGGTGAGAGGGGCGAGAGGACGGCAGGGACGAGTAGGCCCATATGGTCAACTCGCTAGTACTTTAAAGAGGACAAATACTATCGGCAAGACGGGAACAGCGTAGCAGGCAAGATGGCTCACCTGGCACGTGCGGGCCTTTCGTGTCAAGGCGCATCTCGTAAGGCGGGGGGCTCATGAGATGAGCAGATAGGCTCCCCTCGCCCGCCAGTTATTTCGCACTCTCCATAAGGAAAAGATCTTTTCTACTTTCTAACTCCCAAGTGGGGATTTTACTCTTTTACCCAAGGTAATTTTACCCTTTTGCCCTTTGTGGTCTGCAAATAACCCTTCAGAACAGTGGAGTTTTGCTGTTGGCAGACCCAACCGAGGGTATTTTGTTAATTTCAGGTCGGCCCAGTTTGGTTATTAGCAGGTCAAACTCAGAGGCCTATAAATAGACCGATAAGGTTCCTTGAAGAAGGTTGTTGACCCATTTATCTTCTTCCTCTAAGGCACCTAGCTCAGCAATGGCTAGGGAGAGGAAGGTTTTCTAGTTCTTCTGGGGAAGAGGCGGGACATCTGAGCTGAAACTTACGTCTTGTTTCTGGTTCCTGAGACTCAAGTAAAGGAAAGAATTTGGGAAGAGTAGGTGTGAGCTGCAACTCTACATCCAAACTCTAGGTGAAGACGGGTTTCCAGCTTCAACATTTTTGGTGCAATGAGCATGGATCGCAGCCTACACATAAGAATCTTGAGCTACTTCATGGAGAGAAATCTCGGTTAGGAGACGGAGATGGGTCCACGAACCGGGGAGGATATATAGGAAGAGAAAAATTCATGGAGTCCATTAGAGGCATCATGGACATGTTACAGGGGATCTCGCAACAAGGTGACTGCTCGACTCCTCAACCTCAGGCGTCCTCTCTCGTGCATCAGGATAAGCTCATCTCAGTAAGGGTTGGAGAGGACGCCCACAGGGGGTGACCTGGAATGGAAAAAGTAGTGGAAGGAAGCGGGCGAGACCTGGCGGGCAGGCAGTTTGTTCCCTAGCCCTGCGAGTGTCGTCTCGCCGGGAGATGTCATTGTGCGAGTGGAGGGGGTGAGACCCGTGGCGATAGGGTACCCATTCTACGAGTTGATCCTTTCAGCTCCAGTCCAGGAGGGGTTCAGGGAGCCCGAAATGACCTACTATGTGGGAAAAGACAACCCTCTCCAGCACTTGCAAGTGTTCGAAGATGCGGTCTCCATCAGGCCGATGACAGACGCGTTTAAGTGCCATCTTTTCGCCATTACCTTGAAAGATAAAGCTAGGGACTGGTTTCATCAACTTCTAACGAGATCATTATATGGCTTCGAAGACCTGAGTATAAGCTTCCAATTGTGTTTCTCAACCTCGAAGAAAAGGAAGAAAACCCAGAGTCAATCTTTCTGATCCGGCAGAAGGAGGATAAATCCTTGGCCTAGTACATGGACAGATTCTAGGAAGAAATCTTTGATATTAAGGAGGTGCCAGGATTTGCTGTCCAAATGGCTTTCACCGTTGGATTGCGGGAGGGTTTCTTCAAGATGAGCCTTACCCGAAAGGCATCGTTGTCATTTGAAGGGTTGATGGAGAAAGCAGCAAAAGAGATAGCGATGGAGGCGGCGAACCTGGAGTTTGCTAGAAAATTGGCAAGGTTGACGAAGGCTGAGTCGAGAGAGCCGGGAGGGGCAAGACAGCAAGAAGGAAGAAGGAGGGAGGAGCTGAGGGCTCTAACATATCAAGAGTTGTGTTGGAGGAAACCAGGAGGACCTGCTCAAGGGCAAGGAAGAGGTTTTCCCCAAGGGGGAAGGAACTATCAAGGAGGACCATAAAGGTTCAACTAGCAGGGGTGGGGATATGGTACTAGACAACCCCTACACCCACCTCAGCAAGTTATGTACATCGATCGAGGGAGAGTAAGGGGAAGAGAAAGAGGGAGAGCAGGAGCTGGAGCTGGAAGAAGGAGGAATCACCAAGAGGGGAGACCAGTGGAGGAGGTGGCATTGCCATATTGTGACTTCCATGAGGAGGAAGGGCATGCAACAGCTACCTTCCCGGAGTTTCTGGAGAAGAAGAGAGCTAGGGGAGTAGGGGAACAACAGCTACCAGTATGAATAGTGGAGATGACTGGGAACGGGGAGGACGACCGGTGTGTGGATCGAGCTGATTTGGAAGATAGGGGTGGGATCAGAGTGATCCATGGGGGAGTGGGGATTAAGGCTACCCATAAGGCGAGCCTTCATACCATATACCATCGGAACGTAGCCTCGACGTCACAAACCCCTCCCCCAGACGAGAAAATCACCTTCTCTCGGAAATAAATGCCAGAACACGAAAACCCTTTTTGTGATTCGCTGGTGATCCAGATCGCCATCAAAAACATCACGGTGTCACGGATTCTAGTATATAATGGGATTTCGGGGAATGCCATCTTCAAGAAGGCATTCAATGAGATGAGGGTGGAGGCTCGAAGGGTGTTAGTAGCAGATGGGCCGTTGTTCGGATTCTCGGGAGAATGGAAGGAAGTCGAGGGGGGAGTAGGCCTCCATGTAACTCTGTGGGGCTGTCAAGGAATTGTCATTTTGTCATAGTGGATGCCCCAAGCAGTTGCAATGCCATTTTCGGGCGCCCTGTGATCAGTGCCTTTAGGTGTGTCCCATCATCTTTTCACCAATCCCTGAAGCTCAATGCCGGGGGGACCAAGATCCGGATAGGAGGAGATCCAAAAGCAACCAGGGAGTGATATGTGACGTCAGCAAATACTATTTCTTTCCAAGGAGAGGCCAAGAAAATGGAGAAAAGGATGGAATGATTGGAGCAGGAGGTCAGGGAAATAGCAGGAGAGAAGGAGGGAGAGATGGAGGTAGAGGAGGAGAAAGAAGAAGTGGGGATGGAGAGACGCAATGCGGTGGAGCCGGAAACGGCAGGAGAGAAGGAGGGAGAGAAGGAGGTAGAGGAGGAGAAAGAAGAAGTGGGGATGGAGAGAGGCATTGCGGCGGTGCAGGAAATGGCAGGAGAGAAGGAGGGAGAGATGAAGGTAGAGGAGGAGAAAGAAGAAGTTGGGATGGAGAGAGGCATTGCGGTGGAGCCGGAAATGGCAGGAGAGGAGGAAGGAGAGATTGAAGTGGAAGTGGTAGAAGGAAATGAAGGAGAGGGGAAAGGGGAAAGAAAGATAAAGGAAGTGGGGGAGTCGTCTAGGATGGAAGCTTGGCCAGATAAGAGAGGAGGTTCGTTGTTAGAAGAGAGAATTCCAACCGATGAAGAGTTGGAGAAGTTTCTTAGGGAGGTGGTTGTGTTCATTGCGGAGCGCGAGGCTATAGATCGTGATGCTAGGGAATAAGAGGAGATGTCAAGGGATTAGGAGAAAGAGGAGGAGCCATCAAGACTGAAGGCAGCGTAGAGGTGCTGGAGATGGAGATTCTCACCAAGGAAGGGAGAAAGAGAAGATAAAAGTCAGTGGGGAGCTCAGTTTCGATGATCAGGAGGAGATCAGGGCATGTGTGCAGAGGAACGTCGACATCTTCTCCTGGAGTGCAGCTAACAAGACGGGAGTCTATGCGGACGTGGTATGCCACCATCTCAACATCGACCCCAATGCTCGTCCGATATAACAAAATAAGAGAGCCATCACCACCAAGATGGTCGAGCCCATCATAGAAGAGGTGGAGAAGCTGCTCAAGGCGGGATTCATATCTGCAAGAAAGTATCCAGGGTGGGTGAGTAATGTTATAATGGTAAAAAGGGAGAGGGGAAATGGAGGATGTGTGTGTACTTTTCTCTTTTTAATAAAGCATGCCCTAAGGATTGTTATCCTCTGCCTCGAATCGACGTGGTGGTTGACTCGGCCGTTAGTTTTTCACTAATGAGTTTTTTAGATGCATTTTCAGTGTACCATCAAATACGCACGCATCCGCCAGACATCAAAGATGTTACCTTTGTCACGGAGGATGGGTGCTTCAGCTACAACATGATGCCCTTCGAATTGAATAACACGGGGGAAACTTACCAAAGAATGATGGACCAGATCTTCCAGGAGCGTAAGGGATTAAATCTCAAATTTTATGTGGACGGCCTGATGATCAAGAGCCAAGAGCTTAGGTCCCACATCCTAGATCTAGAGGAAACCTTTGAAACCATATGGAAATACAAGATAAGACTCAACCCCCTAAAGTGTGTCTTCAGGGCCAATAGGGGGAAATTTTTAGGGCATCTCCTTACCCCATCCAGAGTAGAGCCCAATCCAGATAAGGTAAAGGCAATCCTAGAATAAAAATCTCCGAAGAACGCCAAGGAAGTTCAACGTCTCACCGGCAAGCTGGCCGGATTAAGGGGGTTCCTCTCCCAGGCTGGGGAGAAGTGCTCGCCCTTTTCCGGAGCCCTAAGAGGCGGTAAGAAATTTGAATGGACCACTGAATATGAAGAAGCCGTTCAAACTCTAAAATAGCAACTCACCCAGGCACCGCTACTCCAAGGGCCAAGAGAAGGAGAGGGTTTGTTCTTATACCTAGGAGTGGGGGCCGGAGCAGTGAGTTCTTGTACGAGAAGAAGGAAAAAGGAAGTTCCCGATCTATTATGTTAGTATGGTTCTGAAGAAGGTAGAACTCAGATACCCTATCCTTGAAAAGCTGGCATTCGCTCTCATCATATCTGCCAGGATGCTCAGACCATACTTCTAGGCCCATTCAATTCAGGTGGTGACAGATCATCCTATCCGCCGCATCCTATAGGGGGTGGAGCATTCTGGGAGATTGGCCAAATAGTCGATAGAACTCAGTGAGTTCGACCTCGCTTATACTCCTCGGCTAGCCATCAAATCACAAGTGGTTATTGATTTCCTGGCAGATTATATGGTCGAGGTCGGAGAAGCTGAAGAACCTCTTCTAGCTTCCTGGGAGATGCTAGTAGATAGAGCATCTGGAAAAAGTTCTTTTGGAGGAGGGATGATCTTAGTGAGTCTCGAAGGGACCAGAAATGAGTAGGCCCTTAAGATTTACTTATCCATCACTAATAATCAGGCAGAATATTAGGCAATTATCGCAGGGCTTAAATTAGCTCGAGAATTGGGTATACATGACATTAAAGTCTCCACAGACTCTATGGTGGTAGTAGGGAAAAGCAAAGGAGAGTTTTAAGCAAGGGAACCCACCCTCAAGTTGTATCTAATGAAGGTAAAAGGCATCATCGGGCAGTTCCATAGCTTTTCAATTCAGCACGTCCCGAGAGGAGAAAGTGCCCAGGATGACCTGCTCGCCAAGTACGGCCCTCGAGCCAGAGGAACGGTGACGGAACTCTTCCGGCCATCCGTAGATGAAGGAGAACTAATGGAAGTAGACCAGCAAGGATCGTGGATGGATCCCTTCATCATCTTTTTGACCTCGGGACGTCTTCCCGAGAGGAGCCTCAATAAGAAGCGGATCAGTCACAAATCCGCATACTACCTGCTGAAGGATGGGACGTTATACCAAAATACACTATCGGGTTTGTTGACTCGGGGTATGTCTGAGGGAGAGATTCAAAGAGTTCTAGAAGAAATTCATTCGGGAGAATGTGGGAGTCACTCAAGAAGTCGGTCCTTGGAGGGGAGAGTGTTGAGGCAAGGCTACTTATGGCCTACCCTTAGAAAGGATGCCGAAGAATTCGCGAGGAGATGTAAAAAGTGCCAGAAGTTCGCTCGTCTCCAACTCCTTCCCTCCCAAAGATTATGCACAATCACGGCTCCCTGGCACTTTGTAATATGGGGATTGGATTTGGTGGGCCCTTTTCCTCAAGATAGTGGCCAATGGAAGTTTTTGCTGGTCATGGTGGACTACTTTTCAAAATGGTTAGTGGTGAAGGAATTGGCGAAGGTGACATCACAAGTGGTCAAAAATTTCATATGGGGAGAGAACATCTGCTGGCATGGGCTTCTGTTGGCCATCGTCACAAATAATGGACTACAATTCGCAAGCAGGAAATTCGTAGACTTTTGTGTCCAGCTAGGCATAGACCTCCGCTTTGCCTCGGTTCATCATCCTCAAAGCAATGGACAGGTGGAAGCGGCAAATAATATTATCCTGAATCTTTAAAGAATAAGGTGGAGAACTTAAGGGAAAGTTGGGTAGAACATCTCCTTTATGTTCTCTGGGCTTTGAGGACCACGCCAAACATCACCACGGGAGAGACCCCGTTTAAACTCTCCCATGGCTTGGAGGTCGTTATACCCAAAGAGTTCGAGGACGAATCTCCAAGAGTAGCCGCTGCGAAGAAAGGAGGCAAAGGATGGCGGGTAGAGAAGGAGGAGGAGATGAAGCTCTCTCTTGACCTAGTAGAAGAGCTCAGGTAATTGGCATCGATTGAGCAAGAAAAAGTCAAGCGCCGGATGACGAGATATTTTGATAAGCATATAAGGATAAGGTAGTTTCAAGAAGGGCGACTTGGTCCTCAAAAAAGTAGACGCAACAGGCAGAGGAGCCTCGGTGGGAAAACTCAATCCCAACTTAAAAGTCCTCTTCATGGTAAAGGAGGTCCTGAAGTCAGAAGGATACCACCTCAAGGATGTGGATGGGGTATCCCTCGATCATGCCCGAAGCGGAGATGACATAAAGAGATTATATCCTTAACATGTTTTTCATTTTTCAATGCATGTAAATCAGTTATGACCTTTTGATATAATGGAATCCTAGGTGTCTTCTTTCATGGCATGAGTTGGTAATGGATGAATAGAAAGGCCCCGAGAAGACTTGTTGACTAGGCTCTCATCAAGCTGACCGGACATTAGGCTCACTTAGTGGCATGATGAATTATAAGGCCCCAAGAAGGCCCGCTGACCAGGTTCTCATCATGCTGGTAGGAATATAGGCTCACTCGGTGGAAGGATGAATGAAAAGCCCCCACGAAGACCCGCTAACCAGGATCTCATCAAGCTGGCAGGATTGTAGGCTCACTCTATGGCAGGATGAATAGAAAGGCCCCAAGAAGACCCGCTTACCAGGCTTTCATCAAGCTGGCAGGACTGTAGGCTCACTCGGTGGCAGGATGAATGGCAAGGCCCCGAGAAGACCCGCTTACCAGGCTCTCATCAAGCTGATAGGACTGTAGGATCACTCGGTGGTAGGATGAATGGGAAGGCCCCGAGAAGACCCGATGACCAGGCTCTCATCAAGTTGGTTGGACTGTAGGCTAACTCAGTGGCAGGATGAATGGCAAGGCCCCGAGAAGCACCACTAACTAGGCTTTCATCAAGCTGGCAGGGCTGTAGGCTCACTCGGTGGTAGGATGAATGGCAAGGCCCCGAGAAGACCCGCTGAATAGGCTCTCATCAAGCTGGCAGGACTGTAGGCTCACTCAGTGGCAGGATGAATGACAAGGCCTCGATAAGACCCGCTTACTAGGCTCTCATCAAGCTGGCAAGACTATAGGCTCACTCAGTGATAGGATGAATTGCAAAACCCCGAGAAGACCCAATGACCTGGCTCTCATCAAGCTGGCAGGACTATAGGATCACTCAGTGGTAGGATGAATGGCAAAGCCCCGAGAAGATCTGCTGACCAGGCTCTCATCAAGCTGGCACGATTGTAGGCTCACTCGGCGGCAGGATGAATGGCAAGGCCCCGAGAAGACCCGCTGACCAGGCTCTCATCATGTTGGCTGGACTATAGGATCACTCGGTGGTAAGATAAATGGTGAGATCCTTCAAAGAAAAAGATCTTTACTAGTCAGCAAAATGAATAAATTTTACAAAAAAAAAACTTCTATGGGAAGAAGAGGTTGGTACACTACAACTGAAGATAGGCATTCCCAGCCGGTGCTCGGGAACAAGGGTCTCGCCAATAAAAAGTGGGCACTCACGGGAAAAGAAAGGTCTCGCCTAAAAAGTTGAAGGCGAGTGGCTCCCATTAAAAGAGTGGCTTAAATTCAGGGGTCTACTCACGCTGGATTTGTCTCGAGGCGAGACGTGGGAAGGAACTCAAATGGTCTCGCGCGCTGAAGGGGCAAAGAGAAGTCTAATGGCTCGTACTCTAAACCGATTCTAAAGCGAGATTGAGAGTAGCTTTACCTTGCAATTAGAAACCGAGTAGAAGGTCGTCTCGCAGTAAATAAGGCAAAATAAAGTAAAATAAAGAGAATGAAAAGAGAGAGGACATGGCAAAAATTTCCTTGTACATGTGGTCATTTTGTTCATTACAAAAGAAAGGGAGTACTCTCCCATGAAGGAATACTTTGAAATCTCAAAAAAATAAAAATTACAAGTGTAGGAAAGAAACAAAAAGAGGGAAGAAGGAGTCCCAGGTCTCGCCAGCTGTTCTTTAGTCCTCTTTGCTAAAATATGAATCCTCGTCCGCATCGCCATAAAGGTGTGGTACGAGGTCGTGGGCGGTGACAGACTCGGAGTCTTCCTTGACAACCCCTAGCTCCTTCATCATCTTCAAAACAAGCTTGGCCATCTTGATGTTGGCATCTCAGCAAATCTCTTCGACCTCGTTGAAGGAGTAATGAGAGGGCGGGGGAGCTTGGAATGGTTCCGGGCGAGAGGAAGGCAAAAAAATATCCTAGAGAAGGGCATTCTGGGCCGTTAAGTTTTTTTCTCCTCTTCCAATGCCTCTATTCGCAAGCGCATCCGATCCACTATCTCAGCATCCTGCGGGACGCCAATAAATCAACAAGAAGCATACATAAGAGAAAAACTAGCTAAAGATAAAGTTAAAAGGCTTACCATGCCACACTGGCTCTTTCAGAGGAGATTATCAGCAACTGCCAGCCTCTTCTCGAGGCCATCCGGCTTCTCTCGCTCCGCCGCTTGGCCCGCCTCGACCTCCTTCCACTTCTTATTGTTAAAAATAAGGTGGCACAAGACTCAGTGCGAGAACTCCTAGGCGTGAAACTAAGCTTGAGCAGTCTTTGGGACAAGGTCTCGCGAGGAGTCCTTGTATAAAGGATCTGTCCCAGGACCACCGTAAAGGTTGTAACTGAGGGATAAGGCGTGGCTGGTGGGAGGGTCCTGCTCCTTCTATGCGTTAAGGAGGGTGGATACCGATACCCGGTTTGAGTCCTTTTCCCACAAGGGGACTGGGTAACCAGCAGCATCATGTACCACATGACCCATGTTATAATTTTGATGTGAGGAGGGGGCTGGGTGGCTGGAGGAACCAGCTTCACGAAATGGAAGCTCGGCAGTTTGGGTCGAAGTGTTGGCGGGCCGGTCAAATAGTGTCTCCTCGTGAGATGGCGAGACGTCTTGTTGGCGAGGTGATTGCGAGTCTCTTACAGAGATGGGGCTCAGGGATCCCGACATCTCTTTCCTCTCTTTCCAGGTTATCTCCTTTTCCCTTTCTGGAACATCACAACCTTCTTAATCTTCTTGTTAAGGCTGTGCTGAGATGGAATGGCATCATCTCCAGGTCTCTTCTTGGGGGCTGGGCCAACGACTCTTTCGCCGCCTCGGCCGCCATGCTGGCAAGGGCGAAACCTTTTGATAGCCCTGCGCTGCTCAAGTAGGGGGGATGGGCTTGTATATTCATCTCCCCTAAATAAGTAATTAGTTACAAATAACAAAACAAGGGGATGGTAAATATAAGACTAAGGGAGCGCGAGTGTACCTTGGCCGGGAAAGACAGGAAGGAGCGAGTAAAGATGTTGACCTCGAAATTCTTCCCCGCAAAGAAATCGCAGAGGTCTTTATCTGTGCCTCTGACATTGGGAGTCGCATAGTATATTTTGATGGGCCATACTATTGCGATTGGAACGCCTCCCAGATTCCCGTGGATGAAGACGAAGCAAGTGAGCCATTGGTGATTCTTGTTGGTTGTCTCACACACTTTCAGACCATGTCCCGTGAAATATGAGATGTTGTCAGGGTTGTCGTGGTTGATGAATAGCTTGCGGATAACGTTAAGGATAAACTCGATGTGCTCGTGTCGCATGTAACTAGCGAATGCAACCAAAACAGAGATGGCGTTCGGGTTGAGTTGCGCGGGAACAGCGCCAAAATACTTCAATACATGTTTTACCTCTGGACAGAGGCGAAGTCTCAGCCCCGAATCGAAGTGCGAGACGGGGAAGGACGATTTTGCTGTGGTAAAAGGTGTTGATCGACACGCTGACTTTGGGAGGCCGCGAATCAAACACCTCCACCATGAAATTGCGGATGAAACTGTTGTAGTCCTCCTCGGAGATCTTTCCCAGAGGGAAGTCGTGGTCGGAAAATCTCTTGCCGCAACGCTGCGTCCTTCACCCTCTCACGCTTTTTCTTTCCGATGATATGCGAGAAGTTAAATGCGAAAGTGGGCAGAGAAGGAGTGACAAGAGTAAGCTGCGAGATAAAGGAGGCAAGAGATCTGGGTCAAAGACGCAATAGGAGGGTGCAATATAGGTGTAAGTCATTTCGGTCTAGGGGGGAGGTATTTATAGCAAATAGTGAAAGTGGAAATGTGGGCAGGAAAAATAAGAAGGGGGAAGTTGAAGGGGTTAGCTGACGGTTCATTTTCTCTCTCTCCTAACATCGAAGCATGGTGCCCCACGAGGATTTTTCCCAATGAGCCAAAATAAATGAAAAATCAATTAACATAGCAATAATGAGAGAGCTCAGCATGAAAAAAGTCAACAAGATAGCATTAATAATTATTTCATTCCGCACGAGGCGGACATCATACCCACGAGGCATAAAAAACAAGTTGTAATTAAACAGGCGAGACGGTAGATTAATGGAAACATCAAGATTACAAGGTATAATTAAAGAGGCGAGACTATTAAACAAGCGAGACGAGACGGAGATTCTTCTGTTCTTATGCCATTTCTAACGCCCTCCATCACGAGACCTCACACATGGGGGCCGACGAGGATCATGAAAGGCGCGAATGGCTTCAAGACCGCAGCGTGCGAGATGGAGTTGCTGGTCGGCCTCATTTGTGATGGCCTGAGGGTCGGTCTCATCTATCTCGATGCCATCATCGACCTCGGAGGAGAGACGGGCGCATTCAATCTCTAACCAATCAATGCGCCTATGGGCAGCCTGCTTGTCTAGTTCCATCTCGCGGATGATGCGTATGTTCTTTCTAAACATCTCGTCCGTCATACGCTTCATTACCACTAGATCCATGGGATCGCCCAGATAGTCCTCTATCTTATCTGGGTGAGGAGTAAGCGAGAAGGTGGGCTGCTCAGAGGATTCCTTTGCTGCCGTATCGACCTGGGTATCTGCGTAGGAACAAGTCAGGGATCAGATGGAAGGTTTAGTCCAGTAGCCTCGAATACACCAGGTAATGGAGGGAAAGTCTATATGAAGCGAGAGGGCAAGTCTAGTTCATTTACCCGGGTTTCGAGAGGTCCCAGCGAGTTGCGATGGATCGTCATTCTTCATAGTTGGAGGGGTGGATGGCTGAGGCGAGTCAGAGTCTTGATGATAGATGCCAGTAGTATCATGTGTATTTGCAGGCTGGGGATGATTGACGAGATCTCCTAGAAGAAGCATGAAGTAAGTAGGTGATAAGATGGAAAAAGGGAAAGAGAGGAGGGGAAGGAGAAAAAATTTACCAATCTCTCCTTGAGGTACGCGGGGTGAGGAGCACAGATTTCCAAGGGTGCTAGAGTGGTCCCCTAAACAGAGAAGGGAGAGCAGTGGTTTTCACCTTTTTCAGGCGGGACGATGACGGTAAAGAAGCGAGGGTGCGAACCAAAATGTGGGCTATAGCAGCCACATTGGCCTTATTTTGTTTACGAACCATCACGAGACGTTCGCGAAAACTCTAACTATGAGACATGGTGATAGTGGAAGAAATGAAGGAAGAGATGAGAGAGGGGGCAGTCTCCATGTTGGGATAAGTATCACATATATATAGGCCCCAGGGGAGGGCCCCACAAAAGATTCTTTCATAAATGAATTTTAACGTCGCGAGCCTCGATTGGACTTTCTTTCCGAGCTTGAGGCAACCTCGAAAAGAGCGGGGATTGTGTACAACCTCAGGCACATAGGGGGAAACTCAAGGAAGAGTATTGAGTTAGGGGAGAGAGGGGCGATAGGACGACAGGGGCAAGTAGGCCCACAGGGTCAACTCGCCAGTACTTTAAAGAGGCCAAATACAATGGGCAAGAGGGGAACAACGTATCAGGCGAGATGGCTCCCCTGGCGCGTGCTGGACTTTTATGGTGAGACGCATCTCGCAAGGCGGGGGGCTCGCGAGACGAGCAGATAGGATCCCCTCGCCCGTCAGTTATTTCCCACTAGCCATAAGGGAAAAGATGTTTTCTAATTTCTTACCCCAAAGGGGGGATTTTTCTCTTTTACCCTGGGTAATTTTACCCTTTTTCCCTTTGTGGTCTGCGTATAACCCTTCAGAACAGTGGAGTTTGGTTGTTGGAAGACCCCGCCAAGGGTATTTATGTAATTTCAAGTCAGTACAGTTTGGTTATTGGCTGGTCAAACTCAGAGGCCTATAAATAGACCGATAAAGTGCCTTAAAGAAGGTTGTTGACCCCTTTATCTTCTTCCTCTAAGGCACCTAGCTTAGCACTGGCTAGAGAGGGGAATGATTTCTAGTTCTTCTAGGTAAGAGGCGGAACCTCTGAGCTGAAGCTTACGATCTTTTTCTAGTTCCCGAGACTCACGTCAAGGAAAGAATTCGGGAAGAGTAGGTGTGAGCTGCAACTTTAATTCTGAACTTTTGGTGAAGGTGGGTTTCCGGCTTCAATATTATCCACCTCTGACTCACTCTCTGACAATGTCATAGGGGTCCTGATTCCTATCCTCCCTAGTTGATTGACTTCTCCTACTACAATAGCTTCATCTTTTACAACAGCAGCAACTAGACCAATGTAGCCTTCCTCTTCTTCAGACTCAGAATATGATGAGTCTGTCTAACTCTTTTCCTTCTTGGCAATGAAGGACTTTTCCTCCTTTCCTTTATGCTGGTGCTGCTTCTTTTCCTCAGTCTCCTTCCTCTTATCTGGGCAGTTAGCTATCACCTTCCCAAGCTTGCTGTAATAGTAGTAAATTACTTTAGAGGAGTTATATTTATTATGTTTAGAACCATACCTATCAGTCTTGGACTGGTTCTTTCTATGATGAGTGGAATTGAAAGGCCTCTTCTTCCAATGCTTCTTCTTGATCAACCTCTGGAGTTGTCTAGAAAAGGCTGCAAAATCTTAATCATATATGCTATTGTATGATGCCTCTGAGAATGAGCTGTCTGACTCAGCTGGTCTGTTTGGTGGAGAAGGAATCCTTTCCTTGCCTTTCCTTGTTCTTTCAACTTTGAAGTCCAAGGACTTTTCTTTGGCCAGTGATTTGTTGGAGGTATCCTCCTCCTTCCTGGCAGCCAGCTGCATCACATAGGAGAGCAACTTCCCAAATAATATTTGCAGAGGAGTGACAGCAAGCTTGGCCATCTATCTTATGGCACAGATCTTAGTATCCCAGTCTCTAGTGAGAGACCTGAGAAACTTGTCATTTGTTTCATAATTATTGAAAACCCTTCCATAGGTCTTCAACTCATTTATGATCGTGATGAATCTTTCATAACAAGTAGTTATGTTCTCCTTCAGGATTTGCCTGAAAGACTCATAATCTTAGTTGACCAGAGACTTCCTATCATATCTTACCTCATCAGTACCCGCCATATAGACCACAAGGGTGTCCCACATCTCCTTAGAGGTCTGGCAGTAAATTAAGTTCAGGAGGGTTGAGTCATCTACAACACTAGCAATGATGTTCTGTGCTCTATTGTCCAGGCCAGCTAATATGACCTCATCTTTGGTCATTTCAGAGAGTGTCTTTAGTGTCTGGATGTTGGCATCCAGAGTAGAGACCTTCATAGGAATGACATGTCCCTCCCTAATAGTTGCAAAAATTCATGGATCATAGGCTTCCATGAATAGACTCACCCTCTCCTTCCATATTCCAAACTTCTCTTTTCTGCAGATGGGGAGTTTCATGGAACTCAACTCTCTCTGTCTCTCTCCTGATCCCATGACCACTTAACAATAGCTACCTTGGAGGATCACTCAGATTGTTAAATCCTTTTTGAGTAACCTCCCTCTGATTCCACATGAAAGATCTTATTTTCAAGATAGCCAGCAACCTAGAGGGGGTGAATAGGTTTTCCTAGGTATTTTGATAGTCTTTTAAATCACTTGTTTATTTATTTTAGCTTTCATCTTAGAGTGATCTAGAGCTTGTCCTTAGCACCTGTAATGAAGAAAATAAAAGAAAACACAAAAAAGCACACAAGTGTTTTATAGTGGTTCCCAAAAATTATGGGTACATCCACTATCCTCTAACCTTTCTAACTTCCTATTAGTCAAGGCACTTCTCCAAACTAATGTTCCAACGAGCTTATACCTCATATACCTTAGGATCTCTCAGTCTCCTCCAAGATTTACACCTCAACCACAAAGGCTTACACTCAGTTATATAAGTATCACCTACCTCAGGCACTTAAGCAATACCACTGAGGCTATGGAGGATAGCCCTACCTCAGATAAAGCTTGCTCCTACTACTCAGATAGATGCACTCTCCTACAGTTCAGTCAAAACTGACCTACTACTCAGTGAGTAAAACTCCCTACTTCAGAGAGCAGCACTCTCCTACAGCTCAAGCAAATTTGCCCTACCTCAGACCCAAAGGTCCTACAGCTCTGATCCAGAAGGATCCTATAAAAGAAAATAGTTTAATTAACTTTGACACATAGAAATTTCTCTGTGTCAACCACTTGAGAAGAAAAATTTATGCTCCAGCTCTTCTCACAGTAGGGACAGGATTTGCTGGAGGAACTCAGAAGATAACTTTTGAACTTGTTGCTGAAGGCTAAAAATCTTTTGATCTTGAGTCTTCAAACAACTCACTGAACTTGCTAAAGGATGAAGTTTCTTCTTTCTTCAGAACTAATTCTGAATCTGTTGTGGCAGGTGGAGACTTGCCCATCTAACTGAACTTTTCTTGCTGGAGAGCTTCAAGCTTTTTACATGCAGCAATGGCAAATAAGATGAAGATGGGTTGTCTCCTTTTTGAATATTATATGCCTAAAAGTTTTTTTCTTGGCCCTATCTCTTCCTTTTGTAGTTCGTCAATCAACAGCTCTTAGAGATCAGTGGGCCCCACCTGCAGCTTCAAGCTATGCCTTGCTTTAACGGAAGAAGACGTACAGTAGCTTCACGATAATATTTGTCGTGTACTAGAGCTTCCCAATACCTGATTTGACCTAAGTTGATTTTGTTAATTTTGCTGTTGTTAGCACCTATGGACTTAACCAAATCGAGCTTTAGAGAATAGGCGTTGAGTGAGTAAGCTTCACTCAACGCCAAAACACTTAGACAAGTTTATTGTATCTTAGCGTAGAGTGAGTAACCTTCACTCAATGACAAACTAATTAGAATATAAAGTATGTTTCTATGCGTTGAGAGATTCAACTTCACTCAATGCCAACTTGCTTTATCAGGTTTTTGTTGCTTGGCGTTGAGTGAGTAAGCATCACTCAATGCAAAACCCCTTAGAAAAAATTTTGTCTTCACTACGCATTGACAGTGTTGAATAAGTGACCTCCACTCAACACTTTTTGCCTTAAACAAATTTGTGCTTCTTCAGCAACTTAAGCATTGAGATCATTGAGTGAGCACGCCTCACTCAACGCTTTCTGCCTTCGCCAATTTTTTGTGTTTAAAAAACATTAGGCTTAGACTCTCTTTCTGAGTTCGACGAATGGTGAAGCTAGCTCGATGAACTTTGAACTCAGTTCGACAAATTCTCAACTGAGCTCGATAAACTCAGAATCTCAAGCTCTAAACTTAGCTCGATGAATAGTGATCTGAGCTCGAATAACTCTGAACTCAGTTCGACGAATTCTCAACTGAGCTCGACGATCTCAAAATCTTAAGCTCTGAACATAGCTCGACGAATGGTGTGCTGAACTCGACAAACTTTGAACTCAGTTCGATGAATTTGAACTTGAATCAACTAGTTCATCTTACAACCTTTTTGTTGTATGGCCTTGAGTGTGTATTCATCACTCAACACCAAAACACTTAGCCAAATTTCCCTTCAGTAGCATGGCGTTTAGTGAGTTTACTTCACTCAACGCCTATGGACTTAGCCAAATTTCAGCTCATTCCAACTTAGGCTATGACAGTATAGGCTACACTCAGTGTTATAAGTCATCTGGCATTGAGTGATGTTCCTTCACTCAATGCCTGTGGACTTAGACAGATTTCTATCATCCCATACCATAGGTAAGTGTTTACCTTACTTAGCCACTTAGGCTACCTAACATATCATAGTCAACTACTGATATGTGTATATCATTGATAAGATTGACTTCACTCAAATCTAGGACATTGTTGGCAATGGACCCAACAGGAAGGTTGACTTCATATCAATTTGGTAGACTCTAAAACCATGGTATGTAATATATGCAAGGAATAGTTTGATGGCTTCTTGTCTTGCTATAGGGGCAAATGTTTGATCAAAGTCAATACCTTCTTCCTGTCTGTACCCCTGAGCTACAAGTTTAGCTTTGTTCTTGGTTATAATGTCATTTTCATCAAGTTTATTCCTATAGATCCACTTGGTTTCAATGACATTATGTCCTTATGGTCTAGGAACAAGCTTCTAGACCTTACACCTCTTAAATTGGTTCAATTCTTCTTGCATAGCTACAATCCAAAACAAATCCATGTTTGCCTCTTCAAACATTTTTGGCTCTACTTATGACAAGAAACTGGAGTACATTGCTTTGTTGAGACATCTGCTCCTTGTCACTACACTTTGACTGGCATCACCAATGATCTGGTGTCCTAGATGATCCTTCAAATGCCTGACTGTTGGAGGCAGTCTTCTTTCCGCATTATGTGCTCCAAAGTCTCCATCATGTTGAACATCATCCACTTTCTGTGTGCCTTATGCTTCCTCTGGAATCCATACACTTTCATCTTTGTGTTGGACTATAGGTTAAGCTTCCTTAATAGTCATCTTGTCCATGATCACTTTTGTGCCTCCACGAATAGAAAAGGAGCTTGTCAGCTCATTGTTAATCATGTTTGATTCATCAAACACTACATTTACGTACTCCTCTATAACTTAAACTTGTCAAGTTAAAGATCCTATAAGCCTTACTATGATTGTTGTACCCAACAAAGATCCCTTCATAGTACTTGGCAGCAAACTTAGTTATATAGGATTTCCCATTGTTAAGCACATAACAATTGCTCCCAAAAATTCTGAGATATGCAGGTTTGGTTTTCTTCCCTTAAATATCTCATAAGGAGTCTTTTTATGGCTCTTGGTGATAGAAGCCCTATTGAGGACATGACAAGCAGTGTTTACTGCCACACCCCAAAAATATTTTGGGAGAGTTGGGTGATTCAGTAATGTCCTTTTAGCTTCTATGAGAATCATATTCTTCCTCTCAACAATCCCATTTTCCTGGGGTGTTCTTGGAGAGGAAAACTCTTGATGAATCTCAAGTTCTTCACAAACTTTGTCATGCATTTAGATTGAAACTCAGTTCCATGATCACTTCTAATTCTGACAACAGAACTATTCAATTCATTCTGTATTTGTTTGAAAAATTTCTTGATGAAATCAGGGGTTTAGACATTTCCTTAAAAAGAAAACCAAAGTAAATTTGGAAAAGTCATCAACAACCACAAAGGTGTAGACTTTCCTACCAAGACTATGAACTAACATGGGACCAAACAAGTCCTTTTACATGAGGTATAAACACCTCACAGATTCTTTAGTCCCAATGCTTTTAAAAGAAGCTTTGGTCTACTTGCCCTTTTATTATGCAGAGCAAATGCCTTCCTTAGTGCATACCATTTTAGGACCATTTTTAACTAGCTCTTTACTGAAGAGCTTTCCTATGGTCTTATAGTTCAAATGAGCTAGCCTCTAGTGCCATTTGACAAAGTGTGAGACATTCTCATTTAGAACTAGGCATATGGGAGAGTCTAAATTTACACAAAGAAAATTTAAATAGTACACATTCCCACTCCTAGTGCTTGTCAAGATGACCTATTGGTCACTTGACATCTTTATATGGCACTCATCCTTGTGAAATGAAATGTCATAGCCAATATCACAAAGTTGGCTTATGCTTATAAGGTTGTGATGCAACCCTTCCACATAAGCTACTTTTGTGAAAGTGACTAGGCCATTTGCAATCTTACCATAACCTCTTGTAATCCCTTTTTCTGAACTACCAAAAATCAACTTTGTTCCATCCTTCACTGGAATGAACTCCCTAAGATTGCTCTTTGTTCCAGTCATGTGCCTGGAATAACCACTGTTCAAGTATTATATAGGGGTATGGAAACTTGGACTAACCTGCAAAACATATTTTGTTTACCTTAAGACCACAATATTTATTGGGTCCTAAGTGCATAGTAGACTCAAAATGAACATGTCTACCAACAATTTTTCTGACTGGTAGACTTAATTTAGCTCTGGGCATACTGGAATTATAACAATAATCAATGGCAAAATTCCCTATCTTGCCACGGCACCAACACTCATGAAGGTTATACCTTCTTTTCTGAGCTTGTATAATGACTGTGTTAACAACAGCAATCTTTCCAACAGGAACAACAATTATCTTCTTCATATTCTTTGGGCAATTATCTGACTGAAGGAGATTCTTTCAGCAGCTTTAATTGGCTTTTTATGAGTACCATTAGCAGCAGTTTTCTTTAGAGAAATCATGCTCCTGATAGCATCAGAAATACCAAAATCAAGCATGCTATAAGACTGACCTTTAGTCTGATTTTTTGATGATTGAGTCTGAAGTTTGCCTACTGCCCCCTTCTTAAGAATCGGGGCTAGAACACCAAAGACAAATAGTCTAGGATGGGCCATTTGTATTTCCTCACGAGCAGCCTTAAAGGCACTCATTCCCATTCATATTCTCCTTACATTGGAAGAAACATTACTATCCTTCCAGGAAAAATTACCATTCTTCAAGTGACCATACATAGAGTCCTGGTCATACTTATTAGTTGGGAGTATTACCCTTTTAAAGGAAATGGGTGACTTAGCTGGAGCTTTTCCCTTTTCTTTGAAAGGGGTAGCTCTTGTATTTCCCTTGAATCCAACTCCTCTCTTGTTTATATGAGAGATGAAGGTGTCAATAATGGGCAATACTGAATTGGGCTTAGAAAAACTTGTCATAATTCTCTTCTCCCTTTGTATCTTTTCTTCTAGATCTCTAATAAGTATATTCTTATACTTTATGGTGTCTATCTGTATAATAGTAATAGTCTTCAACTGGCTGACTTCCCTAATTTTCTGCTCCAACATGATTAATGTATCAAAGTGCTAGGAAAAAGCTAGCTTTAGAGATGCAATCTCTAGAGTTTGTTGTTTAGTCAGTTGCTTACTTCTTTTGAATGCTTACAAGAAGTTCACCATACTTATCAATCACTTGATTGATGTCTTCCTCAAAATCAAAACCACCTTCATCCTTGGATGAAGATGCTTCTGATTTGGGTTTCTTCTTATAACTTGACTTAGATGAAGAGCTGAATGGAGAGTGTACCTTAGATTATCCAGGCTGATCCTGGCAAGATTCCTCATCTAATCTAGGCATCAGCCCAATATAGGCTTCATCCTCATCATCTGACTCTGATGAGGATGAGTCAGTCCAGCTTTCCTCCTTCTTAGCAATAAAGGTTTTCTCCTTCTTGCCCTTCTTATGATTGTGATTTTTCTCATCAGCCTTCTTCTTCTTCATAGAACATTCAGCCACAACATGCCATGGCTTGCTACAACAAAAACAGATAATCTTATTAGAAATATGTTTACTAGGTTTTGAGTCATACCTGCCTTCCTTGGAAGGTTTCTTGTTGGTTTTGTAGTAGTCCTCCTAGTTTTGTAAGGAGGAGGAAGGTCTGCTCCTCAACCCTTCCTCTTCATCAGCTTCATGAACTGCCTTGAGAAAGTAGCAAATTTCTCATCAAACATTTGTATTCTGATGTATCTTGATCTGAATCATCAGACTCAGCTGGTCTTCTTGGTAGAGAAGGATTCTTCACTTTGCTCCTCTTGGAACTATCTACCTTGAAGGCCACAATTGATTCTTTGGCCTGAGCTTTGCTAGTCTTCTCTTCCTCCTTCCTTGTAGTCAGTTATATTTCATATGACAACAGCTTACCAAAGAGTGTCGAGGGTGGAGTATCTGCCAGCTTTGCCACTTCTCTAATTGCATATATCTTAGTGTCCCAGTCTCTAATACGAGACCTAAGGAACTTATCATTTAGCTCATAGTTACGAAAGAGCCGGCCATATATCCCTAGCTCATTTACAGTTCAGAAAAACCTTTCATAGCAGCTAGCTATGGCCTTTTCCTTGATCTGCCTTAAAGCCTCATACTCTTGATTGAGCATAGATTTCCTATCATTTATAACTTCCTTAGTACCCTCCATATATATCACAAGTATCCCATATTTCCTTTTAGGTCTTGCAGTGCAACAAGTTTTGAAAAGTAGAGTCATCTATGGCACTAACTATAATATTTTGTGCCCTCTTATCCATTGCAGCCAAGATGATTTCATCTTTAGTCATATCTGCATAACTCTTAGGAGTCTTTACATTTGCATCAAGAACAGACACCTTCAATAGAATGAATGGTCCTTCTTGTACTATAACATAAATCACGGGGTCGGATGCTTCCATAAATAATCCGACCCTTTCATTCCAGATTCAAAAATTTTCTTTCCTGCATAGAGGAAGCTTAATAGAACCTAGTTCCTTATGGTTCTCTCCTGAACCCATACTTATCTTTTCTCGGCTACCGTTGGAGATCTACTCAAACTGTTATGCCTTTCTTGAGAAACCTCCCTCTGATACTACTTGAAAGCCTTTGAGTTCAAGGGTAGCTAATTACCTAGAGGGGGGTGAATAGGTTATTAAGGTGTTTTTTATTCTCTTTAAGTTCTTTAAGCCTTTAACTGAGTTTGGCCTTATTGCGAGTGATTAGTTTAGCTTTTAAGAAATTCACACACAGCACACCAGATTTTTATAGTGGTTCCCAAGTGTATGGGTACATCTACTATCCCTCCCGCCTTTCTAACAGAATGTTAGACAAGGCACTTGTCCAATAACTTGGCTCCTCAGAGATTACAACACGATCCCAATGGATCACTCAGTATCCATTGAGACTTACAACACAGGTACACAGCCCAACCACTCAGTAATCACCTGATCACCTACTATAGGCACAAATGCCATACAACACAGGCTAGGAAAATAGCCCTATCACACAGATCCAAGACTGGATCTTGCCACTCAGATCTATAACAGATCCTACACTAAGCCTTTATAATTTAGTCTTACAACATAGATCTTAAATAGATCCTACAAAAATTGAATAGTAATGTTGATTTGACTCAAGAGAAATTAATCTCTGAGTCAATTTCTTCCTGAGCTGAGAGAATCTCAGTCCTATCTTCTTCACATCAAAAATCTTCAAGAATTTGTGGCTTGTGCTGCAAGTAACTCAGAACCTTGATTCTGATTTTGCTGATAAAGGAGAGAGAAGATCGATTTTCAATTAGCTAACCTATTTTGCAGAACACAGACTGCTCTACCTCTTCTTCACAAATCCAGAGATTGATCTTCAAATTCATCCCGACTTGGATCTTGATGCAATTCAGCTAGGGCTAACCTAGACTGATTCTTCTTCCTCAGAGAAATCCTCTGATCTTGATGTTGCAGATGTTGATTGCAACAGATAACATAAAAACCCTTCAAAATTGTTGATACGATCTTCTTGTTTCTGTAATAATGGTGGGGGAAGAAGATGAAGTCCCGCACAACGTTTTTGTAATGAATTGATCCCTAAGAAACTTGACTCGATCCAGATCTCATCTTATATTTATAATCGCATCATCTAGCGCGTTGATTGACGTGTCACTGCTTTAACGACTAATTATATCCTTAATTTTATAGAATGTGACTGACGACGACGTTATTAATGAATTACAGCTCTTCCTTAATCATTTTGAATTTTGTTGACTTTTGTTAACTTTGCTGACGTCAGCCATTCTGGACTTAGAAAATTTCAGAAAACTACCCAGGCGTTGAGTGCGTTGAGTGAACAAGCTTTACTCAACGAATCTGAACTTAGAAAATTTCCTGCTCTGCTAGGCGTTGAGTGAGTAAGCTCCACTCAACAATTTTTAACTTAGTCAACATTCTGCATCTTTTTGCAGCTCTAGGCATTGAGAGCATTGAGTGTATAAGCTTCACTCAATACGTTTTGCCATAGCTTGATCTTCAGCCCTTTCTTCAACTATGGCGTTGAGTGAACTGGCTTCACTAAATGATTCTAGACTTAGAATAATTTTGCTCTGCATGAAAGCGTTGAGTGTGTTGACTACACTCAATGCTTTCTCCTTCAGCCTCAACATTTGACTAGGTGTTGAGTGAACTGGCATTACTCGATTCATTTTGCCTTCGCCAAATTCCATTTTCTTCTGTGGCGATGACAGCAGCATCATGACTAACCAATTTCTTCCTTTGTCATTGAGTGAGCAGACTTCACTCAACGCTATTTGTACTTAGTCAGAATTTTGTGTCTTTCTTCAAAGGCTTTGACTTAATCAGCATGGCATTGAGTTAACTTACTTCAGCCAATGCTTTTGAACTTAGTCAAATTTCTTTGATAGATTTTTTTTGGCTTTGACAGACTCTACATTGTGTTGAGAGACCAAGCTTGTAAGACCCTTTTTTTTAAACCACCGGGTCTTATGCCCAGAATCACCATTTTGCGGTGACACCAACATTCGGGAAGGTCATCACTACAAAATGCCGATCCGGCCGGCCTTTACGATCACCAAAGAAAGAGAAGAATATACAAAAACCAGATATATCCAAGTCCACACATCACATATAAGATATATATAAGGAAATCACAGCAAGTCCATATGATAAAAGAAGTACTGAAATAGAACAGTGCATAGTAAAATAAATGGGTTTAAGCCCGGTACATCAAATCCTCACTAAAAGACTCTCGCGGAAGCAAATAAAACTAACACCCACGGGGCCAGAGGCCTGTGCTCCAATAGTAGACTTTCCCACCTCCATGTGCATCGTACTCCACTAGTATTGTATCTCCTACTGCTGCTTCTTGTCCCCCCATCTAGAGCTCCAGAAATGTTTGGTCCACCGACCGTTAGTCAAAAAGATTAAGCCTGATTTCCCCCACCCCTCCCCTAATGGCTCTTAGGCATCGTGCAGGAGGAGTTATAGGAAAGCTATGAAGGTGGAGAGTGGTCAAAGCAGATGACGGCGGACCTATTCTAGCAGGCATATAGTAAATCTATAGAGCTGAAAAAGTAAGGCAAGCTAACAGTTCTATAATAAGAAAACGGTAGAGTAAATAAGTAAAACAGAGTAGCAGTATATGGAAAGTAAACTAAGAAATAAGTAACTTTAACTTATATGAATGCTCATACAAACATATAAGTTAAGGGATCTTTTGCAAGGCTCCCATCGTATAAAAAGTCTCATACCAATTTATACGTTGGGGTGTCAGGTTGTATGCAAGTATGAGTGAAGTGAAATGTTATGTCATGTTTCATGCAAATGCAACACACACACTCAACTTTATGTGCATAGACATTTAGTTCCCCCTATTTGGAAGCTAGTATAACTCCCAGGATCCTCTGCCGTGGGAAACAAGGATAGTGGGTAGGGCCCACCACTCCTAGGCAGATATCCACACTACTAGTCCTAGCCCTACGTACGCTTCTGAAGGACACACAAGAGTCACCACGTACTATGTTAACCCACCGCCAGACTTTTCCTTTGCTAAGTGTCCACCAAACCCGTTGAGTCTGCGTTTCGATGTCGGTGTGAATGACCGTCAAATACCAAAGACCTGCCACTTTATGCATATGCAATCATGAATTTCTCGATCCATCGGCTTCCCAGACTATCTGGTGCATTACAACTGCCTTCTGAGCTTTCGGCTTGCCCCGAACCCGCCCATTTCCACAACCACCGAGCCTACTGCTCGGATAACACAACAAAACTTTCCACCCAAGTAATAGGGGTGTGTGAAAGTGAATCTCTAGTTATACTAGTTGCTCTTTAATAATTATGCTTATGGTTTTGGTTAGCCTAGGACTGCCCAAGGTATTCTCGGTGAAGGGCTCTCACAGGGCACTGGGAATTATGATGGTAGCTGAAGCCCATCATCCCTTTTCACAAGACACTTACTATTATTGGTACCTACCCAGGTCCTGATCTTATTTAATGTTATACTAAATTCTAACCCCTAGTATATTTTGACTCTTTCTCTCTACAGGAAAGTCGATCTTTCGTCGATCCCGAACACCTCTTATCACTAGGCAACCCAACATTCTCATCATCATGACTCTTGATGAAGCTCACCTTTTCATCTTACCATATCAGCATACCATTACTCCCAACTTCCTATGATCATCCCACATGTTCTCACAAATCTGTTGATTTACTATGTGCAGACCAACCTAAGCTACATGATGTGTATGAAAGGTGACCCCTTCAAATATTCTTCCAAATGTCCTAGAATTTTTACTGGGGGTCTATCATGTCATATTTATACTAAATCCAGAAACTTATAATTTTCCTAATTAATTTAACATTTATTAAATTTTCCCCAAAATTAGACCATGGATGGTTTTGAGCATGAAGTACTTGATTTCCTTAGGTTATGGCCTTCCAAAAATTATGGTCACTATATGATGCCAAAATATAAGAAAGTACCTAGTTTTAGAAACTTTCATAAATAGATTAGCCCCTAATTAAATAATTCAAGATATTTGCAGTAATTAAAAGTAAAGAAGGAAGTACCACCAATAATAATCCAAAAATTACTCAAAACTTACCAGAGCTTAAACATAATCATAAAACATTACTGAATGGGTTTCATATAAGTCCAAGTTAGTTTAATCATGAATTTATCAAAATCATCAATAGGGGCAACAAAAAGGTTATAACTACAAGTATGAGCTACTGTCTTGCAAACACCTTCAATAAATTTCAGAGACTCATAATAATATAAAAACTCTTCTACCATTATTGCATAAAAATCCAAGGTCATATGGCCCTTCAATTTTACCATAAAAGGTATAGGACTAAACAATTCCAAATTGATTTAAGTTGTGTGCCTATGTCTAAATGTCACAAAATACCTTCCTAGGGCTATTTACCACCCTATGACCTAATGGACAAAACTCCAAGCCCATACATTGACATTTTACACCATATCCTTCACAAACCCCCAAAGATCAACCTTAGGGTTTGAACTAGAGTCCTACAGAAAATCCACCACTATCCATCTCAAACTCCATGAGGGGGTGTTTAAACTAATATTGGGGCCCTGACCATGGTCCCAATCCCTTTGGGTGACTATTGGCCCCTCCATGCCGAAAGCACACTTTTTCCCTAACTTACTCTTAAAGGGCCACACTTTGGTCTCACCAAAACCTATTCAAATCAAACCCAATTGGGCTGATATTTTTATCAGAGTCATGTCATAACCATAAGAAACAACCACCAAAATTTTTGTGTCTTTAGAGGTCATTAGACCCCTTAAGTAATTCATACATGGTTTATTAATTTTCTACAAAAAACTTTAGGAAAATGTTTTTCAAAAATTTCCATTTTTAAATATGTTATAGGAATAAATAGGAGTGACCCCCCAAAATCTCAGGTCATTTGGATGACTGGTTTGATGGGGCACTCAATTTAATTTCTGACTAGCCCTATGTATAGGCTGCACCATTTAGTTTGTTGTGTTCAGACCACTGACCCAAATTGTGTTGGAACACCCTATTACTAATTTGGGTAAGGATCACTATGTGATTAGGATTTTGTTTTGACCTTGCTGTATAGTCTGATAGGTAAATTAGAATGAGTCTTAGGGTTAGTACTTAGGTTTGAAAGCTGCCCTCAAGACCTTCTACAGATCAGGATTCAAGTGCTGAAGACTAGGACAATTCTCGTCGAGCTCAGGTCGACGAAACATCGAACTCAGGTTGACGATCTCTGAGCTCAGTTCAATGAGGCGTCGAACTCCGTTCAACGATCTTCGAGCTCAGATCGAAGATTTGTCTCTAATTGTTTTCCAAGTCGCTGAGCTCAGGTCGACGATCGTAGAGCTTAGGTCGATGTTTTCTGTCTCTTGTATAAATCCAATCTCTGAGCTCAGGTCGACGATAGCTGAGCTTAGATCGACGATTTTCTAAGAGGTCGATGATTTCAGGATTCAAATTCAGGACAGTTATGGAATTCATTCAGATTTATTTTCAACATTTCTGTCAAAGGATTCTGTAGCCATTTCAAGCAATCTGGAGCAAGTTTCAAGGAAGAATAATTGGAATGTTACTTAGGACTTTCCCTAGAGTCAGTTGTCAATTATGGAAGTCATTTATGACTGAGTAACGACCATCTAAAGTCAGAATCTGATATACTCCTTAGAGAATAATTTTCAATATAGAACAGACAAGATTTGAAAAAGATATACAGAAGAGAGAACAAAAATTCACTCTTCAAGAATTCATCTTTTGAGAATAGATTCAGTAGATAAAAGCTTACAGAATTACTGAGTTAGAATTCTTCAAGAACCCAAGGAACATCATTGTGAAGGAGATCATCTGATGTTATACTCCTTCAAGCTTCAAGTGTTCAAAAGCTTCATTATCAAGGACTCCAGACAACACACATTTCAGCATCTGTAGAAATCATCTATTGCTGGAGATCTGAAGCAACTGAAGGCCTATCACCCTAAGCAAAGCTCATCTTCCTGAACCCTTACAGATCTCAGGGGGAGCTCTAACAACATCTTCCACTTGTCTTCTCTCAGATTGTTGACAGAGAAGAACAACTCAACTCATTTTCTTTTTCCTTTCTCTCCTGTAAAAGGGTTTCTCAAAACTCCCTTCAAAAGTTTTGTGGCTGGTTTCTGAGACCTTGTCAAAACTCAGTGGTGGCAAGACACCTTATCAAAAAAATCTAGTTTTGGTTTTTGAGCACCTTATCAAAAGCTCATTGGTTCCCAGGACAACTGATCAACTATTCCTGCAGTGGATTCCTACCTAGGGTTGTAGAACAGTTGATGTACCCAGGTTGTTGGGGAACCAATATAGCTCCTTGTGTCATCTGGTTTGCTGTGATTTTTACTTTGCTGTGTGCTGTGTGATTTCCTATTTCTTTCTTACTTAGTTTTTCTTTTTGCAAGCACCTTACACATATACATAAATCAAGACTTCCACTGCTTTATAGTTTTCTAATTATAAATTATTTTAAAATACTCTATTAACCCCCCCCCCTCTAGAGTTAAGGTAGATCTTTCACTCACTTTCAATTGGTATCATAGGGAGGTTAGTTTCTCAACATCTGAATTTTCAACAGATTAGTTGAATAGGCTAACACCTGAACCAAAAGATCTCTTAAAAGATCAACCCTCTTTAGAGGATAGTTATTTCTTTTGTGTACTATATATTTATTTTTAAATAAAACCATGGCACAGAACAAAGATTATGCTAGCACCAGACGTCCAATGTGCAACCTTTCTAAGTTTGCACTTTGGAAGGCAAGGATTAGGCTTTACATGAATTCTATTGATGAGGACATCTACAATTCTGTTTTGACAGTTTATCCAAGACCCCCAGTAATTACAAGAACAAGTGCTATTCCACCTCCCTCAGGAACAGATGCAGAAATAAAGAAATGGAAAGTTGCAGATGCAAAGTCTACGAATATCCTTGCTCAGACTATGTCTGATTAGATGTTCCAAAAGGTGGCTGAATGCAGTTCAGCAAAAGAGATATGGGACAAGTTATATTAAATTGTCTCAGGATATGCTGATGAAAGGAAGGACCGGAGATCCCATCTCATAAGCCAATATGAGAACTTAAAAAAGGGAGAAACTAAATCAATGGCTGACATGTACAACAGGCTCAGGCTAATTGTATGTGAATTAAAAATAGTGGACAAGGAGATCTCTCTAACTGAATTAAATGACAAGATCCTAATGTGCTTCCCTAGCACTTGGGACTCAAGGATCTGGCCAATCAAGGATGCCAGAAGCCTAACTGAGATTACTACTGAAGCTTTGTTGGTCAAGCTCAAGTCTTATGAGCTGCTCATCAAGAACAGAGAGGAAGAACAAAGGGCTGCTTCTCCAGCTATCAGGATGGAGAAGACAATAGCATTCAAAGCTACAAAAGATCTGCCTGAAGACAAGGTCACAGGCAATGAAGAATTGATGAGCTTACTGGCCAAAAGATTCTATTAGATGGCCAGGAAAGATTTCATAAAGTGGTCATCAAGAGGGCATGAGAAGCCAAGGTATGACAAGTCAAATAATAAAGAAATACTCTGTTTTGGATGCAGGAAACCAAACCATATTGTGCCTGACTGTCCAGAAAATCAGAATAAGGACAAGAAGGACAAGAAAGATAGGAGAAAAGACAAGGACTCCAGGGGAAAAAATTACAACAAATCCTCATCAAGCAAAAATAAACATACAAGGAAGGGATTTGTAGCAGAAACCAGGAGTGAAACTTAAGAAGAATCAGAGGCTTCATCAAGCTCAAGTGATGATGAAGATGATGCTGAAGAAAAGGAATTCTGCATGATGGCTATCAATGCCTCCCAACAAAATTCTGATGCAGAACAAGAGTCAGAGTCTGAATCTGAAACTCAAACTGAAGAAGACAAGGTAATAGACTCCTTTGATTTTGATTCAGAGGACTTTAGATCTGAATTTAAGGCACTTCGTTTAGACCTGTTAAAGTCTGAGAAAGAGATTATCTCTCTCAGAAATCAATTGTCTGAACATAGCACCTTAAAATCAAACAACCTCAAACTCTCTGAGGAGTTAAAATGTTGTAGGGAGGAGATAGCTTCACTTAAAGTGAGCTATCCCAGGCAAATGAGTTTGAAGAATCCCTTAATTGGAGAAGCATCAGACTGATGGACATCACAAGCACAGTGAACTCAAGATTCAACAGTACACTAGGCTTGGGTGCTTCATCCAGCCAACCTATAGTATTAACAACCTCAATTAAATTTATTTCTAATAAAGGAAAGAGTGTTGTAGAGATAGCTAGGAAGAATCCTGATTTACCTAAGAAAAATAAAGTTCAACAGAAAACGTCGAACAGAGCTCGGCGATCTCAGGATGGATCATCGAACTCAGATCGACGACTTCTGAACTCTGACATAGTCGATCTTCCAACGGAGCTCGACGATCTGACCCAAGATCGTCGAACTCAGCTCGACCATCGTCGAACGGAGCTCAGAGCTTGAACATTCTTTCAGAGGTAAATCTAAAATCAATACTAGAAGTCCCTCATCCCAAAGCTTCAACCCTTATACTGAATGGATAGTGCCTCCTAGGAGATACCATCCTGAAGGATATAAGAGTCAGCCAGGGATGTCTTTTATTTCTTAGTTTAAAGGTTATCAACCTAGACCCAAGGTAAACTGGGTCAAAAACATATAAATTGTTTATGTGCAGGTGAAGACCTATCCAGAAATGAATCAACAATGGTATCTGGATAGTGGGTGCTCAAAGCACATGAAAGGGACTAAGGACAATCTCACATCCTTCAAAGCCAAAATTGGACCCAAAGTGATCTTTGTAGATTCAAACTTTGGTCAAACAAAAGGATATGGTGATGTTCAGATTGGCTCAGTCACATTCAAGAAGGTGGCTTATGTGGAAGGACTGAAGCACAACCTAATCAGCACCAGTCAACTCTGTGATGAAGGATATCAAGTGACATTTAACAAATCCTTATGCCAGATCAAGTCAGAGGATAACACAACAGTGTTAATAGGTAAAAGGAAAGGTAACATTTATCTTGTAGATTTCCTTTCAACCAACATAGATATCTGCTTATTTAATTCAGTCTGCAAACCAAATGATTTATGGCATAA
This sequence comes from Platanthera zijinensis, assembly GCA_039513925.1. Taxonomy (NCBI): domain Eukaryota; kingdom Viridiplantae; phylum Streptophyta; class Magnoliopsida; order Asparagales; family Orchidaceae; genus Platanthera; species Platanthera zijinensis. Next base: position 99,275,484 of record CM077088.1, read on the forward strand.
GAGACTAGAACACTTAAACATAGAATCATTGCTAGGATGTCCAAGGACAACCTTATTAGAGGACTACCTTTTGGCCCCTACAAGAAGGAAGGACTCTGCAGGGCTTGTCAATTAGGCAAGCAAACTAAAAATAGTTTTAAGTCACTTAATAAGAGTGATTCACCTAGGATTTTGTATCTGTTACACATGGATCTTTTTGGACCCATTACAGTACCAAGCTTAGGAGGGAAATCTTACACTTTAGTGATTGTAGATGACTTCTCTAGATTCACTTGGGTATTCATTCTGAGGAAGAAGTCTAATAACTTTAAATGTTTGACAGATTTTCTCAAATGCATACAGATTGAGTTCAATACTCACATTGCCCTGATCAGAAGTGATCATGGGACAGAGTTTGATTCTCTTCTTATGCAAGAGTTCTGTCAGAGTGAAGGGATCATGCATACTTTCTCAGCTCCTAGAACTCCTCAATAAAATGGGGTAGCTGAATGGAAAAATAGAACCCTAATTGAATCTGCTACTACATTGTTGACAGATGCTCACCTTCCTCTATCTTCTTGGGCAGAGGAAGTGAACACCTCAAACTATGTGTTGAATAGAAGTTTGATACATAAACTGAAGGGCAAGACTCCCTATGAATTGCTCAAAGGGAAGAAACATAAAGTAGACTATTTCAAAATTTCTGGTTGTATTTGTTATATTCACAATAATGACAAGAAGTACTTAGCAAAATTCCAAGCTAAATCTGATGAAGGAGTGTTTTTGGGATACTCCATGATCAGTAAAGCTTATAGGATTTATAACAAAACTTCTCTTAAAATTGAAGAATTTGTTCATGTATCTTTTGATGAGACTAACATGTTTTATAAGGAGAAGTGTACTTCTACCATAGAACCCTTGCAGGTAAACTCTCTTTCAGAAAATTTGGACAGATTGCATATTGTAGAAAAGGATTCAATACATTAACCTACCCAACAGAGAGAAGAAATCAGTGAAGATGAAGAGGATACTCAACATCTTGGAGAAAACCATCTTGAAGATCCAGTTGTTGTTCCACAAGAGGAAACAACAACACAGGTTGGTGAACAATCAACACCCCCTATTGATTTAGTAACAACAAGAGATCATCCAATCTACCAAGTGATTGGAGACATCTCAGCTAGTGTGCAAACTAGAAATCAGGTCAACCAGAACCTGATGCACACCTTCTTTCTATCTCAAGTTGAGCCTCAATCCATTCAAGATGCAGAACAAGATCCACACTGGATCATTGTTATGCTAGAGGAACTACATCAATTTGAGAGAAACAAAGTTTGGGAACTAGTGCCAAGGCATAAGGATCACTCAATTGTTGGAATAAAGTGGGTGTTCAGAAACAAGTTTGATGATCAAGGAGTTATTGTAAGGAACAAGGCAAGGCTAGTTGCTCAAGGTTATTCACCAGAAGAAGGAATAGACTATGACCAGACCTTTGCACCAGTTATAAGGTTGAGGCCATAAGAATATTCCTAGCTTATGCAGCTCACAAAGGATTTAAGGTCTACCAAATGGATGTGAAGAGTGCATTTATCAATGGAGACATCAAAGAGGAAGTCTATGTTTGACAACCTCCATCTTTTATCTCTTCAACTTATCCTGACCATGTTTTCAAATTGCATAAAACATTATATGGTCTCAAGCAAGCTCCTAGAGCATGGTATGAGACCTTAGCATGCTTTCTTCTGAAAAATGATTTTATAAGAGGTAGAGTAGACCAAACTCTTTTTATTAGAACCCATAAGTCCCATACCCTACTAGTACAAATATATATAGATGATTTCATATTTGGGTCTACTGATTCAAATTTGTGCAAAAGATTTTCCAATCTGATGCATTCTAAATTTGAAATGAGTAGCATGGGTGAGCTTTCCTTCTTTCTAGGATTGCAAGTCAAACAACATGCTGAAGGCATATTTATTTCTCAAACCAAGTATGCAAAAGAACTGGTTAAGAAATTTGATATGTCTGAAGCACTTTGTATGAAAACACCTATGCCTACCAATGCTGTATTAGATGTTGATGAACATGGAAAACATGTTGATCAGACAACATATAGAGCAATGATTGGCTCTCTATTGTACCTTACAGCCAGTAGACCTGATATAATGTTTGCTACATGTATATGTACTAGGTTCCAAGTAAGCCCTAGAGAGTAACACCTAACATTAGTTAAGAGGATTTTTAGGTATGTAAAAAGTTTTCCAAATCTAGGCCTCTGGTATACCAAAGACTCAGGATTTGAATTAACTGGATTTTCAGATGCTTATTATGCTGGATGTAGAGTAGACAGGAAAAGCACCAGTTGAACTTGCCAGTTCCTTGATGACAAACTTGTCTCCTGGTTCTGTAAGAAATAAACATCTGTGTCCACTTAAACTGCTGAAGTTAAATATATGGCAGCAAGCAGTTGTTGCTCACAGATTTTGTGGATTCAAAACCAGCTCCTAGACTATGGCTACAACTTAGAATGGTCAAAAATATTTTGTGATAACACCAGTGCTATTTCTATAGCACAAAATCCAGTCCTCCATAGTAGGACAAAACATATAGAGATTAGGCATCACTTTCTAATGGATAATGTTGAGAAAAATAAAATTGAACTTCAGTATATCCCAACTAATTTGCAAAGGGGAGATATTTTCACCAAAACTTTGAATGAAAAGAAACATACCTTCTTCCTAAATCAGTGAGGAATATTAGATAGAGGAATTCTAAAATAAATCCCAAGACTTTAAAACTCTAAAAACAGACCAAGACTAGGCTAAAAACTTGAATTTTCTAGTGTCTGTAGGCTATTTTTAGTCTCTGAACTACGCTCGATGTTTTTCCCAAAAAGCGTCGAACAGAGATCGACGATTCCCAAAATCGTCGACCGGAGTTCAGCGCCGTTAGATAGCACTAGGCTATTTTCTTTCTGGTCAGCAATCGTCGATCGGAGATCGACGCTCTCCAATATCGTCGAACGGAGATCGACGTTATTGAAGACTCTTCAGATTCCTTTATAAGCCCAGATCGTCGAACGAAGTTCAACGACTTTTCTTTCCGGCGTCGAACCCTAATATAAAATCATTCTTTCGGTCGTTGTTCTTCTTTTGAGCTTTCATAGTCTCTGCAAACTTTTTCTTTCCCTCCAAACTCTACTGCACTTGGTCGTGTTTGTTCATCTTTGCAGGTACATAATGGCTGTATCTATTTCAACCCTCGCCAAGATGAAATTCGACACAGGCTTTGATATCGACATGGAATCCTTCGATGGCAGTGACCTAAGTTTTCAAAGATATTCAGGACCTATTCAGAGAACAGCAGCTAGTTCAAATAATGACAACGAGAATGAAGATTGCAGCCGATGTGATCAAGGAATGGGTCTATACAGCGCACAATTTGGATCAGAATACAATTGTTGGTACTATAGCCGGGACGCAGGTATCCCTAACACCTTCTCTCCTGACTGAAGTGTTTCAATTGAGTACTGGAGATGATTCTATTGAGTTATCTGGAGAAGAATCTACGAATATGTTAGATAGAATGGGACATTCTGCCGCTAACCCTAGCAAGTTGTTGAAAAAGAACTTATCTATTGAGTATAGATTTCTTGTTGATGTTGTTGGGAAAGTGCTGTTGGCAAAGCACTCAGCACATGATACCATCTCTAGGTATCAGTTCTGCTTTATAGGACCACTTGTGGATAAGAAACATTTGAACTGGGGAGAGCTCTTCTTTGACTTGATTAAGAAGAAAGTGAACAAAAGTTTGGTAAACTTTGGGAGGATAATAGGGTTATTCCTGCACTCCAGGTGCCCTGAACTGCTGGTATCAAGTGGGATGCACATCAATGCATCAAAGAGGCTGACCTGTGCCCTTTTTCGGAAATGGGACAGGCAGATAGTCAAGCCAACCAGGACTACTACTGCTTCAGGCACAAGGACTGTTGCAGTATCTTCCCCTCAGGCCCCTGCCCTCATTGAAGAATTGTCTGCCTCCTCCTCTTCTCAACCTTCTCCAGTTCTTCCCTCAACCATTCCCTCATCCACTATAACCATCTCTACCTCCATCTCCACCTCAACTATCTCCACATCAATCTCCTCCCCCATTACAATTTCAACTCCTCTGTCCACTCCTTCACCTCCTCCGGCCACAACAGAACAACAATTCCATCCACTTCATTATTATCCACCTCTTGACATTCCATCTTTCAACATCATGGAAGATTCCTTCATGGATGATTCCCCCTCCTCACCTACTGAGCTTCCCTCAACTTCCTCATACCAACAATTACTCAATGATATTCTCACCCAACCATCCTTTACCTCATCCATCTCCACACCCATAACCTCTATCTCCACCATCCCAATCTCTCAACCCAACATCCTACCATCCCCATCCACACATCCTGCAGCCCATCCATCACCAGCCACAGTCATTTCTTCCTCTACCTCTACTCAAGTTCCACTTGAGCAAGTGGATCTCTCAGCACTGGCAGATAAGCTCTATGGGATACTGTCTCCCAAGCTAGTAGCCCTACTGGAGACCTCCATGGCTCCACTCCTGAAGTCCATAAAGGAGTTATCTGACAGGCTCTCCTCTCTCTCTACTCCACAGGCAATCCATTCTATGGGGTGCCTTGATCCAGTTCTAACTGAATCAAGGTAGGGGGAGATGCTCTATGAAGTTGTGGCAGTGCCTGCTGTTTCAGAAGAATTGCTGCAAGAAATTGTTGCTGATGCTTCTGTTCCAGCCCTAGTACCAGTACTAGCAGTTGACCTCAGGTCACTGTTATCTGATTTTGACTTTCTTCACTTCAGCATCTTAGCAGCTGAGGGAGTTGAAGACTTTACTAAGGCCATTGTGCCTGTTGCTGTCTGTGATCCCAGCATAATTACTTCTAATATCAGTTCTCTAAAGGCTGAGGAAGTTATTGTTTCTGTTTGTGCTGCTGCTGCTGTTGAAGTTGTTGAATCTGCTAATATTGATATGTTGCCTGTTGTTCCTTTTGCTGCGGCTACTGATGAACTTGCTGTTTACTTAGAAGAACCTGTTATTTCTGAGGTTCCTGCTGCTCCTACTGCTACTCCAATAGTTTCTGCTCCTACTGCTGCTCCTGAGAAATCAAAATAAAGAGAAGAGTATATCAAAAGAATAGATGATCTATATGACAGACCCCAGAGTTCAGATAGTGATCAATTCAACACTGACTATGATGATTCTTCTGGCACCATTGCCAAGAAAAGGAAATCAAGAAGTAAGGCCATGATGAGAGTACCTTCTGCAAAAGCCAAAGATGAAAATGATATACCCTATTACATTCTTCATGACTGCCAAATCACTGAACCATGGATGCAATATTCTAAGAACCAGCTTAAGGCCATGAAGAAATGGAGAAAGCTTGACAAGTATGAAAAAGGATCATCTTAATTCCATCCTCCTCCTCCTCCAGATTCAGGATCTGGTGGAGGCTCAGCTTTTCAGTCCTCTGCTTCAAAGTATAGCTCCTCCCAACCTTCGCAGAGATATCAACCCAGAGGACAACATCAAAGAGGTTATCAGTCTAGAAGAGGCCAGCATAGAGGAAGTCAGAGGGATTACAGAACTTACTCCAGAAAACATCCTTACCAAAGGGAAGGACAAGGCCCTACTGATTCTATATCAGGTCCTTTCCCTTATAATCTCAGAGATACAGTTGTCACTAGGCTCCTCCTACTGATTCAGAGTAAATCAACAGATATGAACCCCCAGTACTATTTGAGGACCATTAGAACAATCCTTTATCATGGACAGCTAGAATGAAAGAAATTGCAGCTTTAGATCAGATTAAGAAGGCTAAAGAGCAAGGCAGAGATACTTCCAACATCATAACCTTGTCAGAACAAAGAAAGAAAGAATTAGAGAGATATGCTTCAAGGAAATTCTTTGATATAGAAGACTATATGAAGCTACATCCTGAGGTTATAGTTCCAAGGCCAAGATCTCAAACCTCCTTAGGTGCAAAAGATGATAGAAGATCCAAGAAGGAAGCCCTTAATCCCAACAGAGAAATTATTTTCAAAAATGGCAATGAGTAACTTGTGTAAGCTGATACTCATATTTATTTTCTGTCTGATTCTGTGACTCTTGTTGTGTTTCTACAATGCACAACATATGTTATCTGCATTATTATTTCTGTTTTTTTGTTTAAATCTGATGTATGTTTGTTATTTCACATTCTGTCATGTAAATAGTAATCCTAACCCAAATAGGGGGAGATTGTTGGAACACCCTATTACTAATTTGGGTAAGGATTTCTATGTGATTAGGATTTTGTTTTGACCTTACTGTATAGTCTGATAGGTCAATTAGAATGAGTATTAGGGTTAGTACTTAGGTTTGAAAGCTGCCCTCAAGACCTTCTACAGATCAGGATTCAAGTGCTGAAGACTAGGACAATTCTCGTCGAGCTCAGGTCGACGAAACGTCGAACTCAGGTCGAAGATCTCTAAGATCAGTTCAATAAGGCATCGAACTCCGTTCGACGATCTTCGAGGTCAGATCGACGCTCATTCTCTAGTTGTTTTCCAAGTCGCTGAGCTCAGGTCGACGATTTCTGTCTTTAGTATAAATCCAATCTTTGAGCTCAGGTCGACGATAGCTGAGCTCAGATCGACGATTTTCTGAGAGGTCGACGATTTCAGAATTCAAATTCAGGATAGTTATGGAATTCATTTAGATTTATTTTCAGCATTTATGTTAAAGGATTCTGTAGCCGTTTCAAGCAATCTGGAGCAAGTTTCAAGGAAGAATATTGGAATGTTACTTAGGACTTTCCCTAGAGACAGTTGTCAATTATGGAAGTCATTTATGACTGAGTAACGGCCATCTAAAGTCATAATCTGATATACTCCTTAGAGAATAATTTTCAATATATAACATACAAGATTTGAAAAAGATATACAGAAGAGAGAACAAAAATTCACTCATCAAGAATTCATCTTCTGAGAATAGATTCAGTAGACAAAAGCTTACAGAATTACTGAGTCAGAATTCTTCAAGAACACAAGGAACATCATTATGAAGGAGATCATCTGCTATTCTACTCTTTCAAGCTTCAAGTGTTCAAAAGCTTCATTATCAAGGACTCCAGACAACACACATTTCAGCATCTGCTAAAATCATCTATTGCTGGAGATCTGAAGTAACTGAAGGCCTATCACCCTAAGCAAAGCTCATCTTCCTGAACCCTTATAGATCTCAGGGGGAGCTTTGACAACATATTCCACTTGTCTTCTCTCAGATTGTTGACAGAGAAGAAAACTCAACTCATTTTCTTTTTCCTTTCTCTCCTGTAAAAGGGTTTCTCAAAACTCCCTTCAAAAGTTTTATGGCTGGTTTCTGAGACCTTGTCAAAACTCAGTGGTGGAAAGACACCTTATCAAAAAATCTAGTTTTGGTTTTTTAGCACCTTATCAAAAGCTCATTGGTGCCCAGGACACCTGATCAACTATTCCTGCAGTGGATTACTACCTAGGGTGGTAGAACAGTGGATGTACCCAGGTTGTTGGGGAACAACTATAACTCCTTGTGTCATCTGGTTTGCTGTGCTTTTTTACTTTGCTGTGTGCTGTGTGATTTCCTATTTCTTTCTTACTTAGTTTTTCTTTTTTCAAGCACCTTACACATATACATAAATCAAGACTTCCACTGCTTTATAGTTTTGAATTGTAAATTATTTTAAAATACTCTATTCACCCCCCTCTAGAGTTAAGGTAGATCTTTCACTCACTTTCAAATTGGTTGAATTTTTTTTAAATTAAACTAGACTTTAGGGGCTACCACTTTCATGTAGGCTACTTTCACCTTAGAGGTATCGAAGTATTTTTAGTATTTAATCTATCTACTGTAAAAACTGTGACAGAAATCTATATATAAATGGATTAATAATAACAGCCAACATAAATCTTAAAGCCCGATTCGACGTGATCAGTTTGTCTTCCCCAACGCACTAATGGCCCAGATTAGCCCGTCCTGGGCCATTTTGGCTGGCGATTTCCCGGCCACCCGAGCCTCTTACCGGCCGGCCACTGCCACCACCACCTTCGTTTAGGTGGTTGCTGGCGAATCACAGTGGTTGACCGGCCGGTGGTGGCCGGAATAGTGTTTTGTGCATGGAATTTAAAAGATTGAAAATAAGCTCTCGGCCATGACGATCTTAGGCCAATTATCCCCAATTCCAGTAGCCGTCAAGAGTATATCTACCCACTAGACGAGAGAAGAGGGACAGGACCTTTTTGGAGGCGTGAAGCCGTGCCGATCGACGGGTCGCCATTGCCGGATTTTGAAGCTTCGGGTGCTCTACATCAGAACACTAAAAGGGCTCAAATTCTTCAGTGGAATAGTGGAAGCGGCTGCTGGTGGTCTAGGGATGCTTTTAAAATTTCCAAATGGGGGAGGGAAGTGGTCACGACATCAATGCCATTAATGCCCTTGGGGGAGAGGTTTTGGCCATGGTAGAACCTCTGAATCCAGCCTTTATACAACCTGGAAAACCTCTTGATGTCCTCCATCTGACCAGGGGAATGAAACTCCATTAACTGGGAGAGAGATGAGGGTCAATGGCTTCATTACACCATTAATGGACATTTGAAGATTTCAGCCAATTAAACCCTTCTCACTGAATGTAGCCACCCAGGGGGTCGGCCATGACAGTTAAACTCCCCTAAATTAATCAGGGGAGATGGATCAAGCCATTAGAGATGGATAGAGAAGGCCTTTGGACTTTGAAACCATGAATGGCCTCTTTATCCCAACTTTCTCTCTCCTAGTCACTAATTCCAGAAAGGCTCAGTTCGACGAACTGTGGAACCGTTTCAGCAAACTTGCTCCATTTGACGAATTTGCTCTGTCTGACGAAATACATTCAACGAATATGCTCCATTTGACAAACTCTGTTCGACAAATTTGCTCCGGTCGACGAACTCCGTTCGACAAATTTGCTCAGTTCAACGAACTCCGTTCGAAGAATTTTCTCAGTTCGACAAACTCTGTTCGACTAATTATTTTTCGAGCTCGACAAATTCGATAGGTTCTATATCAACAGGAGGTAGAATGTTTTCAAAATGTCTGGTAACTGAAAAATCACTATTTGCAGCCCAAGGTGGTTTTGTGTTTGAACTTGAGTTAGCCTTTTTGAGCTAGTTTGACCCAATTCTAGGGTGGAGTTGACCTTGGTCAAATTGACCTTTTGTGTTGACCTCAATGGGTCCTTGGTGACCCTATGGATCACCTAAGGGGTTAGGGGTATTGTGGTGTTGAACTAGAGTCAAGTTAAAACACTAAGGTCAAACCCTATGTCTGGTGGTGAGGTTGTGCTATAGGCAGACCAAGGTGATTTTCACCTGGTATCTTTGCTTACTTGGTCTTCTGAGCTTCTTAGGTTTTTGTCATGACCATGTCATTACAAAACCACTCCTAGGAGTCTAGTTGTTTGAGTGATGTTACAAAGCTTCACTCAACTCTTTTGGACTTAGTATATTTTTCTTTGCCAGAAACTCTGGGGATTTGACTGTGGCAGCTTTACTCGACGAATTATGATGCATGGCGTTGAGTGAGTTGACATCACTCAATGCTTTTCGCCTTAGTCAATTTTCCTGCTTGCTGAAACATTGCCTTTGACTGTCCATACCTGTCTTAGTGCTTTTTAGTTGTATGGTATTGAGTGAACTTCCTCACTCAACGCCTGTGGACTTAGCTGCTTTTCTGCTTTTGTCATCATCTGTCCTTGACTTCTAGCATTGAGTGAGCTTGCTTCACTCAACGCATGTGGACTTAGTGGAATTTCTTTGTCCAGCTTCCTTTCTTAAGGCATCTGGCGTTGATTGATCTTGCTTCACTCAATGTTTGTCGACTTATACATAACTTCAGTTTCTTTGAATGCCTATCTTGTGACCACTTGTCCAATCAGTGTAATTAGGACTAACCTGCATGCATGAACTTAAACATACATCAAATACAACTATGTGTATATCATTAACTTGTTTAACTTCTTCCAAATCCAGGACATTGGGATTAATGGACCCAACAACAGATATGAATGTTTTTTCTGCATGGAAGGAATACCGCTGCCCCGACAATGGGGTAGGGTTGTTATAAATTGGTCAGCTAAAGCTGACCGTTGCCTTATTTGCCACCTTCGTGGTGGATTGTCACTGTGCAGGTATTGGAGAGCCATGCGGGAAGTAGCAGGCTGAAGTCCTTGATGGTATGCCAGCACTTGAAGGCCAAGCGAAGGCTTTTATTGTTTTCTTGTGTGGCCGGCCTGCGCGCCGATATTTATAAACCACACTTTTGTAGTATAACTGTAAGGCCTTAAGACCGTAACATTTTGTGTATTTTATAAACAATCCTGATATTTATATAGTGGACATTCGTGTGTACTTGAGTTCAAAATTTAACCCTTAAAGCTTCCGCTAGAAAGCTCTGAGTTAGGATTCGTGTAGTTTTGATATTAATACTTAACTCTGCCAACTATCTATGGAATATGGCATGGGGCCTCGGTCGGACCCTCTGTTATATTCTATGTGACGGATAGAGGTGTTACAATTTTGGGATCATACTGTCTTAGTTTTTCTTCTCTGAATTCGTATTTGAATTCTTTTGAGGGGTCGTGATCACGTGTTTATGCTTACCGTTATAACACAAAATGAACTCAAGAATGTCTACTTAGGAATAAAAATACATATGTTTGAGGAACCTGTGCATTACTATTAGTCGTTGTTTGATGTTGAGTAGTCGCTAAATTGTGTATTTTACACTTATAGGTGACTAGATGTGGTGCGATGCAGTCTGAACCCCAACATTCTGTCGAGAGTGCGGCACCAGCTGATGTGCCCATACCTCCTCCTTCAGTGAAAATAGTGCGCTTAGTTGTTGAGGTGGGGTTTAGAATGATGAATGCACTGCTGACTAGGCAGGTGAGATCTGCGGTGTAACTAGTTCAGGTTGGTGTCATCGAGCGTATAACTGTTAGGCAAGTGCCTGCTAAGGCTTTGGTTGAAAATCGAGCGACTGAACGGTAGCTCAAGCAATTCATGAGCTTTAGACTACCTATGTTTATGGGTGCAGGATCCCCAACGAAGGCAGAGGACAAGCTTTCTCGCGTCAAGAGGATATTGACGACAATTGAGACAGAGGAGGGACAGAAGGTCACCTTGGCCACTTTCATGTTGGAAGGAGAGGCTCGTCTTTGGTGGGACGAGTTGGAGTGATTTAATATTTGGTATGGACTAGCTTTCAAAGCAGCGTGCCTATATAAATTGCATCTTTAAGGAAGTCACACTAGCACAGAACACCGAATAAGAGACTAAGTTAGATGGTATACGAGGATCGAGCAAGATATTGATGTCTGCTCTCTAGGTAGTCAAGGCTGTTCGGAAGGGCGCGGAGTTGTTCTTCACACTATTGGAAGATGTTGAGTCGAAGTCCAGTTTGAGTGACGTTCCTATTGTATCGGAGTACGTAGATGTGTTTCCTAAGGATCTCCCTAGGTTTCCGCCCCAGTGGGAGATTGACTTTCCTATCGAGTTGTTGTCAGGTGAGAAACTTGTGGCCCGCTCACCGTACCGTGTTACGCCAAAGGAGATGGCGGAACTAAAAGTTCAATTGCAAGAATTGCTAGAGTAAGTCTATATACATCCAAGTATGTCACCTTAGAGTGCACCGGTTCTCTTTGGGAAGAAGAAGGACAGAAGCTTGCGTATTTGCATTGACTATCGAGAGCTGAATAAGCTGACGGAGAAGAACAAGTATCTGATTCCATGGATTGATAACTTGTTCGATCAGATGGTGGGATCAACTGTTTACTCGAACATAGATTTAAAGTCTGGCTATTACCAGTTGAGGATTAGGGAATGTGACATTCCCAAGAAAGCGTTTGTTACACGATATAGGCACTACGAGTTCACTGTAAGGTCGTTTGGGCAAACAAATGCATCATTGGTATTCATGGACTTGATGCATCGAACATTTTGGGAGTAATTACACCTGTTTGTGATCGTCTATATTGATGACATATTGGTGAACTCTCAGTCCAAAGAATATCATGCAAATCATTTGCGGATGGTTTTGCACACCCTGAGGAGAAACAAAATTTATGTTAAGTTCTCAAAGTACGAGTTTTGGCTGTCGTCAGTGGCTTTTCTTGGCCATGTGGTTAGTGAAGAAGGTATTGCGTTGGTTCTGGCGAAGATAGTTGTTGTTGGGTATGTAACACCCCAAATTTGACAGCAGAAATTTTGTCACTATCGCCGAGCGATATTGGGTATCACTTGATGGTGATAGCAATACAAAGTTTGTCAAGCTGCACTCGACGCACTTAACGCGTTCGACGAATTTTCGAAATGATACCATCAAGTGACTATAGTGGGTATTACCAGATGGAGATAGCGGTAAGAGTTGAGTTTGCACTCGACGCACTCGACACACTCAACTCCTGAAAGCATTGAGTGGCCTGATATCGCGTGCAATAGTAGGTGTAACCGGGTGATAGTGCCCCATGGCGTGATACACGTGTCGGATTGGCGATTAAGCAGCCAATAAGTGTTGGTTGACCTGGTTCAAAGCGGTTAAATCGATGTCGCTAAGTGGCGACAGTTGATGTCGTCAAGCGATAGAGCTAAAGTTGACCAGTCAACCCAAATCTGGGCCTTTGCTTCATTTTGATGGATTGATCGTGCGACTGGGGTTAATCCTGAGGCAACTTATCCAGAAGGGTGTGGGATGAGGAGATCATTATTTCCTTCTCACTCTCTTTCTTCATTTCATCCAAGTTCTTGAGAAGAGAACTAAAGGCTGGAGCTAAGGGTTTAGGATAATCTTTGTGAAGGTGTTGAAGGAGATCTTGTGGTCAGAAGCCAGATCAAAGGCTAGATCCGCAAAGGGGAAAGTGAGGCGCTCACTTTCATCCACGTAGAAAAGCTTCGCCATGGCTCGGAAGAGAACTTCAAGGGAAACGAGTTCCTCCCAGACAAGTGAAGTCCTCAATATGCATATTTGCATGGATCCCCTCACCAAAAGATGAAATAGGGTGGATTCTAATGGGAAGATCGATTTGATCCCCATATATTCCTGCATTTAGAACCGAAAATATGGATTATGAAATATGCATATAGTGAGAAGCCCATCTGGACAAGTTGGTCTAGATTGGTGATATTTAATTTACGTGCCGGAGAAGATTCCGTGGATATGCGTATGATGTACGTGTGAAGTCCGGGGTCAAGGGGTGTGCAAGATGTTGCATCATAATACTGGAAGCATTTCCAGAAAAGGACCCCAAAAAGATCCCAGTCTAAAGAACTGTGGATGTCACAGGGTGAAAGTGATTGTAGTCGGCGATAGCGCCCAGGGAGCTACAATGTTGTGAGGCCTATCTCTATGAGACCTGGGGGCCATTGTATGTGTATGCAAAGAAATGAGCTTAAATTTCCCAGCAATGGTGGGTACCATCCTTAAATGGTAAATGATTAATTGTGCCGTGAAGTCCAATTACTGTGTCATCAAGTTAAGTACCTCTGAACGACAAAGTCATTAAGTTAAGTACCTCTGAATGGGCAGTTAGTCATTAAGTTAATTACCTCTGAAAGATGTAGTCGTCAAGTTTAGGACCTCTGAACGATAAAGTTAACCGTTAAGTACCTCTGAACGGTGGTGAAACGTGGGAAGTCGTGGACACTGAAAATGTGCCCTGAGTGCACGGGGCGTGTGGCCGTTGTGCCTACGTATGTGATGAATGGTGCTTAAATTACACTTTGTAAATGCCACTATATATATGATGCCATGTTTACAGGAATTTAGAAATGCCTCCCCGAGTAAGGGGTTGGATCATTATAAATGGGTCAGCAAAATGCTGACCGTTGCTTTGTTTGCCACGTATTAGTGGGCCCTTTTATGCAGGTGCTGGAGAGCTAAGTGGGAAGTAGTGGGATGAAGCCCATGTGATGCAATTGGCTGGACCTTGAAGGCCCAAAGGAGAACATTTACTATTTTCATGTGTGGTCGGCCTGTGTGTCGAAGTATGAAACCACTTTGTAAAATGAAACAATTGTAATAAGGCTGCGGCCGAAACATGTGTTTTGTATATATCTATAACATTCCTGTTGTGTATTGGACATTCTTGTATAGTACGAGTTCATAAACTAAAATGCTTCCGCTAGAATGCTCTGAGTTAGGGTGCATTCATAATTGAACTTGGATTTGGAAACAACTTGTAATATCCTTACCTGTCCGTAGTATATGACATCGAGCCCCGGCCGGACCTTCTGTCATTTGTTATACGACGGATGGGGCGTTACAAAATTGGTATCAGATTCTGTTCTCGATCTTTCTTCTTAGAATTTGTGGTTGAATTCTTTTAAGGAGTGGTTGGTGGTCGCTTTTCGCGCTAGAGAAAAGAGAGCCGAACTATCAATCCAACTAGGCAAGTATACCTATCGAAATATAGCTAGGGGACACAAGTGTCGTATTGAAATCCGGGAACTGTTGAGTAAACCTACTAACATGAAGGCTATTATCTTATCAAAGGATGGTTTTAGGGTTAAGAGAAAGCTAATTGCGATTAAGAAAAGAAATATTACGTTAAAAGAGAACTACTTGCAGTTAAATAAAGAGCTTTTAAAAGCGATCACAATGACAGGTTGAAACGATGAAATAGAAAAGCACTCGATCGAGAATCACCTCGGCAAAAGCTGATTAAATATGTGATAAAAACCTAAACTTAATAGGGTAAAGGACCTTGACCATGGAGGTTACCTAAGCTTGAACACGCTACTCTTGAAGTCGTGCCAAACTGAGTTTAGGAAGGTCCGACCAAACTCTCGTCCAAATCGGAGACCTAAAGCTCGCTTTACGCGGTGAACCCCACTATTGGATTTCAGTCCAATGCGGGAGATTTAACGTCTGCCTCTCTCGAGGGGTGCGTGCAAATCTCTTTACTCTTTAGTGTTCACTTCAAACTACGATCCTCTCAACTAGCTAAGAGTGAAAACAAAGATGGAAATTATATATCGATGATATAACTCCAAACATGAACAATCAAGAGTAAATCAAAGGCCTAAACCCTAAAATGAAAATGTAAATTTAAAGCATCATAACTTTATCAACTCGAACCTCGGATCATCAAGATCGAGTACAAGGTGATTAGTTAATCTTGGAGAAGTGGAGGAGGAGAGATGAGTAAAAGATCATTAAGAACACAAAGTAAACAAAGGGCACTTTATATTAATGATAAGAGAGAACTACACTTGAAAATAAAGGATTACACTTGCATGGAATAAAAACCTAAACTAGCATTACATTTAGTAACTAAAGAAATTACAAAAACTGTTGGAACCCTATTTTGGATTTGGGCAAGGAGTACTATTAGGATGTTTTTAGATTAACCCAAAATGTATAGTCAGGGTCATAGGATTATTTCTAAGTCTGTCTCAAAAGAACTCCATAGAAATCATGTAGAAATCAGTTTTGACAAAGGCAGGAATTGAGCTCAACAAACTTCAAGCTGCGTTCGACGAACATCAAACTCAGGTCGACGAAACTTAGAGTTCTATCTCTGAGTTGAGCTCAACGATCCTTGAGCACAAGTCGACGATCGCTGATCTCAAGACAGAATCTCAGCTTGACGCAAAGGTTATTCAGGTCGACAATCTCTGAACTGAGGTCGACGAATAGAAGACAGAGGTCGACGAATCCTATACAGTTTTACAGATAGAGGCTTTAACAGCTGGGAAAATTAATTATTGTTTAAGGCATTCAATATCCCTCAGATTTAATGCATATAGTAATTCAACATTCGCAGTTAATGTGATTAATCCCCCAAGCATCTTTCTCTCTCGGGAATGC
Source organism: Platanthera zijinensis (assembly GCA_039513925.1). Lineage (NCBI taxonomy): Eukaryota > Viridiplantae > Streptophyta > Magnoliopsida > Asparagales > Orchidaceae > Platanthera > Platanthera zijinensis. The sequence goes on from CM077088.1 coordinate 99,291,384, forward strand.
TTCAGCACTTTAAAGATAGAGTTAATTCAAATGTTTTAAATATGGCTAGGGGGAATATATACAAAAAAAAGGTTTTGCAGACATAAGAAATGACTGACAACAAAACGATGCAGTTGTCAGAATAGAGATTCTTAAGAACACAACACAACTTTCTTTCATATAGTGTTCTTCATCATCTGCTCCAGGCTTTCGAGAGACAATAAATACAATATCAATTTAGAAGCTTGCTGGAGAGCATCATTAGATTTGAAGGCCTACACCCTAAAACAAAGCTCTCATCATCCTGAACAACTCTTCATCTCAGGGGGAGCTTTGACATGATCTGGAATCCACTCAAAGTTATCTTAAAGTTCTTTTGAGAATAGAGAAGACTAACATAAGTTTCTTTCCCACCCTACTGTTCAGGGCTTTAACTCCATTCAAAAGTTAGTCTGGTTCACAAGTCACCTTCCAAAAGACTTGAGTTTAGTTTTTGGGCACCTGATCAAAAGCTCAAAGGGTTACAATATCTCCCTGCAAATAGATATTTTGGTAGCAGTCACCTGATCTAAACCTATAGTGGATTCCTACTAGGGTGGTAGAAGAGTAGATGTACCCAGTTGAGGAACCACTATAAATTTCTTGTGTTGTCTGTGTGTTTGATTTTTCCTTCTTTATCTTTCTGCTGCGACTTTTTATATATTAACTCTAGATTAGAAGAAAGTAAAGATCTATCCTTACTTTCAATTGGTATCAGAGGGTCATTTCCTTTGGTTGTATAGGCTAACACCTGAACCAAAATGATCTGATAGATCTTGTATTTCTTCAGAGTTTATTATGGAAAAAAATAAAGAATGTTCAAGCACTAGACCTCTTAAGTGCAATCTGGAAAAGCTTGCACTATAGAAGACAAGGATTAGTCTTTTTATGAATTCTATTGATGAAGTCATTTAAAACTCTATTTTGTTAGGTCCCACTACTCTATCTGCAGGATCAGAAGTCCAAAAATTACTAAAGATTGCTGATGCGAGAGTAATGGACATCCTTGCTCAATCAATGTCTGATGACATTTTTGAAGGAGTTGTAGAATGTACATCAGCAAAAGAAATCTAGGACTCCCTCACAGCAATGGTTGCTGGATCAGCTAAAAATAGAAAATATGATGCTGATTCTTGGAGTGAATCTGAAGCTTCATCTTGTGAAACTGAGGATGAAGAAGAAACAAAGCAATAGAATTCTGCTTGATGGCAATCAATGCATCTTACAACAACTATGATGAAGAATCTGAATCTGAAGAAGAATTTGAAGCAGAATCAGAAGAGGATCAGGTTATCTCTTCAGAACATTTTAAAGAAGATTTTAAAATTTTATGCAATTATTTGATTCAATCTGAGAAGGAAATAAAACTTCTCAGAGAAAAAGTAATTAATTTATCTTCTGAAAACAAAAATCTTAAAGAAGATTTAAAAAATATTTCTTAACAATAAGCTTCTTTAGAAACAATTAAGATAAAGAAAAGATAGTAGACTTAGATAAAATAACTGAATTATTATCAAAACCAACTAAACATTTTCAGAAAATTTGTGTTAAAAAAAATTCGTCGAACAAAGCTCGACGAAAACAACACTCTTCGTCGAATTTAGGTAGACGAACTCTGAACAAAGATTTTAATTTTAACCCGTCTGGAAATTATGATTGATGAAATCAATATACTTCGTCGAACCGAGCTCGACGATCGTGGAACACAGAAAACAAATGTTATCATTCTGTTAACAGAGATCGACGATCTAACTACTCTTCGTCGAACTCCGATCGACGAAATTATTTTTCGTCGAACTCAAAATTTCAGAACAGAAATTTTTATCCTTTTGAAAATTATATATTCAAAAATCCTTTTACCCAGTGGTTCATCTCTCCTAGGAAATTTCATCCATTAGGTTATAAAGATAAACGTGTATGTTCTTTTATATCTAAGTATTATGACAGAGAACTAGGACCCAAGGTAATCTGGGGCAAGAATTCCTAACCTCTTATTTCAGTAAAAGACCCTTTAGTACAGTGGTAGTTGTATAGGGGGAGACTGCTTTAGAGCATTCAGCAGTAGTAGTTTCAATTAGTCAGAAATCATGGGGATGATATCAAGGAAATTGTTGAATACAGTAGGTGACACACATCTGAAATATAATTAGTTAAAGATAAGCCAAAGAAAAGCTACAGAGCCTATCAGAAGTTTTTCATATTTATATTTCAAAAACTTTGTTGTTGTATATTTTATTTCTCAAAGCACTTATTTCAAACATACTTTGTATTCCTTTTGTGTAAATAGTATACTCACCCAAATAGGGGGAGATTGTTGGAACCCTAGTTTGGATTTGGGCAAGGAGTACTATTAGGATGTTTTTAGATTGACCCAAAATGTATAGTCAGGGTCATAGGATTATTTCTAATTCTGCCTCAAAAGATCTCAAGAGAAATCATGAAGAAATCAGTTTTGATAAAGGTAGGAATTGAGCTCGATAAACATCAAGCTGCGTTCGATGAACGTCAAACTCAGGTCGACGAAACTCAAGGTTCTATCTCTGAGTTGAGTTCAACGATCTCCGAGCTCCAGTCGACAATCGCTGATCTCAAGACAGAAACTCAGCTCGACACAAAGGTTATTCAGGTCGACGATCTCTAAACTGAGGTCGACGAATAGCAGACTGAGGTCGACGAATCCTGTGCAGTTTTACAAACAGACGCTTTAACAGCTGGAAGAATTAATTATTGTTAAGTCATTAAATATCCCTCAGATTTAATGCATATAAACGTTCAACAGCATCAGTTAATGTGATTAATCGCCCAAGCATCTTCATCTCTCAGGAATACTTCAGACATTTCAAGATAGAGTTAATTCAAATGTTTTGAATATGGCTGGGGGGGGGGGAATATATACAGAATAAAAGGTTTTGCAGACATAAGAAATGACTGACAACAAAACGATGCAGTAGTCAGAATAGAGATTCTGAAGAACACAACACAGTTTCCATTCATATAGCTTTCTTCATCATCTGCTCCAGGCTTTCAAGAGACAACAAATACAATATCAGTCTACAAGCTTGCTGGAGAGCAACATCAGATATGAAGGCCTAGACCTTGAAGTAAAGCTCTCCTCATCCTGAACAACTCTATATCTCAGGGGGTGCTTTGACAAGATCTGGAATCCACACAAAGTCTTCTCAAAGTTCTTTTGAGAATAGAGAAGATTAACATCACTTTCTTTCCCACCCCACTGTACAGGGTTTTAACTCCCTTCAAAAGTTAGCCTGGTTCACAAGTCACCTTCCCAAAAGACTTGAGTTTGGTTTTTGGGCACCTGATCAAAAGCTCAAAGGGTTACAATATCTCCCTGTAAATAGATATTATGTTGGCAGTCACCTGATCAAAACCAATAGTGGATTCCTACCGGGGTAGTAGAAGAGTGGATGTACCCAGTTGGGGAACCACTATAAATTTCTTGTGTTGTCTATGTGTTTGCTTTTTTCCTTCTTTATCTTTGTGCTGTGACTTTTATATATTAACTCTAGATTAGAAGGAAGTTAAGATCTATCCTTACTTTCAAAAACTATAACAAAAGATTATATTAAGCTAGCTATAGGAAAAACATAAAATGAGAAAGTGAGAGAGAGAGAGAGAACATGAAAAAACACTGAGAAACAAAAGGGCAGCACCTCCCCTCTCAACCAAAAATTTATTGCTGGACACAAGGGAGAGGCCTAAATTTATAAAAAAAATCACGGGTTGTTCACGCCCTCTATCACGCCCAGGGATGGCGTATTAGGGGGGTGTGACATGCATGAAGTTGACCTTGGGCTCTGGATTCTGGCGGAAATGATGATTGCTTTTGTACATTAGCGGACACGCCCTTGGCCACGCCCGTATAAGAGGGGCGTGTAAGGTACGTCAAGTCTCGATCATTGGTCGGAAATCCGTCAGTCATCGAAAAAGGTGGAACATGCCCGGAGACATGCCCATGTAGTGGGGGGGCGTGTCCGTACTGTTGACGTGCAGTAACAGAAAATTTTTAAATACGGCAGCAGGCTTCAGGATGAGGGTTATATGCCCTGTGACACGCCTAGGGAGGGCGTGTAAAGGGGGTGTGTCACCTGTTTTTCTCGATATTTTGGTTCTGGCAGCAAACTTCCTCGGGATCAGGTTACATGCCCTGTGACACGACTATGGAGGGCGTGTCAGGTCATTTTTTGGCCGAAAGATTTTGAAACCTACAAAAAGAGAAGAAAACATTTGTGGCAATAATATATACAAAAGAGGCCAACAAATAAGCTTATAAGACAAGATTTGTGTATTAAAAATTAGAAAATACCATTATAGCTTAGACTACAAAACGTATTACCAAATTCCCCCAAGCTTAAGTTTTGCTTGTCCCTTAAGCAAAGATATAAAAACTGGCTAACCATAAAAAGGTAACTAATCAAAAAGTTCTAATTATGCTTACACAAGTGCTATGTGAAATTCTAAGCAGGGAGAAGGTGAAACGTAAACCTATAACAATTACTTAAACATTGTTTATCAATTTATAAGCTTTACTAACAAAAATAAATCATCCAAAATTTTAAAAAGATTCTTTAAATAAATTTAAGCAAGGCAACGAAATGAAAAAATGCATTGAGTTGTTACTAGATCCATGAGACACATTATAACTATATACATCAAATAACAAAAATCTAAATTTAAATCCAAAACTTTACTATTTTACTTTTCTTCTTTACTTAGCTAATAAATAAAATTCAAAAACATGAATCAAAAGGGCTTATTAGGACCGAAATGTTTGGTTTAGGATTATGATTAGGAGTGGAATTCAAAGATAAACAAAGAGGCTTAAAAATCACACTAAACCAAAACAACGAGTTTTAAAATTTTCATTATAAATAAAATATTTTTCATTCTTTTTCTTTTCCATTTTTTCTTTTTCAAAATAAAGGCCATAATTAATATTTCTTTTCATTTTAAAATTTGCCAAATAAAAGTAAACACTTCTTTTGAGCATACTTTTTTCAAAACTTCTCCAACTATATCACAAAATAACCTTATCATAATCATGAACATTTTATAATGAAACTCAAAAAGCTTAGTATGATTAGATAGGTTGGAAAATATGGTTTTTGTTAAGATGAAATGATAAGTGGAGCTATCAATTGGAAAAATGCTCAAAAGCGGCAAACTAGGGGTAAAAATTTTTAGGTTAGCAAGAAGGCTCAAACGAAAACAAAAATGGCCTAAATCATTTTCAAGCTTTTAAATTTATCTAAAGCATAGTTTTGAAAAATTTCAAAAAAGCAAGTCCTAGATAATAAAAAAAGATTGATAAAATTATCTTGAAAATAGAAATAATAGGTGACTTGGATTGTTCACATCTACTATGCTAATAAAAAGTTGACATTACAGAAATTATCCAAAAATGAAAAGGAAAATAGTGGATGAAATATTTTTAAGAAAGTAAAGAAAATAAAGAACGAAAACAATAATAAAAAAGCGAGTTTTAGAAAAATGTTTCACATTAATGCGCTACCGTGAAATAAAAACACAGCATGACCAACATTTAACTTGTGAAATATAATTAAAAAGAATGATTAGAAATATTATAATTAGGCAGTCGTTTATATGGGATTTTGAGAAAACCAAAACAAAAAGCAAGGGGTACTATTGAAATACCAAAATCCGTTTAAACTATTAAAGTAAAAACAAATAGCATAATTTTTTCTTTGATTTTGAAATATTTTCTATTTTTTTGATTTTGAAATATTTTCTATTTTTTTGGATTTTGAAATATTTTATTTTTATTTTTATTTTTAAGTTATATAAATAAAATAAAGACAAGAGAAGGAGGAAATCCTTCCCCATGCTTAAAATGGACATTATTCTCAGTGGAAAAAAGAGGAGAAGGAGAGAGAAAAATTAAAACGTAAATAAATATACAAAATTGAAAACAGGTACTTCCCCGGATTTATGCGCCACAAATGTTGATTGATGCCGCTCCCCCATGCTTGCGCTTTGGATCATTATGAAATGTCTTCTTTGGACTTCGTGATGGATTCAGCAGCATTAGAGCAGGCGATCACAAAAGCTTCAGCTTTTCGGAGCCGTTTGAGGAAAAAAGTGTAAAATAAAGAAAACAAAAAAAGTAACTTGGGTTGCCTCCTAAGAGCACCCTTTATTTAAAACGTCATTTGAGCTCGACGCAACAAAATAATATTGTCCAAAAATAATATTTAATGTTTTTAACAAAAATAAAAAGGTCTTAAGTTATCCATCATGCAGAACAAAATTAATACAGTTTGGACTGACATCACCACAGAAATATAGTTTAATATGATTACCATTTACTTAGAAATCGCCCTTATAAGGGTGTGAAATTAAAACAGTACCATATGGAAAAACTTGTTTAACAGAAAATTGCCCAGACCAACGAGACTTTAACTTTCTAAGAAATAAACGTAAATGAGAATTATAAAGAAGAACTTGGTCGCACTGCTTGAAGGTTTTTGGGTTCCTTGAGTGTTTGTCGTGGAAAATTTTCATCCGCTCTTTATAAAATTTGTTATTTTCATAAGCATAAGAGTGTCACTTATCGAGTTTGTTAAGTTGAAATTTTCTAAGGTCGCTGACAGAGTGGGGATCGAAATTTAAAAATCGCAAGGCCCAAAAAGTGCGGTGTTATAATTCTACGGGTAAATGGCACGATTTTCCATAAACCAACCGATACGGCATACATCCGATGGCGGTTTTGTACGCTGTTTGGTAGGCCCATAAAGCATCGTCTAATTTGGTTGACTAGTGTTTCTTAGAGGTGGAAACAGTCTTTTCTATAATTCGTTTAATCTCTTTGTTCACTACTTCGACTTTTCCATTAGTTTGGGGGTGGTAGGCAGTTGAAAGCTTATGCGTAATGTCGTATTTAATAAGAATTTTAGAAAACTGCGCGTTACAGAAATGTGAACCCCTATCACTAACGATGGCTCGCGGAATACCGAATCGAGAAAATAATTTTTTTCAAAAACTTAATTACAACTCGGGCGTCGTTAGTAGGAAGAGCTTAGGCCTCAGCCCAATGTGAAACATAATCGATGTTAACAAATATGTACTTATTCCCGAAGCTAGAAGGACGAGGGCCACCAAAATCAATTCCCAAGAGGTCTAAAATTTCGCACTCGAGTAAATAATTTTGTGGCATTTCATTTTTTTTAGGAATATTTCCCGACCGTTGGCAACTATCACACCTACTCACAAAGGCTTACGCGTATTTAAACAGGCTAGGCCAGTAAAAACCCGCGCAAAGCACTTTGTGGGCGGTGCGTGCAGCTTGATAGTGACCACCTGTCATCCTTCATGCAAATGTTTTAGAATATCTAATCCTTCTTCAAAAGAAACACATCTCCTTATCACTTGGTCTGCACAGACTCAGAAAAGATGCGGGTCCTCCCAAAAATAGTTCTTCAACTTAGAAAAGAATTTCTTCTTTTGCTGAGAGGAGAACTCTTTCAGAAGGGCACGTGCCACTAAATAGTTGGCTATGTGTGTAAACTAAGGAGAAGGTGGTGTGGTAATTAAAAGCAGCTTCTCATCGAGGAAGAAATCATTAAAAGATTTTTCATCTAATTTTTCATTATAAGGATTATCTAATCGTGAGAGATGGTCGGCGGCCAAATTCTCGGCTCCCGCTTATCATGGATTTCTAAGTCAAACTCCTGGAGGAGTAAGACCTAGCAAATAAGGCATGGCTTGGCATCCATCTTAGCAAGAAGATATTTGAGGGTCGAGTGGTCCGTAAAAACAATAATTTTGGGAAGCATAATATATGAACGGAATTTATAAAAAGCGAACACAATAGCTAGGAGCTCCTTATTGATCGTGATATAGTTCTCTTGTGCCAATGTAAGTGTTTTACTTGCATAATAGATGGTGTGGAAGTTTTTAGAAATTCGTTGTCCTAGTACGGCTCACACCGCGAAACTACTCGCATCGCACATAATTTCAAAGGGAAGGTCCCACACCAGAGCTATCATAATGGAGGCGTTAGTTAATTTATCTTTTATTAATTCAAAGGCAGACAGACAAAGGTCATCAAAAATAAATGCGGCGTCTTTTTTTAGGAGCTGAGTAAGATGTTTGGTGATTTTGGAGAAGTCTTTTATGAAGCGGCATTAAAAGGCCGCGTGTCCTAGGAAATTTCTTATAGCTTTCACATTCTTAGGCGGCGGAAGCTTCTTGAAAACTTCTATCTTAGCTATGTCTACTTTAATTCCTCTCGCAGAAATCTTATGACCCAAAACTAACCCTTCCCTCACCATAAAATGGACATTTTTCCCAATTTAGGGCAAGGTTAGTTTCTTCGCATCTTTCTAAGACTTTTTTGAGGTTTTTTAAGCAACTATCAAAGGCATCACCGACCATAGAGAAATCATCCATGAACACCTCCATAATGCTTTCTACGCACTTGTTGAAGATAGCGAGCATACATCGCTTGAATGTAGCTGACGCATTGTACAATCCAAACGACATTCTTCGGTAGGTGAAGGTGCCGAAGGGACAAGTAAACGTAGTTTTCTCCTGGTCCTCCGGAGATATGGAGGTTTGAAAATACCCCAAGAGACCATCGAGAAAACATTTAAAGCTATGGCTGGATAATCGCTCTAAGATTAGATATATGAACGGTAAGGGGAAGTGGTCCTTGCGGGTGGCGTCGTTGAACTTATGATAGTTGATACACATTTGTCACCCCATCACCATCCGTGTCGGGATTAAGTCATTATTTTCATTTACAATTACAGTTATCCCTCCTTTTTCGGTACTACCTGGACAGGGCTCACCCACTTACTATCAGATATTGGGTAGATAATTCCTACGTCTAAGAGTTTCATAACCTCGCCCTTTATGACTTCTTTCTTGTTTGGATTTATACGACGCTGAAGTTGGATTGAATTACGTGAATTATTTTCCATTAGGATTTTGTGGGTGCAGAAAGATGGGCTTATTCCCTTGATTTCGGAAATCTGCCAAGCAATAGCTCGGCGATGCTTACGTAAAACTAGAAGGAGTTTACCATTTTGTACTTCAGTCAGGTGGGCCAAAACTATTACTGGTAGATTGGAGTCCTTTTCTAAGAAGGCATACCTATGATGTTTGGGTAGTTCCTTAATTCTTGGGTAGGGGGTTCTTCATAAGATGTTTTGGAAATTCATTCTTTTTCAAATACCATGTCTTCGTAGACTTTTTTAAACGGAAAATTAAAAGGGGTAGGGCTTGTGGCCATGGTGGCTTCTTGTAGAGATTCCATTGGAAGAGTAGAGGGAGGACAAAAATCATAAAATTTATTTTTACTATCAGAAAGGCAGTAGGAAAATTCATCACTTAAGGTGTCTAATAAAAAAACAGGAGTCGTCATTCTCTAGGGTGTTCTTCATCGAAGGGGTGATAGAGAAAGTCACTTCATCATCGCCTACTCGTAGGAAAAGCTTTCCAATGATTATGTTAATGATAGCTCGGGAGGTGGCAAGGAAGGGTCGACCAAGGATCAAGGGAACCTCGACCTCTTCTTCGATGTCCAAAATGATGAAATCCACCGGGAAGATGAATTTATCGACTTTAACTAAGACATCCTCCTCTATTCCTAACGGGTATTTAACTGATCTATCAGCGAGATGGATACTTATATGCATGGGGTTGAGGCTACCAATTCCTATCTTCTTGAATAATGATAAGGGCATCAGGTTGATACTTGCACCTAAGTCGGCAAATGTGTGCTTGACAAAAAGATCACCAAAGACACAAGGAATAGAAAAACTACCTGGATCATTGATCTTCTTTGGTAAACCATTTGATTAGACCGTAGAGCACTCGGCATTTAGCGTGATGTGGGACAAGTTCTCTAACTTCTTTTTGTTAGTTAGGAGGTCCTTAAGGTACTTAGCGTACTTCGGCATCTGGGAAGTCGCTTCATGGAAGGGTAGGTTTATGTGGATTTGCTTTAAAATTTCTTGGAAGCGGGAGTATTGATCATCCTGACGTTGTTTGTTAAGTTTGGAAGGGTATGGTGGAGTTGGATTATTTTTAAAGATGGGTGGTGGAGTGAGATCTGTTTCTAAAATAGAGAGCAGACTTCTTTTTCAGCGGGTGGTGGAATTTTCAAAACGGGAGTGGAGCTTGCCTCGGGCTCTTCGCTAACCATACCATAAACTTGCTTCCCACTATGAACAGTTATAGCTTTTGCTTGCTCTCTCAGGTTGGGCTTGGTATTAGAAGGAAGAGACCCTGCGGGTTGCTCAAAAATCATTTTTGCGAGTTGTCCTACTTGATTTTCTAGATTTTTAACTCTTTCGGTTAAGGTTCTTATAGTAGCGTCATTTGTTGTTATATATTAAGAAATTAACTCCTCCAAGCTTGGAGGTTTTGTATAGTTTTGAATAGGTGGAGGTGGTGCAGAAAAATTATTTTGTGGTGGCGGGCACATTGCGTTCGAAGGATTACTCCACGAAAAATTCTGGTGGTTCCGCAAAGCGAGATTATAACTATTCGGAAATGTAAAACCAGGTGCATGAAAATCGCAGCAAAAAAATTATTAAAAGCATTTCTAGGCATATTATTAACATAATCTAATTGTTTGGGAGTAGGAGTTGAAGATTCCCGTACCTGAGGGGCGGAGGCAGCAGTCATCTCCGTAATTTTTTTACTTAAAATTTCCACTTATAGAGCTAGCTGGGAGACATTGTCTACTTCAAAGATACCTGAAGGTTTGTTTGGGTGGGACCTAGGCATATTCCAATGATAGGTGTTCATGGCCATGTCCTCGAAAAGCACAAGAGCTGCTTCCGGGGTCTTATGGTTTAAAGTATCACCATAAGCTACATTTATCATTTGCTTTGTATTTTTTATTTAGCCCGTTATAAAATGTCTGCACTTGTAACCATACAGGCAACGCATGATGGGGGCATCATCTTAATAGTTCTTTAAATCTTTCCCAGGTTTCATATAAGGTTTTAGAGTCAATTTGTCCAAAGTCAGAAATATCGTTCCTAAGTTTTGCAGTTTTAGCTGGTAGAAAATACTTTATCAGAAATTTTTCATTTAGTTGATCCCCAGTGGTGATGCTCCCTCTTGCCAGAGTCATCAACCATTGTTTATCTTTGGTTCTTAGGGAGAAAGGAAATAATATTAGCCTAATAGCATCATTTGTAACACCATTGATCTTGAATGTGTAGCAAATCTCAAGAAAGCTTGATATATGCGCGTTCGGATCTTCATCTTGAAGTCCGTCATATTGCACATACTGCTGCACCATTTGAATTATGCTAGGCTTTAGTTTAAAATTATTATTAGTTATAGCAGGGCGAACGATGCTTGATTCTGTTCCCTCTAGATTTGGTCATGCATAATAGGACATAAGCCTATGCACAGCTTCCTCCACGTGGAGTTCTTCCATTCTTAAAGTAGAAAATGACTCAGAATTCTCAACCTGTATTTGGAGAGTATGGCCTTGAAATAGTGATCTTCTCTAGAGAGTATGTTCAATTTCATGTTCCAAGTCCAAAATATCCGACGGATTCCCGCGGGTCATGCACTAAAAGAAGAGAAGATGAAGAAAGAGAAATAAATAAACTAGAAAAAGAGAAGCTAATTTTTTTTTGAAATAGATTTTTTTTTATGTTTTAACTCCCGAACTTCCCAAGGGCAACCCAATGAAGGGTTAGCAAAGTACTAGACATGATAGTGGTATTTAAGCCACTTTGCCCTTTTCCAGAGAGTTAGGTGGTGTAGAAAAATTTTGATGCAGGTTTCTATTAAGAGCGTTAATATTTTTTTATTTTTTATTTTTTAGAAAGAGGGCGAGAAAGAGAAAAGATTAAAGTAATAGGTTCATGTTTTTTAATTATCAACAAAAGTTGTTCCCCGGCAACGGCGCCAAAAACTTGATGATCGCTTTTCGCGCTAGAGAAAAGAGATCCGAACTAGCAATCCAACTAGGAGAGTATACTTATCAAACTGTAGCTAGGGGACACAAGTGTTGTATTGAAATCCGGGAACTATTGAGTAAACAAACTCACACGAATGTTGTTATCTTATCGAAAGATGGTTTTAGGGTAAAGAGAAAGCAAATTGTGATTAAGAAAATAAATATTGCGCTAAAAGAGAACTACTTGCAGTTAAATAAAGAGCTATTAAAAGCGATCAGAACGACTGGTTGAAACGATGAAATGGAAAAGCTCTCGATCGAGAATCACCTCGGCAAAAGCTTATTAAAAATGCGATAAAAACCAAAACTTAATAGGGTAAAGGACCTTGACCGTGGAGGTTCCCAAAGCATGAACACGCTTTTCTCGAAGTCATGCCCAACTGAGTTTAGGAAGGTCCGACTGAACTCTTGTCCAAAGCGGAGGCCTAAACCTCGCTTTATGCGGTGAAACCCACAATTGGATTTCACTCCAATCCGGGAGATTTAAAGTCTGCCTCACTCGAGGGGTGTGTGCAAATCTCTTTACTCTTTAGTGTTCACTTCAAACTACGAGCCTCTCGGCTCGCTAAGAGTTAAAACAAAGATGGAAATTATATATCGATGATATAACTCCAAACATGAATAATCAAGAGTAAATTGAAGGCCTAAACCATAAAAAAGAATAAGTAAATTTAAAGCATCATAACTTAATCAACTCGAACCTCGGATCATCAAGATCGAGTTCAAGGAGGATTAGTTAATCTTTGTGAAGTGGAGGAGGAGAGATGAGTAGAAGAACATTAAGAACACAAAGTAAACAAAGGGCACTTTATAATATTGAGAAGAGAGAACTACACATGAAAATAAAGGATTACACATGCATGGAATAAAAACCTAAACTAGCATTACATTTAGCAGCTAAAGCAATTAAGAAAACTATAACAAAAGATTCACTAAGCTAGGGATAGGAAAAACATAAAATGAGAAAGAGAGAGAGAGAGAGAACACTAAAAAACACTAAGAAACAAAAGGGCAGCACCTCCCCTCTCAACCCAAAACTTCTTACTAGACACAAGGGGGAGGCTAAATTTATAGAAATTCTCACAGGTTGGTCTTGCCCTCTGTCATGCCCAAGGAGGGCGTGTCAGGGGGGGGGGGGTGATATGCACAGAGTTGACCTCGGGCTTTGGATTCTGGCGGGAATGATGATTGCTTCTGTATAATTACGGACACGCCCTTGGCCACACCCGTGTAGGAGGGGCATGTAAGGCACGTCAAGTCTCAATCATTGCTCGAAAATCCGCCAGTCGTCGAAAAAGGTGGAACACGCTCGGAGACACGCACGTGTAGGGGGCGTGTCTGTACTGTTGACGTGCAACAATGGAAAATCATTTAATACGGCAGTAGGCTTCGGGATGAGGGTTACACGCCCTATGACACGCCCAAGGAGGGCGTGTTAGGGGGCGTGTCAGCGGTTTTTCTTGGTATTTTGGTTATAGCAGCAAGCTTACTCGAGATTAGGTTACACGCCATGTGGTAATCCCAGGGAGGGCATATCATGGGGGCATGTCAGGTCATTTTTTGGCCGAAAGCTCTGGAAACCTACAAAAAGAGAAGAAAACATTAGTGCAATAATATATACAAAAATAGGAAAACAAATAAGCTTACAAGACATGATTTGTCTATTAAAAATAAGAAAATACCATTATAGCTTAGACTTCAAAACGTATTATTAGTGGTGAGCACGTGTTTGTGCGCTACTGTGATAACATAACTGAACCCATGAATGTCCACTTAGGAATGAAAATATACCTAATTGAGGAACCTGCGTGTTCCTAATAGTTGTTGTTTGCTTTTGAGTCATCGTTAAATTGTGCATTTTACACTTATAGATAACTAGAAGTGGTGCGGGGCAGTCAGAGACCCATCGTTCTATTGAGCGTGCGGCACCGGTTGAGGTAACTATTCCTCAACTCTCGGAAGAAACGGTTCGGTGGTTAGCAGATGTGGTCTTCACAATGATCAAGGCCCAACCTGAACGACAGGTACAGCCCATCGTCCCTCGGGTGGCGGCAGTGCCGGTTGGTCTATTTGATAAGATTGCCAGTATAAGAGCATCAGCTCAGCCGTTGAATATGTGTTTGATGTAAGGACTGCACTCAATTGAGGAGTACTGTCATGCCTTTATTGTGTTAATACAACAAGCAAAGTTTCGGTTTGAAACTGAGGAGACTAAGAACAACATGTTTTATGATGGTCGACATCAGGAACTGCGACTTTTTTTGTTGGGTCCAAAGTTAATGGGATTCTAGACATTTGTGTAGAAAGCTAGGTTATTAGAGATGGACTTGGCCAAAGTCCACCAAACACCAGTAATGCAGGTACCTAGTTTCTCCAAGTCGGGATATCATTAATGGAAGAAGTCAAAAACTTCTAAGCAGCTCCTTCTCTGACGTCTTGAGTAGCGTCGGGAAGAACCACTCTTGCGTGTTATACATGTGGCAAGAAAGGACATCTTGCCCGAGAGTGTTGGGGTGGTGGCCGGAAGCCAAAGAAGGGTAAGGCTCGAGCAGGTGCTGGGCGAACTCCACGTACTTGTTACTTGTATGGCAAAGAGGGACATATGGCACGAGACTGTCAAAGTGGCCCTTAGATGACAACAAACTAAAAGGGAATTTCGATTTTATGTACATAAATAACTGTGATCGTGTACTGTACATTTACTAGTAGGTAATAATATATGCAATGTATGTTTTGCGTGTACAAACATGCTGTTAGTCTTTAAATGGGGGCTTAAAGAATTTTTTGTGTGCTTATATTTGTATAATAAATATAAGATTGGGATAAAAGTTCCTTAAAGGTAGTAGTGAACACGGATAGAAAGTTTGGTGTTATGGTGCTATTGTGAAGTCATTCCATTTAGATGGAAGCATCTATACTGACAATAGTTATGTTTGATTTGATCCTAGGTATAGACTAGCTCGTGGAGACGCATACCGGTATAGATTACAACTCTAAGGTTATCACACTGGGATTGAACACTAAACGATTGACTAAATTATTTAGTATACGAGGATCGAGCAAGATATTGATGTCTGCTCTCCATGTAGTCAAGACTGTTCGGAAGGGCGCTGAGTTATTCTTCATGCTTTTAGAGGCTGTTGAGCTGAGGCCCAGTGTGAGTGATGTTCCTATTGTATCGGAGTACACTAATGTGTTTCCTAAGGATCTTCCGGGGTTACCGCCCCAGCGGGAGATTGACTTTGCTATTGAGTTAGTGCCAGGTTCGGAACCTATGGCCCGCACGCCATATTGTGTTACACCAAAGGAGATGGCAGAACTAAAGGTTCACTTGCAAGAGTTGCTGGAGCAAGGCTTTATATGCCCAAGTAGGTCACCTTGGAGCGCACCGGTACTATTTGGGAAAAAAGAAGGATGGAAGCTTGCGGCTATGCATTGATTATCGAGAGCTGAATAAGCTGACGGAAAAGAACAAGTATCTTATTCCATGAATTGATGACTTGTTTGATCAGCTAGTGGGCTCAACTGCCTACTCATAGATGGATTTAAAGTCTGGCTATTACTAGTTGAGGATCGGAAATGTGATATTCCCAAGATAGCGTTTGGTACACGCTACGGTCATTACGAGTTCACGGTAATGCTGTTTGGGCTAACAAATGCGCCATCGGTATTTATGGACCTAATGCACCGAACGTTTCTAGAGTACTTGGATTTATTTGTCATCATCTTTATTGACGACATTTTGGTGTACTCTCAATATGAAGAAGATCATGTGAGCCATTTGTGGATGGTGTTTCACACCATGATAAGAAACAAGCTCTACGCCAAGTTCTCGAAGTGTGAGTTTTGGTTGTCATCAGTGGCCTTTCTTGGCCATGTGGCTAGTGGAGAGGGCATTGTGGTGGACCCTACGAAGATAGCTATTATACGGGAGTGGTTGGTGTTGTCTTCTGTTGCTGAAGTCAGGAGTTTTCTTGGACTGGCAGGCTACTATCGGCGCTTCATAGAGAACTTCTCATGGATAGCCTTACCCTTAACCACACTGACGAGAAAATATTAGAAGTTTGTTTGGACGTCGGAGTGCGCACGAGTGTTTGAGGAGATGAAAGGTCATCTAACTACGATGCCAATCTTGACGACGCCATGTGGTTCGGATGGCTCTGAAATTTATAGTGGTGCATTAGGGAGCGGCTTAGGCTACATTCTTCTTTAGTTTGGTAAGGTGATAGCTTATGGCTCACGCCAGTTGAAAGTGCATGAGTGAAATTATCCCATCCACGACTTGGAGTTAGCGGCGGTGATATTTGCACTCAAACTGTGGCATCATTACTTATATGGCGTGAAAGTTGACATCTTCACGGACCATAAGAGCCTTAAGTACCCGCTGGATCAGAAGGATCTAAATATGTGACAGCGGAGGTGGATGGAGTTCCTCGGTGACTACACCTTACATATTCATTATACTCCTGTGAGGGGAAATGTGGTTACAGATTCCTTGATTCGTAGGACTCCGGCAAGAGCAAGTTGGTTGTAGATGCATGATGAGCATCTAATCTAGGAGTTGGAGGCCTTGGACATCTCTTGTGTGGACAAGACTACTACTGCAAGTGCATGCCTGAACTTGATGGAGGTACAGTATTACCTTGCAGATAGGGTTCGGCGGGCAACGGAACTTGATGAAAGTGTACAACGCTATGTAGTGGATGGGTCAAATGCCCAATTATCCTGGGATGACGTCCTTTTGCGAAAAGGTGCTCGTTTGTGCATCCCGAATGTGGATAAATTATGTGAAGAATTGTTTTATGAGGTACACTTTACGAAGTTTTCAATCCACCCAGGGAGCACAAAAATGTATAAGGACATGAAGATGTTCTGGTGGCCAAGTCTGAAGAAAGATATAGCCCATTATGTGGCAAAATGTCAGACTTACGCCTTGGTAAAAGCTGAATGCTAGAAGCCCTGAGGTTTCCTGAAGTCACTACCTATTTCGTGCATGATTTGCTTAGATCGCAATGCGGGAGCGATTCTATTTGGGTGATCGTGGATAGGTTGACTAAAATTGCTCACTTCATTCCGAACAAGAGGGGAAATTCAGTGGAAAGCTTGGATAAGCTTTATGTCGAGCAAATAGTACGATTGCACGGTGTACCCCGTAGCATTGTTAGTGATTGAGATGGGCATTTTACTTTGAATGATTGGAGGCTAATCCATAAATTATTGGGGACTAAACTAAAGTTCAGTACAGCCTTTCATCTTCAAATGGATTGCCAGGGTTATATGACCAATAGAATAATGGAGAACATGCTTCGTATGTGCTCCCTAGATTTCGGGAAAAGGTGGGAAGATCACCTCTATATGAGTGAGTTCGCTTATAATAATAGCTATTAAGCTAGTATACAGATGGCGCCCTTTGAAGCATTATATGGTAGGAAGTGCCATACACTGTTTTCCTGGATGGAAACAGGCGAGTCAAATCTCTTTAAATATAAGGAGGTCGAAGATGCAAATTCGACCATACGAACTTTTAGAGAGAGGCTATTGATAGCCAGGATAGGTAGGCAAAATACTACAACGCCAAGCATCAAAATGTAGAATTTGCGATGGGCGATTGGGTATATTTGAAAAATCAAACCCTTCAAAGGCGTGTCTAGAATACGACGCTTAAAAAAGCTGAGCCCGAGGATCTTGGTCTATTTGAAGTGGTGGAGCAAATTGGAGAAGCTGCCTATCAGTTAGCTCTATCTGCAGAGCTAAGTGGTTTGCACGATGTGTTACACATATCGGTGTTGCAAAAACCTATGAAAGATCCAGCTCAAGTGGCTGTTATGGATCAAGTACCAGTCGATAGAAGGCTAATAATGAAAGTTAAGCCCATTCGGATCGAGAATACGAAGATCAAACAACTATGGAACAAGACAATCGGGATGGTAAAATTATGTCCGGTGAGACAACTATGGCCGTGAAGAGCTAACGTGGGAGCGTGAGCAGACCATGCATAATGAATATTTCGAGTTGTTTGTGTAAGTTGTGATAACATTATTTGTATGAATAAAAGTTGTTGTAACTTTTAAGTTACTGTCTTATTTATAGCTGTATGCAAATTTCGGGATGAAATTTTCGTAAGTAGGGGAGGGTTGTAACACCCCAAATTTGACAGCAGAAATTTTGTCACTATCGTCGGGCGATACTAGGTATTGTCTGATAGCGATAGCGATGCAGAGTTCGTCGAGCTGCACTCGATTCACTCAATGCATTAGACGAATCATCGAAATGAGATAGTCGAGTGGCGACAGTGGGTATCGCCAGATGGAGATAGTGGTAAGCGTTGAGTCGGCACTCGATGCACTCGACGTATTCAACACTTGAAAGCATTGAGTGGCTTGATATCGCGGGCGGCAGTGGGTGTCTCCGGGCGATAGTGCCACGTGCTGTGAGACATGTGTCGGATTGGCCGTTAAGCGTCCAATAAGTAGTGGTTGACCTGGGTCAAAGAGGTTAAATCGATGTCACCAAGTGGTGATAGTTGATGTCACCAGGCGATACTGACAAAGTTAACCAGTCAACCCAAATCTTGGCCTTTGCTTCATTTTGATGGATTGATCGTATGACAAGGGTTAATCCCGAGGCCACTTATCCTTAAGGTTGTGGGATGAGGAGATCATTATTTCCTTCTCACTCTCTTTCTTCATTTAATCCAAGTTCTTGAGAAGAGAACTAAAGGGTAGAGCTAAAGGTTTAGGCTAATATTTGTGAAGGTGCCGAAGGAGATCTTGTGGTCGGAAGCCAGATCTGAGGCTAGATCCGCAAAGGGGAAAGTGAGGCACTCACTTCCATCCGCGTAGAAAAGCTTCGTCATGGCTCACAAGAGAACTTCAAGGGTAACTAGTTTCTACCAGACAAGTGAAGTCCTCAATATGCATATTTGCATGGATCCCCTCACCAAAAGGTGAAAAAGGGTGGATTCTAATGGGAAGACTGGTTTGATCCCCATATATTCCTACATTTAGATCCAGAAATGTAGAGTACGGAATAGGCATGCTGTGAGAAGCCCATCTGGACAAGTTATTCTTGATCTGTGATGTTTAATTTGCGTGTCGAAAAAGACTCCGTGGATATGCGTGTGATGTACGTGTGATGTCTGGGGTCTAGGGGTGTGCAGGATGTTGCATCATAATATAGGAAGAATTTTCAGGAAAAGACCCAAAAAAGATCACAGTCTGGAGAACTGTGGATATCACCGGTCGACAATGACTGTCGCTGGCGATATCTCCCAGGGAGCTACAATGTTGTGAGGGTTGTCTCTATGAGACTTGGTGGCCATTTTATGTTTATGCAAAGCTGTGAGCTTAAATTGCCCAGCAATGGTTGGTACCATCGTGAAATGATAAATGATGAATTATGCCGTGAAGGCCAATTACTATGCCATCAAGTTAAGTACCTCTGAATGACAGAGTCATTAATTTAAGTACCTCTGAATGGGCAGTTAGTCGTTAAGTTAATAACCTCTGAACGACGTAGTCGTCAAGTTAAGGACCTATGAACGACAAAGTTTACCGTGAAGTACCTCTGAACGGTGGTGATACGCGGGAAGTCATGGACACTGAAAATGTGCACTGAGTGCACGGGGCGTGTGGTCGTTGATCCCACGTCTGTAATGAATGGTGATTAAACTGCACTTTGTAAATGCCACGATATATATGATGCCTTGTTTGCAGGAATGGAGAAATGCCACCCTGAGTAAGGGGTGGGATCGTTATAAACAGGTCAGCAAAATGCTGACAGTTGCTTTGTTTGCCACGTTTTGGTGGGCCCTTTTGTGCAGGTGTTGGAGAGCTAAGTGGTAAGTAGCAGGTTGAAGCCCATGTGCTGCAATTTACTGGCCCTTGAAGGCCCAAAGGCGAACATTTACTGTTTTCATGTGTGGCCGGCCTGTGTGCCGAAGTATGAAACCACTTTTTGTAAAATGAAACAATTGTAATAAGGCTACGACTGAAACATGTGTTATATATATGTATATCATTCCTGTTGTGTAGTGGACATTCTTGTATAGTATTTGTTCATAAACTAAAATGCTTCCATTAGAATTCTCTGAGTTAGGGTGCGTTCATAATTGAACTTAGATTTGTAAACAACTTGTAATCTTCTTACCTGTCCGTAGCATATTGTGTCGGGCCACGGACGAACCTTCTGTCATATGCTATACGATGGATGGTGGCATTACAGTGTATTGTATCCATAATAATCTAGATTTGAGTGAAGTCACTCTTGAACTAAGTTGAATTAATTATGTATTTGATGTTATTCTTTAGTTGGGTGCTTGCAGGTCATTACTGCTAAGTGTAAACCATTCTCAGTTTACAATGACTCATTAAACACAGGACCATACAACATAATCTCTCATTATGTGATCCATGGTGTTGGCTCATGTGTAACATTTCTATTGGGATGCACTTCATTTTCAAGTACTAAAGCAATGGAAGAAAGGAAGGGTTGTTGTTTTCAATAAAGAAGAATCAGTTTTTCAGAGAAAAGTTTCTCAGTGTTTTTCTCTGGAAGAAGAAGTGAATTTCTCGAGAAGTCTAAGTGTAGTTCTCGAGAACGCCAAACTATTCTCGAGAAACATTAAAGCTTCTCGGAAAATTATCAGAAACAATCTCTAAGTATTTTATTGAGAAAGCACTGAAGAATTCTCGAAAAGCCAATTAAAGTTCTCGAGAAAGCCAAGTAGTTCTCAAGAATTCAAAATTATTTCATGAGAAGCTAAGTATTTTTCCCAAGACATCAAGTTATTTCTCGAGAAATCAGTTCCTCAGTTCAAATATTTTGCGTACCCAAGAATGGCGAACCACTATAAATTCTTTGTGTCGTCTGAGTTATGCTTGGTTATTTTCTATGTTGATTTCTCTCAAGTTTTTATTCCATAAAAGGCAAGAACTCACCTATTCATCCCCCCTCTTGTTGATTTAGGTAGGCAAATAGATACTTCAATTGGTATCAGAGGGAGGTTGTTCACAAAAAGTTTCACACCTTGAACAGATCTACTTCTAGTTGTCGTAGAGATTATCAAGCATGGACAGATCCTAGGATTTTGCAAAGCTTCCGGTGTGCACCAAGGCTAACTTTCCCATTTAGAAAGAGAGAGTAAGATTCTTCATGGAAGCTGTTGATCCCTGCATCTTCATGATAGTGGAAGAAGGTCCATATATTCCTATGATTGCTTCCACTATCTACCCAACCAGGAAAGTGTCGAAGAAACTGATGGATCTTGACAAAGATGAGATTGCCCTTCTCTCTCTAGACAAAAATCCAAGAACATCATTATAAGCGTAGTCGATGATTCAATGTGGTAGAACCTAATACACTGCTAATCTGCCAATGATATGTGGCAGTCTCTGATTGTTTTTATGGAAGGCACCGAAGAAGTAAGGGATGACAAAAGATCCCTTTTTAACCAGAAGTATGAGGCCTTCAAGCAAGGCCCCAAGGACACAATAGTTGATATATATGAGAACTTCTTCAAGATCATCAACGACCTGAAGTACTACGGCCGGGTTTTCACTAATGGAGAGATTAACGACAAGTTCCTAAGATCCTTGACTAAGGAATGGGACAACAAGATTTGTCCTATCAGGGAGTTTGGGAGACTGGCTGACACTGACCTCCAGAACCTTTTCGTGAAGCTTATGTCCTATGAGCTTCAAATCAACTCAAAAAAAGCTGAAGAAGAGGGAAGCAGATCTTCATCAAAGGAGAAGTCTGTTGCACTGGAGGTAGATAGCTCAAGAAAGGCTAAAGCAGCATCTCCTGCTCCCACTAAGGAAGAAACTGAAGAAAAAGACTCAGATCCAAGCACCTCGGGCTTAGGGTTATCTGATGGAGAGTTCTCTCTTCTCTCCAAATAGTTCAAGAAGTTTCTCAGTAAGAAGAAACAGATGAGAGGAAAAGACTCCTCATATAGAAGATGATGTCATGATGGCGATCATCAAAAGAAATGTTACACAAATGATAGGTATAAATCTAAATAGAACAAACATTATTCTACAGATATTGTGTGCTATTGTTGTAATAAGCCAGGTCATGTGATCATCAATTGCCCTCATAAGAAGGAGGGTGGAAGGAAAGAAGGGCATAAGTCATCCCACGGTAAAAAGAAGGAGAAGAGCTTCATGGCAAAGAAGCAAAAGTGCTTTAGTGACACTGACTCATCCTAGTCAAGTGAGGAGGAAGAAGCCTTCTTCAGGCTCATGGCTCACTCCGACGGTGAAGATGCTGACCCCCAATTTCATAGGGAGGTAAATTCTCAGACCATTTTTTCAGAGTCTGATGCACCGAACGATATACATGAGTACTGTTCCTCGGATGATAAATCAGAACTCATGGCTAAGTATAAAGAGCTGATCAAGGTCTATGACCGCTGTAGAAAAGTTGTTATAACTCAGGCAAAGAATAAAAAATCCATTAAGGCTGAGGAAATCACTCTAATGGGAGGAAGTCGCAAGAATGAACTCACTCAGAGAGGAACTCCACGCCCTGGTCGTTGACAATAACAGTACGTACGAGCTGATTAACCTAAAAGATAAAATCATCGAGAAGCTAGAAGGGCAGCTTGCTGCCAAAAAGAAACTTTTTGAATGTTTCTCCAAGCCCAAGACAATCCTTCCACTTGTTGCTGAATTCTCTGCTCAGGCTAAAGGAGCTGGCTTAAGTGAAGTGGCTGCTCCTAGTAAGTCTTCTAGGTGAGATAAGGATAGAATAATGAATAAGGGTGCTATGAAAGCAAGCGCCAAACCTAAAGGTAAAGCACCTGAAAGTAAAATATAGTTCAAGAAGGTGATATTCCCTTCTAACCTGTTTGACTTCGAGACTTACTATGGACATCTAACTCGACCAACTTACATTGAGCTGGTTTATAGATACCAAGGGTGGAATCGTCCCTGAAACTTCGGTGCAAGTGCCTTCAAATCACCTTATGAAGAGATCACTCTACAAAGCTATGGTCCCTATTTTCATGGTCCTGATGATAAGAAAGCTCCAATAGTCAAACCCGTTGTTCAAAAGCCACTTGAGAAGAAGAAGCCATGTAAGTGTTATCATCATGAGGCTTCTACCTCCAAGTCAGTTGCACTGGCTAGACCACACATTCAAAAGGTCAAGCAGGAGACTTGGAAAAGATACAATAGGTTTGACTGTTGGTGCTGCAGCAAAGTCAGTCACATTGTTGTGGATTGCTAGTTTAATCCCCAAAATAGTGTAACTCCTCAAGTTAATCATACGAGACATACCACTCGTAGTGTTAACACACGTAGGGGGAGTATGCTAACAAGGAACGAAGGACCCAAATCTTATTGGGTTCCTAAGGTAAAATGATCTATGATTGCAGGTATGTCCAATGGCAAACAAAATGCCTATCTGGTATTTGGACAGTGGATGCTCTTGGAATATGACTGGGAAAAGAAGCCTACTTCAAAATTATACTCCAGTCAAAGACGGTCCAAAGGTTATCTTTGGTGGTTCTGACCGGGGAATTGTAAAAGGCTACGGTATGATCTCTAATGGTGTAGTCTCATTACTGATGTGGCTTATGTGAAAGGATTAGAACATATTATGATTATCATAAGTCAATTATGTGATAAAGGCTTTATTATTACTTTCTCCAAGGATCATTGCCTGTTAAAATTGGCCTCTACTATGGAGACGGTATTAATAGACAGTAGAAGTCAAAATATCTTTTGTCTTAACTTTCTATGTTTAGATACTTCTACCCTAGTGTGTTTTGTTGCAAAAGATAGTGTATCTCTTTGTGATCAATGATAAGATATTAGCAGATATTAATTTTAAAAACCATTAATATGTTATTTTCTCAAGACCTAGTATGCGACGCACCAACTATTAAGTGCATTAAAGAGATTCCATGTCATGCATGCCAAATGGGCAAGCAGACAAGGGATACATTTAAGGGTATTGCTGATAAAGATTACTCAAGGTGCTTGTATTTACTACACATAGACTTCTTCGGTCTAATGCAAGATTGTAGCTTAGGAGGTAAGTCATATACACTGGTAATTGTTGATGATCACTCTCATTTTACTTGGGTGTTCTTTCTGAAACGAAAGTCATATACCTTTGATGTGTTCACGAAGTTTGTCAGGAAAATTCAGAACGAATTAAACCATTCGGTGGTCAAAATCAGAAGTGACCATGGAACAGAATTTGCATCTGGTGCCATGATAGAATTTTGTGGAAGTCTAGGTATCTTTCATGAGTTTTCCTCCCCACATACTCCACAACAAAATGTAGTTGCAGAAAGAAGGAATAGAACACTTATTGAAGCATGTTTTATAATGCTGACTGAATCCTCTCTACCAGAGTACTTTTGGGCTGAGGCTGTTAATACAGCTTGTCACATGCAAAACAGAGCAATGATTAACAATAGTCATCGTAAGACTCTCTATGAGCTATTGAAAGGCAGGAGACCTGACTGTGTCCTACTTCAGAATCTTTCGCAGCAAATGCTATGTACTTAATAATGGGAAATATCATCGTACAAAGTTTTGAGAAATATATTTTGAAGGTATTTTTGTAGATTATAGTAGTCATAGTAAGGCTTATAGAATTTTTAATAAGAAAACTCTGGTGGTAGAAGAGTCAATAAATGTTGTATTTGATGAGACAAGCATGCTACAAAGTAGCTCTTCCAGTATTTTCGTTGAAGATGCAAGTTCAAGGCTGAAAGAGTTAAGCTTGGATGAGACAGTTTAAGAAAATACTCATAAGTTTATCAAGATCACCTCTCAACCCTCAATTGGAGAGGGAGATCACAAAGATAAAAAGTTATCCAAGTTGAGGAAGACACTCCAGAAACAGAGGAAGCTCCCGGTGCAAGAACCCTAGAGCTCACAAAGTTGAGGGATCACCCGGTTGATCAAATCATATGAGATTCTCATGATGGTGTAAGAACTCGAAGAGGTACTACTAATTAAAATATGCATTTGATTTTTCTCTCGGAGGTTGAACCAAATAAATTTGAAGAAACAGATAAAGACGCATCTTGGATAGTTGTAATGGAAGAAGAACTCAATCAGTTCAAGCGCTGCCAAGTCTGGAAGCTTGTACCAAGGCCCAAAGGCAAAAATGTAATTGGATCTAAGTGGGTCTACAGGAACAAGTTGTATGAAGATGGAACCATCATCAAAAACAAAGCCAGACTTGTAGCTAAGGGATATAGACAAGAAGAAGGAATCGATTTTGATCAGACCTATACTCCAGTGGCAAGACTCGAAGCTATCAGGTTGTTCCTCACATATGCTGCTATCATGGGTTTCATTATCTATCAAATGGACGTGAAGTCGGCCTTCCTCAATGGTAAATTAAAGGAAGAAGTGTATGTGGAAAAACCTCCAGGTTTTATTGATCCAAACCATCCTGTTATGTTTATTTATTATTTAAAACATTATATGGTTTAAAACAAGCTCCACAAGCTTGGTATGAAACGATGTCTAACTTTCTACTTGAGAATAAGTTTACAAGGGGAAAGATAGAAAAGAGATTATTTCTTAGTGAAGTAAAAGGCAAGATTTTGCTAGTGCAAATTTACGTCGATGATATTATCTTTGGCTCTACTGATGATAACCTTTGCAAGAAGTTTTCCAAACTTATGCAAGGGAAGTTTGAAATAAGCAGTATGGGTGAGCTGAAGTATTTCTTAGAACTTTAGATGAAGCAATCTGAAGATGGAATTTTCATCTCTCAGACGAAGTTCACCAAAGAGTTGCTAAAGAAATTTGGAATAGAGAATCCAACCTCTATGAGGACTCCAATGGGTTCAGCTATGTATCTGGATAAGGATGAGAAAGGGAAACCTTTTGATGAAACTAAGTATAGAAGCATAATTGGATCCTTGATCTATCTTACTACTAGCAGGCCAGACATAATTTTTCGACATGTGTGTATGCTAGATATCAGGTGAACTCTAAGGAGTCTCACTACACTACTGCAAAATGGATTTTGAGATACCTTAAGGGAACACCAAATATTGGCTTATGGTACCTAAGAAGTAATGATAGTGAACTAATTGGATTTTCATATGCAGACTTTACAGGTAGCAAAGACGATAGAAAGAGCACATCTGGGACTTACCAATTCCTATGAAGAAGGATCATATCTTGGAGTAGTAAGAAATATAATTGTGTTGCAATCTCAACCGCCGAGTCAGAATATATTTCTGCAGGCAGTTATTGTGCACAACTTCTCTGGATAAAGAATCAATTTGAAGACTATAACTTGAAGTTCAGTGACATCCCTATGTTTTGTGATTCCTCTTGTGCTATAGCAATTGCTAACAATCTAGTTTCTCAAAGCCGGACGAAGCACATTGAATTGAGATATCATTTCATTCGAGATCATGTGGAGAAAGGGGACATCAACCTCCTGTATGTTCCAACAAACAGGCAAGTTGTAGATATTTTCACGAAGCAACTAGATGAGGCCAAGTTCCCATTCTTCAAGACAAAACTTGGAATGCTTAACAAGGAGTCCTGAAAAGTTCATATTTGAAGTCAAGAGGAGATTTTGCAATCAGCCACTCAAAAAATTCCAAGAGAATTCTTACTCAGGAAACCTTCAGATAAATTCAAGCTCAGATATGGATTTTTCGGAAACTTATTGAATTTTTCAGAAAATCAATTTATGCTTCTCGGAAACTTATTGGATTTCTAGGAAACTTATTGGACTTATCGAGAAAATTAACATATTTCTCGGAAAATTAACATATTTCAACGGACTATTTCTCGAGAAAATAATTCTTCTCGGAAAATCTGCTAACTTAACTTTTGGAGAACAAATCCAACCGTCATTCCTAGGGTACACTTTTATTAATTCTTCAAGATTTTAAATTTCATATAAATAGAAAAGTCCATAGAATATCCAAATCCATATTTTCGAAAAAAA
The DNA here is from genome assembly GCA_039513925.1 of Platanthera zijinensis. Taxonomy (NCBI): domain Eukaryota; kingdom Viridiplantae; phylum Streptophyta; class Magnoliopsida; order Asparagales; family Orchidaceae; genus Platanthera; species Platanthera zijinensis. The sequence continues at coordinate 99,318,316 of CM077088.1, forward strand.
GCTTTCCCGAGAAAAACCCTTGAGTTCCGTCAAAGGCCTCCGTCGCTCTTCCCGCAAACTCCATCATTTCTTCTATGAAAAGTCAGAAATCTCTCATCTTCTTCAATCGATGGCTCCCATAGAAAAGATTGGCGTCAGCAGTGAATTTGTTCGCACATGCATTGATGAAATTTTCGACAATTTCCGCAATGTCATTCTACTTCTTGAAACTGCCGGCATCTCATTCATTCTCCAGCATCCTTGCAAAGTTTTGGTTCTAGAAGTTGAAGAGTTCTTTAGAAATGCTAAGCTTAAAATGTGTGGGAAATTGTTGAAAAGGTTTGTCAAAGATGTGAAGATCAAATTGAAGTCATCCTCCCTAACAAAATTTCTGAGGTTACCCTCCATTGATAAGGAAGATTACTTGGAAGAACCTGATTACTCCATGGCTCTTTCATTTTATGGCCTCTCCCAATCCACCACCTCTATTTGCAGACAGTACATGAATGATGAAAGCAAGCTATTGGCCAATATTCTTGGAAAAGTTCTCCTGTGCAAGACAGGGCCAATTGGATACATTTCCTCAAATTTCTTTTGCATGATGACTGTTGTGGGGTGTCGTAAGAAGTTCCAATAAGGATACATGTTATTTGACAAGATTAAGGAAATCATGAAAGCACCTAATTTTGCTAGGATCATCTCCCTATATCTGAATCTATTGCACCCTGATGTTTTTGACTTGTCCAAAGATGTGCCCATTAACCACCTGAAGAAAGTCTCTCTCTCATCCATCAATAGATTGGAAATCAAAATTCAAAAGCCAAGCCAAGCTCCAGTAGTTCCAAGGACTGTAGTTGATGAGGACAGGACCCCATCTCCCCTTCATATTGATACAGTTGGCACATCTGTTGCAGTTGTTGAGGGGGAGCATGCTCCTTTAGTTCATGAGGAAGATCAGCAAGCTCAAGTTTCAGACACAGAGTTTCAGTAAGATGTTCTTACAGATCAGGTTACAGAGAAAGTTCTTGCTGATGATGTGGCAGTGGAGAAGGAAAACACAGCTCAGTTTGATGATGAGAAGAGAACCTCTGTGCATGATGGTGGCTCAAGTATGGGTATTGACAATTCCTCTGATCAAGAAAATCTTAGTGATGCTCAAGTGGATGCCCAAGTAACCTCTAATGCAGCTGATATTGACAAAATGATAGAAAATCTAACTTTAAATGATCCTCTTTTCATCTCTCCTGGAGAGATTCTAGAAGATTCTCAGCCCATGGCACAAATTGAGTGGAGAATGAGGTTATGCTCTCTAATGAGGATGAAGTTACCCAAGAACCTACAGATCCTCCACTAAGGAATTTAAATTTCTCTCTACCTATCATTCATGGTGAGGAAGGGGATGTGATGACATCTACCCAAAGAGGCAAAAGCTCAATCTTTATTGATGAAATACCAATCTGGAAAGATCCAGCACTACCTCCTCCACTTCCTCCAACTGAAGTCATTCCTGATGATACCCTTATGGGTAAGATTGGGTCTATGTTTACAAAGCAGAGAGAGTACTTTGACAAGTCTCTCAAAGAAGAAACTGAAAGAGTAACTGCTCCTGAGAAATAAATGAGCAGAGGATTTGCTAAAATTCAAAGTAATACAGATGAATTCAAACAACTGCTCAATATTGGTGGCACGGCTTTGGACCAAACTATCACTAGTATTGGTGAAGTAATGAATCATGCAGTTATTGTGGCTAATAATCAAATACTCTTGCTGAAGAAAACTGAACAACAAAACTTCAAAACCTGTGAAGAAGTCGGGAAATTCAAGGAAGATGCCATATAGGAACTAACCATAGAAGTCAGAAAGGGGCAGGATAAGGTGAATGAAAATCTAGAACACAAAGTTCGAGAAATGAAGACTCAGTATGGTAATCAACTGAAAGAGATAAGTACAAATGTAGAAACATGGATTAAGGGTGTAAACATCTATACTTATGAGACTGATGTGTGGATGCACAATAAAATTTTTCAAGAGTTTCAAGTTGATCGAAATGAGGCTCCGCCTCCTCATCTTGATCCAAATGTCTGTAAGCCTACATTTTCTCCCAGACTTGAACAGCATGAAGTTCCTCTTGAAAATTATTTTGAAGTCTATACTTCTGATCAGCTAGAGATACCTCAGGACCTACCTTTTGAGATGCCAGTGCCTAAGAAGAGAAAATATGGTGATGTTGCTTTAGCCAGCCAATCAATCCCAAGTAAAGAAGCTGTCAAAAGGAAAGAAATGGAATTTGCTGAAATTTTGTGTCCAATCTCCAAGTATTTAATACTAGACACTCTGAATTTAGTTGTGGAACTTCATGATAATAAGGATGATCATTACAGTCAGAAGGAGTGGGAGCTATATGAGAAATCTATGATAAAAAGAAGGATTTATGATCGTGAATATGGCTGCAATAATCCTAATGCTCCTCCTTGTCCTACAAACAACTATCCCAAGCCCTTCAGCTACCAGAAAAGTCAATAATAGAAGAAGGAACGAAAACACCAGCAACAATACAAATGATTTATGATTGTTAATGTTATGGAATTTTGTTGACCTAGACATTTATATGGACAAATTCTCTCTATATATAAAATTTTGAATTTTGATGATCTAATCTCTTAAACTATCATTACATATATTATTTTATTTGTTAGTTAATTCTTTGATTATTTTGATATAATTCACCTTAGTGTAGAGGGTTTTGACTTCTACAAATAGGGAGAGATTGTTGGGTATTATATTCACAATAACCTAGTTTTTTGTGAAGTCACTCTTGAACTTAGTTGAATTAATTATGTATTTGATGTTATTCTTTTGTTGAGTACTTGTAGGTTATTATTGCTAAGTGTATACCAATGTCAGTTTACAACGAGTCACTAAACACAGAACCATGCAATGTAATCCCTCATTGTGTGATCCATGGTGTTGACTCCTGTGTAACCTGTCAATTGGGATGCACTTCATTTTCAAGTACTAAAGCAATGGAAGAAAGTAAGGGTTGTTGTTTTCAACAATGAAGAATCGGTTGTTCAGAGAAAATTTTCTAAGTGTTTTTCTCGATAAGAAGAAGTGAATTTCTCGAGAAGCTTAAGTGTAGTTCTCGAGAAAGCAAAACTATTCTCGAGAAACCTTAAATCTTCTCGGAAAATTCTCAGAAACAATCTCTAAGTGTTTTTCTCGAGAAAGCCCTGAAGAATTCTCGAGAAGACAAGTAAAATTCTCGAGAAAGCCAAGTGGTTCTCGAGAAGTCAAAATTATTTCTTGAGAAGCTAAGTATTTTTCTCGAGACATCAAGTTCTCTCTCGAGAAATCAGTTCTTCAGTTCAAAGATTTTACATAAAGTATTTTCTCGAGAAGGCTATGACCATTTCTCGAGAAACCAAATTATTCTCGAGAAATCATATCTCTTCTTGGGAAATAGAGTTGCAGAAAATTTCTTTTTAATCTATCTGATGGGATTTCGATTTAACCTAAGTATCTCATGATTGGTCCACGTGGATCCTTTCTTAATGATTTCAGACCGTTAGACGATTTTATATATAAAGTATTTTCAAAGGAATCGCAAACCCTAATTATTATAGTATTCAAAATCGCACCGTAATTTCAAGATCAGGATAAGTCACATCATCATTGTCATTCTTCTTTATCGCTCCTCTCTCGATCCAACAATTCCAAGAAGAAAAGATTCGACAATCATAGATTCAAGTTCTTTAAACATCTACTTGATTGTGTCAGGTCCTAAGCTTTACAGATCCAATTTTTCTCGGGATTTCTTCCTCAACTTCTTCACAGAGATTTTTATTTTTCAAGAAGTAAGAACCTTGAAGATTTTAGATCTGAGAGTATAAAGTTTCATTGTTATTGTACAATTATTTTAAATCTTGTAGGAGCTTTGTCTCCGAGTTTATAGGAGCATTGTTCTCCGAGTTTGTAGGAGCTTTGTTCTCCGAGTGTGTAGGAGTTGTTATCTCTGAGTTGTAGGATCGTTGCTCCGAGTTGTAGGATTACTGCAATCTGAGATTTATTGAAGTAGTCAAGGCTAGCCGTGGTGCTAGATAGGCGAGTGGAAAGTGGACGTACTAAAGATTGGGGAACCACTATAAATTCCTTGTGTCGTCTAAGTTATGTTTGGTTATTTTCTGTGTCGATTTCTCTCAAGTTTTTATTCCATAAAAGACCCAGAACTCATATATTCACCCCCTCTAGGTGATTTAGGAAGGCAACTAGATACTTCAGTTGTGATACGGGAGTGGCTTGTGTTGTATACTATAGCAGAAGTAAGGAGCTTCATTGGACTTGCAAGCTACTACAGGCACTTCGCAGAGAATTTTTTGCGAATAGCCTTACCTCTCACTAAACTGACGAGGAAAGATCAGAAGTTTGATTGGACGCCTGAGTGTGCACGAGCTTTTGAGGAGCTAAAGAATCGTTTGACTATGGCTCCTATCGTGAATTAACCATGCAGTATAGACGGCTACGAGATTTATAGTGATGCTTCAGGGAGTGGATTAGGCTGTGTTCTTATTCAGTTCGTAAAGGTTATTGCATTTGGCTCATGCCAGTTGAATGTGCATGAGCAAAATTATCTAGTCCATGACTTGAAGTTGGCAGCCGTGATTTTTGCACTTAAGCTATGGCGTCATTACTTATATGACGTGAAATTTGACATCTCCACAGACCATAAGAGCCTTAAATACTTAATAGATCAGAAGGATCTAAACATGCTGTAACGGAGGTGAATGGAGTTCCTCGGGGAATACACCTTTGAGATACACTATACTCCTGGGAAGGGAAATGTAGTAGCGGGTGCCTTGAGTCGGCGGACTCCGGTAAGGGCAAATTGGTTCCAGAGGCATGATGAGCGTCTGATCAGGGAGTTGGAGGCCTTAGAATTTTCTTGTGTTGACAAGAATTCTACTATAAATACATGCCTTAACTGGCTGGAGGTATAGTATGACCTTTTGGATAGGGTTTGGAAAGCAACGGAACTGAATGAGACTATGAAATGTTATGCAATGGATGGGTCAAATTCCCAATTCTCCATGGAAGATGGCCTTTTGAGAAAAAAAGGTCGTTTGTGCGTCCCGAGTATGGGAAAACTATGGGAGGAGTTGATGTATGAGTCACACTTCATGAAATACTCAATCCACCCAAGGAGCACAAAGACATAGCTCTTTACGTGGAAAAGTGCCAAACTTGTGCCTTAGTAAAAGCTGAATGTCAAAAGTTTGGAGGTTTCCTAAAGTCTTTACCAATTCCAGTGTGGAAGTTCAATGATATCTCTATGGATTTCGTGCATGGGTTTCCGAAATCGCAGAGCGGGAACGATGTCATGTGGGTGATCGTTGACCGATTGACAAAGGTATATCAATTCATACCGAAAAAGAAGGATGATTCAGTGGAAAAACTGGCTAAGTTGTACGTGGATAACATAGTACGATTGCACGGTGTGCCCCATAGCATCATCAGTGACCGAGATGGGCTCTTTAATTCTGCTGATTGGAGGCTAATCCATCAGTTGTTGGGTACTCAATCGAAGTTCAGCACGGCCTTTCATCCACAAACGGATGGTTAGACCGAGAGGACCAACAGAATAATGGAGGATATGCTTCGTATGTGCGCCATGGATTTCAAAAAGAAGTGGGAGGACCATCTCTATATGATCAAGTTTGCCGATAATAATAGTTATCAAGCAATCATTCGGATGGCACCCTTCGAAGCTTTATACGATAGGAAGTGTCGTACTCCTTTATCTTGGGCGGAAACAGGTGATTCAAAGTTATTCAAACATAAAGAGGTCGAATATGCAAATTCGACGATACGTACTATACGAGAGCAGCTATTGGTATCCCAAGATGAGAAGGTAAAGTTCTATAATGCCAAGCATCGAAAGGTGGAGTTTGCGGTTGGCGATTGGGTATATTTGAAGATCAAGCCATTCAAAGGTGTATCTAGGATTCGGTGCTTTAAAAAGTTGAGTCTGAGGTATCTTAGTCCGTTTGAAGTGGTTGAGTGGATTGGAGAAGTTGTCTATCAATTAGCTCTTTCAACAGAGCTAAGTAGTTTGCAGCATGTGTTTCACATATCGGTGATGCAGAGAGCTTTGAAAGAGCCTACGCAAGTAATCACTGATATTCAGGTACCGGTCGATAGTATGCTGACGACGAAGGTTAGACCCATTCGGATCGAGTATACGAAGATCAGGAAACTATGGAACAAAGTAATCGGGATGATCAAAGTCCGTTGGAACAATTGTGGTCATGAAGAACTGACATGGGAGCGTGAGCAAACCATGCGAGAGGAATTCCCCGAGTTATTTTTGTAAATTAATATTGTAAGCTGATGTATTGATTTCCTTTCAATAAATAAAATTTTGGGATGAAATTTCTTAAAGGAGGGGAGAATTATAATGCCGCAAAAATCCAAGGATTGGAAGATAACGCACTACATTAGAGTTAACGCCGGCATTAGCAATGAAATTAAATCGTCTGAGGGCTCGGGAATCTACCTCGCGACGGTTGTAAGCTAATGCATTGCGCTACCACTCAATGCTTTCAATGAATCATAGAGAGGCCTACCGCGTGGCGGTAGTATGCTATCATATGACAATAATACTTAACGCTCTCAATGCCTTTGGCAAAGCATTGAGTGACTACTGCGTGGCGGTAGTGAGCTAACACGCGGCGATAGCTCGAGTTAAAGAACCGCTTGGCGGTAACTCGACGTGCGGGGGTAGCCTGCTACGTGGCAGTAAGGTGGAGTCTATTTTAGACCGATAACACAATGTCAATTAGGCCAAGCGGCAACCGCCTTTGATACCGTGCGGCTATATCCTCCAGATATAAGTTGTACATGAGAATGAATTCTCATTGTTCTTTATCTTAGTTCTTGAGGTTCTTGAGAGCAAGATTTTGGGGCTGAGCCTTGCAAGCTAGGGGAAGGAGATCCTGTGTTCAAATTTAAGAGCTGAGACAATATCTGTGAGGTGGAAAGTGAGGCGATCCATTCCATCTGGATAAAATACTTCACAATGGCTCCAAAACGACCTACGAGGGTAAAGATCTTCCTTCGTGGACAAGTGAATCCCGAATCTCGATTTACATGGTCTGTGTGTTTGATGCGTGTGAAGCCCAACTCTCGATTTAGACAAAGAGTGAGTTTTGTTCGGATTCCACGCGGAGAAAAGGAGGCAAGTGCACCTATTATAAGTAGTACAGGATATTCTGGTGGGAAATATCGAGGTGGTATATTTCCCAGGGCCGGTTGAATATTTCTACTAATTCCGGAGGGACTATTACTTTAGCGAAAATAACTTGTCGGGTTTTAGTTAACTAAAGCGATTATAAAAGAGAGTTATAAAAAATACTTAGAAAAATTCAATGAAGGGTTACCGCTCGGCATCGAATCAGATCGAAATTAAAATGACTCTTAATAATTATAGAACTTAGTTTTCAAATTAATTAAAGGCATCTTGGTCATGGAGGTTGCATAAACATGAGCTCACCTATCTCTATGAATATCACTCACTTGAACATTAAGACTATTTTACCGAACTCTCATCGGACAAAGGATTCCTCTTAATGCCCACATTATGCTAAGAACCCCGCTATTGGGTGGGGAACCCAATCCGATAGAATTACGCTTCTCCTCTCTCGAGGGTACACACACAACTCTTTTTACCCAAGGGTGATCGGTCCAAATGGATGGCCTCTTAGCTAGCTAGCATATGGATAACAGAAATAGAGCCCACACATCGATATGTGGTTCTACTCGTCATATACCCGGGGCAAACCTTAAGCCATTAAATTAAAGTGAGAAAAAGATCCTTTAATTATTTAAAGTGATTTTATATGTCCCAATGCTCTTCGATGTCAGGGTTAAGAATGATTAGCCACTCATTGGTATGGGGACAGCTTATTACTTTGATGAGGCATGAGTTTGAAACTATGCGCTAAATGGTTATAAGAAGAGGACATAAAAATAACGTAACGTTAGGAACAAAAGGCTAAAAAACAAAACTTGCTAACATAGAACTCACACGCACATCGAACCCATAATTAAGAAAAAGCTAAGTTACACAAAAGGAAAACATAATTGAAATTACAAGTCCTTCTCAAATGAGTAGGTAGGAAATTACAAGTCCTACACAAACAAGTAGACGGAAAATTACAAGTCCTACTAGAACGAGTAGGCAGGAAATTACAAGTCCTACTCAAATGAGTAGGCGGGAAATTATAAGTCCTACTCAAACGAGTAGGCAGGAAATTAAAGTGAGTCCTACTCAAATGAGTAGACAGAAATAAATGCACGCATGCACACACTCTACACAATTGAAAGAAAGTAATAAATACTATCTCATACACACACAAACTCTACATAAAATTAAGAAATAAATAAAGAAAACATGAAAAAAAAGCATTAAAAATTATCTCATAGACTCACACACTCTACATAAAATTTGAAAGAGTAAAATGAAACTTATTCTCATACACTCACACACACAAAAAAAGAGAAAGAAAACAAAGCTATCTAAAAATTAAAATAATAACATTTCTACTCCTAATGTTTACCAAAAAGACATAAAAAGAGAAAATAAATGTTAAAGATGGAAAAAGGTTTTCAAATTAAAGCAAAAACAAAGTGTTTCAAAAATTAAAATAATAATTTTTTCATTCTTATAATTTTATAAAAGAGTTAAGAAAAGTGGAAAGAAGTCAAAAAGAACAAAAAGTTTTACAAACACAAAAAAGAAAATAAGTTACAAAAAAAGATAAAAAGATAAAAACCACTTTGAAAACTCTTTTACAAACTCATGAAAATGAATATAAAGCACTAAATAAAATGAAACCTAAACAAAGCTAAGGTACAAGATGATAAAAGCTAGCATAACAACTAAAAAACTATAATAGGAAACCTAGAACAAAATCTAAGTAGAACAAAACTATGAAAGCATAAAAACATAAAATTAAACTCATACACCAGCACACTCATTTTAAAGAGAAAGACAAAGAAAAACAAAGGAAAAAACAGAATAAAGGTGGGGCACTCATATGCATTGCAAGACAACATGAGGAGAAAAAAAACTAACATATTTTATTAAGGAAAAAAGTTGATTACAAAGCTAAAACAAACATAAAGGAGAGGGGAAGAAAATTCTCCTTACATGGCAAGAAGTGCACCCAAGCAGCCCCAAGCAACAAAATTGGCCCAAAAATTTGAACCTTTGGTCATTACAGAAAAGTTTTATTTATAAGCAAAATTTCGGGGGTGACACGCCCTGGTCACGGGCATTACAGGGGGGCGTGTCATGTTGGTGTATTGGAGAAGTCAAAATCCCTGTGACTGGTCAAATTCTGAAAGCTTCTAGAATGGGACACGTGGCAGTCATGGGCGTGCGCCGAATGACACATGCATGTCAGCAAGGTATGACTGGTGAAGGCATCAAGCTGCGAATGAAAGCATCTAGCGGGGATCGACGAACATCGAACGGGATTGACACGGGCGAGTCGAAAAGGTCACGGGCATGTTCCAGGCATTGAGTCGAGTTCGACGAATGTCGAATGCTGACATTGAGTGGAGTTTGACGAACGTCAAACGTCAAGTCAGGATTGACACGGGCGTGTCGGACGGGACACGGGCGTGACTTGTTCTTTTCCTTACAGGCAGCTCTTTTTCATTGGAATCAAAGTAACACGCCCAGGTCACGGGCGTGACTAATTTGACATGGGAGTGTACTTTGAAATTTTGACTTTTTCAGAAAATTTCATGAAATAAAATAAAGCTATGTTAGAAGAGTATGTACAAAAAAGAAAGCATTTTATTGAAGAAAAATAACAAAAAACTACAAAAATAACCTAAAACTACTTATATAGAGTACTGGAAAAATATGAATATTTACAACTTATGAAATACCCTCATTCTTAAGCTTTTGCTATTACAGAGCAAAAGTTGGAGATGAACTTATAAGGAATTAAAAGATATCCTTAATTTAGCTACCGCTTAAATTAATTAAAAGAGAGTTCTAAATAAACATCCGCGGTATAAGAGTTAAGTCCTAAATTATGAAGATCGATGATTTAAATAGAGGAAAAGTTTTGGCCAAAAGACTTCTTGATGTAATCAAATTGAAAACATAAATTGCAATCGTTAGTTTAACAAAAATAAACTGGAATTATAGAAACATTACCTTATAGAAGTTTGTAGGAAATAATGCAATTTAAGAATTTTTCTCTAAAAAAGATTTTATATTAATTCTAGAATCATTGAATATGGCTAAGGGGGTTGTTTTAGTTTATGAAGAGGGATTAGGTTTAGAGGTGAGGTAATTTTTTTCTCAAACCTCTAATGAATTTTTTATATTTGGATGTTCAGGAAAATGAAATTTATTTTCCTTAACATTTTATTTTTTTGAACAACTTCATATCAACCCAATGTATATGTATAGGAGTAATGAATTTTATCCTCTTACTCCGTAACATATAATCTTTTAAAATATTGGATGCCTATGTTTACGAAACAAAATCTTATTCACATTGACATAGGTTCTTTTAAGGATAAAAAGGGTTTTAGGTTTTTCATAAAAGAAAACTAGATTTAAATAAAAACATTTGAGAGAAACTTTGATAAATTGAACGTTCCTGTGTTTCAAAAACCATGAAATAGACATAATTGAAGTCCATGGTTGTTATTTTCTAACATAATACACGTGCATCTATTTTTGATAAATTAGAAGTAGTGCCGAAATGAGTCCCCTATCTTAAGGTTAAGGTATAAAAAATTCTTTAATACTTAACCCCGGATATTTAAATTTATCAATCTCTAATTAATAGACGAATAGTAAACAAAGAATTAATGAAATTCGGTTATAAATAAACTCGCAACAAGATTTTTGGAGAGCTAAAAAGGGTTAAGAATGGTATATTCGATTTATTAGTTTCATAAAAAAAAATTTTGATTTTTAGGGTTATCAACCCTTTTTGTAATTTTGATTATTATCTTTTTTTTAGATTTTTGAACTTATTTCTTTAATATATACATACTAAAGAAAAATGTAAAAATGATATTTTTCAACTCTTTTTTGAGTTTTCTAAAAATTTTTGTGTTTTTAAGTTTTTTTTTCAAATATCTACAAGAGAGGAAAGAGAAATTAGTTACAAAGATGAGAGAGAGAAAGGAAGAGGGGAAAGAGAAAAAAAAATATTTACAAAAATTATTTACAAAGAATATTTACAAAGTAAAAAAAATGGTATTTTGTTTTATAATTTTTTTGTTTATTAACATTTTTGAAGATAAAATAATATTTTTGGATTTTAATTTTTGGTATATTTTTTTGTAATTTTTAATGATTGCAGAATATAGAAGTGCGGGAAAGGAAAACATAAGAACACCCTCATTACTTAATTCCAACATTGTCCCCAATGTTGCAATATAAGTATGTGGAATGAAAGAAAAAAAAGGAAATGTAGTTATGTAAAAAAAATAAAGGGGGGGGGGGGTAGAAGCTTCTCTGGAATGTGTTCAGGGAGGCCCATCTAGAAACCCTACGTAATTAAGACAAATAGCAAACAAAATAAATAAATAGCGAAAAAGGTAGACGTGGGGTGCCTCCCAGAAGCGCTTTGTTTATAGTCGTGTAGCTGACTATTTTGGCAGGGTTATAATGTCGAGGAGGGTTATGGTTTCATTAACACTGATCACTGGATCGCTCGCTATGTATATCTTTAACCGATGACTGTATACTTTAAACGAACCTTTTTTGGAGTGGGAGACGAGTACGGTCCCTTAAGGCCAAACCACTACAACTTTGAAGGGGTCGTACCAACGTGATTTTAGTTTACCCAAAAAAAGTCTAAGACGTGAATTTTAAAGAAGGACAAGATCGCCCTTTTTTAAAAAAAATTGGGGCTTGATTTTTTGATCGTGATAAAACTTAGAACGCTCCTTATAAAACTTGTTGCTCTCGTAAGTGTTTGCATGCCATTCATCGAGATCGTTTAGTTGCAGTTATCTATTTTGAGCAGCTAAGTTAGCGTCGAGGTTTATGAGTTTTAAAGCCCAAAGAACACTACGCTCTAGTTCTACGGGTAAATGGCACGCTTTGCCATAGACAATTTGAAACGACGTACAACCAATTGCGGTTTTGTATGTTGCACGATACACCCATAACTCATCGTAGAGTTTGACGGACCAATCTTTCCGATTAAGTGAAATGGTTTTTTCTAATATACGCTTATTCTCTTAATTTACTACCTCAACTTGACCACTTGTTCGCGAGTGGTAGGGGGTGGCAAGTTTTTGTGTGACTCCATATTTTGCTAATATCTTAGCCATTTGGGCATTACAGAAATGTGTTCCCCTATCGCTCACAATAGCTCGATAGGTGTTGAAGCGAGAAAATAGTTTTTTAAGAAACGTAACGACGACCCGCGCATCATTGGTGGGGAGAGCTTGCGCTTCCGCCTACCTTGATACGTAGCCGATCGCCACTAAAATATAAATATTTTTAAAAGACAGAGGTAGGGGCAAAAAAATCGATGCCCCGCAAATCGAAGACTTCGCACTCTAAAAATAAATTTTGGTGCATCTCATCGCGATAAGAGATGTTACTCGATAGATGGCAGCTATCGCAGGAGTTCACAAAAGTGTGCGTGTCCTTGAAAAGAGTGGGCCAAAAGAAACCCGCTTCCAGCGCCTTCCATGCGGTCTGGTTATCTTGATAATGTCCACCAGCCGGGCCCTCATGGCAGTGCCTAAGTATTTGCGTGCACTCCACACTCGAGACGCATCTTCTGACCGCCTGGTCCGTGCAGATACAAAAATGAAAAGGGTCCTCCCAAAAGAAATTTTTAAGTAAGAAAACAATTTCTTCTTTTGCTGCCTCAAAAGTTCCTTTGGGAGCACCCACGTAACAAAATAGTCCGCGAAATTTGCAAACCAAGACGAGGAAGATGAAATAGTATTTATGGCGAGGAGCCGTTCCTCGGGGAATCTGTCATTTATGTCAAATTCGACGAGCGCTTCAGCACCCGAATTTTCTAAACGAGAGAGGTGATCAGCGGCTAAATTTCCCATGCCCTTCTTATCTCGGATCTCCAAATCAAACTCTTGTAGGAGGAGGATCCATCGAAGAAGGCGAGGCTTCGCATCGGTTTTAGCTAAAAAATATTTTAAGGCGGAGTGGTCGGTAAAAATGATAACATAGCGTTATATACGAGCAAAACTTATCAAATGCAAAAACGACGACTAAAAGTTCCATTTCCGTTGTCATTTAGTTTCCTAGTGCGGAAATGAGCATTTTGTTAGCGTAAAAAATAGGATGAAAATATTTATTTATGTGTTGGACAAGAACAGTACCTACTACACTATCCCTAGAGTTGCACATAATCTCGAATGGAAGGGACCAATCGGGCGCCACTAAAATCGGAGAATTGATAAGTTTTTGTTTAATAAAATTAAATGCGGACTCGCATTCGCTACTAAAGACAAAATTAGATTCCTTTTCCAGGAGGCGAGTAAGCGGCTTTGTTATCTTAGAAAAGACTTGAATAAAGTTCCTATAAAATCCCACGTGGCCTAAGAAACTCCTAATGGATTTCATGTTAGAAGGCAGGGGAAGTTTTTCTATAATTTCTACCTTGGCCTTATCGACCTCCATCCCCTTAGACGAAATCTTATGGCCGAGAACCAAACCTTCTCGAAATATAAAGTTACACTTTTCCCAATTTAAAATGAGATGCGTGTCCTCACATTGCTAGAGGACACGATCTAGATTACGAAGACAGGCCGGGAATAAGCATCCAAAAATAGAGAAGTCAACCATAAAGACTTCCATAATGTCTCCTACCAGCTTGTCAAAGATCGCCAACATACATCTTTGGAATGTAGCTGGCGCATTGCAGAGGTCAAATGGCATTCTGCGGTATGCGAAGGTGCCAAACGGGCAAGTAAAAGTTTTTTTCTCTCGCTCATCGGGAGAAACGGGGATTTGGAAAAACCCAGATAAACCATCAAGTAAACATTAATATGGATGACCGGATAAACGCTCTAGAATTTGGTCTAAAAACAGTAGTGGGAAATGGTCCTTGAGGGTGGCGTCATTTAGTTTTCTATAATGGATGCACACTCGCCAACCCGTAACAGTACGAGTTAGGACGAGCTCGTTATGCTCATTTTCCACTATGGTAAGACCGACCTTCTTGGGAAGGACATGAACGAGACTAACCCACACACTATTTGAAATAGGATAAATAATCCTTGCATCTAATAATGTTATATTTTCGGCTTTAACGATGTCTTTCATGTTTGGATAAAGACATCATTGCGCCTGAATAGTTTTGCGGCAATTATCATTAAGGAAAATCTTATGGGTGCAGAAAGAGGGGTTAATCCCCTTTAGATCAAAAATTTGCCACGCAATTGCGTGGAGATGTTTAAGCAAAACTTCCAATAAATCGAAAGTCTATGAATCACTTAAATACGAATAAATGATAACGGGAAGGGTATCATCTTTTCCCAAAAAAGCGTATTTGAGAGATTTGGGTAGGGGTTTTAATTATAAGCAGGGCGGTTCTTCTATCGAGGTTTTAATTCTAATGTCTTTCAGACCAATTGGTTCAAAAGGAAAATCTATATATTTATCCTCTTCGCAATTAAAATTTTTGAGCTTTAAGAAAAATTGACTCGAAAACAGGAGAAGAACTATCTCCGAAAAAATTATCTAAATTATAAAAAAAATCACTGCTCGATGACGAGTCTTCCATCGAGGGAGAAATAGAGAAAGTAACTTCATCATCTCCCACCCGAAGGAGGAGACGACCATTACTCACGTCAATTAATGCGGAGGAGTAGGCGAGAAAAGGGCGACCGAGTATAATTGGTACATCGGTGTCCTCCTCGATGTCCAAGATGACGAAGTCTACTAGAAAGATAAACTTATCAACTCGGACAAGAACGTCCTCCACCACCCCAACGGGGAACTTAACCGAGCGATCCGCTAGTTAGATACTCATTTTAGTAGGGCCAGAGTGCCCAAACCTAATTTTTAAAAGAGCGAGAATGACATCAAATTTTTGCTTGCGCCTAAATTTGCAAGGGCATATTTTACTAATATATTGCCAAAAAGGCACGGGATAGGAAACTGTCCCGGGTCATTTTTGTTTTGGGGGCAATTTATTAGTAAGAGCTGTCGAGTAGTCTGTGTTGAGAGATATATGTGAAATATTTCCTAATTTTTGTTTATTAGAAAGAAGTGCTTTCAAATATTTCGCATACTTAGGCATCTGCGAGATTGCCTCGCAGAAGGGAACATTAATATGAATTTGTTTTAATAGTAAAATAATTTTTTTTTACTATGCGTCCTTACGCTCACTATCTAACTGATGTGGATACGACAAGGTCTTATTTAAAATAATTGTTTTGTTTAAATATGGATAAGGCGGCGTAATCGAAGAAGGGGAGGAGGGGTCGGAGGAGAAATATGTACTTGCAGATTGATCCATTTTGGATCGACCACCTCCTTACCGCTACGGAGGGTTATAGCGTTGATATTCTCCCAAGGGTTGGGCTCCAGTGCCCCGAGCACGCGCTCGGACATCATTCTCTCCAGTTATCAAACATGTAGTTCAAGGTTTTTTATCGATCCGGTGATGTTCTGGATATTTGACTCGTTGGATGCGATGTATTTATAAAAAATTTCCTCAACCGTAGAAGGTCTCGGAGGAGGAGGCGGGAAAAATATGGGCGGAAAAGAGTTAGGCGGGCGCTGCGCGTTGTTCGCATTATTCCAAGAGAAGTTAGGGTGGTTCCTCCAACCAAGATTATAGTTGTTACTATAAGGGTTGTTGTTGGGTTTAAAGGAAGGACGACCCGAATTTTCCAAGAAGTCTATGAACTCTTTGTCTATGCAAACGTTAGAGGGAATGAAATAAGGCGAAGTGGGGGAGGCAACAGACATCTCCTCCACCTGCTTAGTTATCAATTCAACTTGAAGGGCTAAGTGAGCAGTTGCATCCACTTCAAAAAGGTCGGTCGTCATCTAAAGGCGTCCCCGTGGGATGTTCCACAGGTAGGCGTTCATAGCTATTTCATAAATAAGAGCCTGGGTAGCCTCGGGGGCTTTATTATTTAAAGTGCTCCAGGCAGCCGTCAATCATTTGAAGCGTCTGATAGTTACGCCCGTTATAAAAGATTTGGACATGCAGCCACGCCGGCAGCACATGGTGCGGACACTTGCAGAGGAATTCTTTAAACCTCTCCCAAGTCTCAAATATAGAATTGGGATCGTTCTGCACAAACGAAGAAATATCGGTTTGCAATTTTGCAATTTTTGCGGATGGAAAATACTTCGTTAAGAACCGTTCTGCAAGCTCGGTACTAGTGGTGATACATCCTCGCGGGAGGGAATTCAACCATGCTTTAGCTTTGGACTTTAAGGAAAATGGAAAAAGGTGCAAGCGAATGGCATTATCAGTGACGCCCTTAATTTTAAAAGTATCGCAGATTTCGAGAAAACTAGATAAATGGATGTTCGAGTCCTCATCCGGCAGTCCATCGAATTGCACGGCATTTTGGATCATTTGGATAATGCTAGATTTTATTTCAAAATTATTGTTCGCCACCATCGGGCGAACAATACTCGACCAAGTATCATCTAGGTTCGGCCGGGCATAGTAAGACATTGTACTCTTCGCAGCCACATTTGGGTTAGGGTCGGCCATAACTACGGCAGAGGGTTCTCCGATAGATGCTTCGGGGTCTAAAAAAGGATTTCTACATTCAGATCGAATACGCATAAGGGAGTGTTCGATCTCAGGATTGAAATATAAATTCTCAAAGTCCGAAGGTTGTCCACGGTTCATACACCCTAAAATATATAGCAAATAAAAAAAATTGGGTTTTAAGTAGAGTTTTTAAGTTTTCTTTTTTTTCGGATAATAGATAAAATTAATAGAGTCTGGAATTCAAAATAGCAACATGAAGACTCTCTGTCAACGACGCCAAAAACTTGATGTGTGTGAAGCCTGACTCTTGATTTAGGCGATGAGCGTGCTGGGTTCAGATTATGCACGGCGAAAAGGAGGCAAGTGCACCTATCGCAAGTAGTACAGGATATTCCGGTGGGGAATATCGAGGTCGTATATTTCTCGGGGCCAGTTGACTATTTCTCCTCCTTCCGGAGGGACTATTATTTTACCGAAAATAACTTGTCGGGTTTTAGTTAACTAAAGCGATTATAAAAGAGAGTTGTAAAAAAAGACTTAGAAAATTTCGATGAAGGGTTAACGCTCGATATCGAATCGGATCGAAACTTAAATGACTCTTAATAATTACAGAATTTAGTTTTTAAATTTATTAAAGGCATCTTGGCCATGGAGGTTCCACAAACATGAGCTCACCTATCTCTAGGAATATCGATCACCTGAACACTAAGACTATTCGAACAAACTCTCGTCCGATGAAGGATTCCTCTTAATGCCCGCTTTACGCTAAGAACCCCATTATTGAGTGGGGAACCCAATCTGGTAGAATTATGCTTCTCCTCTCTCGAGGGTATGCATGCAACTCTTTTTACCCAAGGGTGATCGGTCCATATGCACGGCCTCTCGGCTAGCTAGCATATGGATAACAGAAATAGAGCCCACACATCGATATGTGGTTCTACACGTCATATACCCGGGGCAAACAATACGCCCTATATTTAAGTGAGAAAAAGATCCTTTAATTATTTAGAGTGCAATTTTATATGTCCCAATGTTATTCGATGTCGAGGGTTAAGAATGATTAGCCACTCATCGGTATGGGGATGTCTTATAAGTTTGATGAGGGGTGAGTTTGAAACTAAGCGCTAAATGGTTATAAGAAGAGGACATAAAAATAACGTAACGTTAGGAACAAAAAGAGAAAAAAGAACTTGCTAAAATAGAACTCACACGCTCATCGAACCCATAATTAATAAAAAGCTAAGTTACACAAAAGGAAACATAATTGAAATTACAAGTCCCACTCAAACGATTAGGCGGGAAATTACAAGTCCTACTCAAACGAGTAGGCAGGAAATTACAAGTCCCACTCAAACGAGTAGGCGAGAAATTACAAGTCATACTAAAATGAGTAGACGGGAAATTACAAGTCTTACTCAAACGAGTAGGCGGGAAATTAAAGCGAGTCCTACTCAAATGAGTAGGCGGAAATAAATCCACACACACCCACTCTACATAGTTTAAAGAAATCAATAAACACTATCTCATACACATACACTCTACATAAATTAAGAAAGCAATAAAGAAAGCATTAAAAATTATATCATAGACTCACACACTCTACATAAAATTTGAAAGAGTAAAATGAAACTTATTCTCATACACTCACACACACAATAAAAAGAGAAAGAAAACAAAGTTATCTAAAAATTATAATTACAACATTTCTACTCCTAAAGTTTGCCAAAAAGACATAAAAAGAGAAAATAAAAGTTAAAGGAAAAAGGTTTTCAAATTAAAGAAAAAATCAAAGTGTTTAAAAAATTAAAATAACAACTTTATCATTATTATAATTTTATAAAAGAGTTTAAAAAGTGGAAAGAAGTCAAAAAAAACAAAAAGTTTTACAAACACAAAAAAAACTAAGTAAAAAAAGATAAAAATCACTTTGAAAACACTTTTACAAACTCATGAAAATGAATATAAAGCACTAAATAAAACTAAACCTAAACAAAGCTAAGGTACAAGATGATAAAAGCTAGCATAACAACTAAAAAACTATAATAGGAAACCTAGAACCAAAGCAAAGTAAAAAAAACTATGAAAACATAAAAACATAAAATTAAACTCATACACCCACGCACGCATTTTAAAGAGAAAGACAAAGAAAAATAAAGGATATAAAGAGAATAAAGATGGGGACTCATATGCATTCCAAGACAACATGAGGAGAAAAAAACTAACATATTTTATTATGGAAAAAAGTTGATTACAAAGCTAAAACAAACATAAAAGGGAAGGGGAGAACATTTTCCTTACATGGCAAGAAGTGCACCCAAGGAGCCTATAAACAACAAAATTGGCCCAAAAATTTGACCCTTGGTCATTACAGAAAAGTTCTATTTATAAGCAATATTTTGGGGGTGACACGCCCTGGTCACGGGCGTGACTTGGGTGCATGTCAAGCTGGTGTATTAGAGAAGTAAAAATCCAGGCGACTGGTCGAATTTTTGAAGATTCTAGAACGGGACACGTGGCGGTCACGGGCGTGAACCGAATGACACGGGCGTGTCAGCAAGGTATGACTGCTGAAGGCGTCAAGAGGTGAATGAAAGCGTCGAGCGGCGATCGACGAACGTCAAACGGTATTGACACGGGCGTGTCGAAAAGGTCATGGGCATGTTCCAGGCGTCGAGTCAAGTTCGGTGAATGTCGAATGTTGGCGTTGAGTGTTAACTAGAATTGAGTGTTAACTGGCGTTGAGTCGAGTTCGATGAATGTCGAATGTTGGCGTTGAGTGGAGTTCGACGAACGTCGAGTCAGGATTGACACAGGCGTGTCGGATGGGACACAGGCGTGATATGTTCTTTTCTTTACAGGCAGTGCTTTTTGACTAGAATCAAAGTAAAACACGCCCAGGTCACGGGCGTGACCAATTTGACATGGGCATGTACTTTGAATTTTTGAATTTTTCTGAAAAATTCAAGGAAATAAAATAAAGCTATATTAGAAGAGTATGCACAAAAAAGGAAGCATTCTATTGAAGAAAAATAACAAAAAACTACAAAAATAACCTAAAACTACTTATATAAAGTACTGAAAAATATGAATATTTACAACTTATCAGGGTTGAACCTGCGAAATGAGAGTAGCAGGAAGTACTGCATGTGTGCTCTATGAAACTACCCAGAAAATACCACAGTTTGCATAACTGTTGGATATCGCTGAGCAATAGAGAGTATCGTCGGCGATAGCTCCTGGTGAGCTCTGATTGACATGAAAGTCCAGTGTTTCTAACACTGCAGGATGCTGCAGGGTTTTCTGGATAGATGTTCCAATTATTATTGAGGTTGGATATGGACGAGAAATACTGTCACTAACACCAAGCATTAGTGACTATCGTTGACGATAGTTCCCAGATAAGAATATGCTAGCGCAGCCTATCTCATGGAGACCTTGGGGTTAGTAGGTGAGATGTGTGACTTGGTGTCCAGCTTTGGTGGCCATGAGATTTATTGTATATAACATTGGTTATGTTTTGATTATGGGAAAGGGCAGGCCAACCCGCATCGTGTCTATTTTCCATGAAGGCTTCGACTTTCGGTAATGGCTTGGAGATTTGAGCAATGGGAAAGGGCTGAGTTGTACCCGCTCGATGTCGATAGGTTATATAGACCTAAAGTACATGGGAGTTACTGGTGGCAAAAGAGAGAGAGAGAGTAATTCTTAGGCTGTAAGCCGAAAAGACTAGAATGCTCATAAATTGACTGTCAAGTCCGGGACCTCTTGACGGTGGTGGGACTAAGCATTGTCAGTACACCGAGAAGGTGCCCTGAGTGCACAGAACATTTGGCAGTGATGTAAATGTTTGTGATATATTGAAGGGTGCTTAAGTGTACCTTCTTGTGATATACATGTATGAATGTTATGCTTGTAGGGAAGGAATATCGCTGCCCCAAGAATGGGGTAGGGTCATTATAAATTGGTCAGCTAAAGCTGACAATTTCCTTGTTTGCCACCTTCGTGGTGGATTGACCATGTGCAGGTGCTGGAGAGCCGAGCGGGAAGTAGCGGGCAGATGCCCTTGATGTTATGCCAGCCCTTGAAGGACAATCGAATGCTTTTATTATTTTCATGTGTGGCCGGTTGCACGCCGATGTTTGTAATCCATACTTTTGAAGTATAACTGTAAGGCCTTAAGGCTGTAACATTTTGTGTATTTTGTAGACATTCATGATATTTATATAGTGGACATTCGTGTGTAATTGAGTTCAAAAATTAACCCTTAAAGCTTCCGCTAGAATGCTCTGAGTTAGGATTCATGTAGTTTTGATATTAATACGTAACTCCACCGACTGTTTGTGGAATATGGCATGGGCCCCCGACTGGACCCTCTGTTATATTCTATGTGATGGACGGAGGTGTTATATCATGCATCTAAGAGATCATCCAAGACACTAGATAATTTTTGATGCAAAACAAGGAGTGGTGACAAGAAGCAAGACCATTAATACAACTTTGTATTTTAGTTTCCTGTCACAGGCTGAGCCCAAGAGATTTGAAGAGGCAAACATAGATCAGTTTTGGATTGTAGTATGCAATAGGAATTGAACCATTTTAAAAGATCCAAGGTTTGGAAGCTGGTTCCCAGACCAAAATGACATAATGTCATTGGAGTCAAGTGGATTTACAGGAATAAACTTAATGAAAATGGCATTATAATCAAGAACAAGGCTAGACTAATAGCTAAGGGGTACAGAAAAGAAGAAGGTATTTATTTTGATCAAACCTTTGCCCATGTAGCAAGATTGGAAGCCATCAGAATCTTCCTTGCATATGCTTCATACAAAGGGTTTAATGTCTATAATATGGATGTGAAGTCATCCTTCTTGAATGTTGACTTAAAGAAAGAAGTCTATGTTGAGCAGCCTCCAGGTTTTGTTTTTCCTAACTCACCTTATTCGGTTTATAGACTTAGGAAAGCTCTATATAGGATGAAGCAAGCCCCTAGAGCATGGTATGAGACATTTTCTAGCTTCCATATTGAGAACAAATTCTCAAGGGTGAAGATAGACAAGAGCCTATTCCTAAGGGAATCTAAGGTCAAGATCATCCTAGTCCAGATTTATGTAGATGACATAATCTTTGGATCTACTGATGACAACTTTTGCAGGACGTTTGCCAAACTTATGCAAGTGAAGTTTGAGATGAGTAGTATGGGTGACTTAAGTTCTTCTTGGGCTTCCAAGTAAGACAAACTGAAGATGGATTATCCATATCCTGTCTAAGTTCACCAAGGAGTTGATCCAAAAGTTTGGTATGGAGAATTCCTCTACCAAGAAAACTCCCATGGGGTCAAGTATGCCTATAGGCAATGATGAGGCAGGGAAACCTGTTGATGAAACTTTGTATAGAGGGATAATTAGCTCCCTTCTATATCTTACTACAAGTATGCCAGACATCATGTATGCTACATTTGCTTGTGCTAGGTATCAGGCAAGCCCTAAAAAATATCACTACTCTGCTACTAAGAGGATTTTGAGGTAACTTAAGGGCAAACCCGATATTGGCCTATGGTACCCTAGAAATAGGGAATTTGAACTAACAAGCTATTCAAATGCATATTTTGCAGGCTGCAAAGAGGATATGAAGAGCACTTCAGGCACATGTTTGTTCTTGGGAGGAATACTAGTGTCTTAGAGCAGCAAGAAGCAGACCGGTGTTGCAATCTCAACAGCTAAGTTAGAGTACATCTCAGCAGGTAGCTGATGTGCACAGTTGTTATGGATCCAACATCTGCTCCAAGACTATAACCTCAAGATTAGTAGAACTCCTTTGTACTATGATTCTACTAGTGCAATCTCAATTGCTAGGAATCCTATCTCTAATAACAGGACTAAGCATATTGAGAATAGGTATCATTTCATTAGGTAGCATGTGGAATGTGATGATATCAGTCTTGAGTTTGTCCCTACAAACAAGCAAGTGGCTGACATATTCACTAAGCCACTCGATGAAGCAAAGTTCCACACCTTCAAGTTCGAGTTGGGTATGTTGAACTTGGTATAGCTTCAATTGCTCCTTGTGTTGCTTTTGTTGCTGGTTGTACTACTTTTTGTAGGTTGAAAAGACCTTCAAAGGTATGAAGATTTTTCAATTAGTTCAAGTGTTATCTAGACTGGAATAGCCTAAAGTGTCTACCAATAAGGATGATAAAAGATGCTTTAGTTGAGGGGGAGCAAGTCCAGCACTTGCAAGGATAGATCCAGCTTCCTGTAGAGAAGGAGCAAGCAACTATAACAATTGATTATCTGAACTCAAAAAGGGAGAGAAGATAATCAGAGGCCAACACCTCCCTGACTATTTATAGAAGTCAAAAAGGGGGAGGAGAAGGAAATGATCAAGGCTATGTAGCAGCAAAATATGGGGAGTAGGAAGTGATGATGATCACCCTACAGGCAAGGAAAGTGTAGTAACCTATAACTTGATACTCTTGTTCTATTGTTATAAGTTTTCAAATTTAATGTTTTATTGTTGCATATATTAGTGTATATCATTGAATCAGAATTTTGTTTGAGGGTTTTTAATTCTTCAAATAGGGAGGATTATTGGGTCCATTGCTCACAATGTCCCATATTTGTAGAAGTCAAACAAGTTAATGGTATACACATAGTTGTATTTGATGTTTGGTCAAGTTCATGCATGCAGGTTGGTCCTTGTCATGTTGATTGGACAGGTATTCCAAGTGGTAGTGACAGGTGGTCACATGGTTGAGAAGTTGAGAGACAGAGATCTGTCTAAATCCACAGGCATTGAGTGAAGCTAGTTCACTCAATGCCAGATATCAAAGAAGAATGCTGGAAAGGTAGAAAATCTCCTAAGTCCACGGGCATTGAGTGAAGCCAGTTCACTCAACGCCAGATGGCAAAAAGCACTGAGTATGGTGTGGACAGTAAAATCCCAACTATCTGCAAAGCAATTCTGCGGCTAAGTCCACAAGCGTTGAGTGAAGGCAGCTCACTCAATGACATATATCAAAAGGCATCGAGTATAGCTGAGTCTGTCAAAACTTCAGCATTGGCAAGGAAGAAAATGTGACTAAGTCCATAAGTGTTGAGTGAAGCCAGTTCACTCAACGCCATATACCAAGAAGCGTTGAGACAAGCTCACGCAGTCAAATCTTAAAGAAGAAAAATATAAAAATATGTCTAAGTATAAAAGCGTTGAATGAGAAAGACTCACTCAACGCTCTCAGTGCTTCCATATCAGAATTACTAGCAAAGTGTTTTGGCATTGAGTCAAGCTTACTCAATCAATGCCTAGTGATAGAAAATCTATCTAAGTGTTTTGGCATTGAGTCAAGCTTATTCACTCAACACCTAGTGACAGAAAATCTATCTAAGTGTTTTGGCATTGAGTCAAGCTTACCCACTCAACGCCTAGTGACGAAAAATTTGTTTAAGTGTTTTGGTGTTGAGTGAAGGTTGCTCACTCAACGGCTATACTAAAAGTGTTTTAATTTGACTAAGTCCACTAGTGTTGATGTCATCGAAGTTCAAAATGTTGTGGTATGGCTACAGTATGCGACAAACGGTTCCGCAGACCTACTGTTCGACTATTACTTCTAAATCAAGTTACAGCCAACAACTACAAGTGGTCCCCACTATTTCTTGGAGTTGTTAATTGGCAGAATATAAAAGGTACATGATCGAGGGATAGAACTTAACTTTTAGGTTTTATTTATTTCGAAAAGTTTTTGGATGAACTTCATCTTCATCGCCATTATTGTCGTGCTTGAAGCAAGAAGTTGAATCAACTGAACTAAAAGTTCCTCAAGCAACCGAACTAAAAGTTCCTCAAGTTAGCTGTAGCTATTTTCATCAGTTATAGCAAGTTTAGAAAAGTTTTTTTTGAGAAAGAAGAAGAAGCAGAGACTTCAATTTTTTGTAGTCAAGGTCAGCTGTTTGAAGAAGAAAAAGAACTGTCTACTCCTTTTTCTTCAACAACAAGTTCAGAGACTTTTGTTTCTTGAGATAATTCCAGCACAAGCAGCAGTCTACTAAAGATTTAATTTTCTTATTGCTGAGAAGAAGGTAGGGCTGAGGTAAACTAAGTCCAGGAAGACGGGCACGGAGAAATTTCTCTGGTTTCAAATTAACCACGTCAACAAACCAAACTTTCTTTCTGTGGGATCCATTCTTGGATCTGAGCTATTGGATCCTTTTGGATCTGAGTGCAAGCTAGTGTTATAAAGGCTAAGTGTAGGATCAGTTATTGATCTGAGGTAGGATCCATGTATGTTTAAAAGTGTAGGGCCTGTGTGCTTGAGGTAGGAGAGTGTTACTCTCTTAGTTGTAGGGCTAACCTCCAGACCCTGAGATGTAGGACTTGGGTTCAAGTTTGAGGTAGGTGATCCTTTGATCACTGAGTTATAGGAGCAAGCTTGCTCTGAGGTAGGGCTTTTTTCCTGAGCTATAGGTCTTGGAGGAGACTAAGAGATCCTGAGGGATCTATGTTGTAAGCTCTAAGGAGACGAGTTTTGGAGAAGGGGCCTTGTCTAACAAGCTGTTAGAAAGGTGAGGGATAGTGGACATACCTATAATCTTAAGAACCACTATAAATATTACGTGTGCTTTTGTGGATTGTCTTGAAAGCAAGCTAACCTAGCTAACTCACAACACAACGATTTAAAGAAAATCTTAAAAGAGTAGAAAACCTTTTCACCCCCCCCCCTCTAGGTGCTTAGCTACCTTGGAATTAAATACTTTCAACCATGTCACCAAGGGTGTAAACTATCTAGATGTACAACTAACAAAGACCAGCACCTCCCTGACTAAGATTACATCTAAAGAAGTCATAAAGGGGGGAAAGCAATGATAAAGGCAAACACTGAACATGATGTGTGGATTACTAATGTAATTAGAGGATCAATAGGTCTTGAGCCACACCAATATGAAATTACCAGTGAAGATCTGTATGGTGCTTAGTATGGTGCTGATCAGACTGGTAGCCAATATACTGATTAGAGTGGTGCTCATTGGGCTGAACCTTCAACTGCTTATGAATTCCTATATTCAGCCCCACTATTGATCTGATAGTCAGGGCCAAAGGCAAGTCTATTATAGAAGAAGAGGAATAAGTAAGGCTCAGCAAGAAAAGATACAGAGAATACATGGATATTAGGCTTGACTTTTAGAAGTGGAGTCCTCAATCAAGGACCATCATCTTGTCTGTCTGGGATCAAATTTAAGACCACAAAATGGACGGGGGAAAGCTATACAGCTCCCTATAATAGGCTAAGCTTGAGAGGAGTGAGGAGCTGAGAAGAAAGTTCATAAGGGACAAAAATTCAGGGGCAGTGCCACCAGATGCTGTGGAGCCCATCAAATATTTCCCCAAACCATACAGTTACTTTGAATGATAGAGGGAAAAGAAAAAGGACAATAAAGGAAAAGAACAGGATGCAAAGAAACCCAACAGGGGGATTGTGATTAAGGAACCTGAAACTTGAGATGTTTCTTTCTTTGCTTAAGGGGTTGTAGGAATATGAATATTTTGTATTAAGCACACAGTCTGTTTATGAACATTTCCTAAAATAAAAAACTTATTTCTGTGTGTTTAAATCTTATGGATTTCACTTACATATTATTGATTTCGTATTCTGAAATGTTTATCTTCTTAATTAAGTTAGTGTATATAAATGACTAAGGTTCTGACTTCTTCAAATAGGGGGAGATTATTGGGTCCATTGATCACAATGTCCTAGATTTGAAGAAGGCCCACAAGTCAATGGTATACACATGAATTTATTTGATGCATGGACTTAGTTAATTGTATGCAGGTTATTCTCTGTTGAACTGATTTGACAGGTTATTAAAGTCACAATGTCAAATGGACTCATGATAGGATACTGGCAAAGCAGAAATCTGGTTGATTCCAGAAGCATTGAGTGAAGGCAGTTCACTCAATGCCAAGAGGGTAAAAGTATCGCTGATGCTTAGGCAATCAAAGACTCAGTATTATGAAAGCATAAATCTGGTTAAGTGCGGAAGCATTGAGTGAAGGCAGTTAACTCAATGCCTAGAATCAAAAGTGAAAGATCTTATTTTCAAGGTAGCTAGAACCTAGAGAGGGTGAATTGGTCTGCTTAGGTCTTTTGATAGTCTTTTTAAATCACTTGTTTATTTCTTTTAGCTTTCATCTTAGAGTGATATAGAGCTTGTCCTTAGCACCTGCAATTAAGAAAATAAAAGAAAACACAGAAAAGCACACAAGTGTTTTATAGTGGTTCCCTAAAATTATGGGTACATCTACTCTCCTACCATCTTACTAACTTCATGTTAGTCAAGGCACTTCTCCAAACCAATGCTCCAAGGAGCTTACACCTCAGATCTCTCAGGATCTCTCAGTCTCCTCCAAGACTTACACCTCAGCCACAAATGCCTATACTCAGTGATACAAGTATCACCTACCTCAGGCACTTATGCCCTACCACTCAGGCTATGAAGGATAGCCCTACCTCAGAGCAAGCTTATGCCTACAACTAAGAGAGATGCACTCTTTTACAGTTCATCCAAAACTGCCCTACTTCTTAGTGAGTTAAACTCACCTACCTCAGAGAGCGGCACTCTCCTATAGCTCAGACAAATTTGCCCTACTTATGACCCAAAGGTCCAACAGCTCTGATCTAGAAGGATCCTACAAAAAGAAATAGTTTAATTAACTTTGACACAAGAGAAATTTCTTTGTGTCAATCACTTGAGCAGAAAACTTTCTTCTCCAACTCTCCTCATAGTAAGGAAAGAACTTGCTAAAGGAACTCAGAAGATAACTTCTGAACTTGTTGCTGAAGGCTAAAGATCTTTTGATCTTGAGTCTTCAAATAGCTCACTGAACCTGCTAGAGGGTGAAGGTTCTTTTTCTTCAGAACTAATTCTGAATCTGTTGTGGCAGATGGAGACTTGCATAACTAACTGAACTTTTCTTGCCTGAGAGCTTCAAGATTTTCACAAGCAGCAATGACGAAGAAGATGAAGATGGTTGCTCTCCTTTTTGAATATTGTATTCCCTAAAAGTTATCTGTCTTGGCCCTATATCTTGATTTTGTAGTTCGCCGATCAACGTCTCTTAGAGATCGGTGGGCCCCACCTGCAGCTTCCAGCTGCGCCTTGATTTAACAGAAGAAGACATACAGTAGCTTCACGACAAGTTTTATCGTGTAGTGTAGCTTCCCCGTGTCTTAGTTGACCTTAGTTGACCTTGTCGATTTTTCTGACATCAGCACCTGTGGACTTTGCCAAAATCAAGCATCAGATATTAAGCGTTGAGTGAGTAAGCATAACTAAACGCCAAACCACTAACATAGTTTTACTGTCTCTTGGCGTTGAGTGAGTAACCTTCACACAATGCCAAACTACTTAAATATAAATTTTGTTTCTAGGCATTGAGAGATTAAGCTTCACTCAACGCCAACTTGATTTATCAGCTTTCTGCTGCTTGGCGTTGAGTGAGTAAGCATCACTCAATGCCAAACCCCTTAGTTAAAATTTTGTCTTCACTAGGCATTGACAGTGTTGAGTCAGTAACCTCCACTCAACGCTTTTTGCCTTGACCAAATTTCTGCTTCTTCAACAACTTAAGTATTGAGAGTGTTAAGTGAGCACGCCTCACTCAACACTTTCTGCCTTTGCCTATTTTCTGTGTTTAATAAGCATTGGGCTTAGACTGTCTTTCTGAGTTCGATGAATGGTGAACTAAGCTCGATGAACTTTGAACTTCTATTCGACGAAATCTCAACTGAGGTCGACGAACTCAATACTCAAGCTCTGAACTTAGCTCGATGAAATATGAGCTGAGCTCGACGAACTCAGAACTCAAGCTCTGAACTTAGCTCGGCGAAATGTGAGTTGAGCTCAAAGAACTCTAAACTTAGTTCTACGAACTCTTAACTTAGTTCGACGAATTTGAACATTGTTCAACTAGTTCAACTTACAGCCTTTTTGTTGTATGGTGTTGAGTGTGTATTTATCACTCAACGCCAAAATACTTAGCCAAATTTCTCTTTAGTAGCATGGCGTTGAGTAAGTTGACTTCACTCAATGCCTGTTGACTTAGTCACATTTCAGCTCATTTCAACTTAGGCTATGACAGTATAGGCTATACTCAGCGCTATAAGTCATCTGGCATTGAGTGATGTTCCTTTACTCAATGCCTGTGGACCTTAGACAAGTTTCTGTCATTCTACACCCTTGGTAGGTGTTTACCTGACTTAGCCACTTAGGCTACCTGACCTATTATAGTCGTCTGCTGATATGTGTATATCATTGATAAGATTGACTTCACTCAAATCCAGGACATTATGGGCAATGGACCCAACAATCTCCCCTTATTTGAGGAAGTCAAAACTCTTAAGCAAAGTCAATGATATACACATAACCATGCAGCACAAGGCATAATAAAATAAAACTAAATAATTGAGTGGTGATCTATAATTACCTCACTTCCCTGCTCGCATAATGGAACATTAATGCATCTGTCATCTGCTTCCCTAGAATTGTTACTGCCTTGCTGTTGCCTTGCTTATCTGATCATCTTATCCTCTCCCCCTTTTTGACTGTAGCAAATAGTTGGTAGGATGCACCTGATCAACTGATCATCTTATCACCTGCTCCCCCTTAATTAGGTAGTAGTGAAATGTTGGAATTGTGCTGGACTTGCTCACCCTCAATTAGAGAATCTTCGTTTCTTTAAAGGACCATCCTATCTGCATAATGCCAAATTTTTTGCAACAAGATGAGGAGCAACAGAAGCTATACTTATTTTAATATACCAAACTCAAATTTGAAGGTGTTAAACTTGGCTTCATCTAGTTGCTTAGTGAAGATGTCAGCCACTTGCTTGTCTGTTGGGACAAACTCAAGGGTAATGTCTTCACATTCCATATGCTCCCTAATGAAATGATATATAATCTCTATGTGCTTAGTCCTGCTATGGGAGACAGGATTCCTAGCAATAGAGATTGCACTAGTAGAATCACAGAATAAAGGAGTTCTATTTATCTGGAGGTCGTAGTCTTGAAGTTGGTGCTAGATCCACAGTAACTGAGCACAGTAGCTTCCTGCTGAGATGTACTCTGACTCTGCAGTTGATATTGCCATACTGGTTTGTTTCTTGCTGCTCCAAGATACTAGTCTCCCTCCCAAGAACTAACAGGTGCTAGATGTGCTCTTCTTGTCCTCTTTGCAACCTGCAAAATCTGCATCTGAATGGCCAGTTAGTTCGAACTCTCCATTCTTAGGGTACCAAAGGTCAAGATCTAGAGGTCCCTTAAGAAACCTCAAGATTCTCTTAGCTGCAGAGTAGTGAGATTCTTTAGGGAAAGCCTGATACCTAGCATAAACACATGTAGAATACATGATGTCTGGCCTACATGCAGTCAGATATAGAAGGGATCTAATTATCCTTCTATACAAAGTTTCATCAACAGGTTTCCCTACTTCATCTTTGCCTATAGGCATACTTGACCCCGTGGGAGTTCTCATGGTGGAGGAATTCTCCATGCCAAATTTCGTGATTAACTCCCTAGTAAACTTAGACTGGGATATGAACAAGCCATCATCAAGTCTGTCTTACTTTGAGGCTCAAGAAGAACTTAAGTTCACCCATATTGCTCATCTCAAACTTCCCCTGCATAAGTTTAGCAAACTTTTTGCAGAGGTTGTCATCAGTAGATCCAAAGATGATGTCATCTACATAGATCTGGACTAGGATGATCTTCCCTTAGATTTCCTTAGGAATAGGGTCTTGTCTATTTTCCCCCTTGAAAATTTGTTCTCAATGAGGAAACTAGACAATGTCTCATACCATGCTCTAAGGGCTTGCTTCAGCCCATATAGAGTTTTCCTATGTCTATAAAAAAATCAGGTGAGTTAGGAACTACAAAAACTAGAAACTGCTCAACATAGACTTCTTCTTTTAAATCACCATTTAGGAAGGCTGACTTCACATCCATTTGGTAGACCTTGAATCCCTTGTGTGTTGCATATACAAGTAATAATATTATAGCCTACAATCTTGCTACAGGGGAAAAGGTTTGATCAAAATAAATCCCTTCTTGCTTGTGACCCTTAGCTACTAGTCTGGTCTTGTTCTTAATTATAATATCATTTTCATCAAGCTTGTTTTTGTAGATCCAGTTGACTCCAATGACATTATGACCATGAGGTCTAAAAACCAGCTTCCAAACCTTGTACCTCCTGAACTGGTTCAGTTCCTCCAGTATAGCTCCAATCTAGTGCTTGTCTATGTTTGCTTATTCAAACTTCTTGGGCTCCACTTGGGACAGAAAGCTTGAATACATGGACGTGTTCTGACTTCAGCTCCTTGTCATTACTCCATGACTTGCCTCACCAATGATCTGGTGTGCTGGATGATCTCTCATATGTCTGACTGCAGGTGGTAGTCTTCTTTCAGCAATAGGGGTATAACACCCCAATACGTCACATAACATAAAGAAGTAGGTCTGGCCGGGGCCCGATGCCATAAACCATGGACAGACCTATGGGTTACTCATTGAAACCAATCAACCAATCACAACGTCCAACACAGAGGATCTAGCGGAAGTAATTTATGAAGTTCCAAAGAATAAAGAACCCAGCCAAGGTATGAATGTCCACTACTCAAACCAACAGGAATGTAAAATACACAAGTACTGGCCTTATGGCCTTACAATTGTTTGCTTAAATATAAGTTTCTTCCAAACATCGGCACGCAGGCTGGTCATACATGAGAATACAAGAAAACACTCAAAATTAGGCCTTCGAGGGCCGACTCAGCAACTTGGGCTTTAGCTCGCTATTTTCCGCTCGGCTCCGCAGCACCAGCAAGCAACAATCCACCGCATGGTGGCAAACCAAAGCAACGGTCAGCCATGCTGACCAAATTATAATGACTCTGCCCCCAACTCGGGGCAGCGATGCTCTTTCCCTGCACTTTGTTAGCATAACCAAGCAGTATAGTGTAAACACACTTCAACATAGGCGTAGGCACGCACGGCCACACACTCCGTTCACTCAGGTAACATTCTCGGCGATCCGGCCAACGTCATGTCAATTTAAGCCATAGACGTTTCAATCTCACCACCACCCCTTGGACGGCCAACCTTATGAGCATTTTGTCTTCCTAGCATGGGTCACGTCAATTTAAGTCATAGACCGCCAAAGACCCTCATCTATGTCAACGGTTCAACCTAACGACATAGAGCAGGTACGGATTTCGCCTAACCCGTGCTCATACCACAACGTCAATTTAAGACATATGCGCGGGTCCAGACTGCCCGAGTCCTGTTTCCATCACACAGTTCACATAACCCAGTTATGTTCAAGTTGGCTCCCCGGCCACCATGTTGGCAAAACAACATGTTTGCCTAGTTTTCTGGGTGCACCTTGGAGTTAGTCCCCAAGGCTCCCTGTTGCAATCTACCTCGTATAAAACCCGAAAAACAAACATTCGCACAGAGTCTTCTCCGGCCATAAATGCAATACAACATCACCGATCCAAACAAACTTGTCCGGGTAGGCTTCACACATCATGCCTATGTCCATTCTCATAGCAGACTCTATACAAGGGGGACTTTACATATCTACCCCAAGGAACGCCACAAACTCACCGCACACTCGCGAGAGAGGGCTTCCTATGCAAAGGAAAATAGGACTTCACATGTCTTAGGATGAGAATCGTTACACTAGCATTTTTCCTCGCACCATGGAAATCTTTTCGGATGAAAAGCACCGCAATCTCCTTGTCTCCATAGATCTGAAGTTGGCTCGCAATTTGGAGTTCCGAAACTTCGCCGGTGACCGGATCTAGCCCTCCTTCTTCCTCCTTCCTTTCTCCTCTCTCTAGGATTTAGAAAGAGAGTGAATCCAAGATTATGAGGGCTTTACACCCCTGAACCGGCCTTAACCCTAATGTGGGAAGAGCCTGAACCATCAGATCCAAAAACAAGGAAACGAACGGCTGTGATTCAGCCAAAAATTCCAAAACCTGGGCCGGACACGGCTTTCGACATGCCTGTGTCCAAGGCCATATCACTCATTCACCGTCAAAATCGTCGCGCCCCAAAAAGAACACGGGCACTCGACACGCCCGTGTTAAGGTTGACACGCCCGTGTCATCCAGTATATGCCCGTGTCACTGGGCGTGTTCCTCCAACGACATAGGTCCAAAACAACCAGAGCACGACACGGCCATGTGACACGCCCGTGTCACATGCCGTGTGCTAGACATGCCCCGGGACATGCCCGTGTCCCAGGACGTGTAGCTGTCTTAGCACAACTCGCCAAACGACCCGAGCAGAACATGAGTATTCGACACGCCCGTGTCGGACCCGAACACGCCTGGGCTCAGGACGGGCACCCTCACTCAACGATCGTTGAGAGAAAGGCTTTTAGTGACTAACACGCCCTTTGACACGCCCGTGTCCCAGGCCGTGTTCACACCCCGACGACCGTTGACTCCAAAATCGTCGACCACGCGACCAACGCCGAACCCAAGCATGACACGCCCTGGGACACACCCGTGTCCCAGGCCGTATCACCTCTAACAAATCCCAGATTTGGCTCAAAATGCCACCTGTCACCCTTTTGAGTTTCGGGGCATTATAACTCTCTCCCTCTTAAAAGAATTTCGTCCACGAAATTACCAAAGGAAAAGAAAACAGAAAACCAAAAGCAGTACCTGAGTGAAATAACTCTGGGTACTCCTCCAGCATGGTTTGTTCCCATTCCCAAGAGAGCTCCTCCCGACCGCAATTGTCCCACCGGACCTTGACCATCCTGATCTCCTTGTTACGGAGTCGCTTAACTTCAAAGTCTTCAATACGAACGGGCTTGACCCTAGTCATCAACCCTTCGTCCACAGGCACTTGATCAACTATTATCACCTGCGAAGGCTCTTGCACCACCTTCCGCAACACTGAAATGTGGAATACATCGTGTAGACCACTCAACTCTATTGATAGCCTTCAGAAGATAAGCCGCTTCGCCGATTCTCTCTGGAATCTCAAATGGTCCAAGGTACCTCGGGCTCAGATTCTTCAAGCGTCGTACCCTTGAAAAACCCTTGAACGACTTTATCTTCAAGTACACCAAATCGCCAACCGCGAACTCCACGTTCCAATGCTTGGCATTGTAGTACTTAGCTTGTCTATCCTGAGCGATCAACAAGTGCTCTCGAATAGTCCGCACAAAAGAAGTAGCATTCTCCACCTCCTGCTTTTTATACAACCTTGCCTCACCCGTTTCTAGCCATGATAACGGCATGTGGTACCTCTTACCATATAGGGCCTCGAAGGGCGCCATTTGAATACTCGTCTGGTAGCTATTGTTGTACGCAAACTCCACCAAATACATGTGGTCTTCACAATGCTTTCCGAAGTCTAGAACACACATACAAAGCATGTCCTCAATAGTTCTGTTGACCCTCTCGGCCTGCCCATCCGTCTGCAGATGGAAGGCTGTGCTAAACTTCAATTTAGTCCCCAGCATTTACTACAACAACCTCAAATCATTGGACGTAAAATGCCCATCTCGATCACTCACAATGATGTGGGGCACATCGTGCAGTCTGACTATATTATCCACATACAGATTCGCCAGTCTCTCTACTGAATCATCCTTCCTATGCGAAACGAAGTGCGGCACTTTTGTTAACCGGTCTACGATCACCCAGATGGCGTCGTTTCCCTTCTATGACCTTGGCAAGCCATGCACAAAGTCCATCGAAAGGTCGTCGAACTTCCACTCCGGAATAGGTAAGGATTTCAAGAATCCCCCTGGCTTTTGGCACTCAGCCTTTACTAAGGCGCATGTTTGACATTTAGCCATAAATAGTGCCACATCCTTCTTGAGCCATGGCCACCAAAACAACTTCTTTAGGTCCCGGTACATCTTCGTGCTCCCTGGTTGGATTGAGTACTTGGTATGATGAGCCTCGTACATCAACTCTGCCCCTAGATTTCCCCCATTTGGGATGCACAAACGATTGCCCTTCCTTAGTATCCCATCCTCACCTAAAC
Organism: Platanthera zijinensis; assembly: GCA_039513925.1. Classification (NCBI taxonomy): domain Eukaryota; kingdom Viridiplantae; phylum Streptophyta; class Magnoliopsida; order Asparagales; family Orchidaceae; genus Platanthera; species Platanthera zijinensis. The sequence goes on from CM077088.1 coordinate 99,353,110, forward strand.
ACTAGGAATTTGACCCATCCAATGCTGCATACATGAGCTCCTTCATGGTGCCATCCAACTCCATAGCCTGCTGAATGCGATCAGCCAGGTCATACTAAACTTCCATCCCGTTCAACAATGCTTCGGTGCTAGTCTGCCTGTCAACACAACAGATCTCTAACGCCTCCAACTCCCGAAATAGCCTCTCATCATGAACCGACAACCAGTTTGCTTGGGCGGGAGCCCTGCAACTTAACGCATCCGAAACTGCATTGCCTTTCCCGGGTACATAATGAATTTTGAACGTGTAGTCCCCCAGGAACTCCATCCATCTCCGCTGCCTCATGTTCAGATCTTTCTGATCCAACAGGTACTTCAGGCTCTTGTGGTCGGTATAAATATCGATCTTTACACCGTATAAGTAGTGTCTCCATAGCTTAAGCGCGAAAATCACGACTGCCAACTCCAAGTCGTGGACCGGATAATTTCTTTCGTGCACTTTCACCTGACGTAATCCATAAGCTATCACCCTTCCATGCTGCAGCAGCATGCAGCCCAAACCACTACCTTAGGCATCACTATAGATCTCGAAGCCCACGGTCCCACTCGGCGAACTTACCACTGGCGCCGCAGTCAACCTACTCTTCAACTCCTCAAACGCTTGCACGCACTCCTGCATCCATAAGAACTTCTGATCTTTCCTTGTCAACTTCGTGAGAGGTAGTGTTATCCACGAGAAGTTCTCTACAAAGCACCTGTAATAGCCGGCAAGCCCAAGAAAACTCCGGACTTCCGCTGCCGAAGACAATACAGGCCACTCTCGTATCACAATAATCTTCGCCGGATCTACCGCTATCCCTTCTCCACTGACTATATGCCCAAGGAACGCTACTGAGGATAACCAAAACTCACACTTGGATAACTTTGCGTATAGTTTGTTCCTCCTCAGCGTCTCCAACACCATATGCAGATGCTTGAAGTGATCTTCCTCGCACTGCGAGTACACCAATATGTTGTCAATGAAGACGATCACAAAATGGTCTAGGTACTCTCTGAACATCTTGTTCAACAAATCCATGAACACCGATGTCGCATTGGTCAGCCCAAACGGCATGACCGTGAACTCGAAATTCCCATACCTTGTGCTGAACGTTGTCTTCGGGATATCACTCTCCCTAATCCTTAGCTGATAATAACCAGACTTCAGATCCAACTTTGAATATACCGACGACCCGACTAACTGATCAAAAATATCATCAATCCTTGAGATCGGGTATTTGTTCTTTTTCGTTAGCTTGTTCAACTCTCTGTAGTCGATACACAACCGCAAGCTCCCATCCTTCTTATTAACAAAGAGGACTGGTGCACTCCAAGACGACAAGCTTGGACGCATGTACCCTTGCTCTATCAACTCTTATAGTTGAACCTTTAACTTCGCAATCTCCTTAGTCGCCAACCTATAAGGAGAACGTGACACAGGTTTGGCACCTGGTACTAGCTCGATCGTGAAATCGATCTCTCGCTGCGGTTGGGCTACAGGAAGATCGTCCGGGAACACATCGAGGTACTCACATACCACTACGATACCATCCAAACTGGTCTTAGGCTTTACGGCCTCCACTAACGTAAATAATAGCTCTTCTCCAGCACGAACCCCCTTCACCACCTGAAGAGCAGACATCAGCATCTTGCTCGACCCCTTCAATCGCGCAAACGTTGTCTCCTGCCCAACACCCAGCTTGACCTCTTTACGGTTGCAATAAATAAAAGCCTTCTGCTCCGAAAGCCAATCCATACCGAAGATGATGTCCAACTCTACTAGCGGCAACAACGACGCTAGCAAGTCGAACTCTTGGCTTCAAATATGAACCTTTACGGCACATACTCTATCCGCGCGCATCGAACACCCATTCGGCAGCAGCACATCCAATTTGTACTTCGCCATCGAAGAAGGGACTCTGATGCGCGTTATGAAACTTTCGGACAAAAAAGAGTGTTAAGCTCCTGTATCGAATAGTGCTCGTGCCGGACTATCTCCAATCAGAACATAGCCTATACAAATAGTATAAAGCTAACAAGCACTAGGTAACAGTATTTAAAGCTAACTTTTTATAAATAAAACCATACATGTCACCATGTCTGCCTGTTTAATGGCCTCCTGCTGGCCCAAATTAAAGACTCTCGGTTGAGTCGAAGCATAGTGGGATGCGGTTGACTCCACCGCCTTGCCCTTCTCTTCATATGTGGCTCCTTGCTTCCTCTCAGACTTCGGGCGTCCGCTCCAACAATCACGGGCAAAATGCCCCGTCTTTCCATAAGTAAAACAAGCGCCCGAGGTTTGGTTGGTAGTTTCCCCCAAGGAACCTGAAGAAGGGGCTGGACCAGACGTCCTAACGTTCTTGTAGAACCTGCGATATCAAGACTTAGAAGTAGTCGGCACTTTTAACTCCGATTTCCTGTCACTGGATTCCTTTTTCGCCTGAACATTCTTCATGTCCTTTTCCAAGGACCGGGCCGAGTTGACCAAGGTCATGAAACCCTGCGCCATAGGCCCCGAAAGTAACAATCTTAAGTCATCTCTTAAGCCTTCATAGAATCGGTTCGTCTTGCGCTCCTCATCAGCAAAGGTAGCGCTTGTGTATCGTCCTAAACGAGTAAACTCGTGGAGATACTCGTCAACGGTACTGTCTCCTTGAACAAACTTCTGGAATTCATTCTCCAAAGCAATCCTCTGAGCCTAGGGGAGGTATCGAGCCAAGAACATCCTTGAAAACTCCTCCATTGAGACATCAGCACACTGCATACCCCTCAGATGGAGTAGCTCCAAGCCTTCCCACCATAGCCTTACGTCATCGTCTAGCAAGAACGTCGCAATCGTGGTCTTCTGCCACTCTTCAGTCTCAGTAGCTGTCAGCACTCTATTAACTCTAGAGAGCCAATCCCCTGCTTGAGTTTGGGTTACCGTCCCCGAGAACACAAGAGGATTGAAGCCCATCACGTGCTTCAACTGCTTCTCCGTTGCTCTCCTCGGCAATACCGACTCCAAAACCACCTGTTCCACCATTATTAGCTCTGCCGCTTGGAGCGGTACTTGCTCCACAGCAGGAGCAGGCTTCTGCACCTGCCTCGCAGGCTGCACATTGATCATCGCAAACACAGCCTCCGCTACCAATCAAATGGTCTCGGCTGAAGGAGGTGTTTTCAGGCGCATCATTTGGTGCGCTGCTCACCTAAGAAACTGGCCGTTCCGACGGCCCAGCACCACTCCTGGTCACCTATAATTCTGCAAAACACCTATAAGCGACCAAACAACATTGCAAAAAGCAATTATAGGAGCATGCAGTTTCCTCAAACATGTGTATTTTTATTCCTAAGTGGAAATTCATGGGTTCTTATCATGTTATAACGATGACGCACACATATGTGCTCACCACCCCTTAAAGAGAATTCGTCCACGAATTCATTTAAGTCTGACCGAAACCGATAGTCTGATACCAAATTGTAACTCCCCTATCCGTCACATAGCATAAAGCAGTTGGTCCGGCCGGGGCCCTGACGCAAAAAACCACGGATAGACCGGTGGGTTACTCATTGAAACCAATCAACCAATCAGAATGTCCTACACATAGCATCTAGCAGAAGTAATTTATTAAGTTGCAAAGAATAAAGAACTCAGCCAAGCATGAATGTCCACTACTCAAACCAACAGGAATGTACAATACACAAGTACTAGCCTTATAGCCTTACAATAGTTTGCTCAAATATAAGTGTCTTCCAAACTTCGCCACGCAGGCCGATCATACATGAGAATACAAGAAAACACTCAAAATTAGGCCTTCAAATGCCGGCTCAGCAACTTCGGCTTTAGCCCGCTATTTACCGCTCAGCTCCGTAGCACCTGCAAGCAACAATCCACCGCATGGTGGCAAACAAAAGCAACGGTCAGCCATGCTTACAAAATTATAATGACCCCGTCCCCAACTCGGGGTGGCGATGCTCTTTCCCTACACTTTGTTAGCATAACCAAGCAGTATAGTATAAACACACTTCAACACAGGCGTAGGCACGCACGACCACATACCCCGTGCACTCAGGGCACATTCACGGCGATCCGGCCAACGTCACGTAAATTTAAGTCATAGATGTTTCCATCTCACCACCGCCCCTTGGACGTCCAACCTTATGAGCATTTTGTGTTCCTGGCATGGGTCACGCCAATTTAAGCCATAGACCGCCGAAGATCCTCATCTATTACAACGGTTCCTCCGAATGACATAGAGTAGGTATGGTTCTGCCTTACCAGTGCTCATACCGAAATGTCAATTTAAGACATATGCGCGGGTCAAGACTCCCCGAGTATTGTTTCCATCACACAGTTCACATAACCCGGTTATGTTCAAGTTAACTCCCCGATCACCATGTTGGCAAAATCACGCATTTGCCCAGTTTTCCGGGTGCACCTTAGAGTTAGTCCCCAAGGCTCCCTGTTGCAATCTACCTCGTAGAAAACCCGAAAAACAAACATTCGCACGGAGTCTTCTCTGGCCATAAATGCAATGCAACATCATCGATCCAAACAAACTTGTCAGGGTAGGCTTCACACATCATGCCTATTTCCGTTCTCGTATACGGACTCTACACAATGGGGACTTTATATATCTACACCAAGGAACGCCACAAACTCACTGCACACTCGCGAGAGAGGGCTTCCTATGCAAAGGAAAAGAGGACTTCACATGTCCTAGGATGAGAATCTTTACCCTAGCGTTTTTCCTTGGCGCCATGGAAATCTATGCAGATGAAAAGCACCGTAATGTCCTTACCTCCGTAGATCAGAAGTCGGCTCGCGATTTGGAGCTCTGAAACTCCGTCGTGACCGGATCTAGCCCTCCTTTTTCCTCCTTACTCTCTCCTCTCTCTAGGATTTAGAAAGAGAGTGAATCCAAGATTATGAGGGCTTTACACCCCTGAACCGGCCTTAGCCCTAAGGTGGGAAGAGCCTGAACCATCAAATCCCAAAATAAGGAAACGAACGGCTGTGATTCAGCCCAAAGTTATAAAACCTGGGTCGGACACGGCTTGCGAAACGCCCATTTCCAAGGCCGTGTCACTCATTCGTCGTCAAAACCATCGCGCCCCAAAAAGAACACAGGCACTAGACATTCCTGTAACGTTCCGATTCACACTAGGCCCCTTGTGCGTGTTTTTGGTGTCAGGAGAGCTGGTGTAGGCTCAAGGGGGTGCAGGCGATCAGGTGCGCACTTGCGGAGAGCAAGGAAATATGCTGAAAACTTGTGTTGAGCTCTACACGGGTAGGGACACGGGCGTGTCCCGACCCGTATTCAGTGGCATTGAGTGACTATGGTGCTGAGTGATTCTGAAATGGCATTAAGTGGTGTGTCCCAAGAAGGACATGAGTAGGGACATGGGCGTGTCCCTACCCGTGTTCATTGGCGTTGAGTGGTGTGTCCCGAGAAAGACACGGGTAGGGATACGGGTGTGTCCCTACCCGTGTTCATTGGCATTGAGTGGTGTGTCCCGAGAAGTATACGGGTAGGGACACGCCTGTGTCCCTACCCGTGTTCAGTGGCTTTGAGTCTGTTTAGAGAAGAACACGGGTAGAGACACGGGCGTGTCCCTACCCGTGTGCTCCAGGGCAACCAAGACGAGAATTGTCCAAACCAGGACACGGGTATTGACATGACCATAACCATGACCGTGTTACCTTGATACGGGTACCAACATGGGCGTGTTAGTACCTGTGTAGGAGCACTAAATGGCAGTCGAACTGCTTCGCCAGAGCAAGACACGGGTAAGGATACGGGCGTGTCCCTACCCGTGTCACTTCTGTATAAAAATAAAAGTGAAACCCTAACAATCTCATTCTCTTCCCAAACCCTATTTTTCTGGTGGGAGATTTCTGGAGGATGTGATCTTGCTAGAGCAAACCTTGGAGGAGGAGAAACGCCACCGCCGTCAAGGAAAAAGCGATGCCGCCGAAGAGGATGACAAGATCCATGGCTGAAAATGGTGGTACCGCTAGAAATGAGGTGAGCTTCCTCCCCTCTCCCTTGGTGCTAGATCCTTAGATATTCTAAGGCGAGACATTGACTCAAATGAGTCTTGATGTGCGAGGAGAAGATTTCTTAGGAAGGCCTATCTAGAACTTTTATTTTAATGACTAATCATCTTCAACCTCCCCTTCTTCAAAGCGATGATGGGGGTAGTTTCGTGAAGAGGAATGGCCTTGAGAGGGAGAATAAGGGTGGAGGAACTTCTGGTTGTGATTTGGGGTGATCGGCTTGAGGACGAAGATGAACCGATGCCGTTCATTTCGCTTCAAGATGCGTGCAGAATCTGTGTTCTGTATGCAGCAACCTTCTTGGCTATTTTCATGCAATAAATGGTCCGATGTGGGCTTTCAACTAAACACGCAAGTTGTAGACCTTGAAATTACCTTTCCAACGAGTGGTTATAAGCCTTTGGGTGAAGCCTATAGCCACGGGAATGTCTGATCAAAGTAAGGGTTGTAGACTAAGCGCATAGAAATTGTATTCTGTAACCTGTAGGCTTTGAAGCCAATTTCATGTTGGTTATAGCCTGATCTGGGTTGTCGGCTGAACATGAAAGTTGTAGCCATTAGAAAGACCTTTCTATCGAGTGTTTACATGCACTCACCGGATTCCTATAGTCACGGGAATCCTTGGTTGAAGTTTCTATCCAGATTTATTCTGCACCTAAATTTCTGGGTAGGGTATAACATGGATTTATAATCGGTGGAATTAATGTTTCAATCTAACTCGAGGTTCGGGTGAACTCTTTTGTGGTAATCATCATAGTAATATGAAGGTTGAAGTTTATTAATTTGAATTCATATAATGATTTGTGAAGCAAGCTTAGTTGAACGAAAGGGCTTGATATAAATTGGTAGACTATCATTTATGCGCATTATTTTATATTATGTTGAAATCATTCGGAAGGACATGTAGATGAATAAACTATGGCCATGATGTATGTTGAATTGATAGAATGAAATTTGGTAGTCCAATGCTTATAGTGTCGTCTCCCTACGGGTAGCATTGTGTAAGTTAGTAAGTGCGGTGTTGGTCATCACTAGTCGGGATGGTGTTGAGATGAGTAAAGTTGGACGGTTGGGCTTGTCCCTCGGTCTTCATGTCCCGGGGCTCCTTCCAAGCCAAGTGGATGGTTGGGCTTGGTCCTCGTGCTTTTTCCGAGGTTCCTTCCATGCCACGGTTTTGTGGAATTGCATGCAGTGTGAGTCGATACGCGGTGTCGTAATCCAGGGTTTAGGATAGTTTGACAGGTCTATGGTCTCGCTAATCGTCACACCAATGGGAGTTGACAGATAGACTTTGGGCGGTTGGGCTTTTCCCTTGGTATTCATATCCTGGGGCGCCACCCGTGCCAAGTGAACGGTTGGGCTTGACCCTCGTGCTTATTTCCGAAGTTCCTTCTGGGTCACACCATAGGCCAGTTCGGGACTTGGATCTTGGTGCACATCTACCCGAGATACCCGCTGGGTCGTAGTATGCAGGTGAGCTCCATTGTTGTGTCTTAGCGTTGAGGCATACGGAGGCCTAAGTGAAGTAGTGTGGATACCCACTTAGTAGTAGAAGTGCCCGTACTACTATCACCGTCTGGCCACGACGGATGACGCCTGAGAGGTTAGCTACCTGCTCGAAAAGTGGGAACTTCATGTCTGTGTCGACATAGAAACTTCATGTGCCTGATCATGGGTGTGTCATTGCATCGCATACATAAAATTGCACCTCATTAAATACACAAGACCCTCATCGTATAATTTAATATGGGCACTCCGATACGATGAGTTACTTACTACTGATCGAACCTCAACCTATATGTCTGTATGGGCATTCATTTAAGTTGAGTAACCTTTACTATAGTTATACTCATGTGCTGTGATAGATGGTAGAAATGCTAGAATAACTTATTACTTGATTATACACTACTTCATATACGTAGTGATACCGTACCTATACCACTTGCTTGTTTATACTCCTGCTTTATATAGATATATTATACCATGTCCCTTTTCTCCGCCCGGTGCCGAGGAGTCATCGGGCGAGCGGATGTGAAGCCACTTAGTCTTTATGACTAACGGTTACTACGTCTTCCTTTTTCATAGGAAACCCCGCAGATGGAATAGCAGGTAATGGAGCTGGTCAGCCAGGCCAGGACGAGAGGCCTGAAGGGACGGTGTCGTCGCTATCGTCTGTTGCAGATGTGAGTATATAAGAGTTTTGTTGTAGCCCTTTGGGGCAACTTTATTAGCTGTACTCTGATTTTGTAGAAGCATGTTTAGCTTCTCTATTACTGTACTTTTGGACTTATAGCTTGTGTGGATTTGATTTCTTTATATTATTTATGTTGGGTTGGAATATATATATTGATATTGGTTGTAGCCGGCAGAATAGGCATCTTGTGGTACAGGCTAGCCAGAGTGTTAGTGCTACCCCAAGGCAGCTGTTCTGGGCATAAGACCCCTCTCGTGCCGTGTTTTGTGTTCCGGGAGGGGGGTCTTACAAATGGTATTTGTTTGCCACGATCCTCAACTAAAGAAGTCATTCAACAATGGGCCACTCCCGTTCGACTAGTCAGTTTGGGGACAAACAGACTTAGCGGAAGCAGTGGTGTGCCCATATATAATTCACACTATGTTTGTCCAACTCTTAACATAAGATTAGCCATCCTGACCATAAGTTTGCATTCTACGTATAGATTCTAGTGTGTGTTGAGCCCTTGGGGGGCACTCCTGCCCCTTCCATACCCACTCAGTTCCAACAGACCGAGTTGGGGCAGATGCTCACCGCCATCTTGGATGCTTTTAGGGCACAACAGCCTCCGGTGCTACAACAGGCCCCGGGATCTAACTGGCTGAGCGCCTTCCAGGCTCTCTCCCCTCCCACTTACCTTGGGACGGAGTCAGCCGTGCACACGGAGGAATTGCTTGACACAGTACAGGAGTTATTGGCTGGTATCCGTTCTCCAGCCAACATGGCTGTGTCACTGGCGGTGTCCACCTTGGAGCTACATGTTAAGAGGTGCTGGAAGTCACTCATGGGCTCCACCTTCCAAGGCCGAGTCTATACAAAGATAAGTTGGAGCGAATTCTCGGATGTTTTCTTGGAGAACTTCATTCCTTCATCCACTTGAGATGAACTTGAGGAGAGGTTCCTTCTACTGAAACAAGGATCGAAGACGGTTATGGAATACCAGCGAGAGTTCCAATATCTCGCAAGGTTCGCAGACTCATACGAGTTAGATGATAGAGGTTACTCCAAGCATTTCTACAAAGAGCTGCGAGATCCCCTAAGGCATGCCCTTTTGTTTAGAGCGGATGCTAGCTTGGCGGAGATCATCGATATGGCAAAAAGATTGGAGGCAGACCACTTGGGTAGTGGTAAGAGACCTACAAAGGGCGTTATGGAAGCTGGCCCGAGCAATAGAAGGAGATAGGACTTTGGAAGAGGAAGAGGATATCAAAGAGGTGGAGGGCATGTCCACTGAAACTATAGGGTGGAGCATCCGGTTCCACAACCGCTCGCATTGCCTCCACAGCAATTGCCTCAGCAATTTCAGCAACTCGAGAGGCGTCCTGGGCTGGTGTGATTTGAATGCAACCAACCGGGTAACATTCGACACTTTTGCCCGTAATTTTTTGGGAACGCCCCTCCCGCTCTCCCTCCGGCGGCCCCTCAAGGGTGGGGTTACATGCGTAGTCAAGGACGAGGACTGCGAGGAGGTAACCCCGGCCCTGCCCGGGATTAAGTGTACGCGCTAGACATGGCGCAAGAACTGAATCCCCAAAATGTTATTCCAGGTACGTGCAGTAAGCTTTCATGTTTTTTGTGTTAAACTTAAGTTGCTTACGACATACTAGCTATCTAGCAATAAGTTTTGATTGTTTGTACTTAGGCACCGTGATAATTAGCGGAAAGACGGCCTATGCGTTGTCTGATACCGGTGCCTCACAATCCTTTGTGTCCGAGGATTTCATTAAGGACATGGGGGGTGTGGAATATTTTACTAGAATAGCCCGACTAGTGCGCCTTCTGTACGGCTCGGATAAGGTTGCAACCGTTAAGTACGAGCTTGAGGTACTTATTGAGGGAAGGACTTTCGTTATGCCTACCACTGTCTTGAAAATGCAGAAATTTGACATCATTCTGGGCATGGCGTGGTTAGACTGGCACTTTGCAAGGATTGACTGCGCGGAGAAGCGGATCTATTTGAGACATGGAGACTCCGACGTCATCTTCCAAGGTATTACATTCGCATCTCGTCTGACGTTATCATCCGTTCAGGTTGTAAAAGCCCACATGATGGGGATGAAGTTTTTATGATCTGGTTCGAGTTGAAGGAAGTAGCATTGGACGTAAAAGACATACGGGTGGTGCGGGACTTCCCCGAGGTATTTCCTGAGAAACTGCCAGGATTACCCCCGCATAGAGAGGTTGACTTCCGAATTAATCTTGTACTGGGTGCCAAGCCTGTATCCAAGGACCCTTACCGAATGGCCCCGAAAGAAATTGCGGAGTTTAGAGTTCAACTACAAGAACTTGTGGATTAAGGTTTTGTTCGCCCCAGTTCGTCACCGTGGGGAGCCCCTGTGTTATTTGTGAAGAAGAAGGATGGAACCCTTCGTCTGTGCATAGATTATCGAGAACTCAATCGGTTGACGGTGCGGAACACTTACCCGCTACCTCGGATCGACGAGTTGTTCGATCAACTAGTGTGGGCTCATTGGTTTTCTAAGCTAGACTTGCGCTCAGGGTATTACTAGTTGAGAATACAAGAAGGGGACATCCATAAAACAGCCTTTAGTTCAAGATAAGGGTTATACGAGTTCACCGTAATGCCGTTTGGACTCACAAATGCCCCTTCGGCTTTCATGATCCTGATAAACAAGGTATTTGAGCCCTATTTGGATATCTTCGTCATTGTTTTCATTGACAATATCCTAGTCTACTCAAGGACGGAGGAGGAGCATGGCGAGCACCTGACCTTGGTGTTGAAGAAATTGATGGAGCACGCCTTGTACGTTAAATTTAGCAAATACAAATTCTGGCTTAAGGAGGTTGCCTTCTTGGGTCATGTGATCAGTGAGGTTGGGCTAGCTGTTGATTCGGCCAAAGTGCATGCCGTAAAGAAGTGGTCACCCTTGAAGTCGGCGGTCGATGTGCGGAGTTTCCTTGGACTTGCCGTGTACTACCGCAAGTTCGTAAAGGGATTCTCAAAGATTGCTCTTCCACTTACTTCCCTAACAAAGAAAGGTGTGTCGTATGAGTGGACACCCCAATGTAAAGCTGTGATGAGTTGTAAATATACCTACTTTTATAGTATTTTTATTAAGTCATTTTATTTTATTTTTACCTTTTTTGTTTGCTTTGTTTAATAAATATGCTTCTTTTTGTAAAAAAATAATTCTAACTTATCTTTTTTTTGTTTTCTGAAAAATTTCAGGAAAAGTAAAAATTTGACCTGTCACGCCCGTGACCATGCCCGACACGCCCGTGACAGGCACTCAACACCATCATCCAGTCGACACTCAACGATTTTACTATTCAACACTCAACACCATCATGTCACGCCCGTGTCCAAGACTCGTCACGCCCGTGTTTGATGTCGACACTCAACGCTTCGTCAATTGTCAACGCTGCCGAAATCGAGCTGCCAACCATCCAAGTCATGCCCTCTGTCACGCCCGTGACCATGGCTGTCACACCCGTGACCGCCACGTGTCACTCCCTGACCTTCCTGAATTACGCCAGCTCGCCGAGTTTGCCAAGTAAAAAATGCAACTGACCGACACGCCCCCTGTCACGCCCATGACCAGGGCGTGTCAAACCCGAACTTTTTGTCTATAAATAAAAAATTCCTGTGAGGGCCAAGGGTTAACTTTTTTGAGCCTAATTTAGTGTCTTTTGTGGGCTGCCCTTGGTGCACTTTCATCTTCATGTAAGGAGAATTTCTCATCTCCCTTCATATATTTGTTTTAGCTTTTCCTTTTGCTTTGTAATAGTTTGTAATAGCTTTAATTATGAAAATAAAAAATGTTTTTCCTCTTTCTCTCTCTACATGGAATGAATGTGCATTTGGGTGCTCACTTTCCTTCATCCTTTTTATCCTTATGTTTAGCTTTGTTCATCTTTATGAAAAGTGTGTGTGTGTGTATGAGTGTAACTTGTCTTAATTTTTCATGCAATATGTTGTAATGTTAGGTTTTATTTTAGGGTTTTATCAAAAAAATGAGACGTTATAATGTCAAAATTTAGTTTAAGTCTTCTTTTTAAAGAATTAAAGTTGTATTGAAAACTTTCTAAAGGCTTATACTTTCATTCCTACGAAGTTGTAAAAGTGGTTTTAAAGTGTTTATATTTTTTACTTAGCTTTGCTTTAGGATTATAAAACCTGTTTTGTTCCCTTAATTTTTCTTTTCACTTTTTAATCACTTCTACAAAATCCTATGGATGAAAATGTAAACGTTTTAATTTTTCAACAACTTTGATTTCAACTTTGTTTTCAAAAACTTTTGCTTCAAACAATTTTTATTTCATCTTTTTAATTGTTTTTGGCAAGTTCTAAGGGTAGAAAAGTTATCATTTTAATTTTTAAAGAACTTGTATGTTTGCTTTATGTTCAATTCCAAGTGTTCAAACAATTTTTATTTCATCTTTTTAATTGTTTTTGGCAAGTTCTAAGGGTAGAAAAGTTATGTAAGACCCCCTCCCGGAACACAACACACGGCACGAGGGGAGTCTTATGCCCGAAATAGCCGCCTTGCGGTAGCACTAACGCACGGGTTAGCCTTTACCACAAGACGCCTATTCCGCCGGCTACAATCCATATCACAACAATTATGCCAACCCAACCATAACAGAAAAGTAAAGCTAAAAGCAGTTCAGTTCACAGCTAAGTTAAAGTCCAAAAATAGCGGAAGATAACAAGCACAACAGGCTTGTACAAATAAACAAGAGTCTAGAAATGTTTTGCCAAACGGCTACATGAAAACACTCACTACTGTCACTGACGGTGCCGATGGCACCACCACCTCAGGTCCTATCATCCGGGCCTGGCTGTCCTGCTGCATAGTCCGTTGCCGCTCTACCTGCGGAGTTTCCTCCTAAAAAGGAAGACGTAGCAACCGTTAGTCATAAGACTAAGTGGCTTCACATCCGCTCCCCCGGCGACTCCTCGGCACCGGGCGGAGAAAGGAACAAGGTACAATATGTATATATATATAAGCAAGTAAACAAGCAGGTGACAGTAACTATAGTGAAGTATAAGCTACGCTACACAACTAGCAGTTTTACAAATATCAATAGTAAATGACAGTAGGTATAAGTACTCAGAATAGTAACTTAACTTATAAGAGTGCCCATACAAACTTATAAGTTAAGGATCGGCTTAACAGTAAAGTAACTCATCGTATAAGAGTGCCCATACAAACTTATACGATGAGGATCTTGTGTATGCAATGAATGACATGTTATGAATGTTATGTTATGACCGACTCATGCGCACGCACATGCAAGTTGCTATGTCGACACAGACTAGAAGTTCCCACTTTTCGAGCAGGTAGCTAACCTCTCAGGCGTCGTCCGTCGTGGCCAGACGGCGACAGTGGAGCGGGCGTCTCCACTACTAGGTGGTATCACACTACCTATCCTAGGCCCCCGTACGCCTCAACGCTAAGAACACAACAGCGGAGCTCACATGCGTACTACGGCTCAGAAGGGGTCTTGGGTAAATGTGCACCAAGAACACAGCCCAACCTGGCCTTTGATTTCGAACCGGATGGAACCTCGGAAACGCACGAGGTGCAAGCCCAACCGTTCTCATGGCACGGAGGAGATCTCGGGTTATGGACACCAAGTATCTAACCCTACCGCCCAAGGTCTACCCATTGGCTCCCATCGGTGTGACGACTGGCGAACCCGTAGACCTGCCACATTCATTATCTCAACACCGCGACACGATGAATCGTCGCACATCACATGCCCCAAAACAACTCACTCGATGCTACCCGTAGGGAGACTACCACTCTAAGCATCGGTTGTTAATAAACCCCTTGGGCTCGGATTACGGTTACAAAATACTCCTCACATAGTGTTCATCATATTCACGTCCCTCTATTCACTGATTTCACCTCAATACTTCGCATAATTAATATGTTCAACATCAAACTATATAAATAAATTCAATACCAATCTCAACTCTTAATTACTAGCCTTCCCATCCAATCCATTTCCCTACTATTGCATAGTTATTCCTTATTGCACGACCAAATGTGTAACCATACTAAATTATAGTAACAACAACATTATAGATATATGGGAGCAAGATAACAAATGAGTAAATCACAATCATTGCAAGAGTGCTAGCATTATAATTTAACAAGTGCAATAACATAGGGTAGTCCGATACTAAAACTGGGATTCCCGGAGCTACAGGAATCCGATCACAATGCACAACCCCTCGTTGGAAAGGTATTCGCGAGGGCTACGACTTTCGTGTTGAGTCGATCACCCAGATCTGGTCGCAACATACCAGAAATTCAACTCGAACACGTACAGGAAACAGTTTCCTGTACAGGAATTTTCCCGAACGCAGCGGACTCGAACCAGCTTTCCCGTGGCTACAGGTATCGCATGGAAACGAGCAACCACTCGTTGGAAATGTAATTTCGAGGGCTACGACTTTCGTGTTGAGTCGTTCACCCAGATTTGGTCGCAACATACCAGAAATTCAACTCGAACACGTACAGGAAACAGTTTCCTGTACAGGAATTTTCCCGAACGCAGCGGACTCGAACCAGCTTTCCCGTGGCTACAGGTATCGCATGGAAACGAGCAACCACTCGTTGGAAAGGTAATTTCGAGGGCTACGACTTTCGTGTTGAGTCGTTCACCCAGATTTGGCCAGAACACCTCCGAAATTGGCCACAAAGGTCGCAGCGTGCAGAAATCAGATTTCTGCACGCATCTTAAGGCGAGATGAACGGCATCCGTTCATCTTCTTCCTTGCAACGGCCTCGCATAAACTTCTCCAGAAATCACCCAACCTTATTTCTCCTTTCAAAGCCAAACCCTCAACGAAAACCCCTCTCATCTCCTCTTTGAATGATGAGAAGGTTGAGGGAGACTAAACCTAGAAAACCTAGGTATGGCCTTAACCTAAGAACTCTCCTCCTCACATCAAGACTCTATGGAGTCGATGTCTCTCCTATCATAACTATAGATCTAGCACCAAGGGAGAGGGGAGGAAGCTCACCTCAAGTCCAGCGGTACCACCATGGCCGGCCATGAGCCTCGCACTCCTTCGCGGCGGCATTGTTTTTCCCTTGACGATGGCGGCGCTTTGATTCCTCCAAAGATGGCTCCGGCAAGCTCTTCCTCCTCCTCCAGCCAAGAACTCTCTCAGGAATTTCGGGGCAGAAGAAAGGAGAATGAATGCTAGGGTTTCCAACTTTTTCCTTTTTATACATCGCAGACACGGGTAGGCACACGGCCGTGTTCCTACCCGTGTTCAGGTGACACGGCCGTGTGGCATGCCGTGTCTAAGGCCGTGTTCCTCCCAGAACCACTTTCTGCCGGGTCAGGGTTGCGGCACACGGGTAGAGACACGGCCGTGTCCCGACCCGTGTCCTTGGCACACGGCTAGGGACACGCCCGTGTCCCAACCCGTGTCCTTGGCACACGGCTAGGGACACGCCCGTGTCCCAATGCCCGTGTACCTCTCTGACTGGAAGCCTATTTTTATGAGGCACACGGGTATGGACACGGCCGTGTCCATACCCATGTCAGCCAGAAAGGCCATTTTGCCTTGTTTTCCTCATTTCCCGTACGTCCGCACCTGTTCCCCCACATCCCCCATTGGGCTCACCACAGCCCCCTTGACTCGAATACGCAATCAAGGGGCCTAGCGCGAATTGGGACGTTACAAATCCTATAAACAAAATAAAAGATTTCGTCCCCGAAATCAGGGTAAGCCTATGGGAGTGAAACACATAAAAAGGGAACTATGCTTTCAAATAAAATTTTTACCTGGAGTAAATAATTCCGGGTAGCGCTCTTGCATCAAATCCCTTGGCTCCCATGTGCACTCTTCCTTCCCATGATTAGACCATAGCACTTTCACCAAGGGAACACTTTTGCGGCGCAAGGTTCTTATCTCGTTATCAACGATCCGCACCGGCTCCAGTCGCACAGACCTATCAGACGCCACGGCACCATCCGCCGTGGGGATATACTGTTCAGGTCGCAACAAAGCCTTCCGAAGCGACGATACGTGGAACACGTCGTGAAGGTTCTCCAGCTCCGGTGGTAACTCCAATCGATAGGCCAGAGGGCCAATCCTTTCCACTACAACATAGGGCCCAACATACCTTGGGCTGAGCTTCTTGACTCCACGTACTCGTGACACTCCGTGCATCGGTCGAATCTTCAGGAACACCTTATCACCCACTTGAAACTCTACCATACGGTGCCTTGCGTTGTAATATTTCGCCTGTCGGCTTTGAGCCTCTAGCATTCGATTCCGGATCAACCTAACCACCGCGTCCGTGTCATCAATATACTCATTTCCCAATGTCTTCGGATCTTCGTCTTGCACCCAGGACAAGGGCGTTCTACACCTCCTTCCATACAAAGCTTCATGAGGTGCCATTCCAATACTAGCTTGATGACTGTTATTATAAGAGAACTCCACGAGAGGTAAGAGTCTCTCCCATGGTTCTCCTTTATCTAGCACACACAACCTCAATAGGTCCTCCAATGTTCGGATGGTTCGTTCAGATTGCCCGTCCGTTTGTGGGTGAAAGGCTGTGCTAAAGGCGAGGCGCGAGCCCAAATAAGCCTGTACAGCCCTCCATTCTCTTGAAGTAAACCGACCATCCCGGTCGGAGACGATCGTCTTGGGCACACCATGGTACCGCACAAATTGTTCCACAAAGAGACGCACTAAGACGCCCACTTGCGCCTCCTTCTTCATTGGGATAAATCGGGCTACCTTGGTCAACCGGTCAACTATCACCCACACAGAATCATTCCCCGAGCGCGAGCGAGGTAACCCGTGGACGAAGTCCATGGAGATGTCCTCAAATTTCCATTCGGGGATGGGCAACGACTGTAGCATTCCACCGGGGCTTCGACACTCTGCCTTCACCATTTGGCAGGCCACACAATGAGTAACAAAGTACTTGACATCCCTCTTCATGCCCGGCCAACACATCGTCTTTCTCAAATCGGTGTACATCTTCGCGATCCCCGGGTGCACCGAGTACTTGGAGCAATGGGCCTCCTTTAGAATATCCTCCCGAATGTTGTCACCTTCGGGGATGTAAAGCCGGCCACGAAAATGGACAAGGCCGTCTTTTAGGGAGTATTCTTCCGTATTCCCATCCTCCATTGACTTGAAAGCCGGGGTTAAAGCCGCATCCTTCTTTTGTTCCGTACGGATCCGGTCTCGTATGTTGCAAACTATACTCATCGCGGCCAAATATTCGGTATACTCTTCCGGTTGATTCTTAAAGACCAAAGTGATTTCCATCTCTTGCAACATCCGGATTAACTCCATCCTCATCAAGCGGGATTCCGTGCTCGCTTCCGGCGCTTTCCGGCTCAAGGCATCAGCTACGGAATTAACCTTCCCGGGGTGGTAGTTCAAGGTGAAATCATAGTCGCACAAGAACTCCAACCACCGCCGCTGTCTCAAGTTTAACTCCTTTTGGGTGTGAATGTACTTCAGATTTTTGTGATCCGAGTAGATCTCGCAGTGGACGCCGTATAAATAATGCCTCCACATCTTCAAGGCGAATACCACCGCTCCCAACTCTAGATCATGCACCGGGTAGCTGGCTTCATGCTTCTTCAACTGTCTTGAAGCATAAGCGATCACATGCCCATTCTGCATCAACACAGCTCCCATCCCTTGATACGACGCATCCGTGTAAACTTGAAAGCCCTCCTTCCCAGATGGAAGAGCTAGGATGGGTGCAGTCGTCAATCTGTCTTTCAACTCTTGGAATGCAGCTTCGCACTGGGGTGTCCATTCAAACGGCACACCCTTCTTGGTCAGCGTAGTAAGGGGAAGGGCGATCTTCGAGAAGCCTTTCACGAACTTGCGATAGTACCCGGCAAGTCCAAGAAAGCTTCGTATGTCGGCCGCTGACTTCAATGGCGACCACTCCTTCACGGCCCGCACCTTGGCCGGATCTACTGCTAGCCCCGCCCCACTAATCACATGGCCCAAGAACGCGACCTCTCGAAGCCAAAACTCACATTTGCTGAACTTGGCAAACAAAGTGTGCTCCTTTAGTTTCCTCAGCACTAAAGTTAGATGCTCGGCATGTTCTGCTTCAGTCTTGGAGTAGACTAGGATATCATCGATGAACACGATGACAAAGATGTCCAAATAAGGGCCGAACACCTTGTTCATCAAGCTCATAAAGGCGGAAGGGGCGTTTGTGAGCCCAAACGGCATCACGGTGAATTCATACAAACCATATCTCGAACTGAACGCCGTCTTCTGAATGTCATCTTCTTGTATTCTCAGCTGATAATATCCCGAACGCAGATCTAACTTGGAGAACCAATACGATCCCACCAATTGATCGAATAATTCATCAATGCGCGGTAGGGGATAGGTGTTCCGCACCGTTAACCGGTTCAACTCTCGATAATCAATACATAACCGCAAGGTGCCATCCTTCTTTTTGACGAACAAAACGGGCGCTCCCCAAGGCGACGAGCTTGGGCGAACGAACCCTGCTTCCACCAATTCCTGAAGCTGGACTCTAAACTCTGCAAGTTCCTTCGGAGCCATTCGGTATGGAGCTCGCGAGACGGGCTTGGCACCCGGAATTAGCTTGATTTGGAAGTCCACTTCCCTATGCGGGGGTAGTCCTGGCAATTTCTCGGGAAATACCTCGGGAAATTCTCGCACCACCCGCACATCCTTGACCTCTAATGTCAATTTCTTCAACTCGAAGCAAATTACATAGACCTCGTCCCCTTCCATATGAGATTTCATAACTTGGATTGAAGATAATAATTTACGGGGTGCGAATTTAATACCTTGGAAGATGACTTCCGAGTCTCCATGCCTCAACATAACTTGCTTCTCCGCACAATTGATCCTGGCGTGGTGCCAGTCCAACCACTTCATGCCCAGGATGAGATCGAACTCCGGGATTCTTAACACTGTAGCCGGAGTTTCAAAGAACTTTCCTCCAATAAGGGTGTCGAAGTCGCAACTTGCTGACGACGTCATCTCAGAGCCGTCCGGAAGGCGCACCCTTTGAGTAATGCCCGTGAAGTGTTGCACTCCCTCCAAGTCCTTCACGAAGTCCTCCGAAATGAACGAGTGAGACGCACTCGTGTCAAATAACGTATAGGCGGGTCTCCCGCTAACCACGACAGTGCCTAGGTTCCAAAAAGGTAATCACTATTCAGAATAGCGCGTATCATTTGTATCATAAATCTAACAAGTCATATAATATTAAAACAATTTTGCACGTACCGGTGATGACTTCCTGCGGATTTCTCTCCTGAGTCATATCCAATGCGAATACATGCTCCCGTGCATGTCCTTGATTTCTCCCTGGTGGTCCTCTTCCTCGGCCACGCATGTGCCCTCGCCCCCGCGGAGCTACTGGAGGGGGAGCAATAGGGGCACCACCGATCAGTCGCGGGCAAACTCGTCGGACATGCCCCGGTTGGTTGCACTCAAAACATATCATCTCACGTCGGCCCCCAGGTTGTTGATAATATTGCTGCTGCGGTGGTGGTGGTAAAGGTAGTGGTTGCGGAGTTGGGTACTCCACCCGATAGTTCCGGTTGACCCACCGACCGCCTCTGTGGTTTCCCCTTCCTCTGCCATGATCATTCCGCCTTCTATTACTAGGGCCGACTTCAATTACTCCTTCCGCAGGTCTCTTGCCACATCCCATGTGGTCCGCCTCCAGTCTCTTTGCCATGTCAATGATTTCTGCCAGGCTTCCATCGGCTATAAACAAAAGGGCCTGCCTCAGGGGGTCCCTTAATCCTTTGTAGAAGCGCTTCGCATAGCCTCTATCGTCCAACTCATAGGAATCAGCAAACCTAGCGAGGTGTTGGAACTCCCTCTGGTACTCCGTTACCGATTTCGATCCCTGCTTCAGCTGCAAAAATCTTTCTTCAAGTCCATCCCGAGCAGAAGAAGGGATGAAGTGCTCCAGAAAAGCCTCGGTGAACTCGTTCCAACCGATGTCCGTGTACAACCGCCCTTGGAAGATGGAGCCCATGAGGGACTTCCACCACCTTTTGGCGTGCAGCTCTAGCAGCGTCACTACCAATGTCACCGCCATGCTGTTCGGACATCTTATGCCAGCCATCAATTCCTGCACGGTATCAAGCCATTCCTCGGTGCGCACCGATGATTCTGTCCCAAGATAGGCAGGAGGGGACAGGGCACGGAAGGTGCTCAACCAGTTGGAGCTTGGCGCTTGTTGTTGCACCGGAGCTTGCTGGGCTTTAAATGCATCCAATATGGCTGACAGCGTTTGTCCCAGTTCCGACTGCTGGAATTGTGAAGGGACGGAAGGGGTAGGAGTGCCCCCAACCGGCTCCACCTGCGCTGGGACCTATACGCAAGGTACAAACTAGGGTCAGGTTGGCTAAAACTAATGTCAAAGTTGGACAACTTAGTGTGAATTACATATGGGCACACCACTGCTTCCGCTAAGTCGGTTTGTCCCCAAACCGACTAATCGAACGGGAGTGGCCCATTGTTACCTGACTGCTGTAGGTGAAGATCGGCTTGCTCTGATACCATTTGTAAGACCCCCCTCCCGGAACACAACACACGGCACGAGGGGAGTCTTATGCCCGAAATAGCCGCCTTGCGGTAGCACTAACGCACGGGTTAGCCTTTACCACAAGACGCCTATTCCGCCGGCTACAATCCATATCACAACAATTATGCCAACCCAACCATAACAGAAAAGTAAAGCTAAAAGCAGTTCAGTTCACAGCTAAGTTAAAGTCCAAAAATAGCGGAAGATAACAAGCACAACAGGCTTGTACAAATAAACAAGAGTCTAGAAATGTTTTGCCAAACGGCTACATGAAAACACTCACTACTGTCACTGACGGTGCCGATGGCACCACCACCTCAGGTCCTATCATCCGGGCCTGGCTGTCCTGCTGCATAGTCCGTTGCCGCTCTACCTGCGGGGTTTCCTCCTAAAAAGGAAGACGTAGCAACCGTTAGTCATAAGACTAAGTGGCTTCACATCCGCTCCCCCGGCGACTCCTCGGCACCGGGCGGAGAAAGGAACAAGGTACAATATGTATATATATATAAGCAAGTAAACAAGCAGGTGACAGTAACTATAGTGGAGTATAAGCTACGCTACACAACTAGCAGTTTTACAAATATCAATAGTAAATGACAGTAGGTATAAGTACTCAGAATAGTAACTTAACTTATAAGAGTGCCCATACAAACTTATAAGTTAAGGATCGGCTTAACAGTAAAGTAACTCATCGTATAAGAGTGCCCATACAAACTTATACGATGAGGATCTTGTGTATGCAATGAATGACATGTTATGAATGTTATGTTATGACCGACTCATGCGCACGCACATGCAAGTTGCTATGTCGACACAGACTAGAAGTTCCCACTTTTCGAGCAGGTAGCTAACCTCTCAGGCGTCGTCCGTCGTGGCCAGACGGCGACAGTGGAGCGGGCGTCTCCACTACTAGGTGGTATCACACTACCTATCCTAGGCCCCCGTACGCCTCAACGCTAAGAACACAACAGCGGAGCTCACATGCGTACTACGGCTCAGAAGGGGTCTTGGGTAAATGTGCACCAAGAACACAGCCCAACCTGGCCTTTGATTTCGAACCGGATGGAACCTCGGAAACGCACGAGGTGCAAGCCCAACCGTTCTCATGGCACGGAGGAGATCTCGGGTTATGGACACCAAGTATCTAACCCTACCGCCCAAGGTCTACCCATTGGCTCCCATCGGTGTGACGACTGGCGAACACGTAGACCTGCCACATTCATTATCTCAACACCGCGACACGATGAATCGTCGCACATCACATGCCCCAAAACAACTCACTCGATGCTACCCGTAGGGAGACTACCACTCTAAGCATCGGTTGTTAATAAACCCCTTGGGCTCGGATTACGGTTACAAAATACTCCTCACATAGTGTTCATCATATTCACGTCCCTCTATTCACTGATTTCACCTCAATACTTCGCATAATTAATATGTTCAACATCAAACTATATAAATAAATTCAATACCAATCTCAACTCTTAATTACTAGCCTTCCCATCCAATCCATTTCCCTACTATTGCATAGTTATTCCTTATTGCACGACCAAATGTGTAACCATACTAAATTATAGTAACAACAACATTATAGATATATGGGAGCAAGATAACAAATGAGTAAATCACAATCATTGCAAGAGTGCTAGCATTATAATTTAACAAGTGCAATAACATAGGGTAGTCCGATACTAAAACTGGGATTCCCGGAGCTACAGGAATCCGATCACAATGCACAACCCCTCGTTGGAAAGGTATTCGCGAGGGCTACGACTTTTGTGTTGAGTCGATCACCCAGATCTGGTCGCAACATACCAGAAATTCAACTCGAACACGTACAGGAAACAGTTTCCTGTACAGGAATTTTCCCGAACGCAGCGGACTCGAACCAGCTTTCCCGTGGCTACAGGTATCGCATGGAAACGAGCAACCACTCGTTGGAAAGGTAATTTCGAGGGCTACGACTTTCGTGTTGAGTCGTTCACCCAGATTTGGTCGCAACATACCAGAAATTCAACTCGAACACGTACAGGAAACAGTTTCCTGTACAGGAATTTTCCCGAACGCAGCGGACTCGAACCAGCTTTCCCGTGGCTACAGGTATCGCATGGAAACGAGCAACCACTCGTTGGAAAGGTAATTTCGAGGGCTACGACTTTCGTGTTGAGTCGTTCACCCAGATTTGGTCAGAACACCTCCGAAATTGGCCACAAAGGTCGCAGCGTGCAGAAATCAGATTTCTGCACGCATCTTAAGGCGAGATGAACGGCATCCGTTCATCTTCTTCCTTGCAACGGCCTCGCATAAACTTCTCCAGAAATCACCCAACCTTATTTCTCCTTTCAAAGCCAAACCCTCAACGAAAACCCCTCTCATCTCCTCTTTGAATGATGAGAAGGTTGAGGGAGACTAAACCTAGAAAACCTAGGTATGGCCTTAACCTAAGAACTCTCCTCCTCACATCAAGACTCTATGGAGTCGATGTCTCTCCTATCATAACTATAGATCTAGCACCAAGGGAGAGGGGAGGAAGCTCACCTCAAGTCCAGCGGTACCACCATGGCCGGCCATGAGCCTCGCACTCCTTCGCGGCGGCATTGTTTTTCCCTTGACGATGGCGGCGCTTTGATTCCTCCAAAGATGGCTCCAGCAAGCTCTTCCTCCTCCTCCAGCCAAGAACTCTCTCAGGAATTTCGGGGCAGAAGAAAGGAGAATGAATGCTAGGGTTTCCAACTTTTTCCTTTTTATACATCGCAGACACGGGTAGGCACACGGCCGTGTTCCTACCCGTGTTCAGGTGACACGGCCGTGTGGCATGCCGTGTCTAAGGCCGTGTTCCTCCCAGAACCACTTTCTGCCGGGTCAGGGTTGCGGCACACGGGTAGAGACACGGCCGTGTCCCGACCCGTGTCCTTGGCACACGGCTAGGGACACGCCCGTGTCCCAACCCGTGTCCTTGGCACACGGCTAGGGACACGCTCGTGTCCCAATGCCCGTGTACCTCTCTGACTGGAAGCCTATTTTTATGAGGCACACGGGTATGGACACGGCCGTGTCCATACCCGTGTCAGCCAGAAAGGCCATTTTGCCTTGTTTTCCTCATTTCCCGTACGTCCGCACCTGTTCCCCCACATCCCCCATTGGGCTCACCACAGCCCCCTTGACTCGAATACGCAATCAAGGGGCCTAGCGCGAATTGGGACGTTACAAGTTATCATTTTAATTTTTAAAGAACTTGTATGTTTGCTTTATGTTCAATTCCAAGTGTCCAAACAATTTTTATTTCATCTTTTTAATTATTTTTGGCAAGTTCTAAGGGTAGAATAGTTGTAGTTTTAATTTTTAGGTAACTTTCATTTTGTGTTATTTCTATGTGTGTGTGAGTGTATGAGAATAATCTTTTGTGCTTTCTTTCATTGCTTTATTCATTTATGTAGAGTGTGTGAGTGTATGAGAATAATCTTTAGTGCTTTCTTTAATTGCTTTATTCATTTATATAGAGTGTCTGAGTGTAGGTTCTAATTTTTCATGCTTTCTTTTATGCTTTATTCAATTATGTAGAGTGTGTGTGTGTGCATTTATTTTCCGCCTACTCGTTAAGAGTTAAACGGCGCTCTGCTTTAATTTACCGCCCACTCATTTTGAGTGGGACTTGTAATTTTAATTTATTTCCCGCCTACTCATTTGAGTAGGACTTGCTTTATTTAATTTCTTTATGGTTTTGAAGTGTGTGTGAGTGCCTGCATCAATTAGCCTTCTATTTATCTAAATGTCCTGTTTTTTTGTGTTTTCTCTTATAATTGTTTAGTACTTCAATTCAACTCACGCTTCACCAAAAATCATAAAGCCGTCCCCATACTGATGAGTTGTTAATCTCCATTAGCCTTCGGCATCGAAGAGCATTGGGACAAATAAAATGATTTGAAATAATTAAAGAACTCTATTTTTATTTTAATTAGAGGACTTAAGGTTTGCCCCGGGTTAACGACGCATAGGACCACATAATCGATGTGTGGGCTCTATTTCCGTTATCCATACGCAACGCCGAGAGGCTGCACGTATGGACCGATACCCCTTGGGTAAATAGAATTGTGTACATACCCTCGAAAGAGGACAAGCGTAGTTCTACCGAATTGGGTTCCCCACCCAATAGCGGGGTTCTTAGCGTAAAGCGGGCATTAAGAGGAATCCTTCGTCGGTCTAACGATCGGTCGAATAGTCTTAATGTTCAGGTGAGCAATATCCCTAGAGATAAGTTCGCTCATATTTATGGAACTTCCACAGCCAAGTGCCTTTTATTAATTTAAAAACAAAGTTCGATAATTGTTAAGAATTATTTTAGTCTTAATCCGATTCGATGTCGAGCGTTAACCCGTCATCGAACTAACTTAGTAAAATTCAGCTCTCTTTCTTTCCGTTTTAATTAAACTCAAAATCCTACCTTACTGATAGTAAGATAATAGTCTTCCTAAAAGAGTAGATATAATCAACGTGCCCCCGAGAACAATGCGACCTCGGTATTCTCCCGAATACCGAGTACTACGCGATAGGTGCACTTGCCTCCTCTTGTTAGAAAACTCGATCTTCTAACTCGGCCCGCGGAATCTGACCATTTCGAACGACCCACAGTCGGTCACTGTTCTGCAGCCATCAAGTTTTGGCGTCGTTGCCGGGGAGAACGGTTATTATATCTAATCCGGGACTCTATTAATTTTACTTTATTTTCAAATAAAAAAAAAATTTATATAAAAAAAAAATTGAAAGTGAAGGGATAGATACTAACTACTCTAGAGGGGGGGTGAATAGAGTTATCAAATTTTGCACAGACAAAACTTAATATTCTACCCAACTCCCTTGGAGTGAAGTGCGGAATGAAAAGATTATAGATATTGATTTAACCTTAAAGCCTAACACAAGTGTTGTGTACAAACACAAGCTAATTGTAATTACAGTTAAGCTTGGAAAAACCTAAACAGCAACTAGCAGCCTAGTTATATCTATTCACAGCCACAGTACAGGAATTAAACAGTTGAATCCAGACGACACAAGGAAATTTATAGTGGTTCCCCAAACAACTTGGGTACGTCCACTCTTCTACCCACACGGTAGGAATCCACTCAGGTTTTTGATCAGGTGCCCTGCCACCAACAGAATCTGATTCAGGTAGATTCAGAAACCCTTTAGACTTTTGATCAGGTGTCTAAAAACCAAGCACAGGTTTTTGATCAGGTGCCCTGCCACCAAGGGATACTTTTGAAGGGAGTAATAACCCTGTACAGGAGGGGGAAGAAGGTTAAGATGTCTTCTCTATTTTGCAATAGATTAGAGAAGCACAAAAGCTTGCACTGAGCTAGAATGCTCTAAAGAATCAAGGCTCCCCCTGGCTCAAGAATGTCCAGGTGAAGTCTTGCTTCAGTGCAGAGAAACTCTTCAGAAAATTCTGAAGGAAAAGCTATAGGAAGAATGTAAACAATAAAAAGAAACAGTCTTCAAGCAGCAATCTTCTTCTTCTTCTTCTTTAAAGAAACTCTGAGTTGAACTTCCTGAAAGCAGGAGAACTCAGGTGAAGAAGAGATGAAGATCTTTAACACTTCTCAGTTAGATGGAGTTTGCTGAGAGCAGGAAGCTTGAGCTTGATGAAGGCTTGAGTGCTTTTGAATATGTGTGTAACACTCGCTTCTATTCACTTCTATTAACTAGCTTGAATCCTTCAGCAAAGGGTTCTTTATATAATCATCAGCAAGTAACGGCTCTCTTCCATTTGAATTAATTTGTCTTCTTCTGAGCCTTGAGACCTGGGCTGTAAATATCAAGAAGACAGAAATATCTCTGCAGCAAAACATTCTATAAAAAGGAATAAACCTCTTTCTAAGAAGCTGCAGGCTTAAATCAAATAAACAGATAGACTAAATAAAGTCACATCAGAAACAATCTCTTTATAGCAAAAGAAGACTTTTCAGTCTAACGGCTATAAAGGGCTGTCAGCAGATAAAGTAAATTAAAATGACAGCTAATAGGACAAACAACTTTATCTTAAAAGATTTTAACTCAGGCAATAAGAATGGAGCAAATAAAGCCTGAAAACTTTATCATACAGCTTAAAATAGAGTGCCAGAAAATGTATTAAATAATTAAATATAATAAATAAATACAAAATATAAAGGCAGACAGAAAACGTCGAACGACCTTCGAAGATCGTCGAACGACGCCAGGAGATCGTCGAACTATCGGGCAGATAGTCGAACGATCCAGATAGTCGAGCTATCAAACAGATAGTCGAGCTACCGCAGCAGATAGTCGATCTATCAGGACAGATAGTCGAACTATCAGATAGTCGAACTATCTAGGACAGATAGTCGAGCTATCAAGCGCACAGAGATAGTCGATCTATCAAGCAGATAGTCGACCTACCTCAGAGAACAGATAGTCGATCTATCAAAAGATAGTCGAACTACCAGCGCAGAACAGATAGTCGACCTATCAACAGATAGTCGAACTACCAGCGCAGAACAGATAGTCGACCTATCAACAGATAGTCGAACTATCAGCGCAGAAACGATAGTCGACCTATCAACCGATAGTCGAACTATCAGCGCAGACAAAGCGTCGACCAACTGATAGACGATCGTCGATCAGCCGATAGACGATAGTCGAACGGCGTTCGACTATAGTCGAACGAAAAACCTACTTAACCAAATTCTCAATTTGGAAAAGCGAGAACTCTACAGCTAGACTCCTAACCATTGACCATAGATATTTCTTGGGTCAAGGAGCACAAAGGAGAGGAATAAACTCAAATCAAACTAGGGTACCAACAATCTCCCCCTATTTGAGTTAAGTCTCTCAGAATCTAAAACAGCTAGCAATAGAATACTAAAAATAATTTCAGCAGATAGTTAACAATAAACTGGCAGATTATCAATCAGATAAATAAATAATCAAATATATCACAGCAGTTTAATCAAACTATTAAGAATCTTTAGGGTCAGGTAATGGATCAGACGAACTAGAGACAAAAGAAATTTTTCTAAGCGGGTCATCTGATTCCTTCTTTGACATCTTCAGATCCTGAGCACCGATTATCTTCAGCTCTGTAGCTCTGGGGACAACAGCTTCAGGATGTTTTTCCATGTACTTTGCTGGATCAAATATCTCAGGATTGACTTGGAATTTTTCAAATTCTTTCTTTCTATATGCTGACATCGTAGTAAAGCCAGTTGTATCTTTGCCTTCAGCTCTTGCTTTTCTTATTTGGGCTGCTCCTACAAGCTCTTGAAAGCGAGCCATCCTAAAATTAGGATCGAGCTCAGGATTTTCATATATGGGCTCTGGAGAAGCAGCATCAGCTATTTTATCTAGATAATACATAAGAATAAACTTAGCACAAGGGACTTGCTAGAAGGTTTTAAAACACTGTAAACTATTTACCTTTCGAAACACTTTTCTCAGATTGAACTGGAGAAGGAGGTGGGGAAAAGGTTGGTCTTTGGGCCACAACCTCCTTTACATGTCTTTGAGAACCATGAGATGATCTGCCTTGAGAACTTTGATGACCTTGTCTGGGCTGGGGCTGAGCAGACACAGATTTTCCATAGGCGGCAGATTGATTAGCAGGTAGATTCCCAGAGGTTCCTGCACCTGGAGGTGGAGGAGGACCTTTGGGAGTCCATCTGGAGACTGGACTGTCATACCTCTTAGTTCTCTTCCTTTCTTTTTGTTGATTTTTCGAAAACCTCATCCAATGCTGAAAATCTTTTGATTTGGGGTCAATGCCCTTCAGAATATAGTAGGGAGTGTCATTATCCTTATTTGGAGGAGGAGGAGGAGCAGCTTTTCTTTTCTTAGCAGCAGATTTCTTTTTCTTTGACTTTTCAGACACATCTGAATCATCATCATCATCAGAATGGGATGATGGAGGGTTCTCATACGGATCATAGGCTTCTGAGACAGCCTTTTCTTTAAGCTTTGAGACAGATTTCTCCCTTTCTTCTTCCATGGCATCCATAGCCAGAAGAGAGTCTAAATCTAAACCAGGAGAGTCATCCCAGATGGATGACTTCTCAAATTGCAAATCTTTCTCTTTTTCTTTTAAAGATACAACTCTTAAGTCCCATGCTGCCCTTGCTTGAATTTCTTCCAAACTTAAAACAGGAGAATCAACTTTGATTTCCTCTTGATTTTCATCCTCTTTATCATCTAAAAACACATCCAATTCTGGATCTAATTGAATATCAGAATCACTTGGAGCAGCCTCAGAAACAACTGCTATTATCTGGGCAGTTAAATCTTCTTTAATAATATCTGTAGAATCAAGAACACAGATCTGCTAAATAAGCTTGAATCATTCCTTCAAGGTATTCACCAGCAAGCAAATAAATTGACTCATCAATAAACCGGATTAGGGAATTACCTTCATATTTAACCATCTCCCAGCAGTCATTCAGATATTTAGTTATGATTCCTTCCAGGAATCTGGCAATCATAGGAGAGGTTAGATCTTCTAAGCATACTTTCACTGCAATTTCTGATAGCAGGATTCCATCTGATATTTCTTTCTCAGTCAAAACTGGAGCTACAACTTTCTTAACTGGAGCAATCTCTTCCTCAGCTGGAGCAACCACTTCCTCAGCTGGAACAATCTCTTCCTCAGCAGGAGCTGTCTCTTCCTGATCAGTCATAACAACATCTGGAACTTCTTCTGGCTCAACTTGAGCAGATTCTGGCTGGGCAGACAAGACAACATCTGGAGCTATTTCTATTTCAGCTGGAGGAGAGGCAGGAAGGTCTGAGACATCTTCATTGAACATCTCCCCCTGCCTGATTTCAGTAGCTACTGAAACCAGGCCCCTAGAGGAAGATGGCTCAGCAGATTTAGAAATGGATTGGATGGAGGCAGTTAGACGGTCAATGGAGGCAGCAAGGGGAGCGATTGCCTCGTCAATCATGGTTTTGATTGACGGGGTAATCAGCTCCACGATGCGGATGATAATCTCTGGAGAGATATCAAAAGAAGATGGATGAGAGGTGGATGGATCAGCAGCGGATATGGTAGATGTGCTGGGATGGAGGATGGTGTGAACAGGGGATCGAGCTGGAGATACAGCAGGAGATGGAGCAGGTGATGGAGCAGGAGAATTTATTGGGGAATGAATTTGAGAATGAACGGGAGATGCATGAGGAGTAAGAATTCTCTCTGATCCTAACAAATCGAAGCTAGGAGCAGATATCCTAGCCAGATATGCAGGTAGAGGAGAGGCTGGAGGAGACAGAGGAACAACCACGGTTGTTTCAGGTGTAGCAGAAGAAGAGGGTCGTACCTCAGCAGAAGTTGATGGTACTTCAACTGAGGTAGACGGCAAAACAGAGGAGAAGGAAGGGATAGTTGAGCCAGCTTCAATAGGTTGAGGAGCGACTGATGCAGTCCTAGTGTCCTCAGATTGTGCTGGAGCAGATTTCACGAACGTCCTCTTCCACTTTGAGAACAGATGGGGATCCATCTTCTTGCTGGCATTGATGGTAGTTGCGGCAGAACTCAGCAGCTGGGGGAATTTCTCCTTAAGAAAAATTCCAATAACCCTTCCCAGGGTAACTTCCTTCTTTCCTGTCTTCTTCCTGATTAAATCAAACAGAACAGCAGCCCAATCGATCCTCTTTCGATTAACAATTGCACACATAAGTGCGAATTGCTGTCTTGTTATGTTATCATGGGCAGAGTGCTTTCCTAGGAGCACTTTTCCGACTACCTCAGCGAGGAACTTGATCTTGAAAGGGAAATTTACCTTGAGCAGCTTGGTGGGAATGCCCTCAGCATGTCCCAGCTCGACGAGCATCCTTCCGAACTCCTGAGCGTCTTGCTCATAATCTTCATCACCAATAACTAAACCAAAAACATCCGAAAGAACGGCCGGAGTCAGGATAACTTCTACTCCGCCGATGGTACCGATCATCGATTCGTCTGTGGAAGACGACGTGAAAGCCCATTCTTTTATCTCTGGAATGTTAATCTTGATCCTTTCAGACATCAGCTTCTCTAGACCTTGATCCCTGCAGAGCTGGAGAACTTCCACGATTCCGGCATCGCAACTGCTGAAAGCTTCGAAATCCACACTGAATCCGGCGTCAAACTTTACTACGGCTAGAACAGCTGGGGAAATCGCCATGGATTCGCCGGAGAAAACACAAGAAAGCTGGAGAGGGAACGAGAAAGACGAAGCGCCAGAAAATCGCAAGCGGGAAAGCAGAATGCGAAAGGGCACGCTCCGTCGACGATAAAGCACACGATCTTTTAACCTAGGTCGACTATCGGCTTTATATTGGACCGGAAATAGTCGATCTATTAAAAAGATCTTGAACCGATAGTCGAACGGCCGTTCGACGATCGGCTCAGAAGCAGAGTAGTCGGACAATCGTTCGACTATTTCTGGCTTCTCAAACAACAGGCTTGTCGTCGTCCGGAGATCGACGATGAGCTCAGCCTGTTCGACGATGGTCGAACGTCGATCGACGATCTTCAAACAGATAAGCTATCATTAACCAGAGGTCGACGATAGGCTCAATCCGTTCGACGATCTTCGATCATCGTTCGACGATCTTCAAGCAGACCTCAACATAGGCAGATATCGTCACACTTAGTCTCGTCCATTGATCATGCCTAGTTGGACTAAAAAGAACAGATGCTTCTGTTCATCTGAAGGCTTGGTGAATATATCACCTCTCTGAAACTCAGTGGATATGAACTCAAGACAGATCTTGTTCTTTTCCACACAATCTCTCAGGAAATGGTGCCTAATCTCAATGTGCTTCGTTCTAGAGTGGTGCACTGGATTTTGTGCAATTGAAATAGCACTGGTACTATCACACATGATCTTGGTGTTCTTGTGTGAGTAACCATAATCCACAAGCTGGTTTTGAATCCACAGGATCTGTGAACAACAACTAGCAGCAGCTATATATTCAGCCTCTGCAGTTGAAGTTGAGACAGAAGCCTGCTTCTTACAGAACCAAGAGACCAATCTCTCTCCCAGGAACTGGCAAGTTCCTGAGGTGCTCTTCCTGTCAACTCTGCAACCAGCATAGTCAGAATCAGAATATCCAATTAATTCAAACTCTGACTCAGCTGGGTACCAAAGTCCTAGATCTGGACATCCTTTCAGGTATCTCAAGATTCTCTTTAGAAGAATCAGATGAGATTCCTTGGGGTTGACCTGGAATCTAGCACAAAGGCATGTAGCAAACATTATATCTGGCCTACTTGCAGTTAGATATAATAGGGAACCAACAATGGCCCTATAATTCTTTTGATCAACTGGCTTGCCGTGATCATCAGAATCAATAACTACATTAGTAGCCATGGGTGTAGGCATTGCTGAAGCATCAGCCATCCCAAATTTCTTTACCAATTCCTTGGCATATTTGGATTGGGAGATGAAGATACCATCAGCATCTTGCTTAACTTGGAGACCAAGGAAGTAAGACAGCACACCCATGCTACTCATCTCAAACTTAGAATGCATCAAGTTGGAAAACTTTTTGCACAGTTTGGGATCAGTGGAGCCAAAGATAATATCATCTACATACACCTGAACTAACAGGATTGTGTCCTTGTGATGCTTGACGAAAAGGGTTCTATCAACTACTCCCCTAGTGAAGTTGTGCTCTAACAGGAAACTAGCTAAGGTCTCATACTAGGCCCTAGGAGCTTACTTTAGTCCATAAAGAGCTTTCTGCAACTTAAAAACATGAGAAGGCTGAGTTGAAGAAACAAACCCTGGTGGTTGTTCAACAAACACCTCTTCCTTAAGCTCACCATTTAGGAATGCACTTTTGACATCCATTTGGAACACCTTAAACTTCATGTAGGCTGCATAGGCCAAGAAGATCCTTATTGCTTCTAGCCTTGCAACAGGAGCAAAGGTTTGGTCATAGTCTATACCTTCCTCCTGTCTGTAGCCCTGAGCTACAAGCCTAGCTTTATTCCTTACTATTATTCCATTTGCATCTAACTTGTTTCTATACACCCACTTGGTGCCTATGATCAGTTGGCCTTTAGGTCTTGGAACCAAAGTCCAAACTTTACATCTCTCAAACTGATTGAGTTCCTCTTGCATTGCAATGATCCAGTGGGGATCTAGCTCTGCATCTTTAAAGGTGAGGGGCTCAACCTGTGAGAGGAAACAAGCATGCATCACATCCTGTCTTAATTGATGTCTTGTTTGCACACCAGCTGATATGTCTCCAATCACTTGAGATGTGGGGTGATCTCTAAGTGTGACAATATCAGTAGGTGGGATGTGATCTTCAGCAACAGTTGGGATTAATTCCTCAGGAGGAATTTGATCTACTGTTGGTGGTATAGCAACAGCTTCAACGGCTTCAGCAATGTCTTCATCACTGTCTGATTCAGTGATCTGAAGAGTTGATAGTTGAAGGATTTCTTGAGGGGCATCATGTACCTGCAAAGAACTGGAGGAAGGAGAATTTTCTTTCTCCTTGTAAAACATCTGAGACTCATCAAAAGTCACATGCACAGATTCTTCTATCTTACAGGTTGATTTGTTATAAACCCTATAAGCTTTGCTTGCTTGGGAATATCCAAGCATAATTCCCATTGAAGCTTTTGCTTCAAATTTTCTAATATATTCTTTATTATTGTTATGAATATAAACAGTACAACCAAAAACTCTAAAGTAATTAATTTTTGGTTTCTTTCCTTTAAGCAACTCATAAGGAGTTTTACACTTAAGTTTGTGTATCAAACTTCTATTCAAGACATAGTTGGCTGTACTAACAGCTTCTGCCCAATAGGATAGAGGCATGTTAGCATCTGCCAACAATGTGCTAGCAGCTTCAATTAGTGTTCTATTCTTCCTTTCAACTACCCCATTTTGTTGGGGAGTTCTAGGAGCTGAGAAGCTATGTTTGATACCTTCTCTCTCACAGAATTCTTGCATGAGAAGAGAGTCAAACTCAGTACCATGATCACTTCTGATCAAGGCCACATGAGTAGAGTACTCAGTCTGCACACAAAGTAGAAAGTCTGTAAGGGCTTTGAAGTTATCAGACTTAGTTCTCAAAAAGAAAACCCAACTGAACCTAGAGAAGTCATCTACAATTACTAAAGTGTAATACTTCCCTCCTAAACTCTGTACATTTATTGGGCCAAAAAGGTCCAAGTGTAATAAATACAGGATTCTAGGAGAATCACTTTTATTAACAGATTTAAACGAATTCTTGGTTTGCTTGCCTAGCTGACAAGCCTTGCATAGGCTCTCCTTCTTGTAAGGGCAAGAAGGTAAACCTCTAACAAGGTTGTGTTTAGATAACCTAGATATGTTCTTGAGGTTTACATGACTAAGCCTTTTATGCCATAAAGAATTATTATTAAGGGTTAATTCATTAAACAGGCAGATTTCAGAATGAGATGAATTAAAATCTACTAAATATATATTGCCTATTCTATTACCTATTAAAACAACATTATTATTTAAAGTAATATTGCAAGAGGAATTAGAAAAAGAAACCTGGTAGCCAGCATCACATAGCTGGCTGACTGAAATCAGGTTATGCTTCAGTCCATTGACATAAGCAACTCTCTTGAATGTAACAGCTCCAATGGTGATCTTGCCATATCCTTCTGTCTGACCACAGCTGGAGTCTCCAAAGATAACCTTTGGGCCGAGCTTAGCTTTGTACTTTGACAGAAGCTCTTTGTTTCCTGTCATATGCTTAGAGCATCCACTATCCAAATACCACTTATTTTGGGTGATTGGATAGGCCTTCACCTGCAAAACAACTATTTAGACAGAGTGGACCCAGGTAACCTTGGGTCCCTTGTTTTTCACATAAGAAAAACTGGAAATATAAGAGAATGCAGGCTGAGGGTGATAACCTAGTGGGTGAGATCTCCTAGGTGGGATTCTCCATGCAGATGATGGGTCAACAAACCTAGGGTTTCTATTTTCATTTAGGTTTCTATGATACTGATTATGATTTTGAAAATCATGTTGAAATCGTCGATCGACGTTCGACGATGGGCGCTCAGATCGTCGAGCTTCGTTCGACCATGGAGCATCCGATCGTCGAGCGGCGTTCGACGCTCTTTGCATTTCTTTGAAAAACTTCTTTCTCTTTTCTCTCTTTAGCTTTATTTAGGGTTTTATTTACAAGGTTTACTTGCTCAGTGTTCTTCTTTCCACTAGCTGAAATGAAGTTCATTGGAGTTGAAAGGTTATTTTTAAGGAGGACTGGGGGTTCACTGGGAGAAGCTCCTAAGCCTAATTTATCATTACCTGACCTAGTGTTAGTCATGCTGGTAATTTCTAACAGCTTAAGGCTTCTACCATTAAGGGATTCTTCTAATCTCTTAGACTTAGCTAATTCTATTTTAAGAAATTTGATTTCTTCACTACAAGTAGTGAGTTCTTCCTTTAACCTAACATTTTCAGAGGCTATTGATTCAGAGTCAGCTAGCCTATTTCTAAGTTCTTTTATCTCTTTTTCTGAACTAATTAAATCTAAACATAGAGATTTAAAATCTAACTTAAACTCTTCTGAAGTAAAATCATAAGATGAAAGTACCTCATCTTCAGTAGGCATTTCTTCATCTAAGTCAGAACTCTCTGCAGCAGAGTGGTTGCTGCAGGCATCTATTGCCATGAGGCAAACTTCTTTTGCCTTCTTTTCTTCTTCATCCTCACTAGAGCTTGAGGATGAGGATTCTTCATCAGAATCACTCCAGGTTTCAGCAATGAAACCTCTCTCCTTCTTCTTGTTTTTGTAGGAGGATGGCTTGGAGTGCTTCCTGTGTTGTTCTTTGTCTTTTCTCTTTTCCTTGTTCTTCTCCTCTGGACACTCTGGCAAAATGTGTCCAGGTTTCCTGCACCCATAACAAATAATTTCTTTAGTTGGAGTACGATCATACCTTGGCTTTTCTTCATACTTTGAAGATTTTCTTCTGAACTCTTTTCTCCCCATTTTGAGAAATCTCTTGGCAAACAATGCCATGAGCTCCTCATTTGATTGGCTGCCTTCTGAGGCTTCAGCAGCTTTAAGAGCTAGAGATTGCTCTTTTCTTGTTGGAGTGGGGGTCTTGGCTTCTGCTTCAGCTTCCCTTGTCTTCAGCACTTGCTCAAAAGATTTGAGCTTGCCGAGAAGGGCTTCAGTTGAGATCTCATTTGTACTTCTGGCTTCCTTGATTGGCCAGATCCTCAAATCCCATGTGCTAGGGAAGCACATAAGAATCTTATCATTGACCTCTGTCAATGATATGTCCTTGTCCAGGGTCCTCAGCTCATTGATGATTGAGCTGAGCCTGGTGTACATCGCTTCAACTGATTCAGCATCAGTCTTCTTGAAGTTCTCATACTGTGAGATAAGGTTGGACCTCCTGTCCTTCCTTTCATCAGCTGAACCAGCTACAATCTGGTTCAGTGTGTCCCACATGGCCTTAGCTGAGGAGCAGTCAGCCACCTTCTGGAACACCTCATCAGACATAGTCTGAGCCAGTATGTTCATTGCTTTGGCATCAGCAATTTTGGCCTTCTTGTACTCATCATTATAGTCTGGAGGAGGCACTGCACTCATATCAGATGATGAGGCAGTGGCAGCAGCAGGTGCTCTTGGGGGACCTGACAAAATAGAAGCAAAAATACTCTCATCAATAGAGTTCATATAAAGTTTGATCCTTGCCTTCCAGATGCCAAACTTTGCTAAGTTGCATGCTGGAGGTCTGGTGCTAGAATAATCCTTAGACTGGGCCATGATAGTGAATATCTATAAGCTCTTGGTATCTATCAGGATCTTGTGACTTAGGTGTTAGCCTATACAGTCAGTCAACCTCCCTCTGATACCAATTGAAAGTGAAGGGATAGATACTACTCTAGAGGGGGGGTGAATAGAGTTATCAAATTTTGCACAGACAAAACTTAATATTCTACCCAACTCCCTTGGAGTGAAGTGCGGAATGAAAAGATTATAGATATTGATTTAACCTTAAAGCCTAACACAAGTGTTGTGTACAAACACAAGCTAATTGTAATTACAGTTAAGCTTGGAAAAACCTAAACAGCAACTAGCAGCCTAGTTATATCTATTCACAGCCACAGTACAGGAATTAAACAGTTGAATCCAGACGACACAAGGAAATTTATAGTGGTTCCCCAAACAACTTGGGTACGTCCACTCTTCTACCCACACGGTAGGAATCCACTCAGGTTTTTGATCAGGTGCCCTGCCACCAACAGAATCTGATTCAGGTAGATTCAGAAACCCTTTAGACTTTTGATCAGGTGTCTAAAAACCAAGCACAGGTTTTTGATCAGGTGCCCTGCCACCAAGGGATACTTTTGAAGGGAGTAATAACCCTGTACAGGAGGGGGAAGAAGGTTAAGATGTCTTCTCTATTTTGCAATAGATTAGAGAAGCACAAAAGCTTGCACTGAGCTAGAATGCTCTAAAGAATCAAGGCTCCCCCTGGCTCAAGAATGTCCAGGTGAAGTCTTGCTTCAGTGCAGAGAAACTCTTCAGAAAATTCTGAAGGAAAAGCTACAGGAAGAATGTAAACAATAAAAAGAAACAGTCTTCAAGCAGCAATCTTCTTCTTCTTCTTCTTTAAAGAAACTCTGAGTTGAACTTCCTGAAAGCAGGAGAACTCAGGTGAAGAAGAGATGAAGATCTTTAACACTTCTCAGTTAGATGGAGTTTGCTGAGAGCAGGAAGCTTGAGCTTGATGAAGGCTTGAGTGCTTTTGAATATGTGTGTAACACTCGCTTCTATTCACTTCTATTAACTAGCTTGAATCCTTCAGCAAAGGGTTCTTTATATAATCATCAGCAAGCAACGGCTCTCTTCCATTTGAATTAATTTGTCTTCTTCTGAGCCTTGAGACCTGGGCTGTAAATATCAAGAAGACAGAAATATCTCTGCAGCAAAACATTCTATAAAAAGGAATAAACATCTTTCTAAGAAGCTGCAGGCTTAAATCAAATAAACAGATAGACTAAATAAAGTCACATCAGAAACAATCTCTTTATAGCAAAAGAAGACTTTTCAGTCTAACGGCTATAAAGGGCTGTCAGCAGATAAAGTAAATTAAAATGACAGCTAATAGGACAAACAACTTTATCTTAAAAGATTTTAACTCAGGCAATAAGAATGGAGCAAATAAAGCCTGGAAACTTTATCATACAGCTTAAAATAGAGTGCCAGAAAATGTATTAAATAATTAAATATAATAAATAAATACAAAATATAAAGGCAGACAGAAAACGTCGAACGACCTTCGAAGATCGTCGAACGACGCCAGGAGATCGTCGAACTATCGGGCAGATAGTCGAACGATCCAGATAGTCGAGCTATCAAACAGATAGTCGAGCTACCGCAGCAGATAGTCGATCTATCAGGACAGATAGTCGAACTATCAGATAGTCGAACTATCTAGGACAGATAGTCGAGCTATCAAGCGCACAGAGATAGTCGATCTATCAAGCAGATAGTCGACCTACCTCAGAGAACAGATAGTCGATCTATCAAAAGATAGTCGAACTACCAGCGCAGAACAGAGAGTCGACCTATCAACAGATAGTCGAACTACCAGCGCAGAATAGATAGTCGACCTATCAACAGATAGTCGAACTATCAGCGCAGAAACGTTAGTCGACCTATCAACCGATAGTCGAACTATCAGCGCAGACAAAGCGTCGACCAACTGATAGACGATCGTCGATCAGCCGATAGACGATAGTCGAACGGCGTTCGACTATAGTCGAACGAAAAACCTACTTAACCAAATTCTCAATTTGGAAAAGCGAGAACTCTACAGCTAGACTCCTAACCATTGACCATAGATATTTCTTGGGTCAAGGAGCACAAAGGAGAGGAATAAACTCAAATCAAACTAGGGTACCAACAAAAATCCTTCCCCCTTCGTTTTTTTTTAGGGTGTATGACCCGTGGACAACCTTCGAGTTCTGAAAATCTAGAATTCGACCCTGAGATCGACCGCTCTCTTGCGCATATCCGATCTCTACGTCGAATTCCCTTTTTACACCCCGTAGAATCCACCGGAGAACCCTCTTTCTCTTCCATGTCCGACCCAAATAATGCCCAAGCGGCCGAGCGTACGATGTCTTACTATGCTCGACCCAACTTGGATGATACGGGGTCGAGTATTGTTCGGCCTGCTGTGGCGAACAATAATTTTGAAATTAAGTCAAGTGTTATACAAATGATCCAAAATACCGTGCAGTTCGACGGACAGCCAGATGAGGACCTGAATAACCACTTGTCTAATTTTTTAGAGATTTGCGATACTTTTAAGATTAATAGCGTCACTGATGACACCATTCGTTTGCGCCTTTTTCCCTTCTCCCTTAAGTCCAAGGCCAAGGAGTGGCTGGTCTCCCTCCCATGGGGATACATCACGACCTGGGCAGAGTTGGCAGAGAAATTCCTTACTAAATATTTTCCGCCCGCAAAAACTGCAAGATTGCGGGCGGACATATCCTCCTTTGTGCAAATCGACTCCGAGTCTTTTTATGAGACTTGGGAGCGTTTTAAGGAATTTCTCCGCCGGTGCCCGCACCACGCGGTGCCAACGTGGTTGCAGGTACAAATTTTTTATAATGGACTGATTAGCCAGACGCGTCAAATGATTGACGCGGCTGCCGGGGGCACTCTGAATAATAAGACCCCCGAGGCCGCCCAGGCTCTTTTCGAGGAAATGGCTATGAATGCCTATCAATGGAATGTCCCGCGGGCGCACCATAAGCAGGAGGGCCTTTATGAATTGGATGCTACTGCTCAGCTTGCCCTTCAAGGCGAAAGGCTAACTAAGCAGGTGGCGGAGATGTTTGTTGCCTCCTCCACTCCGCCTTGTTTTCTTCCCCCCTCTAATGTCTTCGTGGTCGACGAGTTCGTGGACTACATGGGAAATCCGGTGCGTCCCTCCTTTCAAAACAACCCTTATAGTAGCCACTATAATCCGGGTTGGAGGAACCACCCGAATTTCTCACGTAGTAACCCGAATAACGCGTAGCACCCTCCTCCCCCTCCTTTTGCGCCCACGTTTCCTCCTCCCCCTCCTATGAAGCCGTCCCCGGTGGAGGAAAATTTTAATCGTTATGTCGCGTCCAACGAGTCCAATATCCAGAACATCACCGGATCGCTTAAAAATTTAGAAATTCAGGTTGGACAGCTGGCGTGACTTATGTCGGAACGCGCTCTGGGGGCACTGCTAGGGCATACGGAGCCCAATCCAAGGGAGAATGCCAATGCTATAACCCTCCGTAGCGGTAAGGAGGTGGTCGATCCAAAACGGATCGATCCTCAGGTACATATTTCACCTCCGACCCCTCTTCCCTCTCCTTTGATTACGCAACCCTTACCGATTTTTAATGACAAAACTATTTTAAACAAGGTGGTGCCCTACCTGCATAAGTTAGATAATTAGCGAGTGAACGCGCAATATGAAAAATTTATTTTATTACTTAAACAAATTCATATTAATGTTCCTTTTTGCGAGGTCATCTCGCAAATGCTTAAGTATGCAAAATTTTTAAAAGATCTTCTTTCTAACAAACAAAAACTTGAAGATATTTCGCATATTTCTCTTAACGCTGTCTGCTCGGCAGCTCTTACTAATAAGTTGCCCTCGAAACAAAATGACCAGGGACGGTTTTCAATCCCGTGCCTTTTTGGCGATGTATTAGTAATATACGCTTTGGCAGACTTAGGCGCCAGCATTAATTTGATGTCGTTCTCGCTTTTCCTACGTTTAGGTTTGGGTACTCCTGCTCCTACCAATATGTGCATCCAACAAGCGGATCGCTCGGTTAGGTTTCCCATCGGGGTAGTTGAGGATGTCCTTGTCCGAGTAGACAAGTTCACATTCCCGGTTGACTTCGTCATCTTAGACATCGAGGAAGATGCCGAGGTACCAATAATACTCGGCCGTCCTTTCCTCGCAACCTCACGTGCGTTAATCGATGTAAGTAACGGTCATATTCTCCTTCGGGTAGGAGACGACCAAGTTGCTTTTTCTATTAACCCCTCAATGGAAGACTCATCGCCGAGCGACGATTTCTGCTACTCTTTAGATTCTTTTTATGGAGATTGTTCTTCTCCGGTTTTCGAGTCTGAGTTCTTAAACGAAGATTTTTTTTCACTCGAAAATTTTTATTGCGATGAGGATGCGTCTACGGATTTGCCTTTTGAACCAATTGGTTCAAAAGACGTTAGCAATAAAACCTCGCTAGAAGAACCGCCCACCCAAGATCTCAAACCATTACCCGAATCCCTCAAATACGCCTTTTTGGGGAAAAATGATACACTCCCGGTAATCATTTCTTCGCATTTAAGCGATTTGGAGACCTCCGATTTATTGGAGGTTTTGTTTAAACATCGCAACGCAATTGCGTGGCAAATTTCTGACCTTAAGGGGATTAACCCTTCCTTCTGCACTCATAAAATTTTCTTAAACGATAATTGCCGCAAAACCATTCAGCCGCAGCGACGTCTTAACCCAAACATGAA
The DNA here is from genome assembly GCA_039513925.1 of Platanthera zijinensis. NCBI lineage: Eukaryota > Viridiplantae > Streptophyta > Magnoliopsida > Asparagales > Orchidaceae > Platanthera > Platanthera zijinensis. Next base: position 99,394,496 of record CM077088.1, read on the forward strand.
AGATGTCGTGAAAGCTGAGATAATTAAATTATTAGATGCGGGGATTATTTATCCCATTTCTGATAGTGCATGGGTTAGTCCCATTCATGTCGTGCCCAAGAAGGGCGGTCTGACCGTAGTGGGAATGAGCACAACGAGCTCGTCCTAACTCGTACTATTACGGGTTGGCGTGTGTGCATCGAATATTGCAAACTTAATGATGCCACCCGCAAGGACCATTTCCCACGACCGTTCCTTGACCAGATACCCGAGCGTCTTTGATGGAGACGACGACCCTCAACGTGTTGAAGACGGAGACGGCATGCTTACGGAAGTTATCTCATCGCCTCCAAGTAAAGATTTGCGGCGTCGTGACGACCATGTGGAGCGACATCACAAGATCCGCCCGCGGCGCAAACCAATCTAATGATAGCTTAATTAATTCATTTTCATGTTTTTTATTTGGCAATGTCTATGGCAATGTTTATGCCATGTTGTGTTTTATTTTTATGAGTGTTGTTTTATTTAGTTACTATGGGCTGCAAATAGCCAAACATTTGATGTAGCCTATAAATAGGCAAGGGTGTTTTCATTTTGATCATTGAAGAAAGAAATATTGAAACCCTAAAAAATCTCCCCTCTTGAAATTTTTCTCTCCCCCTTCTTCTTGGCCGAACTTCCCCATCTTCCCCTCTCCTTGGCCGCCGACCACCTTTCTCCCTTCTGCCTCTTCTATTCTCCTCCCTCCTCCTAGCCACCACCACCACCCTTCTTCTACCCTCCTTCCACCCGAGCTTTTTCACTACCACCTCTCAAAAAATAATGCCGGCCACCTCCTCCCTCACTCCCTTGTAACCATCCCTAGCCGCCTCCTCCACTAGTAAATCCGACCACCGTTAAGGATCCCTTCCTCCCCTTTACTTGTGAAGAAATCAGCCAAGGCAAGCTTGCCTCCTTGTGGATTCCTAACACCGGCGTGAAGCGACGAAGGCGGGCAAGATTTTCATCTCCTTCCGGCACAACTACAGCAGAGCCGTTGAGAGACGATCCAAGTAGAGTGTAATCGGAATCACCCTTCCGATTGGGTAACGAAAATCCCTCCTACCTCTTGTGTGTTTTCATTTCTTAGAATAGATCTTGTGGTGGATTATTTTTGGTGTTGTTTTAGATAGCTTGAAATTGTATCGTGGATTTCTTCGCATGCTTTGTATTTCCCTTATCTTTGTTTTATATTCGGGAAGGTTTGGCAAACCTCGTTTGACTTTTGTTGGGAGAGATCTACCCATTCCGAATTGAACTTTTCGGTAGATCTCTTTTGGTACAACATCGCTCGGTCGGACCCAATATTGGTCCTTTTAGCTCGATCGAACATTGGCCTTATAGCCCTTGTTGGATCCCAACCGGCTTGGCTACCCGTACGCTAGCAAAATATTGATAGATGTAATTGCGTGGTGTCGCGTAGAGCGATTATGCGAGTGTAGGGTTTGGATCGAAGAGTGTCGTGGCGTTAGGACGTAGTTCCAAATGGTGTGAAACGTGCAAGCCTGCATCAATTTGGTATCAGAGGGAGGTTATTGTCGATTTCCTAATCGACACCATCCTTCTATTTTTAGGTAGGCTAAAGAAAATATAAATTTCAAATTTCAAAATTTCAAATTTCAAAATTCAAAATTTAAAATTCAAAATTTGAATTTCAAATTTCAAATTTCAAAATTCAAAATTCAAATTTCAAAATTCAAATTTCAAATTTCAACATTTCAAATTTCAAATTTCAAAATTTAAAATTCAAAATTCGAATTTCAAATTTCAAATTTTAAATTTTAAATTTCAAATTTCAGATTTCAAATTTCGAATTTCAAATTTCAAAATTTCAAAATTTCAAATTTCAAATTTCGAAATTTCTAAATTCGAATTTCAAATTTCAAATTCAAAATTTCAAATTTCAAATTCCAAATTTCAAATTTCATATTTCAAGATTTCAAATTTCTAATCTCAAATTTCAAATTTAAAATTTCAAAATTCAAAATTTCAAATTTCCAATTTCAAATTCTAAATTTCAATTTTTTCTTAAAATCTAAAAAAATAAAATTCTGGAAATTCTCTATCTTTTTTTTAATAAGAAATCCAAAAAAATTTATTTTTCATTAAGTCATTATTTTTATTAAGTTATTTTAAAATTTAATATTTGGTGTGCTAATAGCGGTCTAGATTCTTATTTTCTGAATAAAAAAATTCCAGCAAAATTTTTTAATGTTCATCCTATTTTTCCAGCAAAAACCCTCTCCTATAATCTTTACAACCCTAGAAGTTTAGCGAGAACAAATCAATCTTTAAAAAAATAAATAGGCCCAGGCTTTTTATTCATTGCATGTGCACCGATTTCGGTTGAGTTTTCTCGCCGGTTCCCTCTGAAATGGCTCATGACGTCAACGTCACCCGAGGAAAATCATACATGGCGGGTTGTCGGAGTCTTACTCTCTCACCTTCCTTGGTTGGGGCATTTCGCAAGGAGATGAACAGTAAATTTGACGCCCTTAAGGATTTATTAGACCAACTTAGTGGTCAGTTTCCGACTTCTCCTCTTGAGGCCCCTAGACAACTTTACCAGCGTGATGGTAATTCTAAGTCGACTAGGATCGTATCAACCCCCTACGATGGGTTGGGAGGTCCCCAGGCCTTCCTTAGATGGGTTGTTGAGTTGGAAAGTTACTTCGAGCGTGCACGTGTGCCAGACAACTCCCAGGCTTGCGTTGCGAGTATACAATTAACTGGTCTAGCCTGGAGCTTTTGGAACAGCGTCAAGTGACGTTATGTACCTGGTGCCAGTTGGACTATCATGAAAAGTCAACTCACCCATCAGTACGCTCCTGCGGAATTGTTGGATGTAGTGACACCTTTACGGCGGGGCACTAGACCCCTTCCTGTTTATGAGAGTGTTCCTATCAGCGTGATTGAATCTGAGCTTGCTATTACGAGTACGCCCGTCACTGAGGACGATGCTGTTAATGTTGACAACATGAGCGACGATGAGGAGTTTGGTTACCCGAGTGACTTGGATGGGGATTTCTCATTTGAGGAACCCTCTCCACTCCCTTTCGACGACATTTTGGAGCCATCCCCTTTGACTGTTGTGGAGCCTTTTGATGATCCTAAGTTGATTTATATTCTAGCTGAGTTAGAAGAGTTACCTTATGCTGAGAGCTTACCCAGTCGTGAGGTAGACGATGTTTGTGATGATGATAGTTTGACCTGTGAGAGTATTACCTTGCCTTTTACTAGCCACACTAGCGTTGTGACTGATCACCATAGTGTTGAGAGCCCTCTCCAAACTACAAGCCCCGACGTGTTAGAGGCTATGATTACACCTAAGGAGAATATCTCTGATTTTCCTGAGGATCTTGTAAGTGAGGATGTTCCAATCGATTTCTCTAATCACGAATTAATAGATGCCCCAACTGATTTGGAAGACTTACTATTCAATCAACATTTATTGTTGGAAGAACTTTCGGATAAGTTGGTAGAGTCCTCCCGTGAGGAATGCAATTCGGATAGTGAGTGGGGTGATGACGAGCCAGATGATTTTTTCGTGATGGAAAATCCTCTGTTTGATTTTTCGGTTGATTTTGATGGCTTGCACCCGGAGGATGTTACTTGGACGAAAAATCCGTATTTTGGCATGGGGAATGACTTAGCCCCTCCTCCGGAATCTATCGATGCTCCCATTCGTGAGATTTGTACTGCTACTGATGTCGTGACTGATGTGTTGGAAGTTTGTCCTAGTGAGAGAGTGCTATTTTCGGAAGACGTTATTGATGTATACACGGATGAGCATCCCCTGACGCTAACTCCGTCGCATGAAATTAAATTTGATCTCGACTCTCTCCCAGTTTAATTTTATCGACTCTCCCTCCTGATCGGTTGATCCGACTAGCGGAACCATTTGAACACAAGTTTTGTATTTCTGATCTAGATCATTGTATTTGGCCAACCTTGCGGGCCCCTCCGTTGGGCATGTCACCTTTGACGATTTGTTACTCTATGTATCCATCTATGGTTATGTCCACGACTATTTTTGATTCTGATTCTGTGGCCATAAGGCCTATTATCCTAGTTGTGTCTCGACGTGCTTACCCTTTCGGTCTATTTGCACATGTTTTTCTACCCCCTGATGAAGTCCCGTTAGCGCCACCTAACGTTATTATATTGGTGCCACCTGATGTAGTTCCGCTGGTGTCACCCTATTTATTTCTGTTAGTGACCACGGTTTGGCCCCATGAGTTATCTCGCTAGCACCTCTTTTCACACCTGAGAGCGTCCAACTCTCTTAGTAATTATGATGCGTAGATTCCCTTGGCATATCTGCATGCCAAGTGTGGTCATAAAAATTTTCGAATTAGAACTGCGACTTTGGAGCCATTTGAAGTCATCTTTGATGTTAAGGGTCCCGTCCCCCCTGACTTAACCCCTATATCCTCTGTATTCGGGTTGAGTCACGTAGCCCATAGTTTCACTCCCCACGATAGTATGATTCTTAAGCGCGCTTTAAAAGAATTAATCACTCTTGTCGCGTCTCTTTATTTTCCCTCTAGTTTGTCGCCGAAACTCACCCCGGATTATGCTCATTATGATCCCCTTTTATATAAGCACATTAGTAAAGCGCTAGCCATACCAATTAATTCGTATCATATTTATGTTAGCTTACATAAAAGAATATCTCGCTGTAAGACGATCGATTTAGATTTGGTGCGTCTCGACCTTGAACGGATGCCTTCGGGCACTTTAGAAAGTTGGCGATTTGGTAAGCGGGACCTTTATCGGATATTAATGAAATTTGGAGAATTTACTTATCATATGAAGCTTTCCATTGATTGGGGTATTACCCCTTATTTTGATGTTTCTAATTTAACGCCGTATGATTCTCCACCACATGATTTATCTGCCTGTCCGTTTGGGTCCACTTTGTTCTCTTTGGGGTTGGGTTGTGAGTTTATACTTGGATTGTTTTCTTCTTCGGACTTCTCTGGAGGTATGTTGGTTGTTGATGCTAAATTTTGTTTTCCTTTATTGCCTAATGCTTCTCCAAGGTTCCCTAGGAACAAATTTTTGCATGACAGGTTACTCCAGGTGGTTGTGCTCTTCTTTCCAAGTGAGGTTGTCTGCCACTCGGAGGTTCTATTGGATGATGCTTCCCAGCACCGGTACTTTCAGACCTACTCATCGGTGATGAGTAGTTTTAAGCGGGGGAGGATTGATGGAGACGACGGCCCTCAACGTGTTGAAGACGGAGACGGCATGCTTACGGAAGTTATCTCATCGCCTCCAAGTAAAGATTTGCGGCGTCCTGACGACCATGTGGAGCGACGTCAAAAGATCCGCCCGCGGCGCAAACCAATCTAATGATAGCTTAATTAATTCATTTTCATGTTTTTTATTAGGCAATGTCTATGGCAATGTTTATGCCATGTTGTGTTTTATTTTTATGAGTGTTGTTTTATTTAGTTACTATGGGCTGCAAATAGCCAAACATTTGATGTAGCCTATAAATAGGCAAGGGTGTTTTCATTTTGATCATTGAAGAAAGAAATATTGAAACCCTAAAAAATCTCCCCTCTTGAAATTTTTCTCTCCCCCTTCTTCTTGGCCGAACTTCCCCATCTTCCCCTCTCCTTGGCCGCCGGCCACCTTTCTCCCTTCTGCCTCTTCTATTCTCCTCCCTCCTCCTAGCCACCACCACCACCCTTCTTCTACCCTCCTTCCACCCGAGCCTTTTCACTACCACCTCTCAAAAAATAACGCCGGCCACCTCCTCCCTCACTCCCTTGCAACCATCCCTAGCCGCCTCCTCCACTAGTAAATTCGACCACCGTTAAGGATCCCTTCCTCCCCTTTACTTGTGAAGAAATCGGCCAAGGAAATCTTGCCTCCTTGTGGATTCCTAACATCGGCGTGAAGCGACGAAGGCGGGCAAGATTTTCATCTCCTTCCGGCGCAACTCCAGCGGAGCCGTTGAGAGACGATCCAAGTAGAGTGTAATCGGAATCACCCTTCCGATTGGGTAACGAAAATCCCTCCTACCTCTTGTGTGTTGTCATTTCTTAAAATAGATCTTGTGGTGGATTATTTTTGGTGTTGTTTTAGATAGCTTGAAATTGTATCGTGGATTTCTTCGCATGCTTTGTATTTCCCTTATCTTTGTTTTATATTCGGGAAGGTTTGGCGAACCCCGTTTGACTTTTATTGGGAGAGATCTACCCATTCCGAATCGAACTTTTCGGTAGATCTCTTTTGGTACAACATCGCTCGGTCGGACCCAATATTGGTCCTTTTAGCTCGATCGAACATTGGCCTTATAGCCCTTGTTGGATCCCAACCGGCTTGGCTACCCGTACGCTAGCAAAATATTGATAGATGTAATTGCGTGGTGTCACGTAGAGCGATTGTATGAGTGTAGGGTTTGGATCGAAGAGTGTCGTGGCGTTAGGCGGTAGTTCCAAACGGTGTGAAACGTGCATGCCTGCATCAGTCTTTCCGGTCATCCATTTTGTTGTTTTCTCGACGGTTTATCGGGGTTTTTCCAAATCCCCATTTCCCCCGAAGACCAAGAGAAAATGACTTTTACTTACCCCGTTTGTACCTTCGTCTATCGAAGATTGCCATTTGGCCTCTGCAATGCGCCAGCTACATTCCAAAGATGTATTCTAGCAATTTTTGGCGAGCTAGTAGAAGATATTATGGAAGTATTTATGGATGACTTTTATGTATTCGGATGCTCCTTCCCGGATTGTCTTCGTAATCTCGATCGTGTCCTCCAGCGATGCGAGGACACGCATCTTATTTTAAATTGGGAGAAGTGCAACTTTATGGTTCGAGGAGGTTTGGTCCTCGGCCATCAGATTTTGATTAAGGGGATAGAGGTCGATAAGGCCAAAGTAGAAATCATAGAAAAACTTCCTCAGCCGACTAACATAAAATCTATTAGGAGTTTCTTAGGCCACGTGGGCTTTTATAGGCGCTTCATTCAAGATTTTTCAAAAATAACAAAGCCGCTTACTCACCTCTTGGAAAAGGAATCCCCTTTTGTCTTTAGTAGCGATTGCGAGTCTGCCTTCAATTTTATAAAACAAAAACTTATCAATTCTCCCATTCTAGTGGCCCCTAATTGGTCCCTTCCGTTCGAAATCATGTGCGATGCGAGTGATATTGCCTTAGGTGCCGTTCTTGGCCAGCGCATAGAAGAAAATTTTCACCCTATTTACTACGCTAGCAAGACGCTCACTTCCGCGCAAGTGAATTACACGATGACGGAAAAGGAACTCTTAGCCGTCGTTTTCGCCTTCGATAAGTTTCGCTCGTATTTAACGCTTTCTAAAGTTATCGTTTTTACCGATCACTCCGCCCTTAAGTATTTACTAGCCAAAACCGACGCAAAGCCCCGCGTTCTTAGATGGATTCTCCTCCTTCAAGAATTTGACTTGGAGATCCGAGACAAGAAAGGTGCGGAGAATCAGCGGTAGACCACCTCTCCCGTTTAGAAAATTCGGGTGCGGAAGCGCTCGTCGAATCTGAAATAAATGACAGGTTCCCCGAGGAACGCCTTCTTGCCCTTCGTTCGTCTTCGTCATCTTCGCCTTGGTTCGCAGATTTTGCGAACTACTTAGTCGCGCGGGTAATTCCAAAAGAATATTCAAGTCATCAAAAAAAGAAATTCTTTTCCGACTTGAAAAATTTATTTTGGGAGGACCCATTTCTTTTCAGTATCTGCGCGGACCAAGCGGTTCGAAGATTCGTCGTGGGTGTGGACAACATGCAAATATTGAGGCACTGCCACGAGGGTCCAGCCGGGGGGCACTATCAAGCAAACCGGACCGCTAGGAAGGCGCTAGAGGCGGGCTACTTTTGGCCCACTCTCTTCAAAGATGCGCATAATTTTGTGCGCGCATGCGATAGCTGTCAGCGGTCGGGTAACATCTCACGTCGAGACGAGATGCCCCAAAATATGTTTTTAGAGTGCGAAGTCTTCAATTTGTGGGGCATAGATTTTGTTGGCCCTCTAACTCCTTCTTATAAAATTATGTATATTTTAGTGGCGGTCGACTACGTATCAAGGTGGGCGGAAGCGCAAGCTCTCCCCACCAACGATGCGCGAGTCATCGTTACATTTCTAAAAAAATTATTTTCTCGCTTCGGCACGCCTCGCGCTATTGTTAGTGATAGGGGAACGCATTTCTGTAACGCTCTAATGGCTAAGACGTTAGCTAAATACGGAGTCATGCACAAACTTGCCATCCCCTACCACCCGCAAACAAGTAGCCAAGTTGAGGTAGTAAATCGAGAAATAAAACGCATATTAGAAAAAACCGTTTCACTTAATAGGAAAGATTGGTCCGTTAAGCTCAACGACGCGTTATAGGCTTATCGTACGGCTTACAAAACCGCTACCGGTTATACTCCGTTTTGATTATTCTATGGCAAAGCGTGCAATTTACCCGTAGAACTGGAGCACCGCGCACTTTGGGCATTAAAACTTTTAAACCTCGACTCTAACTTAGCCGCTCAGAATAGAAAACTGCAACTAAACGAGCTCGATGAATAGCGTGCGAATGCTTACGAGTGCAATAAATTCTATAAGGTGCGTTCTAAGTTATATCACGATCGAAAAATTAAAACCCCCAAAAATTTTTCTCCGGGCGATCTAGTCCTTCTCTATAATTCTCGTCTTAAACTTTTTCCTGACAAACTCAAATCCTGTTGGTCCGGTCTCTTCTTAGTTGAAGAAGTTTTTCCATATGGGACCGTACTCGTCTCCCACCTGGAAAAAGGCTCGTTTAAAGTAAACGATCATCGGTTAAAGACTTACATAGCGGGCGACCCAGTGATCGAGTATAGCGAAACCATATCCCTCATCGACTTATAAACCCGCCATTATAGTCAAGCTACGCGACTATAAACAAAGCGCTCCTGGGAGGTACCCCACGCTTATCTTTTTTACCTCTTTATTTATCAAGTTTTCTATTTTTCTAATAACTACAGGGTTTCTATTTTTCTGCCCCCCTCTTTTTCATTTTTTGTACATATACCTGCTGTCTTATTCTTCATGTTTAGCATACAACATTGGGGACAATGTTGGAACTAAGTATGGGAGTGTTTTCGTATTTTTAGTTCTTTCATTTTTCACTTACAAAAAAAAACTTAAACTTAAAAACAAATCTTCAAAAATAAAAAATATATATATAAAACACAAAAATCACAAAAATAAATAAAAAAAATTTGAAGTTTCATTTTTGAAACTTTTACCTTTTTTTAACTCGGTCCGCGAGATCCGGCTCATCAAGCTATCCACATTACGAGTCATCTCGCAGCAACCTAGTATATATTTCTGTAATTTTTTTTTGTAAATATATTTTTGTAAATATTTTTTGTAAATATATTTTTGTAAATATATTTTTGTAAATATTTTTTTGTAAATATTTTTTGTAAATATATTTTTGTAAATATTTTTTGTTAATATTTTTTGTAAATATTTTTTTGTAAATATTCTTCCTCTTTCCCCTCTCCCTTTTTCTCTCTCATCCTTGTAAATAACTTCTCTTTTTCTCCTATATTTTTGTAAATGGAATGAAAGTTTTCTTAAAAATACAAAAAAATAAATTTCACAACTTAAAAATACAAAAAAATTCGCAAAACTCAAAATTCCAAAAAAAACTTTATTTTCGCATTTTTCTTTCTTTAGTATGTATATATTAAAGAAATAAATACAAAAATACAAAAAAAAAGATAATAACTTCAAAAATTCAAAAAATATATATATATATAATTTGTGAAACAAATAAATCAAATATATCATTCTTAAGTTTCTTGATATCCAAAACTTTTGTTTTGAGTTTATTTATATGCGGATTTGATAAATTATTTGTTCACTATTCGATTGTTAATTATAGATTGAAAAATCTAAATAGTCGGGGTTAAGTTTTAAAGAATTTATTATACTTTGTTAAAAATAGGGGACTCACTTTAGGCACTACTTCTAATTTTTCATTGATAGGAGCACGTGTACTATGTTAGAAAATAATGACTATAGAATTCAATTATGCTTACTTTTAGCTTTCTGAAAAATTAGAACGTATAATTTATAAAGGTTGCTCTCAAAAATTTTTCTAATTAAAAAACTAGTTCTCTTTTCTCCCCTTACCTATCATTACCTACTCGTTATGATAAAATTCCCCCCCCCCCAAAAAAAAAGATCTTATGTCAATGAGAATAAGATTTCGTTCCGTAAACATAGGCACCCAATAATTTAAAAGATTATTTGTTATAGAGTAAGAGGATAAAATTCATTACTCCTATACATATACATTGGGTTAATTCTTATTTTGAAGAAAAAAAATTCATGTTAAGGAAAATAAGATTTCGTTTTCCTATAACATCCAAATCCAAATCCAAAAAATTGGAGGTTCGAGAAAAAATTACCTCGCCTCAAAATCCAAGCATCTTCATAAACCAACATCAACCCCCTTATCCAATTTCATGACTCTAGAATTAATTCAAAAATATTTTTGAGATCATAATTGGTAAATTGCACTATTTCTGATAAAACACCTATAAGCTAGAGTTCATATAATTCCAAACTATCTTCGTTAATCTAACCAATACAATTATTGCTTTCTATTTGATTACATCAAGAAGTCTTTTGGCCAAAACTTTTGCCTTTTTTAAATCATCTACATAATTTTAGGACTTAACTCTTATACCCTGTATATTTATTCAAATCTCTCTGATAATTAATTCAAGCGGTAGCACAACATAGAGTTCTTTATTATTCCTTATAAATTCACCTCAAACTTTTGCTCTGGAATAACAAAAGCTTAAGTATGGGGGTATTTGATGAGTTGTAAATATACCTACTTTTATAGTATTTTTATTAAGTCGTTTTATTTTATTTTTACCTTTTTTGTTTGCTTTATTTAATAAATATGCTTATTTTTGTAAAAAAAATAATTCTAACTTATCTTTTTTTTGTTTTCTGAAAAATTTCAGGAAAAGTCAAAATTTGACCTGTCACGCCCGTGACCATGCCCGACACGCCCGTGACAGGTACTCAACGCCATCAGCCAGTCGACACTCAACGATTTTTCTATTCAACACTCAACGCCATCATGTCACGCCCGTATCCAAGACTCATCACGCCCGTGTTCGATGTCGACACTCAACGCTTCGTCAACTGTCAACGCTGCCGACATCGAGCTGCCAACCGTCCAAGTCACGCCCTCTGTCACGCCCGTGACGATGGCTGTCACGCCCGTGACCGCCACGTGTCACTCCCCGACCTTCCAGAACTATGCCAGCTCACCGAGCTTACCAAGTCAAAAACACAACTGACGGACACGCCCCCTGTCACGCCCGTGACCAGGGCGTGTCAAACCCGAACTTTTTGTCTATAAATAAAAAATTTCTGTGTGGGCGAAGGGTTCACTTTTTTGAGCCAAATTTAGTGTCTTTTGTGGGCTGCCCTTGGTGCACTTTCATCTTCATGTAAGGAGAATTTCTCTCTCTCCCTTCATATGTTTGTTTTAGTATTTTTTTTGCTTTGTAATAGTTTGTAATAGCTTAAATTATGAAAATAAAAAATGTTTTTCCTCTTTCTCTCTCTACATGGAATGAATGTGTATTTGGGTGCTCACTTTCCTTCATCCTTTTTATCCTTATGTTTAGCTTTGTTCATCTTTATGAAAAGTGTGTGTGTGTGTGTATGAGTGTAACTGGTCTTAATTTTTCATGCAATATGTTGTAATATTAGGTTTTATTTTAGGGTTTTATCAAAAAAAATGAGCCGTTATAATGGCAAAATTTAGTTTAAGTCTTCTTTTTAAAGAATTAAAGTTGTATTGAAAATTTTCTAAAGGCTTATACTTTCATTCCTATGAAGTTGTAAAAGTGGTTTTAAAGTGTTTATATTTTTTACTTAGCTTTGCTTTAGGATTGTAAAACCTGTTTTGTTCCCTTAATTTTTTTTCACTTTTTAATCACTTCTACGAAATCCTATGGATGAAAATGTAAACGTTTTAATTTTTCAACAACTTTGATTTCAACTTTATTTTAAAAAACTTTTGCTTCAAACAATTTTTATTTCATCTTCTTAATTGTTTTTGGCAAGTTCTAAGGGTAGAAAAGTTATCATTTTAATTTTTAAAGAACTTGTATGTTTGCTTTATGTTCAATTCCAAGTGTTCAAACAATTTTTATTTCATCTTTTTAATTGTTTTTGGCAAGTTCTAAGGGTAGAAAAGTTATCATTTTAATTTTTAAAGAACTTGTATGTTTGCTTTATGTTCAATTCCAAGTGTTCAAACAATTTTTATTTCATCTTTTTAATTGTTTTTGGCAAGTTCTAAGGGTAGAATAGTTGTAGTTTTAATTTTTAGGTAACTTTCATTTTGTGTTATTTCTATGTGTGTGTGAGTGTATGAGAATAATCTTTTGTGCTTTCTTTCATTGCTTTATTCATTTATGTAGAGTGTGCGAGTGTATGAGAATAATCTTTAGTGCTTTCTTTAATTGCTTTATTCATTTATGTAGAGTGTCTGAGTGTAGGTTCTAATTTTTCATGCTTTCTTTTATGCTTTATTCAATTATGTAGAGTGTGTGCGTGTGCATTTATTTTCCGCCTACTCGTTAAGAGTTAAACGACGCTCTGCTTTAATTTACCGCCCACTCATTTTGAGTGGGACTTGTAATTTTCATTTTCTGTAACTTAGTTTCTTTTTACTTATGCATTTATTTCCTCCTACTCGTTAAGAGTTAAATGGCGCATTGCTTTAATTTACCGCCTACTCAGTTTTGAGTAGGACTTGTACTTGCATTTATTTCCCGCCTACTCATTTGAGTAGGACTTGCTTTATTTAATTTCTTTATGGTTTTGAAGTGTGTGTGAGTGTCTGCATCAATTAGCCTTCTATATATCTAAATGTCTTGTTTTTTTGTGTTTTCTCTTATAATTGTTTAGTACTTAATTTCAACTAACGCTTCACCAAAAATCATAAAGCCGTCCACATACCGATGAGTGGCTAATCTCCATTAGCCTTCGGCATCGAAGAGCATTGGGACAAATAAAATGATTTGAAATAATTAAAGAACTCTATTTTTATTTTTATTTAAGGACTTAAGGTTTGCCCCGGGTTAACGACGCATAGGATCACATAATCGATGTGTGGGCTCTATTTCCGTTATCTATATGCAATGCCGAGAGGCTACACGTATGGACCGATCCCCTTGGGTAAATAGAATTGCGTACATACCCTCGAAAGAGCACAAGCGTAGTTTTACCGAATTGGGTTCCCCACCCAATAACGGGGTTCTTAGCGTAAAGAGGGCATTAAGAGGAATCCTTCGTCGGTCTAACGATCGGTCGAATAGTCTTAATGTTTAGGTGAGCAATATTCCTAGAGATAACCGCGCTCATATTTATGGAACTTCCACAACCAAGTGCCTTTTATTAATTTAAAAACAAAGTTCGATAATTGTTAAGAATTATTTTAGTCTTAATCCGATTTGATGTCGAGCGTTAACCCGTCATCAAACTAACTTATTAAAATTCAGCTCTCTTTCTTTCCGTTTTAATTAAACTAAAAATCCCACCTTACTGATAGTAAGATAATAGTCTTCCTGGAAGAGTATATATAATCAACGCGCCCCCGAGAACAATACGACCTCGCTATTCTCCCGAATACCGAGTACTACGCGATAGGTGCACTTGCCTCCTCTCATTAGAAAACTCCATCTTCTAACTCGGTCCGCGGAATCTGACCATTTCGAACTGAAAGTGGAGGATAAGATCAGTCTGACTCTAGAGTGGGGGTGAATAGAGTTTATTAAAATAATTTTTCAAAATAAAACTTTGCAGAGGAAGAGTTAAGTTAATATAGTATGTGTATTGTGCTGCAGTAATAAAATAGAAGTAATAATAAAAAGAAAACAAAAGATTCAAAGCACACAGCAAAGAATACACACAAGCAACCAAACACAAGAAGCTATAGTGGTTCCCCAATCAACCTGGGTACATCCACTCTTCTACCACCCTTGGTAGGAATCCACTCAGGATGAGTTGATCAGGTGTCCTGGCACCAATGAGCTTTTGATAAGGTGCTCAAAAACCAGATCTAGATTTTTTGATAAGGTGTCTTGCCACCACTGAGGTTTGATAAGGCTCTCAGAACCAGATTCAGAACTTTTGAAGGGAGTTTTGATAACCCTTTTACAGCAGGAAAAGAAAAAGGAAGAGGTGAAGTTGTCTTCTCTGTCTCAATCACTGAGAGAAGACTTAGTGGATTGATTGTGTTGTCAAAGCTCCCCCTGAGATATAGATGGTTCAGGAGTGAGAGCTTTGATGGGGTGATAGGCCTTCAGAAGCTTCAGATCTCAAGCAGAAGATGATTTCAGCAGAGGCTAAAATATTTGGTGTTTGGAGTCTTTGATGTTGAAGCTATGAACACTTTTCAGTATGCTAATTTTCAATCTAACTCTTTAGGATTGATCACTTGATTTTTTTTTCTCTGAGTTGATCTCACTATCTGTGTATGTCTGTATTGAGTGTTTTTGTGTAATATTTTTCTTGATCTGTTGTTGTGTATTTTATTCTCTGATGATCCTCTGTCAAAGATAGTCGTTAGTAGTCATAAATGTCTTCCATAAATATTTTGTCTTCTGGAGGAAAGTGCAATAAACATTCTCTGAGAAATCCCTTGAAACTTGCTCCAGAATAAATGAAAACGGCTAATAAATCTCTTGAAATAAATGCTGAGAGAATTTGAAAAACATTCCAAAAGCTGACTGAATTCGAATTCTTAAAGTCATCGATCTCTCAGAAAAATGTCGATCTGAGCTCTACGATCGTCGAACTGAGCTCAGAGATTGGATTGAACATCAGACAGAAAACGTCGAACTGAGCTCGAAGATCGTCGACCGGAGCTCAGTGACTTGGAAACAAGCTGAAGGCAGATCGTCGATCTGAGCTCAAAGATCATCGACCTGAGTTCGACGTCTTAGCAGAGTTGAGCTCAGAGATCGTCGAACGGAGTTCGACGTTTCGTCGACTTGAGCTCGACGAAAATTGTCTTTGTCTCAGCTCTAAGTCTTGATCATTGAATGGTCCTGGGGGCAACTTCAAACCTAAGTTCTAAGCCCTAGACTCATTCTAACTTGACCTTTTCAACTATACATCTAGGTCAAACTGATTTCCTAAAAACATAGTGATCCTTCCCCAAATTAGTAATAGGGTGTTCCAATACGAACCACCCACAATCGGTCACTGTTCTGCGGCCATCAAGCTGTGTTCCAAGAACTGAAGGATAGACTTTCCTCCGCCCCCATCCTTGTCCTTCCGTCTGGGAAGGAAGGATTTCAAGTTTACATGGACGCGTCATATCAAGGGATGGAAGCGTTATTGATGAAGCACGGGCACGTGATTGCTTATGCTTCATGATAATTGAAGAAGCACAAAATCAATTACCCGGTTCATGATTTGGAGCTGGGAGAAGTGGTGTTTGCCTTGAAGGTTTGGAGGCATTATTTATACAGCGTCCACTGCGAGATCTTTTCAGACCACAAAAACTTGAAGTACGTTCATACTCATAAGGAGTTGAACTTAAGACAATGGCAGTGGTTAGAATTTCTATGCGACTATGAGTTCACCTTGAACTACCACCCCGGAAAAGCGAACTCAGTAGCTGATGCGTTGAGTAGAAAAATACCAGCTCGAGCCCAGAGTCTCGGTTGATGAGTATGGAGTTGGCTCAAATGATTGAGGAGATGGAAATTACTTTGATATTTAAGGCTCCGTCGGCAGAATATACAAAGTACTTGGCCAGCATGAGCATAGTTTGTGATATCCGGGACCGGATCCGGGTGGAGCAAGGAGTGGATGCGGCTCTGGTCCTGGGCAATCAAGTCAATCGAAGATGGGACTACCGATGAATAAACACTAAATGATGACATCGTTTATTTTCGCGGCCTGCTCTACATTCCCAAGGGCGGTAAATTCTGGGAGGATATCTTGAGAGAGGCACATTTCTCTCAATATTCAGTGCACCCGGGAATTGCAAAGATGTACGCCGGCTTACGGAAGACCATGTGTTGGCTTGGAATGAAGAAGGATGTCCGATATTTTGTTACACATTGTGAAGCTTATCAAAGGGTGAAGGCGGAGTGCAGGAGTCCCGACAGCTTGTTACAGTCATTGCCCATCCCCGAGTGGAAGTTCGAGGATATTTCCATGGACTTCGTACATGGGCTACCTCGCTCACGCTCAGGGAATTATTCAGTATTGGTGATCATTGATCGACTGATGAAAGTAGCCCAGTTTATCCCTATAAAGAAGGAGGCTCACGTGGATGTCTTGGTACGCCTCTTTGTGGAGCAGTTTGTACGGTATTATGACATGCCTAAGACGATAGTTTTTGACCGTGATGGTCATTTTACCTCCAAGGAGTGGAAGGCGGTACAGGCATATTTGGGCTCGCGCCTTACCTTCAGCACCGCGTTCCATCCTCAAACGGACGGGCAGTCTGAGCGGACCATCCGGACATTGGAGGATCTGTTGAGATTATGTATGTTGGATAGGGGAGAGCCGTGGGAAAGGCTCTTACCCCTGGTGGAATTCTCCTACAACAATAGCCATCAGGCGAGCATCGACATGGCGCCCCATAAAGCCCTTTATGGAAGAACGTGTAGAACCCCCTTTTCTTAGGTGCAAGATGAAGACCCGAAGACTTTGGGAGTTGAGTATATAGATGACACAGATGCGGTGGTTAGGCTGATACGAGATCGCATGTTAGAGGCTCAAAGTTGGCAGGCGAAGTATTATAATGCAAGGTACCGTCTAGTGGAGTTTCAAGTGGGTGATAAAGTATTTCTGAAAATCCGGTCGATGCATGGAGTGTCACGGGTGCGTGGTGTGAAGAAGCTCACCCTGAAGTATGTGGGTCCTTATACTATACTTAAAAGGGTTTGCCCGTTAGCCTATCGGTTGAAGCTACCGCCCGAGCTAGAGAATCTACACGATGTGTTCCATGTGTCATCACTTTGGAAGGCGCTGTTACGGCCCGATCAATACATCCCCACAACTGATTGTGTTGTGGCATCTGATAGGTCTATGCGATTGGAGCTGGGGCAGATTATAGAAAACGAGATAAGAACCTTGCGCCGTAAAAGTGTTCCCTTGGTGAAGGTGTTATGGTCTAATCATGGGAAGGGGGAACTCATATGGGAGCCAATGGATTTGATGCAAAGACGCTATCCGGAGTTGTTTGCTCCATGTAATTTTATTTAAAAGCATATTTTGTTTTTCGGTATGCTTCACTCCCCATAGCCTTAGCCTTATTTCGGGGACGAAATCTTTTATTTTGTTTATAGGATTTGTAACATTCTGATTCACGCTAGGCCCCTTGTATGTGTTTTTGGTGTCAGGAGATCTGGTGTAGGCTCTAGGGGGTGCAGGCGATCAGGTGCGCACTCGCGGGGAGCAAGGAAATAGGCTGAAAACTTGTGTTGAGCTTGACACGGGTAGGGACACGAGCATGTCCCTACCCGTTTTCAGTGGCGTTGAGTGACTATGGTGCTGAGTGATTCTGAAATGGCATTGCGTGGTGTGTCCCGAGAAGTACACGGGTAGGGACACAGGCGTGTCCCTACCCGTGTTCATTGGCGTTGAGTGGTGTGTTGCGAGAAGGACACGGGTAGGGACACGGGCGTGTCCCTACCCGTGTTAATTGGCGTTGAGTGGTGTGTCCCGAGAAGGACACAAGTAGGGACATGCCCGGGTCCCTACCCGTATTCAGTGGCTTTGAGTCTGTCCAGAGAAGGACACGTGTAGAGACACGGGCGTGTCCCTACCCATGTGCTCCTGGGCAAACAAGACGAGAAGTGTCCCGAAAAGTACACGAGTATTGACACGACCACAACCACGGCTTTGTCACCTGGACACGGGTACCGACACGGGCATCTCAGTACCCGTGTAGGAGCACGAAATGGCAGTCGAACCGCTTTGCCAGAGAAGGACACGGGTAAGGACACAGCCGTGTCCCTACCCGTGTCACTTCTGTATAAAAGGAAAATTGAAACCCTAGCAATCTCATTCTCTTCCCAAACCCTATTTTTCTGGTGGGATATTTCTGGAGGAGGAGATCTTGCTGGAGCAAACCTTAGAGGAAGAGAAATGCCACCGCCGTCAAGGAAAAAGTGATGTCGTTGAGGAGGATGACAAGATCCATAGCCAGAAATGGTGGTACCGCAGAAAATGAGGTGAGCTTCCTCCCCTCTCCCTTGGTGCTAGATCCTTAGATATTCTTAGGTGAGACATCGACTCAAATGAGTCTTGATGTGTGATGAAAAGGTTTCTTAGGAAGGCCTATCTAGAACTTTTGTTCTAATGACTAGTCATCTTCAACCTCCCCTTCTTCAAAGCGATGATGGGGGTTGTTTCGTGAAGAGTAATGGTCTTGAGAGGGAGGATAAGGGTGGAGGAACTTATGGTTGCGATTTTGGGTGATCGGCTTTAGGAGGAAGATGAACCGATGTCGTTCATTCCGCTTCAAGATGCATGCAGAATTTTTGTTCTGCACGCAGCAACCTTCTTGGCTGTTTTCAGGCAAGAAATGGTCCGAACTGGGCTTTATACAAAACATGAAAGTTGTAGCCCTTGAAATTAGCTTTCAAACGAGTGGTTACACGCCTTCGGTTGAAGCTTGTAGCCAAGGGAATGTCTGATCGAAGTAAGGGATGTAGACTAAGCGCACATTAATTGTATTCTGTACGCTGTAGGCTTTGAAGCCAATTTCATGTGGGTTATAGCCTGATCTTGGTTGCCGGCTGAACATAAAAGTTGTAGCCAGTGGAAATACCTTTCTATCGAGGGGTTATATGCACTCACCTGATTCCTGCAGTCACGGGAATCCTTGGTTGAAGTTGCTGTCAAGATTTATTCTGCACAAAAATATCTGGGTAGGGTATAACATGGATTTATAATCGGTGGAATTAATGTTGCAATCTAACTCGAGGTTCGGGTGAACTCTTTTGTTTTAATCATCATAGTGATATGGAGGTTGAAGTTTATTTATTTGAATTCATATAACGAGTTGTGAAGCAAGCTTAGTTGAACGAAAGGGCTTGATATAAATTGGTAGACTATCATTTATGCGCATTGTTTTAAATAATGTTGAAATCATTCGGAAGGACATGTAGATGAATAAACTATGGTCATGATGTATGTTGAATTGATAGAATGAAATTGGGTAGTTCTTAGAGTGTCGTCTCCGTACGGGTAGCATTGTGGAAGTTAGTAAGTGCAGTGATGGCCGTCACTTGTCGGGATAGTGTTAAGATGAGTAAAGTTGGACGGTTGGGCTTGTCCCTCGGTGTTCATGTCGTGGGGCTGCTTCCGTGCCAAGTGGATGGTTGGTATTAGTCCTCGTGCTTTTTCCGAGGCTCCTTCCAATCTACAGTGTTGTGAAATTGCATGCGGTGTGAGTCGACACGCGGTGTCATAATCCTGGGTTAAGGATAGTTTTGCAGGTCTACGGGCTCGCAAATCATCACACAGATGGGAGTTGATAGATAAACTTTGGGCGGTTGGGATTGTCCCTCGGTGTTCATGTCCCGGGGCGTCATCCTTGCACAGTGAACGATTGGGCTTGACCCTCGTGCTAATTTCTGAGGTTCCTTCCGGGTCTGACCATAGGCAAGTTCAGGACTTGAATCTTGGTGCACATCTACCCGAGATACCCACTGGGTCGTAGTACGAAGGTAAGCTCTGCTGTTGTTTTCTTAGCATTGAGGCGTACAGAGGCCTAAGTGAAGTAGTGTGGATACCAACTTAGTAGTAGAAGTGCCCGTTTTACTGTCACCGTCTGGCCACGACGGATGACGCCTGATAGGTTAGCTACCTACTCGAAAAGTGGGAACTTTAAGTCTGTGTCGACATAGCAACTGCAAGTGCGTGATCATGGGTGTGTCATTGCATCGCATACATAACATTGCACTTTATTACATACAACAAGACCCTCATCGTATAAGTTAGTAAGGGCACTCCTATAAGATGACTTACTTACTGCTGAACGAACCTCAACCTATATGTCTGTATGGGCATTCATATAAGTTGAGTTACCTTTGCTATAGTTATACTCATGTGTTGTGATAGATGGTAGAAATGTTAGAATAACTTATTACTTGATTATATACTGCTGCATATACGTAGTGATACCGTACATATACCACTTGCTTGTTTATACTCCTGCTTTATATAGATATATTGTACCATGTCCATTTTCTCCGCCCGGTGCTGAGGAGTCGTCGGGGGAGCGGATGTGAAGCCACTTAGTCTTTATGACTAACGGTTGCTACGTCTTCCTTTTTAGGAGGAAACCCCGCAGATGGAATAGCAGGTCATGGAGCCGGTCAGCCAGGCCAGGACGAAAGTGTCTGAAGGGACGGTGTCATCGCTACCATCTATTGCAGATGTGAGTATATGAGAGTTTTCTTGTAGCCCTTTAGGGCAACTTTATTAGGTGTACTCTGATTTTGTAGAAGCATGTTTAGCTTCTCTATTACTATACTTTTGGACTTATAGCTGGTGTGGATTTGATTTCTTTATATTAGTTTGGTTGGGTTGGCATATATATATAAATATTGGTTGTAGCCGGTAGAATAGGCATCTTGTGGTACAGGCTAGCCCGAGTGTTAGTGCTACCCAAAGGTGGCTATTCTGGGCATAAGACCCCTCTCGTGCCATGTTTTGTGTTCCGGGAGGGGGGGTATTACAATGCCCGTGTCATCCAGTACACGCCCGTGTCATTGGGCGTGTTCCTCCAACGAAACAGGTACAAAAAAACCAGAGCACAACACGGCCATGTGACACGCTCGTGTAACATGCCGTATACTAGACACACCCTAGGATACGCTCGTGTCCTAGTCCGTGTAGCTACCTTAGCACAACTCGCCAAATGACCCAAGAAGGATACGGGTATTCGACATGCCAGTGTCAAATTCAACACGCCTGTGTCAGACCCGAACACGCCTGGGCTCATGCCGTGCGCCCTCACTCAACGATCGTTGAGTGAAAGGCTTTGAGTGACTGATACGCCCCAAGACACCCCCGTGTCCCAGGCCGTGTTCACACCCCGACGACCGTTGACTCCAAAATCATCGACCATGCGACCAACGCCAAACCCGAGCATGACACGCTCTGGTACATGCCTGTGTCCCAGGCCGTATCACCTCTGCCAAATCCCAGATTTGGCTCAAAACACCACATGTCACCCTTTTGAGTTTCGGGGCGTTACAAGGGGCATTTTCTTGTTGATCTTCATCCACTCCTACTGTGCCAGGTATATCTTTTGGAGTATCCATATCATCTTGGATTACTAGTGATGCTTCCTTGATTGTCAGCTTATCCATCATTTGTTCTGTACCTGCAGTACTATAAGAGGAACTAGGCATTCCATTGTTAAACACGGTAGACTTATCAAAGACTACATGAACTGATTCTTCTACAACTTGACTTTTCAAATTGTAGATCCTATAAGCTTTGCTATGATTGTTGAACCCAACTAATATTTCATCATAGGATTTGGCAGCAAACTTAGTCAAATAGGACTTGCCATTATGAAGCACAAAGCATTTACTACCAAAGATTCTTAGATAGCCCAGATTTGGTTTTCTGCCCTTCAAGATCTCATAGGGAGTCTTCTTGTGGCCTTTGGTGATAGAGGCTTCAAAGTATCTAGTGTCGACTAAGTCCACCTATGGGGGGGGAATAGGTGTCATGCGGTCTTTTGCGGAATTTAAATAACCTGCACAAATAACAAACACAGCACAGAAAAGCACACAAGCAATTATAGTGGTTCCCTGATTTGGGTACGTCCACTCTCCCCCTTAGACCTATCTCCCACCAAGGGACGACTCGGTCACTTCACCAACCGGATTAAATTCCAATCCTCACACTACGAATGGAACCCTTCCAACCAAAGGAGTCACTACTCCTCCACCACGGGTTGCACCCAACCCTTACAACTAGGAATCAAAATTCCTTTACAACAAAACAAAAATTGAATGTACAAGAAATACAAACAAACTTGTGGAGATCCCGATGTCCTTCTTCGTTCGTTGAAGCTTTATTGAAAGAGACGAAGAATCCACGACTGGTGTTCTCTCTTGGAGAGGATCTTGACAAGATCGGTAGCGGCAAGTGAACGCGGCGGCGATGCTTTGTAGATCCAAACTTCTTGACGAAGCAAGCAAGGTCTACCAACGATCTCAATCGTATCAGTCGTCTCAATCGAGTCGGAATGAAGAGCGATCCTCGTTCAACAAATCGAGAGACAATAGATATTGAGAGAGATGCGTGATACGCTAGGCTTACCTCGGTCCTGTCGTTGGAAGATCAAAGAGGACCTCTAAGATCAGCGGCGGCGATTATCTTGCGAGCGGCGACATCGATCGGCGGTATTTCGCGATCTGCTAGGGCACGACGTCGGCTGCTGGATTTTGCGTGAATAGTTACTATAGATGTTCGAAATAAGCATGTATATATACCTGAGCCAACCCTAAAGACCATTGTGGGGCCCACAAGGAAAAACCCTAGACCCGGCCGAAAAAGCGCACGACTTCCTGGTTCGGTGCAGCAAATAGGCGAAAATTGCCAAAGGCAAAATCGGCGAGAATCGTTGGTGATTCCCGTCGAAGTCGGAGGGAATCACTCACAATTCCCGTCGATTCTGCCTTGGACGAATTCCAGTTGTAAAACTAGTCAGCCTGCGGGAATCGACGGGAATGCAACCTGATTCTCGTCGAACCAGCGGGAATCAGAACGATTCTCGTCGAAGTCGGCGAGAATCACTTGGTGATTCCCGTCGATTCTGCCTTAGCAGAATTTCAGAAGGAAAACTATCATCTGGAAGAGGTCGGCGGGAATGAAGCCTGATTCCCGTCGAATCGGTGAGAATCACAAGTGACTCCCGTCGAAGTCGGCGGGAATGACTTAGTGATTCTCGTCGATTTTAACTTAGACGATTTTTCTCTTCCTTTCTATGAACTTTGTCTTTGACCCATCTTTTCTCCTTTTGTGCTCTTGATCTATCTTGACCCTATGCTTGAAAATAAGTACACTCCAATAGAGAGAGCACACGTGAGTCAACACACAGATCTGCTCAACGAGGGATTATGTTGTGCAGACCCGTGTATATTGACCCACTGCACCCTGACATTGGCGTGTTCTTAGCATGGAATAGCTGCAAGCACAACTTGATAGAAAATCATCAAATACATTGTCAATTCAACTTAGCTTGTTTAGGGGCTTCTTCAAATCAGGCACATTGTGGATACAATACCCAACAAGGCTCTATTGAGAACATGACATGCAGTATGTACTGTCTCAGCCCAGAAATATTCTGGGAGAGATGTGTCACTCAACAGTGTTCTAAAAGCCTCTATGAGAGTCCTATTTTTCCTCTCAACTATCCCATTTTGCTGGGGTGTTCTAGGAGAAGAGAATTCTTGATGAATCTCATGTTGTTAAGAGAACTTTGTCATGCTATCAGACTGGAATTCTATCTTTTTACTTTTGATTTTGGCCATAGAACAGCTAATGCGTGGAAATCGGCAAGCGCAACGGTCGCACAAGTAATAAAATTTGGGAATAAATCCCCGAGTGTCGGTCTCTTGAGAAATGCAATTAGCATAGAGCGGAGATAGTTCAGAAAATATTTTTATGAGGGTTATACTTAGAAAAGATTAAAAAGGGGACTTGTGAGATTGTGGTTTCTTGATCTAATAAACAAATTAAAACTTTGTTGGTCGAAGGCACCGCTTCGCAAAGTGAGGTGAGTGTATCGGTCGCGATGCCGAACTTCGGTTGGGCGAGTGGACGGAAAGCTAATGGATGGAAGTGTTCTTGTGCGGAGTGCAATCAGGCGAAACAAGGGTATGGAGTGGATGTGGACTAGGTGAGGCGCATTCACAACACACAACTCAAAAGCAAATGAAAAATACAAACATCAAATTAGATATAGAGTAGAAAAATGTAGTTCATTACAATATCAAATCATTCCATACAACGAAGAAAGGGGAAGAGGAGTAAACCACTAGAGGGTGAAGGTCCACCGCAGGTCAGGGCCGGAATAGCGAGTTGTCAATCCGCTTCCGGGCTCAGTCCGAGGAGGCTTCCGGTACTAATGAGTTGTCACCTCAAAGGCCTTTGAGTCCGTTTTCTAGGTCATCTTCTTCTCCAACTCCGGTGGAAAGCTTGGAGTTGAGGTCATCAATGGCCGGGAGCTTTGCCGGATGGTTTGGAAAGCTTCGGAATCAACGGCTACGGGCTCCCGATGGAAAGAATGAAGGTGGAGGTGGTTGGAGTAGCTGGATAAGTAGAACGGCACTTCCCGCGCACTCTTCGATCGCAGAAATGACCACCGTTGACCTAAATCACGGAGCAGGCCCTTAAATACAGAGGCAGAACAAGCAGAGCACACGATAAGTGGCGCACGACCAGTGGTCGTGCGCACTGTCGGTCGATTATCGTGCACAATATCCAATTAAACATGCAACTTGGATAGAAACATCAACAAATATGCGCACGATCAATGCCGCACGACCGGTGGTCGAGCGCACTGAATCCACTGATCGTGTGATTAGCTAAGACAGAACTGTAGAAAACATGGGGTAAACGCGCACGAGCAGTGGCGCACGACCGGTGGTCATGCGCGCAATGTCCAGTGCTCGTGCGATTACCCGTGCTGAACAAAGAAAATGAAGAGGACAGAGGGCACGATCACCAGTGCATGACCAATGGTCGTGCATAATAGGTACAGTGATCATAAGATCGTCAAGACAGAACTGGGGAAAAGGAGAATGTAATGCGCATGATCAGTGGCACACGACCAGTGGTCGTGCGCAGTGAGTCCACAGATCGTGCGTAGTGTTCCTGTATCGTCGGGGTCTCCCGAGCAGTTCTGGAGCACGCACACGACCCATGCACTAGCAGAAGAGGCAGAAAGGCCACTAAAAGTGCACACCACATTCTCAATATACAGCGAGAGAACAAGTAAAACAACAAAAACACAGAAACAACAAAAGCATACAGAAAACGGGCCTAAAGTGCACTTTATCATGAAATAGGCAAATAAGCAAATATAAGCGGTTATAGCTCTCAAGTGAAGTGTTAAGACGATAAAAATGGCCCAGATGCTTTCAAAAATCAGTGTAATATTTGGACTCATAACACCCCCAGACTTACATATTTGCGCGTCCCGCGCAAATCATTACTCCGTGGACTGTAAAACAGCTAGCTTGCTTAGAAACTTCAAAATAAAGTTGGACAAGAAATTAAATACATGATGCGCATAGAATAAAGAATAGAAAAACTTTTTAATTATACTACAGAGCTTAAATTATTCGACAGAGGTAAATAAATATTGTGTCTACTTTAAATTAGAATTCTGGAGAGTCGTTCGGTCATGTGTATGGAGAATGTAGACATGCAACTAAGGTGAGCATTGCCCAAGTCCGAGGCTCGTGATAACCTCCAAAGAAATCCATCAATGTCGGGAACCATAATCTTGCCCTTTCACACTCTCTCCACGATGCTTAGTAGACTCAAATGTGAATCAGCAGGATTTGTAGGTTTGAATGGGGCTAAGGCTAAGGTGTGGTAGTCAATGATAAACATGGAGGCTACACGCAACCAAAGCGAGCGAACAAGAGCTGGACCCATACATCCACTAAGAAATGCATGTGTGACAAACCCCCACACTTGGCTTGAAAACCGAGTGTGCACACGGCCTATCCCGACCAAAAACTAATACACAAGATGGGGATTGCAATTCTCATTATAATACTTTTAGATTTTCTTTTTCTCTCTGTTTTTTTATCCTTTTCTTTTTCATTTTTTTCATTCAGCAATCGATCAAGCTCAAGGTTTTGGTTGCGACAAAAGGGTTGGCTTTTAGGCTTTGGTGAATATAGGTGGAGCTGAAACAAAAGGAGGGTAGGCGCAAATTTGGCTTGCAAGGGTCAGCTGCTAGGACTAGGTACAAAAAGGCTCAAACTAGCCAAAATGATGGCCTACCTCACGCTCACACTCTATTAACCGGGCACCAATGCTTCGAGAGTAGCTTGGTGCAAGTTCTCAGTCCCCGAAAAAGACGATCCTTCCCCCCAACTCGAGCAATATGAGTCTAGTGACGGCTACACTCATCTCTACACTATCGTTCGATTGCTCCAGATTCTACAATTTTAAGTAGCACAAACAGAATTTACTTTTGCAGAATAAATTTAAGTCTACGAGAATGAAGAAAAAGTAATCCTATACTATTTCTATGCAAATCATGAGTACTCGATTAGGAGCACTGCATGAGTTTCGAACTACTAGATCCAAAAATCCTAAGCCAGCACCACTTTTTAGAGTTTACACAAAAGTAATACATTTGACTTGAGCCACGCACGTGGTTAAGTGCGCACTCATGTGGGTGATTCAGTGTGTGCAGTAGTGATCATGAAATAAATAAATGCAGACGAGTAGGCAATAAACTGTGTTGTGTAGTGATCACAGGCAACTCTACCCCCAGACTAGAATGTGACAATACGAAAAAGTAAAACATGCAAATAAAAAAAAGGGCTAGGGGAAGAAGAACCTATGCTCAAATTTGAGCATACCAGTCATGCGACAAGATATCTAAGTGCGGCCAAGTAGTCGTGCCTCAAAAATTCCTTCACCTGCGATTTAAATATGTACGCAAAACAAAAGATGGACATATATATATATATATAAAAAGCTCAAAACACAGCACAGGACCAAATGGTCCAACATGGGTTGTCTCCTGAAAGCCCTTTTGTTTACCGTCCTTAAGGTAGACCAAATACATGTATTAGCAGTTATAATAAAGAGTTCTTTTTAGCTTGAAAAGAAAGAAATAAAATAGAGTGAACTAGAGTTCCATACGCAGCGAGAAAATGAAAAGAGGAGGGTAAGTGGAATGATGGTGTTGCAATCAACTATAAGCAAATTTGTGGTAAGTCTCTCCAGTGGGGTGCGAGGGGACGGACAGATTGTCTTTTTGCGTCGGGGGAAGAGGATTTCCCCTTACTCCGATTGTGCGCTTCCTCGCTCTAGAAGGCAGCGTAGCGCTCATCGCGTAAACACTTTGCCTCTTTCAGTTTCTCCACCGTGGGAGACTTCCAATGGATATAGTCTGTGGGTTTTCTTGTTTTGTGGTTGGTGGCGTCCTGTCCGGCACCGTGACGGCGACCGGATCTGCCCAAGCTACAGATCGCTTAACATAGTTATCAGCAGTGTTATACAAATAAGTGTTTAAGGATTTCTCCCGGATAAAACTCGGTTCGCCATGCTCAAATACAAAGTTGGCGGGAAGTAGAAAGGCAGTCGTGGCTTTGGCGCACTTTGTCTCCTCTTTGACCAATAGCTCTTGATTATCATCTATCTCCTTGGAGAGTCCTTTCTTTGTCTTCTCTTCTGGATGTGCCTCGTCCAATGTTGGGTGTCCTGAATTTATCTTTGTATCTGTGACACTCAGAAAATTGTTATTTTGGGTGGGAGAGGGATATACAGATGTGTTATCATGGGTGGAATCTTCGGTCGGCCAAGTGACGCGTCCTTTGGAAAAGTCGACGGATGCGCCGCTGGCCGTCAGGAATGGGACTCCGAATATATGAATAGAGTTAATTTCCCTTGGTACCAAAACCTGGAATTCAGTGGTTAAACTTTTTTCGTTGACCTCGATTTCGACTTCCCGTACACCTCCCTCGGTGTCAACAAAATTGTCATTCACTAAGATAAGCGACTTCCGGATTTCATTGTCATCTTGTAGGTGCATCTTCGCAACATCTTGCAGAGTGAGGATGTTGTTGGACGCCCCAGAGTCGCATAATGCGGGGGTTTTGAAGTTGTTTATTTTACAATTGATGACGAGTTCGTTGCTTTTTCCCAAATTTTCCTCCCCAAGGCTTTTACCTTTTTCATGGGGGTTCTTTTCGATGTTACTAGGTAAGGTGCCTTTGGTGTGCTAGGAGACCACTTGGGCCAATTGGCCCAATTGTGCCTCCAGTTTGCGCATCAAGGAGGCTAGATTTGTCATGTTGGTTTGGGAAATTTCAACAAATTTTTCGAACATCTCTTCCAAAGAACTTTTTTTAACGGCGGGGGGCCCTTGGGAATAATTTTGTTGAGGCGGTCGCGGATCGCTTCTGGAGGCATACGCATCATTTTGATGCTGCCCCGGTTTCCATCTTTGCCCAGATGTGTTTGGATTCCAAGAAAAATTGGGGTGGTTTCTCACCCCCGGGTTGCATGTGTTTCCGTAAGGAACTCCCATGTTTTGATTTGCTACAAAATTAACTGACTCATTTAGAAAAGAAGATTCGTCTGGTACCTCAACTCCTAGGCCTTCGATGTCGTGGTGGTCGGTTCTTCCGCAACCTTGGCATGAGATTGCCTTCACTGGGGCGGCAGCGGCGGGCTTGGGGATTTCCACGGTGAATACTCCGCTTGTGCTTCATGGGATGTTTCTTCCAGCAATCCAGTAAGCACTGTGGGTGGCGGTGTCTTGTAAGATTCTCAGTGCATCTTATGGATCAAGGTTCATGATTGTTCCTCCAGAGACGGCATCGATCATGGCTCGGTGGTGGGGTAGCGAAGTAGAAAATTTCGACGAGGTTCCAAGTTTGGAATCCATGGTTAGGGCATTTCCTCAGCAGCTCGTTGAAACGCTCCCAAACTTCGGCTAAACTTTCTTGATCGGCTTGCCGGAAGTTGGCTATTGCTCACCTCATGCTCACGATCTGATCTACGGGTGGAACTTAGCTAGGAGCTTTGTGGTCAAATCCTCCTAGGTGGTGGTTGTTCCAGGTGGAAGGGAGTGAAGCCACGTCTTGTCTTTGTCCCTTAGTGAAAAAGGGAAGAGGCGGAGCTTGACTGTTTCGTCCGGGATTCCAACATAGTGGAACGTGGCGCAAATTTCGGAGAATTCCGCCAAGTGAAGATGGGCGTCTTCAGTGGCCATTCCTTAGAACTGAGCGTTGTTCCGAATGATATTAAGGATAGCTGGTTTAATCTCGAACTGTTGGTTGGTGATAACAGGTCCGAAACCGGGGTATATTCTCCCGACGGTAGGTGTAGTGTAATCCCTCATGGTGCGGACCTAGGAAGGGTTCACTTCATTTTCGTCGCCATTTCGGTCGTCAGGAGGTATCCCTCCAACTCAGTTGCGGGCATCGATATTCAACTAGTCTCCCATTGGGGATAAAGTGATGACTGCGGCGCGTCTTCGCGTTAGGATAGTACATTCGATCTCTAGGTCGTAGGCTACATGATCTCTTGTGGCTCGACCCTGCATTCACTGTGGCAAACTACACAAGGAAACATCAGTCAAGAACACTAACTCTTATAACAATATTTGTTGTCATCCTGAGTCACTCTATAGTTGCATTCCCTGGCAACGGCGCCAAAAACTTGATGCGTGGAAATCGGCAAGCGCACTGGTCGCACAAGTAATAAAATTTGGGAATAAATCCCTCGAGTGTCGGTCTCTTGAGGAATGCAATTAGCATAGAGCGGAGACAGTTCAGAAAATATTGTTATGAGGGTTATACTTAGAAAATATTAAAAAGGGGGCTTGTGAGATTGTGGTTTCTTGATCTAATAAAATAATTAAGACTATGCGGGTCAAAGGCACCGCTTCGCAAAGTTAGGTGAGTGTATCGACCGCAATGTCAAACTTTCGGTTGGGCGAGTGGATGGAAAGCTAATGGATGGAAGTGTTCTTGTGCGGAGTGCAATCGGGTGAAATAAGGGTATGGAGTGGATGTGGAGTGGGCGAGGCGAATTCACAACACACAACTCATAAGGAAATTAAAACTACAAACATCCAATTAGATATAGAGTAGAAAATGTAGTTCATTACAATATCAAATCATTCCTAACAACGAAGAAAGGGGAAGAGGAGTAAACCACTAGAGGGTTAAGGTCCACCGCTGGTCGTGGCCGGAATAGCGAGTTGTCAATCCGCTTCTGGGCTCAGTCCAAGGAGGCTTTCAGTACCAATAAGCTGTCACCTCGAAGGAATTTGAGTCCGTTCTCTAGGTCGTCTTCTTCTCAACCTCCGGTGGAAAGCTTGAAGTTGAGCTCATCAATGGTCTGGGAGCTTCGCCGGAGGGTTTGAAAAGCTTCGGAATCAACGGCTACGGACTCCCGATGGAAGGGATGAAGATGGAGGTGGCTGGAGCAGCTGGAGAAGTAGAACGACACTTCCCGCGCACTCTCCGATCGCAGAAATGACCAGCGTTGACCTAAATCACAGAGCAGGCCCTTAAATACGGAGGCAGAACAAGCAGAGCACACGATCAGTGGCGCACGACCAGTTGTCGTGCGCACTGCCGGTCGATGATCGTGCGCAATTTCCAATTAAACCTGCAACTTGGATAGAAAAATCCGCAAATATGCGCACGATCAGTGGCGCACGACCGGTGGTCGTGCGCACAAAATCCACTGATCGTGTGATTGGCTAAGACAGAACTGCAGTAAACATGAGGTAAACGCGCACGAGCAGTGGCGCTCGATCGGTGGTCATGCGCACAATGTCCAGTGCTCGTGCGATTACCCAGGCAGAACAAGGAAAATGAAGAGGACAGAGAGCACAATCACCATCGCACGACCAATGGTCATGCGCAATAGGTCCAATGATCGTGCGATCGTCAAGACAAAACTTGGTAAAAGGAGAATGTAATGCGCACGATCAGGGGCGCACGACCAGTGGTCATGCGCAGTGAGTCCAATGATCGGGCGAAGTGTTTTTGTATCATTCTCCCGGTTCTGGAGCATACACATTCCCATGCACCAGCAGAAGAGGCAGAAAGGCTACTAAAAGTGCACACCACATTCTCAAGATACAGCGAGAGAACAAGTAAAACAACAAAAACACAGAAACAACAAAAGCACACAGAAAATGGGCCTAAAGTGCACTTTATCATGAAATAGGAAAATAAGAAAATATAAGCGGTTATAGCTCTCAAGTGCAGTGCTAAGACGATAGAACTAGCCTAGATGAGTCCAAAAATCAATGTAATATTTGGACTCATCAACAGCCAAGCTCATTCTGAATTTGCTTGACAAACCACATGAAGACATCAAGGGTTTCATCCTTCTTAAGAAAGAACACCCAAGTAAACTTGGAATAGTCATCAACTACCACATGGGTGTAGACTTTCCTACCAAGACTATGAACTAGCATAGGACCAAATAGGTCCATATAACATCCCATTTTGTGCTAGACCCCTCACACGCATTTTGAGCTGGGAGGATTGGCTCAGGTGCTTAGCGTCGAGTGAGTCGACTGGACTCGATGATTTGATCAGGAATTTACTCGGAATATATGGCTCAAGATGTTGAGTAATGAGGGGTTGGCTTTCAACCTTAGCTTGCCCTTTTATTTTTCCTCTTGCTGGAAGTACAGAATTAGGATTAAGACAATGGGATATTTCATCAACTAAGAATTGAGAAGGATTGTTCTCGAGAAGCCTGGGCTAAAATATTCATCCTCAGGTTTCGTCGACCTCAGGTTTCATCGACCTCGATTTCATCGACCTCAGAAGATTTGTCGACCTCGATTTTGACGACCTCATGTTTCGTCGACCTCGATTTTGTTGACCTCAGAATATTCAGCGACCTCGATTTCGTCGACCTCATGTTTTGTCGACCTCAATTTCGTCGACCTCAGAAGATTCGTCAACCTCGATTTCGTTGACCTCAAGTTTCATCGACCTCAAATTGCTTGACCAGAGACTTAGAATATTAAAACCTTGAACTTGGATTTAGTCGACCAGAATTTTCGTCAAGCTAGAAGATATCGTCGGCCTCAGGTTTCGTCGACCTCGATTTTGTCGACCTCGGAAGATTTCGTCGACCTCGATTTCGTCGACCTCGATTTCGTCGACCTCAGAAGGTTTCGTCGACCTCGATTTCATTGAACTCAGGTTTCATCGACCTCAAATTGGTCGAGCTGAGTTGACACTGAGTTAATGCGTCGAGCTTAGGTTTTGTCGAGTGTTCGTCGAACTCCCTTCGACGTTCGTCGAACTCCGTTCGGCGATTCTTCAGCCTCTATTCAAAATTACCTGAACGGCAGTCCAATAACATAACAACATATGGTGAAGCAGTTTAACCTGATACCTTAATATAAAAAGGGAGAGTCAAACCCTAGCCATCACTTTGATTATTGCCAAGCTTTTACTTGTGCGGACTAGACGGAAGAAGGGGATTGCGATATTGCCGGTGTCGGATTTTGGAGGGAAGATCCTTCCGTTTTCGGTGAAAAACAACCTCCTCCAACAAAGGAGAAGCATGTCGCGGTGAATAACGAGATCCATCGCCGGAAATTTCGGGAATGAGGTGAGCTTCCTACCCTCTTCCTTGGTGCTAGATCTTAGCTATTTTCTAAGAGAGATGCCGACTCAAAGGAGTTTGGACTTGGGAGGTGATGATTTTCTAGGAGGAGGCCGGCAAGGGCTTATGCCTGATAGTTTGTTTCTTCAACCTTCCTCACTTCTAAAAGAGTTGGAGGACTGTGTTTCGTGAAGAGAGTTGGCCTCATGAGGGTTAATAAGGGTGGAGGAAATTCTGGAACTATTTGGTGAAAGGGGTTAGAGAAGGAGTATGCGCACAAAAATCTGTTTTTGTGCACAGCAATCTTCGAGGCCATTTGTTGGTATGGTACTGTCAGATCTGGGTTGTGGGCTGAACAAGAAAATTGCAGGCAATGAAAGTACCTTTCCAACGAATGGTTATACGCCTTCACCAGGCTCCCGTAGTAACGAAAATCCCTGATCGAAGTTGTTGTACAGTAATCTTCCTACACATGTAGTTCTCGAGTTTGTGTTAAATGGCCTTTGGATTTGGTAAAGAGTTTGTAGTACAATAACGGTAATATTTGGGTGAATTTATTCTATAAATTTTTGTGATAAATATTGTTAATGGCTATTGTTGGATAGATCCTTAATGAATAAATGGTGTAGTGAAGTGTACTAGAACAAGACGTGTCAGTGGAGGTGATTGGAGGAGCTTGATAGTAAAATGATTGAGATGGTAAGAGGAGGTGAATGACTAAGATGCCCCGAGGTGATCAAAGGGGTGCCATCCCAAGGTGAATATAGGGATGGAAGTCGTAGTATGGCAAGGCCAAGTGAACGGTTGGGATTAGTCCTCATGTTTGCTCTAAGGCTCCTTCCAGGCAACGATGATGTGAAATTGCATGCGGTGTGAGTCGACATAGGGTGTCGTAATCCTGAGTTAAGGATAGTATGGCAGGTTTACGGGCTCGCCAGTCGTCACACTGACGGGAGTTGACAGATAGACTTTGGTACGTTGGGCTTGGTCCTCGGTGTTCATTCCCGAGGCTCCTTCCATGCTAAGTGGACGGTTGGGCTTGGTCCTTGTGCTTTTTCTGAGGCTCCTTCCGGGTCACAACATAGGCTAGTTCAGGGCTTGGTTCTCAGTACACACCTACCCGAGACTCCTGCTGAGTCGTAGTACACATGTGAGCTCTGTTGTTGTGTTCTTAGCATTGAGGCATACAGAGGCCTAGGCCAGGTAGTGTGGATGCCAGCCTAGTAGTGGAGATGCCCGCTCTACTGTCACCGCCTAGCCATAACGGTTGACGCCTGAGAAGTTAGCTACCTGCTCATAAAGTGCAAACTACAAGTCTGTGTCGACATAGCTGTTTCATTTGCTTGATCATTGTTGAGTAATAACACTGCATTCATATTATTACATACATTAAATGCACAAGATCCTCATCGTATAAGTTTGTATGGGCACTCCTATACGATGAGTTACTTTACTGTTAAGCCGATCCTTAACTTATAAGTTTGTATGGGCATTCTTATAAGTTAAGTTACTTTCCTGTTGTAGATCTATATGCTTAGATGGATTGATATAGCTTGAGTAAAATTGCTAGAATAGAATGCTGATAATATTGTTATACATTACTTCTATTGCTACTCATTATATGTATACAAACTCCACCTGCTTGTAATACTGTCTTTATATACATATATATCGTACCTTTTCCTTTTCCCCGCCCGGTGCCGAGGAGCTGCCGGGGGAGAGAATGAGATAGCCACTTAGTCTTTATGACGAACGTTTGTTATGACTTCCATTTTTAGGAGGGAATCCAGCGGAGTGAGCAGCAGCAGATCGTATAGTAGGGTAGCCAGGATAGAGAGTCAGGGCCTGATATGACGGCTCCGTCGATGTTGTTTATCACTGATGTGAGTTTTGGAGATTACCTTGTAGCCTTTTTGTCATTCTGTACTCTGATATTATAGAAGTCGGATGGTTCTTCTTTATTAGTTGTACTTTGTACTTTACTTGCTTTTGTATGGATTTGATTTCTATTATATATTGTTGGTTGGGTTGGCAATGGATGATATTGATTATGGCCGGCAGAATAGGCATCTTGTGGTACAGACCAACACGTGTGTTGGTGCTATCGCAAGGCGACTGTTCTGGGCATAAGACTCCCCTCGCTCCGTGTTTTGTGTTCCGGGAGGGGGGTCTTACAAATGGTATCAGACTTGTGATGATCCTGCAATGAAGAAGTCATCGAACACTGCTGCCACCCCCGTTTGGATAGTCAGTTTGGGGATAAACTGACTTAGCGGAAGCAGTGGTGTGCCCATATGTAATTCATACTAAGCATATCCAACCCTTACCTTACGATTAGCCAACCTAACCCTAGTTTTATACCTTACGTGTAGGTCCCAGCGCATGTAGAACCAGTTGGGGACACTCCTACCCCTCCCGTACCTTCTCAGTTTCAGCAATCAGAGCTGGG
Source organism: Platanthera zijinensis (assembly GCA_039513925.1). NCBI lineage: Eukaryota > Viridiplantae > Streptophyta > Magnoliopsida > Asparagales > Orchidaceae > Platanthera > Platanthera zijinensis. The sequence continues at coordinate 99,429,358 of CM077088.1, forward strand.
ACAAACGTTGACGGCCATTTTGGACACCTTTAAAGCGCAGCAAGCTCCGGTGCAACAATAGGCTCCGGGCTCTAACTGGATAAGCACCTTCCGAGCTCTTTCCCCCCTATCTACCTTGGGGTAGAGCCAACCGTTCGCACGGAAGAATGGCTTGACACTATACAAGAACTATTGGCAGGGATTAGGTGTCTGACAAACATTGTTGTGACTTTGGCAGTATCACTTCTACAGCTACATGCAAAAAGGTGGTTGAAGTCCCTCATGGGCTCCACCTTTCAAGGGCGAGTTTATAGGAGATTAGTTGGAGCGAGTTCTCAGGAGTCTTTTTAGAGAACTTTATTTCCTCGTCTGCTCGAGATGAACTTGAAGAGAGATTTTTACAGATGAAGCAAGGATCAAAGTCGGTTACGGATATCAATGAGAGTTCCAACATCTCGCGAGATTTGCTGATTCATGACTTGGATGACAGATGATACGCTAAATGCTTCTACAAAGGGATGTGGACCCCCTGAGGCAAGCCCTTTTGTTTATAGCAGACTCCAGCTTAGCAGAAATAATTGACATGGAGAAGAGATTGGAGGCGGACCACTTTGGAAGTGGTAAGAGACCCGCTGAGGAGGTGATGGAAGCTAGCCCTAGTATCAAAAGAAGGCATGACAATAGAGGTGGAAGAGGATACCAGAGAGGTGGAGGGCGTTTCCACCGGAATTTTAGAATGGAGCGCCCGGTCCCACAGCTGCCAGCATTTCCCCCACCTCCACCATTTCAACAATTCCAACAACCTGAAGGGCGGTTTGAGTGAATCTACTATCAATGCAATCAACCGGGTCATATTCGACGTTATTGCCCACAGATAGGTGAAAATGCCCCTCCGGCTTTCCCTCCGCCAGCTCCACGAGGGCGAGTACATATGCGTGGTCGAGGAGGAGGACCAAGAGGGAGTAATCAAGGGCATGCGCGGGAGCAAGTGTTTGCACTGGACATGACGCAAGAATGGGACCCGTAAGATGTGATTGAAGGTACGTAGTGATTTAATTAATATGTTATGAGCATTTTCCTTTTAAGTTGCTTAAGACACGCTAGAAATCTAGCTTGAGCCTTGCTTTCGGTACTTAGGCATCGTTATGGTTAGTGGAAAGCCAACACATACGCTATTTAATACGGGCGCAACTCACACGTTCATTTCGACGGATTTTGTTAAAGACTTAGAAATCGTGCACAATTTCATCGGTACCACTCAGAGAGTACGACTCCCCGATGGTTCTGAAATGACGTCGTCCGCAAGTTGTGATTTTGGCATACTCATAGGAGGAAAGTTCTTTAAAACTTCAGCAACGGTATTGGGGATCCCAGAGTTTGACCTCATCCTAGGCATGAATTGGTTGAATTGGCACCACACTAAGATTGATTGCACGACAAAACGGATTTCCCTAAGGCATGGAGATTCAGAAGTCATCTTCCAAGGTATTGAATTCATACCCCGTATTTTGTTATCATCAATACAGGCCTTAAAAGCCCACTTGAAGGGGGTTGAATTTTATATGATTTGCTTCGAACTAAAAAAGACGGCAATAGACATAAAGTATGTACGGGTGGTGCGATATTTTCCCGAGACACTGCTAGGATTGCCCCCGCATAGAGAGGGGGATTTCCAAATTAAATTAGTACCGAGTGCAAAACCCGTCTCTCGGACTCCATACAGAATGGCCCCAAAGGAACTTGCAGAGTTTAGAGTTCAGTTACAGGAGTTGGTGGAGTCATGGTTTGTTCGCCCAAGTTCATCGCCTTTTGGAGCCCCTCTCCTGTTTTTCAAGAAGAAGGATGGCACCTTAAGATTGTGTATCGATTCTCGGGAGCTCAATCGACTGACGTGCGGAACACCTATCCGTCACCCTTGGATTGATGAGTTGTTCGATCAATTGGTTGGAGCATATTGGTTCTCCAAGTTGGATTTACGTTCGGGATATTATCAGCCGAGGATACAGGAAGGAGACATTCAGAAAACGGCATTCAGCTCAAGGTACGGACAATACAAATTCACCGTGATGCCGTTTGGGCTTACAACGCTCCTTCGGGATTCATGAGCCTGATAAACAAAGTGTTTGAGCCATATCTATATGTCTTCATCATCATCTTCATCGATGACATTTTGGTCTACACGAAGATAGAAGGGGAGCATGTTGAACATCTAACCTTGGTGCTGAAAAAGTTAAAAGAGCATGCTTTGTTTGCTAAATTCAGTAAGTGCGAATTCTGGCTCAAATAAGTTGCCTTCTTGGACAATGTGATCAGTGGGGTTGGACTAGTTGTGGTTTCGACCAAGGTGCGTGCCGTGAAGGAATGGGCACCCATAAAGGCGGCGGCTTATGTGCGAAGCTTCCTCAGACTTGCTGGGTATTATCGCAAGTTTCTGAAGGGATTCACAAAGATAGCCCTTCCTCTTACTACCTTAACAAAGAAAGGTGTGTCATACGAGTGGACACCCCAGTCCGAAGCTGCGTTCCAGGAACTGAAAGATAGACTTACTACCACACCCATCCTAGCCCTTCCATTCGGGAAGGAAGGATTTCAAGTCTACACTAACGCGTCATACCAAGGGATGGGGGTAGTACTGATGCAGCACAGTCTTGTGATTGCTTATGCCTCAAGGAACCTAAAGAAGCATGAATTCAATTATCCAGTTCACGATTTAGAATTGGGGGCAGTGGTATTCGCCCTGAAAGTTTGGAGACTACCAATATGGAGTCCATTGCGAGAAATTTTTGGACCACAAAAATCTAAAGTATGTTCACACTCAGAAGGAACTGAATTCGAGGCAGCGACACTGGTTGGAATTTTTGTGCGATTATGAGTTCACCTTGAACTACCACCCCAGAAAAGCAAACTTGGTGGAGGATGCATTGAGTAGAAAAGTATCGGACTCAAGCTCTGAGTCTTGGTTGATGAGTATGGAATTAGCTCGAATGCTCGAGGAAATGGAGATCACTTTGGTGTATAAAGTTCCTTCAAAAAAGTATATGGAGTACTTGGCGACCATGAGCATAGTCTGTGATATTCGGGAACGAATCCGGGCAGTGCAAGGAAAAGATGCTGCTCTAGCCTTCGTGATTAAGTCAGTTGAGGGTGGATCCACCAAAGAGTATACATTAAAATACAACCTCGTTTATTTTCTTGGCCGACTCTACAATCCCAAGGGTAGTGAAATTCCGGAAGACATATTAAGAGAAGCACATTGTTCTAAGCATTCAGTTCACCCCAGTATTTCAAAGATGTATAGCGACTTACGGAAGACCATGTTCAGGCTGGGAATGAAGGAAGATGTCAAGTTCTATGTTACACACTGCGAAGCATGTCAGAAGGTGAAGGTGGAGTGCAGAAGCCCCGGAGGATTGTTACAATCATTGCCCATTCCTGTATGGAAGTTCGAGTATATCTCTATGGACTTTGTCCACGGGTTACCGCGTTCACGCTCCAGAAATGATTCGATTTGGGTGATTGTAGATCGCATGACGAAGGTGGCGAGATTTATCCCTATGAAGAAGGAGGCTCATGTGGATGTTTTAGTGCGACTCTTTGTAGAACAATTTGTACGATATCATGGGGTGCCATAGACAATCATCTCCAATCGCGATGGTCGCTTTACCTCCAAAGAATGGAGAGCGGTACAAACATACTTGGGATCTCGCCTTACCTTCTGCACCGCTTTTCATCCACAGACGGATGGGAAGTCTGAGAGGACCATCAGAACATTAGAAGATCTACTGAGGTTGTGTGTGCTAGACAGGAGCGAGCCATGGGAAAGGCTCTTACCGTTGGTAGAATGATGGAGACGTTTCTATTGCGGCCACCATTGATCCATGTCTGAGAGAGTTCGTGGATTGGGACGATCATTGCCGCAAGCTCGAGGATGGGATTCTACCACGACGCCCTTCGCCATCGCCGCGACATGTTTTGCACGACGTCCGCCGCCGCCAATAAATAAAATATATAATTATAAATTAAATAATCATAATTATATATTTTATCAAATTATTATTTTTTTAGCAATTTTATTTTTTAGCAATTTTATTTTAAGAGTTTATTTCATGTATTTTTATTTCATGTATTATGATGGGTGCATATAACCATCATGTTGTATTATTTTTATTTCATGTAATGATGGGTGCATATAACCATCATAGTTTCATTTTGAATTTTGAATGGAGGAGATGGAGTGGTGTAGGCTATATATAGCCATGGTTATGATGGATTTATGAAATGAAGAATGAAAAATTGAAACTTGAATTCAAAATTTGAATTCCCCCCTATCTCTCTCTTCTGAGTCCCCCTTAGTCAAATTTTGGCCCCCTCCCTTCTCCTCCCTCTTGGCTACCAGCCACCCTTTCTCCCCCTCTATTTCTCGGCCTCCTCTCATCCTCCTCCTCCTTTCCTCAATATCTCCCTCACCTCCTCATCCCTTAAGAAAACCAACCACCACTCCTTCCTCTCCAAGAAAAAAATCCGGCCACCTTCCCTTCTCTCCCCTAGCCTCTATTCCTGCACCACCTTTGAATAGTATTACCACCACCTTTCCTCTCTCCTCTTTCCATATATATATTGTCTTCAAGGCTTCTCCCTCTCCTAGGGTTATTACAAAGGAAACGGCTAGCGTCTTCATCGTCCGGTGCGGATCCGTGGAGTCGCGTGGAGATAGATTCAACCACCGTCGTGCGCGCCTCCTCCACCCATCTTGTGGACGGATTTCTCTTGGGATTTGGGTAATGATTTCTCTAAACCATCTCTCGTGCACTTCTTCTAAATTATTGTGAGATTTGGTGGAATTAGAAGGCTAGGATTTTGTCCTGATTTATATTAAAATCATGCTAATTAAAATCTGAATTTTCAAGCATTATTTTCCCGAATATTCTCGTATAATTTAGAGCGGGTAGATCTCGTGAACACTAGAAGAAATCGGTTCATCACCCTTGATTTCACCTTAAGTTCAAGAGATTTGGTATAGCCTCATATTAAATTAATTTGGGATTAAATTTTGGACTTTATTTTAATCGCTATTTTATTCCGGATTTTCTCTTGTTGGAATTGTGAATGTTTGCGCATAATTTAATTTGAAATGCTAATTGTCCGGGTCGGGTAGGTCCTATTCGCTTGATCAAACATTGGCCTTCAGCCCTTGTTCATTTTTTATAAGGGGTGGCCACCTTTTGCATTGTGCATTGCTATATTGGTTGATCATCGTTAGTATCAATTTAGGGAAAATATTGCCCGTTGTGTATTTGATTAATTGTCGAACCTAAGAACGCGTAGTGTTTCATCCGTCGAAATCGTGGGCGTGCATCATAGAATTTTCTTATTACATTAGACATCAAGCTAGCATCGGGATGGCACCGCACGAAGCTCTTTATGGGAGGAAGTGTAGGACTCCACTATCATGGGTGCAAGATGAAGACCCAAAGGTTTTAGGAATTTAGTATATTGATGACACTGATGCACTTGTGAGATTGATACAAGACCGTATGCTTGAGGCTCAGAGTCGGCAGGCGAAGTATTATAATGCAAAACATCGGATGGTGGAATTTCAAGTGGGCGATAAGGTATTTTTAAAAATAAGGCCGATGCATGGAGTATCGCGAGTGCGAGGAATGAAGAAGCTCAGCCCGAGGTATGTGGGGCCTTATGTTCTATTGGAAATAATTGGACCCTTAGCTTACCGGCTGGAGCTGCCACCAGAGTTAGAGAATTTGCATGACATCTTCCATGTGTCATCACTTCGAAGGGCATTGCTACGGCCCGACCAACATGTTCACACCATAGATGGAGTAGTGGAAACTGATAGATCTGTTTGATTGGAGCCGGTGTGGATAGTAGACAGCAAAACAAGGAACTTGCACCGCAAGAGTGTTCCTTTGGTGAAAGTGTTGTGGTCTAATCACGGGAAGGAGGAATTTACATGGGAGTCGGTGGACTTGATGCGGAAGCGCTGCCCGTCGTTGTTTCTCCAAGGTAAATTTAATTAGCGAATTTTATTTCATGCTATAATTTTCCCACGGCCCTAACTTATTTCGGGGACAAAATCTTTTATTTTGTTTATAGGATTTGTAACATCCCATTACGTGCTAGACCCCTCGCACGCATTTTTAGCAAGGAGAATTGGCTCAGGTGTTTAACGTCGAGTGAGTCAACTGGACTCGACGATTTGATCAGGAATTTACTCAAAATATATGGCTCAAGATGTTGAGTAATGAGGGGTTGGCTGTCATCCTTAGCTTGCCCTTTTATTTTTCCTCTTACTGGAAGTACAGAATTAGGATTAAGATAATGGGATATTTCATCAAATAAGAATTGAGAAGGATTGTTCTCGAGAAGCCTGGTCTAAAATCATCGGCCTCAAGTTTCGTTAACCTCGATTTCATCGACCTCAGGTTTTGTCGACCTCGATTTCGTCGACCTCAATTTCGTCGACCTCAGAAGATTTGTCGACCTCATGTTTCGTCGACCTTGATTTCGTCGACCTCAGAAGATTTGTCACCCTCGATTTCATCGACCTCATGTTTCGTCGACCTCGATTTTGTCGACCTCGATTTCGTTGACCTCAGGTTTTATCGACCTCAAATTGGTTGACAAGAGACTTGGAATATTAAAAACTTGAATTGGGATTTAGTCGACCAGAATTTTCGTCGAGCTCAGAAGATATCGTCGGCCTCAGGTTTCGTTGACCTCGATTTCGTCGACCTCAGAAGATTTTGTCGACCTTGATTTTATTGAACTCATGTTTCTTCGACCTCAAATTTTTCTATCTGACTTGACACTTAGTTAATGCGTCGAGCTGAGGTTTCGTCGAGTGTTCGTCGAACTCCCTCTAGCGATCGTCAAACTTCGTTCGATGATTCTTCAGCCTCCGTTAGAAATTACCTGAATGGCGGTCTAATAACATAACAACACGTGGCGGAGCAGTTTAACCTGATCACTTAATATAACAAGGGAGAGTAAAACCCTAGCTGTCACTATGATTACTGCCAAGCTTTTACTTGTGTGGACTGGATGGAAGAAGGGGATTGCGATATCATCGGTGTCGGATTATGGAGGGAAGATCCTTCCATTTTCGGTGAAGAACGACCTCCATCAACAAAGGAGATGCATGCCATGGCGAATAAAAAGATCCATGGCCAGAAATGCCGGGAATGAGGTGAGCTTCCTACCCTCTACCTTGGTGCTATATCTTAGGTATTTTCTATGAGAGATGACGACTCAAAGGAGTCTAGACTTAGGTGATGATGATTTCCTAGAAGGAGGCTGGCAAGGGATTGTGCCCGATTGTTTGTGTCTTCAACCTTCCTCACTTATAAAGGAGTTTGAGGACTGTGTTTCGTGAAGAGAGTTGGCCTCATGAGGGTGAATAAGGGTTGAGGAAATTCTGGAACTATTTGGTGAAAGGGGTTAGAAAAGGAGTATGCGCACAGAAATCCGTTTTCTGTGCGTAGCTATCTTCGTGGCCATTTGTTAGTACGATACGCTCAGATCTGGGTTGTGGGTTGAACAAGAAAGTTGTTGGCCATGAAAGGACCTTTCCAACGAATGGTTATACGCCTTCACTGGGCTCCCGTTATCACAGGAATCCCCGATCGAAGTTGATGTACAGTAATCTTTCTTGCACATGTAGTTCTCGAGTTTGTAATGAATCGTCTTTGAATTTGGTAAAGAGTTCTTAGTACAATAACGGTAATGTTTGGGTGAATTTAGTCTATAAATATTTGTGATAAATATGGTTAATGGCAGTTTTTGGATAGATCCTTAATGAATAAATGGTGTAGTGAAGTGTACTTGAACAAGACATATCAGTGGAGGTGATTGGAGGAGCTTGATAGTAAAATGATTGAGATGGTAAGAGGAGGTGAATGAATAAGACGCCCCGAGGTGCTCAAAGGGGCTCCATACCAAGGTGAATATAGGTATGGAAGTCGTAGTATTGAAAGGCTAAGTTGACGGTTAGGCTTGTTCCTCGTGTTTGCTCCGAGGCTCCTTCTGGGCCACGATGAAATGAAATTGCATGTAGTGTGAGTCGACACGCGATGTCGTAATCCTGAGTTAAGGATTGTATGATAGGTCTACAGGCTTGCCAGTCTCCATACCGATAGGAGTTGATAGATAGACTCTGGGCGGTTGGGCTTGGTCCTCGATGTTCATTACCGAGGCTCCTTCTGTGCTAAGTGGAAGGTTGGGCTTGGTCCTCGTGCTTTTTTCGAGGCTCCTTTCACGTCATAGCATAGGCAAGTTTAGGACTTAGTTCTCGGTGCACACCTACCCGAGACTCCTGCTGAGCCGTAGTACGCACGTGAGCTCTGCTGTTGTGTTCTAGCATTGAGGCGTACGGAGGACTAGGCTAGGTAGTGTGGATGCTAGCCTAGTAGTGGAGATTCCCGCTCTACTATCACCGTCGGGCCACGACGGTTGACGCCTGAGAGGTTAGCTACCTGCTCAAAAAGTGGGAACTACAAGTCTGTGTCGACATAGCAGTTGCATGTGCTCGATCATGGGTGAGTCATTGCATTGCATTCACATCATTACATACATTACATGCACAAGATCCTCATCGTATATGTTTGTATGGGCACTCCTATACGATGAGTTACTTTACTGTTAAGCCGATCCTTAACTTATAAGTTTGTATGGGCATTCTTATAAGTTAAGTTACTTTCATGTTGTAGATCTATATGCTTAGATGGATTGATATAGCTTGAGTAGAATTGCTAGAATAGAATACTAATAATATTGTTATACATTACTTCTATTGTTAATCATGACATGTATACTTACTCCACCTGCTTGTAATATTGTCTTTATATACATATATATTGTACCTTGTCCTTTTCCCCGCCCGGTGCCAAGGAGCCGCTGGGGCCTGATATGACGGCTTCGTCGATGCCATCTGTCACCAATGTGAGTTTTCGAGATTACCTTGTAGACTTTTTGGCATTTCGTACTCTGATATTATAGAAGTCGGATGGTGCTTCTTTATTAGTTGTACTTTATTTTGGACTTTACTTTCTTATGTATGGCTTTGACTTCTATTATATATTGTTGGTTGGGTTGGCAATGGATAATATTGATTATTGACGGTAGAATAGGCGTCTTGTGGTACAGACCAACACGTGTGTTGGTGCTACTGCAAGGCTACTGTTCAAGGCATAAGACTCCCCTCATGCCATATTTTGTGTTCCAGGAAGGGGGTCTTACTGTCCAAGTGCAATAGGTATAAGCACCTCACAGAGTCTTTGGTCCCAATACCCTTGAAGGTGACTTTTGTCTACTTACCCTTTTGGCAAGCTGAGCAAATGCCCTCCTTAGGGCACTCCACATTGGGGTCATTCCTAACTAGCTCTTGATTGAAGAGCTTGTCAATAATCTTGAAATTCAAATGGGCTAGTCTCTTGAGCAACTAGACACAGTAAGAGACTTTCTCATTTTCCACTAAATAGATTGGAGAATCTGTGTCTAGACATAGAAAGTTCAAGCAATAAACATTTCCACTCCTAGTGCCTGTCAAGATGACCTCTTGGTCACTTGACCTCCTAATTAGGCACTCATCCGTGTGGAAGACAATAACATAGCCAAGATCAAAAATTTGGCTTATGCTTATAAGGTTGTGCTGCAACCCTTCAACATAAGCCACCTTGGTGATGGTGACTATGTCATTGGTAATCTTATCATATCCTCTGGTTACACCTCTATCTGAACCTCCAAAGATAACTTTGGGTCCATCTTTTACTGGAGTAAACTCCTTCAAGTTGCTTCTTGTTCCAGTCATGTGCTTGGAACAACCACTATCCAAGTACCATATAGGGGTATGACACCTTGAACTATCCTGCAATATAAAAATTACTTAACTTAAGACCCCAATATCTATTGGGTCCTAGGTGCATGTTAGCATGAAACTGAACATGTCCACCAGCAGAATTTCTAACTAGTGGACTGACCCTAGCTCTGACCACATTGGGATTGTGCCAGCAGTAAAAGGCAAAATGCCCTATCTTAACATAACACCAACAATCATGTATGTTATATCTTCTTAGGCCCTGCAGCTTGATGAGCAATAACCTTGACAGGAGGGAGATGTGCTGCAGCCTATTTTGAATTCTTTCAGACAGAATTTGACTGAAGGTAAGTCTTATAGCTGGCTGATTTGGTGTAACGCCTCCATCTATCACATAGAATATAACAGAAGGTCTGGCCGGGGCCCCATGCCATATTTCACAAACAAACGGCGGAATAACGTATGAATATCAAAATTACTATCTACTCGCATCTAAACTCAGAGCATTCTAGCGGAAGTTTATGACTTGCAAGAACTCATCCAATGAATGTCCACTAAATATATAAATAACACATTTATATATAACACCAGGAATGTATACAAGTACACAAACGCTCACGGCCTTATGGCCTTACATGTTTCTCTTTACAAGATGTGGTTTCATACATCGGCACGCAAGCCAGCCACACATGAAATACAATTCTTCGCATGGCCTTTAAGGGCCTATAAGCAGCAGCAAGGCCTTCAGCGTGCTCAATCCAATTAAGCCCGCCAGCATCTGCATATTGACATCCACCCCAAAGGTGATAAGCAAAGCAACTGTCAGCATTCAGCTGACCAATTATAATGACCCTACCCCTTACCCGGGGCAGTGGTTCCTTCCCTGCATGCATTGAAATCACAGCATATTTATCACAACAAGTTATCTCGTGCACAACATCATCACAAACACCGGCATTCGTGCCTAACTCTCCATGCACTCAGGGAACGCTTACGGTGTACCGAATCATCCTTGGTCCCACCACTGATTAGAGGTTATTAGCTTGTTGGTCGGGCACTAGTCGACTACAACAAGCATGCTGGAGACATCGTCGCCCATCCCACTCAGAGGTGTTCACCTCACGGAAACAATTAATCACTCTAGTAACGAGCTGGGAAGGCCTGTAGCCCCCCATTTGCATAGATCGACCTACCACCGTAGTGTAATAAGCCGGGAAGGCCCGCGGCCCCCATTTGCATTACTACCAATTGATCTCTCACAACGCAGGTACACAGTGCCTCTATATCGAACTACCACCGGAGTGTAACCAGCCTGGAAGGACCGCAACCCCCCATTTGCAGTGCTACCAATCTATCTCTCACAATATAGGTACACAGTGTCGCTTTCCGGTTCAGCACATAGCTCAATAGAGTGTACAATCCCAATGCCATAAAGGCTCCACAACCACAAAGAATGGCTCTCACAGCCATATCGTATACAGCTCATGTAGAGCATACAACCCAAGAAGCTTACACAAAGCTTCCGGGGGATTTTCCTGGGCATAAACCCCAGTACTTCCAACTACTCACAATTAACAGGCACCCTCACAAACTTCAATTACTCGTTTTAGACACGGAATCTTCTCCGATTCGCAATATAAACATCACCAATCAAGACTAACCGTCTAGATGGGCTTCACAAAACATGTATATTCCATACTACTCATTTTCGGATCTAGATGTAGACTCAATCGGGGATATCAACTATAAACCTGTTGGAATCGCTTACGCTTTCCACCTCTTTGTGGAGAATTGCATGCACGTGCATAAAGGAGGACTTCACTTCTCCAAGAAGGAGATCGTTACCCTTGACGATTGCTTTGGAGCCATGGAAATCTGTTGGTACCCTAGTTTGATTTGAGTTTAGTCTTGCCTTTTTAGTCCCTTGACCCAAGAATTATCTATGGTCAATGGTTAGTAGTCTAGCTGTAGAGTCCTCACTTTTCCAGATTGAGAATTTGGTTAAGTAGTTTGTTCGTTCAACTATAGTCGAACGCCGCTCGACTATCGTCTATCGGCTGATCGACGATCATCTATCAGTTGGTCGACGCTCTGTCTGCGTTGATAGTTCGACTATCTGTTGATAGGTCGACTATCTGCTTGGCGTGGTAGTTCGACTATCTGTCCTGATAGATCGACTACCTGATAGTTCGACTATATGTTGATAGGTCGACTATCTGTTTCGCTTTGATAGGTCGACTATCTGTTGATAGGTCGACTATCTGTCGTCTTTGATAGTTCGACTATCTGTCCTGATAGTTCAACTATCTGATAGTTCGACTATCTGTTGATAGATCGACTATCTGGTCTGTTTTGATAGTTCGACTATCTGTTGATAGGTCGACTATCTGTTGTCTGAGATAGGTCGACTATCTGCTTGATAGGTCGACTATCTGTTTGTGCTTGATAGTTCGACTATCTGCTTTGATAGTTCGACTATCTGATAGTTCGACTATCTGTTGATAGGTCGACTATCTGTTTGTTTTTGATAGTTCGACTATCTGCTTTGATAGTTCGACTATCTGATAGTTCGACTATCTGTTGATAGGTCGACTATCTGTTTGTTTTTGATAGTTCGACTATCTGTTGATAGGTCGACTATCTGATAGCTCGACTATCTGTTGATAGCTCGACTATCTGTTTTGCCCTGATAGTTCGACTATCTGTTGATAGGTCGACTATCTGATAGTTCGACTATCTTCTGGTAGTTCGACTATCTGCTGTGATAGTTCGACTATCTCCTTTGATAGTTCGACTATCTGGATCGTTCGACTATCTGTCCGATAGTTCGACGATCTCCGTGCGTCGGTCGACGATCTCCGAAGGTCGTTCGACGCTTTCTGTCTGCCTTTATATTTTGTATTTATTTATTATATTTAATTAATTAATACATTTTCTGGCACGTTGTTTTAAGTTTTATGATAAAATTACCAGGCAATATTTGCTCCATCTCTTTTGCCTGAGTCAAATCTTTTTAGATAAAGTTGTTTGTCTTATTAGCTGACATTATAATTTACTTTATCTGCTGTCAGCCCTTTATAGCCGTTAGACTGAAAAGTCTTCTTTTTGCTATAAAGAGTTTGTTTCTGATATGACTTTATTTAGTACTTTATTATCAAATTGCTTCCTGTAGCTTCCTAGAAAAAGGGTTATTCCTTTTATAGAATGTTTCTGCTGCAGAGATTGTTTTGTCTTCTTGATATTTATAGCCCAGGTCTCAAGTCTCAGAAGAAGACAAGTAATTCAAACTGAAGAGAGCCGTTGCTTGTTGCTGCTATAAAAAGGACCCTTTGAAGAAGGATTTAAGCTAGCTAACTAGTTACCCAGATATTTTCAAGCATTCAAGCCTTCATCAAGATCAAGTCTTCTGCTCTCAGCAATTTCCATCTAACTGAGAAGTGTTAAGATCTTCTACTCTTCTTCAACCTGAGTTCTCCTGCTTTCAGGAAGTTCAAACTCAGAGTTCTTTTGAAGAAGAAGAAGAAGAAGATAGCTGCTTGAAGATCTTTAATTTTATTATTTATTATCTTCTTGTAGTTTTTCCTTCAGAACTTTCTGAAGAGTTTTCTGCACTGAAGCAAGACTTCACCTGGACATCTTTGAGCCAGGGGGAGCCTTGATTCTTTAGAGCTCTCTAGCTCAGTGCAAGTTTTTGTGCTTCTCTAATCTTTGTAAAATAGAGAAGACATCTTAACCTTCTTCCCCCTCCTGTACAGGGTTATTACTCCCTTCAAAAGTATCCCTTGGTGGCAGGGCACCTGATCAAAAACTTGTGCTTGGTTTTTAGACACCTGATCAAAAGTCTAAAGGGTTTCTGGATCTACCTGAAGCAGATCCTGTTGGTGGCAGGGCACCTGATCAAAAACCTGAGTGGATTCCTACCATGTGGGTAGAAGAGTGGACGTACCCAAGTTGTTTGGGGAACCACTATAAATTTCCTTGTGTCGTCTGGATTCACTTGTTTAATTCCTGCATTGTGGCTGTGAATAAATATAACTAGGATTGCTAGTTGCTGATTAGGTTTTCCAAGCCTTAACTGTAATTACAGTTAGCTTGAGTTTGTGCACATCACTCGTGTTAGGCTATAGGGTTAAATCTATATCTATAATCTTTTCATTCCGCACTTAACTCCAAGGGAGTTGGGTAGACCATTAAGTTTTGTCTAGTGCAAAATTTGATAACTCTATTCACCCCCCCCCCCCCCCCCCTCTAGAGTAGTATTTATCCCTTCACTTTCAATTGGTATCAGAGGGAGGTTGACTGACTGAATAGGCTAACACCTAAGTCACAAGATCCTGATAGATACCAAAGCTTATAGATAGTCACTATCATGGCCCAGTCCAAGGATTATTCTAGCACCAGACCTCCAGCATGCAACTTAGCTAAGTTTGGCATCTGGAAGGCAAGGATAAAATTATAACAGAATTCTATTGATGAAAGCATTTTTGCTTCTATTTTTTCAGGACCCCCAAGAGCACCTGCTGCTGCTACTGCCTCATCATCTGATATGAGTGCAGTGCCTCCTCCAGATTACAACGATGAATACAAGAAGGCCAAAATAGCAGATGCCAAGGCAATGAACATACTGGCTCAGACAATGTTTGATGAGGTATTCCAGAAGGTTGCTGACTGCTCTTCAGCAAAAGCCATGTGGGACACACTGAACCAGATTGTAGCTGGTTCAGCTGATGAAAGGAAGGACAGAAGGTCCAACCTGATCTCACAGTATGAGAACTTCAAGAAAACTGATGCTGAATCAGTTGAAGCCATGTACACCAGGCTCAGCTCAATCATCAATGAGCTAAGGACCCTGGACAAGGACATATCATTGACAGAGGTCAATGATAAGATTCTTATGTGCTTCCCTAGCACATGGGATCTAAGGATCTGGCCCATCAAGGAAGCCAGAAGTACTAATGAGATTTCAACAGAAGCCCTCCTCGGCAAGCTCAAGTCTTTTGAGCAAGTGCTGAAGACAAGGGAAGCAGAAGCTGAAGCAAAGACCCTCACTCCAACAAGAAAAGAGCAATCTCTAGCTCTTAAGGCTGCTGATGCTTCTGAAGGCAGCCAATCTAATGAGGAACTAATGGCATTGTTTGCCAAGAGGTTTCTCAAGATGGGGAGAAAGGAGTTCAGAAAGAAGTCTTCACGCTATGAAGACAAACCAAGGTATGATCGCTCTCCTGCTAAAGAAATTATTTGTTATGGTTGCAGGAAGCCTAGACATATCTTGCCAGAGTGTCCAGAGGAGAAAAACAAAGACAAGAGGAAAGAAAAAGAACAACACAGGAAGCACTCCAAGCCATCCTCCTACAAAAACAAGAAGAAGGAGAGAGGTTTCATTGCTGAAACCTGGAGTGATTCTGATGAAGAATCCTCCTCATCAAGCTCCAGTGAGGATGAGGAAGAGAAAAAGGCAAAAGAAGTTTGCCTAATGGCAATAGATGCCTGCAGTAACCACTCAGCTGCAGAGAGTTCAGATTCTGATGAAGAGATGCCTACAGAAGATGAGGTACTCTCTTCTTATGATTTTACCTCAGCTGAATTTAAATTAGAATTTAAATCTTTATGCTTAGATTTGATTAGCTCAAAAAAGGAGATAAAAGAACTTAGAATTAAGTTAGCTGACTCAGAAGTAATTGCTACAGAAAATATTAGGTTAAAGGAAGATCTCACTACTTGTAGTGAAGAAATTAAATTTCTTAAAATAGAGTTAGCTAAGTCTAAGAGGTTAGAAGAATCACTTAATGGTAGAAGACTTAAGTTGTTAGAAATTACCAGCATGACTAACACTAGGTCAGGTAATGACAAACTAGGCTTAGGAGCTTCTCCCAGTGAACCCCCAGTTCTACTTAAAAATAATCTTTCAACTCCAGTAAACTTCATTTCAGCTAGTGGAATGAAGAACACTGAGCAAGTAAATCTAGTTAATAAAACCTTAAATAAATCTAAGAGAGAAAAGAGAAAGAAATTTTTTAAAGAAATGCAAAGAGCGTCGAACGCCGCTCGACGATCGGAAGCTTAATGGTCAAATGAAGCTCGACGATCTGAGCGCCCATCGTCGAACGTCGATCGACGTTTTCAACATGATTTTCAAAATTATAATCAGTACCATAGAAGCCTAAATGAACATAGAAACTCTAGGTTTGTTGACCCATCATCTGCATGGAGAATCCCACCTAGGAGATCTCACCCACTAGGTTATCACCCTCAGTCTGCATTTTCATATATTTCCAGTTTTTCTTATGTGAAAAACAAGGGACCCAAGGTTACCTGGGTCCACACTGTCTAAATAAATGTCTTGCAGGTGAAGGCCTATCCAATCACTCAAAATAAGTGGTATTTGGATAGTGGATGCTCTAAGCATATGACAGGAAATAAAGATCTTCTGTCAAAGTTCAAAGCTAAGCTCGGCCCAAAGGTTATCTTTGGAGACTCCAGCTGTGGTCAGACAGAAGGCTATGGCAAGATCACAATTGGAGCAGTTACTTTCAAGAGAGTTGCATATGTCAATGGACTGAAGCATAATTTGATTTCAGTCAGCCAGCTATGTGATGCTGGCTACCAGGTTTCATTTTCTAACTCCTCTTGCAATATTACTTTAAATAATAATGTTGTTTTAGTAGGTATTAGAATAGGTAATATTTATTTAGTAGATTTCAATTCATCTCATTCTGAAATCTGCCTGTTTAATGAAGTAACAATTAATAATAATTCTTTGTGGCATCAGAGGCTTAGTCATGTTAACCTTAAAAATATATCTAGGTTATCTAAACACAACCTTGTTAGAGGTTTACCTTCTTGCCCCTACAAGAAGGAGAGCCTATGCAAGGCTTGTCAGCTAGGCAAGCAAACCAAAAACTCTTTTAAATCTGTAAATAAGAGTGATTCTCCTAGAATCCTGTATCTATTACACTTGGACCTTTTTGGCCCAATAAATGTACAGAGTTTAGGAGGGAAGTATTACACCTTAGTAATTGTAGATGACTTCTCTAGGTTCAGTTGGGTTTTCTTCTTGAGAACTAAGTCTGATAACTTCAAAGCCCTTACAGACTTT
This sequence comes from Platanthera zijinensis, assembly GCA_039513925.1. Classification (NCBI taxonomy): domain Eukaryota; kingdom Viridiplantae; phylum Streptophyta; class Magnoliopsida; order Asparagales; family Orchidaceae; genus Platanthera; species Platanthera zijinensis. The sequence continues at coordinate 99,446,262 of CM077088.1, forward strand.
CTACTATGTGTGCAGACTGAGTACTCTACTCATGTGGCCTTGATCAGAAGTGATCATGGTACTGAGTTTGACTCTCTTCTCATGCAAGAATTCTGTGAGAGAGAAGGTATCAAACATAGCTTCTCAGCTCCTAGAACTCCTCAACAAAATGGGGTAGTTGAAAGGAAGAATAGAACACTCATTGAAGCTGCTAGCACATTGTTGGCAGATGCTAACATGCCTCTCTCCTATTGGGCAGAAGCTGTTAGTACAGCCAATTATGTCTTGAATAGAAGTTTGATACACAAGCTTAAGTGTAAAACTCCTTATGAGTTGCTTAAAGGAAAGAAACCTAAAATTAATTATTTTAGAGTTTTTGGCTGTATTGTTTATATTCATAATAACAATAAAGAATATCTTAGGAAATTTGAAGCAAAAGCTTCAATGGGAATCATGCTTGGATATTCCCAAGTAAGCAAAGCTTATAGGGTTTATAACAAATCAACCTGTAAAATAGAAGAATCTGTGCATGTATCTTTTGATGAGCATCAGATGTTTTACAAGGAGAAAGAAAATTCTCCTTCCTCCAGTTCATTGCAGGTACCTGATGCCCCTCAAGAAATTCTTCAACTATCAACTCTTCAGATCACTGAATCAGATAGTGATGAAGACATTGCTGAAGCTGTTGCTGTTCCACCAATAGTAGATCAAATTCCTCCTGAGGAATTAATCCCAACTGTTGCTGAAGATCACATCCCACCTGCTGATATTGTCACACTTAGAGATCACCCCATATCTCAAGTGATTGGAGACATATCAGCTGGTGTGCAAACAAGACACCAATTATGACAGGATGTGATGCATGCTTGTTTCCTCTCACAGGTTGAGCCCCTCACCTTTAAAGATGCAGAGCTAGATCCCCACTGGATCATTGCAATGCAAGAGGATCTCAATCAGTTTGAGAGATGTAAAGTTTGGACTTTGGTTCCAAGACCTAAAGGCCAACTGATCATAGGCACCAAGTGGGTGTATAGAAACAAGTTGGATGCAAATGGAATTATAGTAAGGAATAAAGCAAGGCTTATAGCTCAGGGCTACAGACAGGAGGAAGGTATAGATTATGACCAAACCTTTGCTCCTGTTGCAAGGCTAGAAGCAATAAGGATCTTCTTGGCCTATGCAGCCTACATGAAGTTTAAGGTGTTCCAAATGGATGTCAAAAGTGCATTCCTGAATGGTGAGCTTAAGAAAGAGGTGTTTGTTGAACAACCACCAGGGTTTGTTTCTTCAACTCAGCCCTCACATGTGTTTAAGTTACAGAAAGCTCTATATGGACTAAAGCAAGCTCCCAGAGCCTGGTATGAGACTCTAGCTAGTTTCCTTTTAGAGCACAACTTTACTAGGGGAGTAGTTGATAGAACCCTTTTCGTCAAGCATCACAAGGACACAATCCTGTTAGTTCAGGTGTATGTAGATGATATTATATTTGGCTCCACTGATCCCAAACTTTGCAAAAGGTTCTCTGACCTGATGCACTCTAAGTTTGAGATGAGTAGTATGGGTGTGCTGTCTTACTTTCTTGGTCTCCAAGTTAAGCAAGATGTTGATGGTATCTTCATCTCCCAATCCAAATATGCCAAGGAATTGGTAAAGAAATTTGGGATGGCTGATGCTTCAGCAATGCCTACACCTATGGCTACTAATGTAGTTATTGACTCTGATGATCACGGCAAGCCAGTTGATCAAAAGAATTATAGGGCCATTATTGGTTCCCTATTATATCTAACTGCAAGTAGGCCTGATATAATGTTTGCTACATGCCTCTGTGCTAGATTCCAGGTCAACCCCAAGGAATCTCATCTGATTCTTCTAAAGAGAATCCTGAGATACCTGAAGGGATGTCCAGATCTAGGACTTTGGTACCCAGCTGAGTCAGAATTTGAATTAATTGGATATTCTGATTCTGATTATGCTGGTTGCAGAGTTGACAGGAAGAGCACCTCAGGAACTTGCCAGTTCCTGGGAGAGAGATTGGTCTCTTGGTTCTGTAAGAAGCAGGCTTCTGTCTCAACTTCAACTGCAGAGGCTGAATATATAGCAGCTGCTAGTTGTTGTTCACAGATCCTGTGGATTCAAAACCAGCTTGTGGATTATGGTTACTCACACAAGAACACCAAAATCATGTGTGATAGTACCAGTGCTATTTCAATTGCACAAAATCCAGTGCACCACTCTAGAACGAAGCACATTGAGATTCGGCACCATTTCCTGAGAGATTGTGTGGAAAAGAACAAGATTTGTCTTGAGTTCATATCCACTGAATTTCAGAGAGGTGATATATTCACCAAGCCTTTAGATGAACAGAAGCATCTGTTCTTTTTAGTTCAACTAGGCATGATCAATGGACGAGACTAAGTGTGACTATATCTGCCTATGTTGAAATCTGCTTGAAGATCGTCGAACGATGATCGAAGATCGTCGAACGGATTAAGCCTATCGTCGACCTCTGGTTAATGATAGCTTATCTGTTTGAAGATCGTCGACCGGCATTCGAAGATCATCGAACAGGTCGAGCTTATCGTCGATCTCTGAACGATGATAGCTTGTTGTTTGAGAAGCCAGAAATAGTCGAACAATGGCTCGACTACTCTGCTTCTGAGCCGATCGTCGAACGGTCGTTCGACTATCGGGTCTAGTATCTTTTTAATAGATCGACTATTTCCGGTCTAATATAAAGCCGATAGTCGACCTAGGTTAAAAGATCTTTTGTTTTATCGTCGACGGAGCGTGACTTTTCGCATTCTGCCTTCCCGCTTGCGATTTTCTGCCGTTTTGTCTCCTTCGTCTTCTCCATCTTTCTCCAGCGATTCTCCAGCGATTCAATGGCGTTTTCTCCCGCAGTGTTGGCCGTCGTGAAGTTTGACGCGGGTTTCAGCGTCGACTTTGATGCTTTCAGTTGCTGCGAAGCTGGGATCGTGGAAGTTCTTTAGCTTTGCCGGGATCAAGGACTAGAGAGATTAATGTCTTCAAGGATAAAGATAAACATCCCAGAGATCAAGGAATGGGCCTTCACGTCGTCATCTACCGACGACTCGATGACTGGCACCATCGGCGGAGAAGAGGTAATCTTAACTCCGGCCGTTCTGACTGATATTTTTGGTTTGATAAATGGTGAAGAGGATTATGAGCAAGATGCTCAAGAATTTGGAAGAATGTTAGTTGAGCTGGGACATGCAGAGGGCATTCCCACGAAGCTGCTCAAAGTAAATTTACCTTTCAAGATTAAGTTTCTTGCTGAGTTGGTCGGAAAAGTGCTCCTCGGTAAGCACTCTGCTCATGATAATATCACAAGGCAACAATTTGCACTGATGTGTGCGATTGTTAATCGGAAAAAGATCGATTGGGTAGCAGTAATGTTTGATTTGATCAGGAAAAAGAATGGTAAGAAGGAAGTTACCCTCGGAAGGGTTATTGGAATTTTCCTAAAGGAAAAATATCCCCAGCTGCTGAGTTCAACCGCAATAACAATAAATGCAAGCAAGAAGATGGATCCAAACCTGTTCTCCAAGTGGAAGAGAACCTTTGTGAAACCCGCTCTCACAGGGGTTGCTCCAGCAACATCTGAGAGCACCAGGACTGATTCGGTCGCTACTCACCCTGTCGAAGCTGGCTCAGCTCTTTCCCTTCCCTCTTCTTCTGCTATGCTGTCTGCCTCAGTTGAAGTTCCATCAACTTCAGCTGAAGTAAGACTTTCCCCTTCTCCTGTTAGAGAAACAACTACGGTTGCTCTTCCTTCCCCTCCAGCATCTCCTCTTCCTTCTCATCAGACTAGGATATCTGCTCCTAGTTTTGATTTGTTAGGATCTGAGAGGATTCCAACTCCTCCTCAGTCTCCCATTCATTCTCCAGTTAACACTCCTGTTAACTCTCCAGCTCCTTCTCCACTTCGATCCCCAGTCCACACCATTCTTCATCCCAGCACTTCAACCATATCTGTTGCAGCTCCATCCACTACACTTCCATCATATTTTGAGATCACCCCTGATCTCATCTCCCGCATTGTGGAGTTGATTACCCCTTCAATCAAAACTATGATTGAAGAGGCAATCGCTCCACTTGCCTCCTCCATTGATACCTTAACCGCTACCATCAAATCTCTTTCGAAATCTGCTGAGCCCTCTTCCTCAAGGGGTCTGGTTTCAGTTTCCACTGAAATCAGGCAGGGGGAGATGCTCTGTGAAGATGCCTCAGATCCTCCTGCCTCCCTTCCAGCAGTAACAGATACTGTAATGACAGCTCTGGAAGAGTCTGCTCCAGCTGAAAAAGAATTAGTTCCAGTGTTATCTGACAAGGAAATAGCTGATGGAATTATGCTATCTGAAATTGATGTAAAAGTCTGCTTAGAAGATCTCACCACTCCCGTGGTTGCTCGATTCCTAGAAGGTATTATAACTTCATATCTAGATGAATCATGGGAGATGGTCAAGTATGAAGGTAATTCACTCATTCGCTTTATTGACGAGTCAATTAATTTGCTAGCTAGTGAATACCTAGAAGGAATGATTATTGCTTATTTAGCAGATCTGTGTTCATAATTCTACAGATTATATTAGAGAAGATTTAGCTGCTCAGATCATAGCAGTTGTTTCTGAAGCTGATCCAATTGTTCCTGATATCCAAGTAGATCCAGAATTGGATTCTTTTTTAGATGATAGAGAAGATGAGTCTGAGAATCAAGATGAGGTCAAAGATGACACTCCTGTTCTGAGTATGGAAGAAGTACAAGCAAGAGCTGCTTGGAATCTAAGAGTACAGTCTTTGTTAAAAGAGAAAGAAAAGGAGCTGCAAGTTGAAAAGTCTAATGTTTGGGATGATTCCCCGGGACTTGATTTAGATTCCCTTCTAGCTCTGGATGCCATTGAAGAGGAGAAAGAGAAAGCTGCTTTAAAAGAAAAGGCTGTTTCTGAAGCCTATGATCCTTATGATAATCCTCCATCATCTCACTCTGATGATGAAGATGATTCTGATGTATCTGAGAAATCAAGGAAAATGAAAGCTGCTCAAAAGAAAAGGAAAGCTGCTGCTCCTCCTCCTCCCAGTAAAGACAATGATACTCCTTATTATATTCTGAAGGGCATTGACCCTAAGTCAAAGGAATTTCAGCACTGGATGTGGTTCTCCAAGAACCAGCAGAAAGAGAGGAAAAGATCTAAAAGATATGATAGTCCTGGTTCAAGATGGACTCCCAGAGGTCCTCCTCCTCCTCCTCCTCCAGGTGCAGGAGCTTTTGGTAATCTTTCTGCCAACCCTTCTGCCTCTTCAGGAAAATCTGCTCCATCAGCAAGATCTGCTTCTTCTCAGCATCAATCAAGGAAAAGCTCTCACAGCTCTCATGGAAAGTCTCATTCTGGCAGTCAAATGCATGAAGCTGAAGTGAAAGAACAAGTTAAGGAGGTTGTGTATCTAAAGCCAACTTTTTCACCTCCTCCTTCTCCTAAGAGAAAGGTTTCAACTGCTGTACCAGTTCATGTTGATAAGAACACTGCAAAAGGAAAAAGAACTGTCTTTTCTGAAAATTCAAGTAAAAAGTTTGCAGAGTTTGCTCCTCCGTCTTCTCTTGTGATTCAAGAGGTAAAAGATTCAGCTGATAGTTTGTTAGATTTGTCTACAAAGTTTAAAGCTGTTAAGCCAGTTGATACTTCCTCTGAAAATCTATATGAAAGCCAAGAACTAGATCCTGACTACAGGATGGCTAGGTTTCTTGAGACAGTTGGCTCAGCTCAAATTCAGAAAGCAAAAGCTGAAGGTAAAGATTCTACAGGATTCACTACTATGTCTACATTCAGAATGAAGGAATTGGATAAAATCCAGGTTAGCCCTGAAGTTTTTGATCCTTCAAAATATATGGAAAAGCATCCTGAAGCAGTAGTCCCAAGAGCTGCAGAATTGAAGATCATTGGTGTTCAAGACTTGAAGATGTCAAAGAGAGAAGTTCTTGATCCCTTGAGAAAAGTCTCCTTTATACCTAGCTCTTCTGTTTCTAAACCTGACTCTGCAGTTCCTTAATTTGTCTGTTTGATATTTATTTATCTGATTGATAATTGCTGCTTAGTTGTATTTCCTTTTCCTGTTTTGTTTTATTAGCTAGTTCTGTGTTTTAGTCTTTGAGAGACTTAACTCAAATAGGGGGAGATTGTTGGTACCCTAATTTGATTTGAGTTTAGTCTTGCCTTTTTAGTCCCTTGACCCAAGAATTATCTATGGTCAATGGTTAGTAGTCTAGCTGTAGAGTCCTCACTTTTCCAGATTGAGAATTTGGTTAAGTAGTTTGTTCGTTCGACTATAGTCGAACGCCGCTCGACTATCGTCTATCGGCTGATCGACGATCGTCTATCAGTTTAGGGTTTAGGGTTTAGGGTTTAGGGTTTAGGGTTTAGGGTTTAGGGTCGATGCTCTGTCTGCGTTGATTGTTCGACTATCTGTTGATAGGTCGACTATCTGCTTAGCGTGGTAGTTCAACTATCTGTCCTGATAGATCGACTACCTGATAGTTCGACTATCTGTTGATAGGTCGACTATCTGTTCCGCTTTGATAGGTCGACTATCTGTTGATAGGTCGACTATCTGTCGTCTTTGATAGTTCGACTATCTGTCCTGATAGTTCAACTATCTGATAGTTCGACTATCTGTTGATAGATCGACTATCTGGTCTGTTTTGATAGTTCGACTATCTGTTGATAGGTCGACTATCTGTTGTCTGAGATAGGTCGACTATCTGCTTAATAGGTCGACTATCTGTTTGTGCTTGATAGTTCGACTATCTTCTTTGATAGTTCGACTATCTGATAGTTCGACTATCTGTTGATAGGTCGACTATCTGTTTGTTTTTGATAGTTCGACTATCTGCTTTGATAGTTCGACTATCTGATAGTTCGACTATCTGTTGATAGGTCGACTATCTGTTTGTTTTTGATAGTTCGACTATCTGTTGATAGGTCGACTATCTGATAGCTCGACTATCTGTTGATAGCTCGACTATCTGTTTTGCCCTGATAGTTCGACTATCTGTTGATAAGTCGACTATCTGATAGTTCGACTATCTTCTGGTAGTTCGACTATCTGCTGTGATAGTTCGACTATCTCCTTTGATAGTTCGACTATCTGGATCGTTCGACTATCTGTCCGATAGTTCGACGATCTCCGTGCGTCGGTCGACGATCTCCGAAGGTCGTTCGACGCTTTCTGTCTGTCTTTATATTTTGTATTTATTTATTATATTTAATTAATTAATACATTTTCTGGCACGTTGTTTTAAGTTTTATGATAAAATTACCAGGCAATATTTGCTCCATCTCTTTTGCCTGAGTCAAATCTCTTTAGATAAAGTTGTTTGTCTTATTAGCTAACATTATAATTTACTTTATCTGCTGTCAGCCCTTTATAGCCGTTAGACTGAAAAGTCTTCTTTTTGCTATAAAGAGTTTGTTTCTGATATGACTTTATTTAGTACTTTATTATCAAATTGCTTCATGCAGCTTCCTAGAAAAAGGGTTATTCCTTTTATAGAATGTTTCTGCTGCAGAGATTGTTTTGTCTTCTTGATATTTACAGCCCAGGTCTCAAGTCTCAGAAGAAGACAAGTAATTCAAACTGAAGAGAGCCGTTGCTTGTTGCTGCTATAAAAAGGACCCTTTGAAGAAGGATTCAAGCTAGCTAACTAGTTACCCAGATATTTTCAAGCATTCAAGCCTTCATCAAGATCAAGTCTTCTGCTCTCAGCAATTTCCATCTAACTGAGAAGTGTTAAGATCTTCTACTCTTCTTCAACCTGTGTTCTCCTGCTTTCAGGAAGTTCAAACTCAGAGTTCTTTTGAAGAAGAAGAAGAAGAAGATAGCTGCTTGAAGATCTTTAATTTTATTATTTATTATCTTCTTGTAGTTTTTCCTTCAGAACTTTCTGAAGAGTTTTCTGCACTGAAGCAAGACTTCACCTGGACATCTTTGAGCCAGGGGGAGCCTTGATTCTTTAGAGCTCTCTAGCTCAGTGAAAGTTTTTGTGCTTCTCTAATCTTTGTAAAATAGAGAAGACATCTTAACCTTCTTCCCCCTCCTGTACAGGGTTATTACTCCCTTCAAAAGTATCCCTTGGTGGCAGGGCACCTGATCAAAAACCTGTGCTTGGTTTTTAGACACCTGATCAAAAGTCTAAAGGGTTTCTGGATCTACCTGAAGCAGATCCTGTTGGTGGCAGGGCACCTGATCAAAAACCTGAGTGGATTCCTACCGTGTGGGTAGAAGAGTGGACGTACCCAAGTTGTTTGGGGAACCACTATAAATTTCCTTGTGTCGTCTGGATTCACTTGTTTAATTCCTGCATTGTGGCTGTGAATAGATATAACTAGGATTGCTAGTTGCTGATTAGGTTTTCCAAGCCTTAACTGTAATTACAGTTAGCTTGAGTTTGTGCACATCACTCGTGTTAGGCTATAGGGTTAAATCTATATCTATAATCTTTTCATTCCGCACTTCACTCCAAGGGAGTTGGGTAGACCATTAAGTTTTGTCTAGTGCAAAATTTGATAACTCTATTCACCCCCCCTCTAGAGTAGTATCTATCCCTTCACTTTCAAAATCTAGTTGGATGCTAATCACCGCAACGGCCTTGCCTCCACAATTCTGAACTCGGCTCTCGATTCGGAATGCTGAAGCTACTCCGGCAGCCGGATTCCTTCTCCTTCTTCCTTCCTTGCTCTCCCCTCTCTCTATCTCTTTAAGAAAGAGAATGGCCAAAATTGATGAGAGTTTATCTTCAACTCTCGGCCTTATAACAGCAGGAAGAGCCTTGGACTATAGGATCAAATTAGAAGGAAATGAATGGCCACGATCCGCTCTGAAATAATATTTCCTGGGCTGACACGGCTTGTGACATGCCCATGTCATAGGTCGTGTACCTTAAGCGGCAAAGGAACCGACTCAATCCAGACCAAGACACGGCTATGGGACACGCCCGTGTCCCGGGCTGTGTCATACATTGCTTTGGACATGCCCATGTCCAATCCGTGTTTAGTTGTTTACACAGCCTGGCCACAACCCGAGAAGGACACGGCCAAGGCACACGCCCGTGTCGCCGACCGTGTACCCGACCGACATGCCTCTTGAAGATCGTCGACTGTATTTCATCGAGTACTCGAGACAATATAGAGAAGGACACGGCTTGGGACATGCCCGTGCCCCAGGCTGTGTGCCTCACTCGAGATATACTGGAGGCACACTCGAGTCCTACTCCAGACCCACTCAAGTATACAAAGCAGGACACGGCCTTGGACACGCCTGTGTCCCTAGACGTGTTGCCCAGTCTACAGGCCAAGTATTTTTGGGGTGTTACAACCCTCCCCCCTTACAGAAATTTCGTCGCGAAATTTAGCTCAACTGTAGACACCAACATAACCACTCCTTTGTTGCACCTTTAACAAAAATTATTCAAGTATAGAGCTCAGAGGCTGCAGCTTATCTCGCCCAACGGCATCGCACAAACACAAGTTTTTACAAATAGACATACAACAGGTACTTTATTACATCATGACAATAGTAAAGTACACTCGTTACTTTATTTCCGCTTGTCTGCATCCCATATAATCCGCTTTACGGCCTCCTGTAATTCCAGATTATACACGCGAGGTTGTTGTACTTCACAATTTGAGCTTTGCGGCTCCTGCAATTCGAGAGTGTACATTCAAGGTTGCACCCGGGATGTAGATGACTCTGCCACTGCCTTACGCTTTTCCTCATACGACGCAACTGTCTTTTTCTCACCCTTTGAAGGTCCACTCCAACAATTACGGGCGACATGTCCCTATTTACCATAGTTAAAATATGTACGTGTCTCCATACGCCCATGCCCAAACGTTGTCCTGAAGTAACGTACGAAGAAGTTTGTTCAACAAGCCGGAACCTCTTCTTATCTCATTTCCTCAATTTTGAGTGTTCCGACTGCGGAACTTTGAACTCTGGCTTTTCCACCGCCAAGTTCTTCTTGTCCTGTACCCGTTTCAAATCTTTTTCCAGCACAAAGGTTGTATCTACTAACACTTGGAAGCCTTGGTTCACCTAACTCGGGAGTGCCAACCTCAGCTCATCGCGAAGTCCCTCATAGAACCTATTCGTCTTTCACGCTTCTTCCGTAAAAGTAGACCCCGCATAGCGCACCAACCTAGTAAACTCATGCAGGTAATTATCAACAGTACTCTCACCCTACACCAGACGTTGGAATTCATTTTCCATTATAATTCGTTGCGACACTGGCAGATACTTTGCCCAAAATAATCTGGATAATTTTTCCATCAATATCCCCCCTAGGCCTATGCCTTCCAAGTGGTGCAATTCCACTTCATCCCACCAAAAGCCTTGCCTCTCCTTCCAGCAGGAAAGTGGCTAGAGTAACTTTCTTCCCCTCATCAGTCCTGATCACTGTCAGGATCCTCTTCACTCCTGCGAGCCAATCCTCGGCTTGCGTTGGGGAACCCGCCCCAATGAACGTAGGTGGATGAAACTCCATAAACCGTTTCAGTTGCTCATCAGCCGATTGCTCGTCAATTAGATCCAAAGCACGCTCTTTCCTCGGACAAACTCGTACTATCTCCACTGCAGGCCTTGCCTGCCCAATAGGTTGTGCATTTATCATGGCAAATAGCGCCTCCGCAACTAAGCGTACGGTTTCCATAGAAGGAGGAGGTGTGGGCACCAAGGCTGGTGACGCACTTTAATCAGAATGCTGGGTCTCAGACTGCCTAGCTCCACTCCTCGTCACCTATAAGTGTACAAAACACCATTAACGTCCAATTCAAAATGGCAACCATGACTAGTATAAATGCTCACATTCCTCAAACATATGTATTGTATTCCTAGTGGACATTCTTGAGTTCAATTATATTATCCCTACCAAAACCTCCCTATGATACCACTTTATAACGCCTCCATCCGTCACATGGAATATAACAGAGGGTTCGGCCGAGGCCCCACGCCATATTTCATAGACAAACGGCGGAATCACGTATGAATATCAAAATTACTTTCTACTCGCAACTTAACTCAGAGCATTCTAGCGGAAGTTTATGATTTTAGAAAACTCATCCAATGAATGTCCACTAAATATATAAATAACACATTTATATATAACACCATGAATGTATATAAGTACATAAACGCTCACGGCCTTAAGGCCTTACATGTTTCTCTTTACAAGATGTTATTTCAAACATCGGCACGCAGGCCGGCCACACATGAAATACAATTCTTCGCACGGCCTTCAAGGGCTTATAAGCAAAAGCAAGGGCTTTAACCCGCTCAATCCAATTCAGCCCGCCAGGACCTGTATATGGACATCCACCCCAAGGGTGATAAACAAAGCAACAGTCAGCATTTAGCTGAATAATTATAATGACCCTACCCCTTACCCGGGGCAGTGGTTAATTATCTGTATGCATTACAATCACAGCATATATATCACAACAAGTGCTCTCACGCACAACATCATCACAAACGCCGGTCTTCGTGCCAGACGCTCCGTGCACTCAGGGCACGTTTACGGTGTACCGAATCATCCTTGGTCCCACCACCGATTAGAGGTTATTAGCTTGTTGGCCGGGCACTAGTCTACTACAATACACATGCTGGATACATCCTCGCCCATCCCACTCAGAGGTGTTCACCTCACGGCAACAATTAAGCACTCTAGTAACAAGCCGGGAAGGCCCGTAGCCCCCCGTTTGCATAAATTAACCTACCACCATAGTGTAACAAGCCGAGAAGGCCCGCAGCCCCCGATTTGTATTGCTACCAATTGATCTCTCACAACGCAGGTACACAGTGCGTCTAGATCGACCTACTACTGTAGTGTAACCAGTCGGGAAGGCCCGCATCCCCCCATTTGCAGTGATACCAATCGATCACTCACAACACAGGTACACAGTGCCGCTTTCCGATTCAGCAAACAGCTCACGCGGAGCGTACAATCCTTATGCCACAAAGGCACCACAACCACAAAGAATGGCTCTCACGACCATATCACACATAGCTCATGCAGAGCATACAACATAAGAAGCTCACACAAAGCTTTCGGGGTATTTTCCTGGGCATAAACCCCCAGTACTTCATGCTACTCACAATTCACAGGCACCCTCAAAAACTCCAATTACTCATTTAATACACGGAGTCTACTCCAGTTCGCAATATAAACATCACCAATCCAGACTAACCGTCCGGATGGGCTTTACACAGCATGCATATTTTGTACTACTCATTTCCGAATCTAGATGTAGACTCAACCAGGGATATAACCTATCAACCCGTTGGAATCGCTTACGCTTTCCACATCTTGGTGGAGGATTCCATGTACATGCATAAAGGAGGACTTCACTTGTCCGAGAAGGAGATTGTTACCCTTGACGATCGCTTTGGAGCCATGAAAATCTAGCTGAATGGTAATCACCGCAACGGCCTTGCTTCCACAATTCTGAACTTGACTCTCGATTCGAATCGCTTAAGCTCCTCCGGCAGCCGGATTCTTCTCCTTCTTCCTTCCTTGCTCTCCACTCTCTCTATCTCTTTTAGAAAGAGAATGGCAAAAATAGATAAGAGTTTATCTTCAACTCTCGGCCTTATAATAGCGGGAATAGCCTTGGACAATAGGATCCAATTAGAAGGAAATGAACGACCACGATCCGCTCTGAAATAAGTTTTCCTGGACTGATATGGCTTGTGACACGCCTGTGTCATAGGCTGTGTACCTTAAGCAGCAAAGGAACCGACTCAATCCATACTAGGACACGGCTATGGGACACGCCCATGTCCCAGGCCGTGTGTCAGACACAGCTTCGGACACGCCCGTGTCCAACCCGTGTTCTACTGTTTACACAGCCTGGACACAACCTGAGAAGGGCACGGCCAAGGCACACGCCCATGTTGTACGTCGTGTACCTGACCGACATGCCTCTCGAAGATCGTCGACTGTATTTCGTCGAGTACTCGAGACAACACAAAGAAGGACATGACTTGGGACACGCCCGTGTACCAGGCCATATGCCTCAATCGAGACACACTCGAGGCCCACTCGAGTCCTACTCGAGACCCACACAAGTCCTACTCAAGACCCACTCGAGTATACAGAGTAGAACACGGCCTTGGACACGCCTGTGTCCCTGGCCGTGTTGCCCAGTCTACAGTCCAAGTATTTTTTTGGGGTGTTACATTTGGTCTGCCCTGAGTGCCAGCTGCAACTAGCCTCTTTTTAAAAAGCATGCTTCTGATGGCTTCAGATATGCCCAGATCAACCTGATTCTTGGACTTGCCCTTAGTCAGAACCTTTGCTGTCAGATTCTGAGCCTTGGCTGCAGCAACATTCTTGAGAGTTGGTGCATAAGCACCAAAGACAAATGGTCCAGACTAGGCCATTTGAAATTTCTCATTGGTAGCCCTAACTGCACACACTCTGGCAAAACTTTCACCATGGTAGTGAACATCTTTGTTCACTCAAGATGAATAACCCCTCTCCTAGTGACCATTAGAGCTTTCTTTGTCATACCTGTTAGAAGGTATCAAAACTTTTCTAAAAAGAATGGGAGGCTTATAAGAAATAGGCTGAGGTGGAGCTGGAGTTGTGCCCTTCCTTTCGGAAGGAGCAACTCTTGTGCTTCCCTTTAATCCCAACCCCTTCTTGCCCTTTGAGAGGAGAAGGAGTCTATCAAGGGGAGGACAGTACTTGGCTTAGAATAGCTAGCCACTAATCTTTTCTCCTTCTCAAGCTTATCTTCAAGCTCACTGATGAGACAGTTCTTGTGCTTGATGGAGGCTACCTGAATGTCCAAGAGGGACTTCAGTTGGCTAATTTCCCTAGCTTTTGGTCCAGTAGATTTGTTGTTATAGTCTGATGGGCAACTGCAAGCTTAAGAGATGAGATCTCTTTACCATGCTTCTTAGACAACTTCTTGACCTTCTTGAAGGCATTCAGAAGTTCTCCATACTTGTCAATCAGTTGATTGACATCTCCTTCAGATCCAGAATCTTCTTTAGCACAGGGTGAAGAGGCTTCTGAGCAAGGACTAGTCTTAAACTCAGACAGATAAGCAGATGTAGGTGATAGATGTACCTTGCTCTGACCAGGCTGATCCTTGTTTCCTTCCTCATCTGTTATTGCCATCAGCCCTCTGTAGTTGTTGACATCTTAATCCACCTCTGACTCACTATCTGACAGTTTGAGATGGGCTTTGATTCTTATCCTCCCCGGAGGATTGACTTATCTTGTTGTAATAGCTTCATCTTTAACAACAGCTGCAACTAACCCAATATAGGCTTCCTCTTCTTAAGACTCAGAAGATGATGAGTCTATCCAACTCTTTTCCTTCTTGGTAATGAAGGACTTTTTCTTCTTTCCTTTGTTCTGGTGCAGCTTCTTCTCCTCAGTCTCCTTCCTCTTCTCTAGGCAGTCAGCTATCACATTCCCAGGCTTGCTGCAATAGTAGCAAATAACTTTAGAGGAGTTATATTTATTATGTTTAGAACCATACCTGTCAGACTTGGACTGGTTCTTTCTGTGATGAGTGGAATTGGAAGGCCTTTTCTTCCAATGCTTCTTCTTCATTAACCTCTATAGTTGTCTGGAAAAGGCTACAAAATCTTCATCAGACATGTTGTTGTCTGATGCCTCTGAGTCAGAGCTGTCTGACTCAGTTCGTCTCCTTAGTGTAGAAGGAATCCTTTTCTTGCCTTTCCTTGTGCTTTCAGCTTTGAAGTCCAAGGACTTTTCTTTGGCCAGTCATTTGTTGGAGGCATCCTCCTCCTTCCTGGCAGCCAGCTGCATCTCATATGAGAGTAGCTACCCAAATAATATTTGGGGAGGAGTGTCAGCAAGCTTGTATCCCAGTCTCTAGTGAGAGATTTGAGAAACTTGTCATTAATTTCATAATTATTGAATACCCTTCCATAGTTCTTCAACTCATTTATGATCCTGAAGAATCTTTCATAATAGGTAGTTATGTTCTCCTTAAATATTTGCCTGAAAGCCTCATACTCTTAGTTGAGCAGAGACTTCCTATGATCTCTTACCTCATCAGTACCCTCCATGTAGACCACAAAAGTGTCCCACATCTCCTTGGAGGTCTGGAAGTGAACTATGTTCAGGAAGGTTGAGTCATCTACAGCACTGGCCATGATGTTCTGTGCTCTCTTGTCCATGCCAGCTAGTTTGACCTCATCTTTGGTCATTTCAGAGAGTGTCTTTGGTGTCTGGATGTTGGAATCCAGAGCAGATACCTTCATAGGAATGACAGGTCCCTCCCTAACAGTTGCAAAAATTCTTAGATCATAGGCTTCCATGAATAGCCTCACCCTCTCATTTTATATTCCAAACTACTCCTTTTTGTAGATAGGGAGTTTCATGAAACTCATCTCTCTCTGGATCTCTCTTAAGCTCATGACTACTTAGCGGCAGCTACCTTGGAGGATCACTAAAATTGTTAAATCCTTTGTGAGCAACCTCCCTCTGATACCACAAGAAAGATCTTATTTTCAAGGTAGCTAGCAACCTAGAGGGGGTGAATAGGTTTGCTTAGGTCTTTTGATAGTCTTTTAAAATCACTTGTTTATTTCTTTTAGCTTTCAGCTTAGAGTGATAAAGAGCTTGTCCTTAGCACCTGCAATTAAGAAAATAAAAGCAAACACAGAAAAGCACAAAAGTGTTTTATAGTGGTTCCCCAAAATTATGGGTACATCCACTCTCCTCCCACCTTGCTAACTTCCTGTTAGTCAAGGCACTTCTCCAAACCAATGCTCCAAGGAGCTTATACCTCAGCTCCCTCAAGATCTCTCAGTCTCCTCCAAGACTTGCACCTCAGCCACAAAGGCCTACACTCAGTGATACAAGTATCACCTACCTCAGGCACTTAAGCCCTTCCACTCAGGCTATGGAGGATAGCCCTACCTCAGAGCAAGCTTGCTCCTACAACTCAGAGAGATGCACTCTCCTACAGTTCAGGAAGAACTGCCCTACTTATCAGTGAGTAAACTCATCTACCTCAGAGAGCAGCACTCTCCTATAGCTCAGGCAAATTTGCCCTACCTCAGACCCCAAAGGTCCTATAGCTTAGATCCAGAAGGATCCTATAAAAAGAAATAGTTTAATTAACTTTGACACTGAGAAATTTCTCTGTGTCAATCACTTGAGCAAAAAAGTTTCTGGTCCAACTAGCCTCACAGTAGGGAAAGGACTTGCTGGAGGAACTCAGAAGATAACTTCTGAACTTGCTACTGAAGGCTAAAGATCTTTTGATCTTGAGTCTTCAAACAGCTCACTGAACCTGCTAGAGGATGAAGGTTCTTCTTTCTTCAGAACTGATTCTGAATCTGCTGTGGCAGATGGAGACTTGCACAACTAACTGAACTTTTCTTGTTGGAGAGCTTCAAGCTTTTCACAAGCAGCAATGACGAAGAAGACGAAGATGGCTGCTCTCCTTTTTGAATATTGTATGCCCTAAAAGTTATGTTTATCTTGGCCCTATCTCTTCCTTTTTTAGTTCGCCGATCAACGGCTCTTACAGATCGGTGGGCCCCACCTGCAGCTTCCAGCTGTGCCTTGATTTAACGGAAGAAGATGTAAGGTAGCTTCATGGCAAGTTTTGTCGTGTAGTGTAGCTTCCCCGTGTCTGAATCGACCTTAGTTGACCTTGTCTATTTTGCTGATGTTAGTACCCTTGGACTTAGCAAAAATCGAGCATCATAGAATAAGCATTGAGTGAGTAAGCATCACTCAATGCCAAACAACTAAGACAGTTTAACTGTCTCTTAGCGTTGTGTGAGTAACCTTCACTCAATGCCAAGCTACTTAAATATAAAGTCTGTTTCTAGGCATTGAGAGATTCAGCTTCACTCATCGCCAACTTGCTTTATCAGCTTTCTGCTGCTTGGCATTGAGTGAGTAAGCATCACTCAACGCCAAACCCCTTAATTAAAATTATGTCTTCACTAGGCATTGACAGCGTTGAGTCAGTAACCTCAATTCAACGCATTTTGCCTTAACAAAATTTCTACTTCTTCAGCAACTTAAGCGTTGAGAGCGTTGAGTGAGCACGCCTCACTCAACGCTTTTTTCCTTAGCCAATTTTCTGTGTTTAATAAGCACTGGGCTTAAACTATCTTTCTGAGTTCGACGAATGGTGAACTGAGCTCGACAAACTTTGAACTCAGTTCGATGAAATCTCAACTGAGCTCGACAAACTCATAACTCAAGCTCTGAACTTAGCTCGACGAAATGTGAGCTGAGCTCAACGAACTTAGAACTCAAACTCTGAACTTAGCTCGACGAAATGTGAGCTGAGCTCGATGAACTCTGAACTCAGTTCGACGAACTCTGAACTTAGTTCGACGAATTTGAACATGGTTCAACTAGTTCAACTTACAGCCTTTTTGTTGTATCGCGTTGAGTGTGTATTCATCACTCAACACCAAAACACTTATCCAAATTTTTCTTTAGTAGCATGGCGTTGAGTGAGCTGACTTCACTCAACGCCTGTAGAATTAGCCATATTTCAGCTCATTCCAACTTAGGCTATGACATTATAGGCTATACTCAGCGCTATAAGTCATCTAGCATTGAGTGATGTTCCTTCACTCAATGCTTGTGGACTTAGACAGATTTCTATCATTCCACACCTTAGATAAGTGTTTACCTGACTTAGCCACTTAGGCTACCTGACCTATTATAGTCATCTGCTGATATGTGTATATCATTGATAAGATTGACTTCACTCAAATCCGGGACATTGTGGGCAATGGACCCAACAAAAAGCATCGACAGAACAACATGCAGTCAAAGCTGTAGGGTTGCTATTAGAAAGGTGGGATGGACAGTAGATGTACCCATACCTTGGGGAACCACTATAAACAATTGTGTTCTATTGTGTATTCTTGAAAGCAATCCAAAAATGAAGTCACCACACACCAAATTAAAAAGATGGTTACAAAAGACGTAAAAACCTATTCCCCCCCCCTCTAGGTGTTTTGCTACCCTTGAAAACAAAGACTTATACCCATACTATTTATATGATACGAGTGTGCAGTACGAATGACCTAAGTAAGTATGTATGTATGTTATGATGTGATATGCATGTTATGATTCATACAAGTGTAACTCACCAACACGACTCTGTGATCACAGAACTTTAATTCCCACTTTTTGGAGTTAGCTAAACTTTTTGGTACCACCGTTATGGCTACGCAGTAGTGGAGAGGACGTCTCCAATCCTTGGCGGGTATACACACTACAAGGCCTAGACCTCCCATACGCCTCTATACACGTCCTGGGTGCACTCAAGAGTGTCTGCGTACTAATTGTTGGCTATCCCACCAGTTTTTTTGGTCAAGTGTGCTTTTTCGAGGATCGTCCTTCAGTCAGCAGTATAAACAACCTACTGGCCCCTTAAACCCTCACACCTCGCAAGAGTCATCGTACTGTCATCGGTGTGATGATTGGCACAGTACCGCATGTCCTGCCACAAATTTGTTTCTATGCACATGCAAGTTATTTCAGCCCAATCCTCTAGCTCGAAGGACCATCCCGTCCTGATATCAAACTCCCAAGCCTCTAGCTCGCTGGACTAATTCGTCCTGATATCAAACTCACGAGAATCCAGCTTGCAGGGCAAACTCGTCCTGATACCAAACTCTCGAGCCTTCAGCTCGCAGGACTAACTCGTCCTAATATCAAACTCTCAAGCCTCCAGCTCGCAGGACTAACCCATCATGTATCCCTCTAACCCTACACAGGTGAGATTTTTACTTTTTTCCTTCAACCTAACCTATTAAACATCTTTTGTCTAACTTTTTATTGTACTTAGAGACTTAGGTTTAATCCTGGACTTCCCGAGGTCTACCTGGTGAAGGACTCGCAGCGGTACTAGGGAAGACGATGGGTTGAATCCCAAATCCCCCTTTCAGGACACTTATAGTTATTGGTTACTACCCGATATTCATATCCCACTCTCGTTGTTGCTCTTCAGTAACCCTAATGAATTAAAGTACTTCATAGGAGATCGACGATCTTTCGTCGGACTCTGATCTAGTTGTTATCTTAGTGACCATGCACACTAGCACTCGACACTAGGTAGTGTCATAACCTAGGATTCTAACCATGGTTTCATTACCTCCCAAACATGTCTTAAATTCAATTATAATCCATTACCCTGAATGTCCTACCCATCCCACTATTATGCACTTGTTTTATAGATGGTGCGAACTCGAAAACACTTAAGTGTGGCGCAACCAACTTGTTGATCTTCATGAACTAAAAACACTCTTAATGATGAACCAAGACTTTAATCATGACTTTAGGTGGTTGGGCAACATTTTCAGATTGTTTGATTGACCTACTCTATATGTAACTTTTTACTGATTGCAGTCCAAGTCCTATCCTTAGCCCATGTGGGGTGACTTCCAATTCTTTTGGTCCAAGGCCTCCAAATTTTTTATCATGGGATAATAATACGGTAAATAATGGTACATCAGAAATCCATAGTTTTTCAAATTATTTTGGGCCATAATTAAAATTATTTAATCATGTGATTTAAGTCACATTGAACATGAACTACCAAAACCAGTGGTCTTCAAGTTCTAATTAATTTATCTGGTGTTTATCTTGATATAAAAGATCAGTGTACAAAATATCCTAATTTTCCAAAGTGATTTGACCCATATTTTCTATTAATGAAAATTAATACCATATTATCCACTTTCAAAGAAAGTACCAAAAATAATGCACTAATAATTCAGAGAAAATTTCTAAATGGTAGTGTCATCATGGTAGTGGACGAAACAGATTTTCATAATTTTCCATGAGGGTTTGACTTATGATTACCACAATTCAAGTTATTTACAAAAATATCGTTATTATTATAAGTATCATATCAAATCATCCAAAAATTCTAATAAAATTACAGAGGTACACAGTACTGAAATGATGGTCTAGAAAAATTTTCACAATTTTCCAAGTACTATTTGTTGTACAACCCCATATTCGCTGGGTGGGACCCGGAGACACCACTGAGGAATTGAGCTAGGCTCAGGTTAGCCTTGGGTTAACCCTAAGGCATACTTGTAGAGTTCTCGCCCTGAAGAAGCTCCCGCCCAAGGCAGATAGTCGAGCTCTCGGCAGGAGAGATCGTCGACCGACCAAGGCAGATAGTCGAGCTCTCGGCAGGAGAGATCGTCGACCAACCAAGGCAGATAGTCGAGCTCTCGGCAGGAGAGATCGTCGACCGACCAAGGCAGATAGTCGAGCTCTCGGCAGGAGAGATCGTCGACCGACCAAGGCAGATAGTCGAGCTCTCGGCAGGAGAGATCGTCGACCGACCAGGGCGGATAGTCGAGCTCGCGGTAGGAGAGATCGTCAACCACGGAAGCTTCCGCCTTAAGGCTAGCTCCCGCCCAGGGGAGGCGAGAAGGCCCCAAGTAGGCCTTCGGTCGCGATAGTTTAAAGACCGTGAAGAGCGCGAACCTCCCTGGCAAGGGGTCTCGCCAAGGTTGGCCCCGGTGGGGGTCCAGCGAGAGCCTTCTCGGCCAGGGTTCTCGCCAAGTGGGCCCACGTGGTAGGGCCCGGCGCTCGTAAAGGGGATTAGTTTATAATATATATTATCCCGAGGTAAAATTACCCAAATGCCCTTGGGATGATAGCGGGATTTGACTATTGGCAGACCCCTCAGGGGTATTTCAGTATTTTCAGGTCAAAGGAAGACTATAAAAAGACCCATGGGGGCTCTTTGGAAGAGGGCTTATCATTTTTCCTCCAACTCTAGTGCCTTCTGAAGAGCTCCCAGCCCAGCATTTGGCTTTGGAGGGGAAGCTCTTAGAGATCTTCCGGGTGTGTGGTGGGACCTCCCAGCTGAGGCTTTGGGTCTGTGTTAGGGCCTTAGCAGCCTGTCAGGGGTCGAGGTTTGAGAGAAGTAGGCATTGACTGCACTTTGGTTCGTGAACATTTGTTGGGGTCATTTTTGGCTTCAACAGTTCTGGTGCGATGAGCGTGGAAGCAACCGGTGTAAGAAAATCTCGAGTTAAGTCCCATGGCAGGAGGCGAGGTTGAAGGATCAGGCGCAGGAGGATCCCCCACCCGGGTGGACGAGGCGACGAAGAAGATGTTTGAGGACTTCAGGCGGGAAGTCATGCAGACGATCAACTTGGCCTTCTCGGCAAGGAACGAGTGGGAGACATCGCAGGTTCCGGTGGAGTTGGTTCCGCTGTTAGGCGAGAACGCGCCCGGGCAGCGCCCCGGGAAGGAGGTCCCGGTGGAGGCAGGCGAGAGGGACGTAGCCGCGCGGGAGCTTTTCCCAGGCCAGCGTCTCGAGAAGGAGCTTCCGGCGGATCTGGGCGAGAAGGAGGCGACGGTGCGGGAACTCTTCCCTGGGCATGGTCTCGCGGACCGGTCCAGCCAACCGAGGTCGCGAGACATGCCTTCTCGTCAGGCGGGAGGCGAGACCCCCTTTAGTGAGCTCATTGTCTCGGCTCCAGTGCCGGAGGGGTTCCGGGAGCCGTACATGACCTACTACACCGGGAAGGATGATCCGGTTCAGCACGTGCAATGGTTCGAGGACGTGGTGTCCATCAGGCAAATGTCGGATGCCTTCAAGTGTAGGCTTTTTGCCATCACTCTGAAAGAGAAGGCCAGGGACTGGTTCCACCAGTTGCCGGCGAGTTCCATCTACAGCTTTGAGGATCTGCGGAGGGGTTTTCTATTGAGATTCTCAACTTCGAAGAAAAGGAAGAAGGAGGCTGAATGCCTGTTTGCAGTGAGGCAAGGGCCGGAGGAGACGTTGGGTCACTATGTCGACCGGTTCCAAGAGGAGGTTCTCCTGGTCCAGGAGGTCCCGGGGTATGCGCTGATGCTTGCCTTCACCCTGGGACTGAGGCCAGGGTTTTTCAGCATGGAGTTGAAGAGAGTGCCCCCTCTCTCTTTTGAGGAGCTCATGGAGAGGGCGGCGAAGGAGATAGACTTCGAGAGGGCAAACCCTGCGTTTGCAAGGAAGCTGGCCAGGTTGGCCGAGGATGATGTGAAGGAGCCGGTAGTGGGAAGGCAGAGAGAGCAGAGGGAGCCAAGGGAAGATAGGAGAAGAGAAGAGCCCCGAGGGCAGGGGCAACAGCATGGGGGGGCCAGGGAGCCAAACAACCGACTGGGTTGGAGGCCTCAGGAGGGTCGCCCCCAGGGCCAGGGAGGACTTCAGGGAAGAGATAACTTCCGGGAGCCAAGAAGGCTGGAGCAGGGAGGATGGCGACAAGGACCAAGGGGTCATTTCCCACTGCCGCAGGAGGCTATGGAGGTGGGAAGGGGAAGAGGAAGAAGATTTCGGGGAGCCGGAAGAAGGGGAGGAGGAGAAGGAAGAGGGGGCAGGGTGGCGTTGCCTTATTGTGACTTCCATCAGGAGGAGGGTCACGCAACGGCCACCTGCCCAGAGTTTCTGGAGATTAGAGGGGCCAGAGGGGCCGGAAGGCAGGATCCGCCTGTAAGGATCGTTGAAGTACAGCGGGAAGAGGTAGAGGACAGATGTGAAGACAGGATTGACGTGGGGACCCGAGGAGGGATCGGAGTGATCCACGGGGGAGTAGGGATCGAGGCAACCCGCAAGGGGAGCCTTCAAACCATGTTCTGCCGAGGGGTAGCCTCGACCTCCCAGGCCCCCCCCCCAGAGGAGAAGATCACTTTCTCATCCGCGGATATGCCAGACTACGAGGATCCGTTCTGCGACGCGCTTGTGATCCAGACAGCGGTGGAGAACTACACCGTCTCCCGGATACTGGTGGACAATGGGAGCTCGGTGAATGTGATCTTCAAGAAGGCTTTCGATGAGATGAGGGTGGAAGGAAAAAGGGTCCTGGCTTCTGATGGACCGCTTTTTGGCTTCTCCGGAGAAAGGAAAGAAGTGGAAGGAGGGGTAGGCCTGCATGTGAGGCTTGGGGGCGTCTCACGGAACTGTCGGTTCGTGATCGTGGACGCCCCGAGTAGCTACAATGCCATCTTTGGACGCCCCCTCATCAGCGCCTTTCGCTGTGTACCCTCCTCGTACCACCAATGCCTCAAGTTCAACAATGGAGGGGTGCAGGTTAGGATCAGGGGGGATCCGAAGATGGCAAGGCAGTGCTATGTGACGGCGATTAACACCGTGTCATGGATGGCGGAGGCAGAGGAGTTGGAGAGGGAGATGGCTGAGCAGGAAGGAGTTGAGGAAGCGGGGATGAGCCTGGGAGAGGCGATAGAGGTTATTGAGGAGATGGCGAAGGCGGAGGAGTTGGGGGAGATCAGCCCAGAAGAGCCGAGAGGAGTGGCGGATGAAGAAGAGCAGAGGCAGGAGGAGAGTTTGGAGGAGGCGATGGAAGTTGATGAGGTTGAGGGAGAGGAGCTCGAGTTCGAGCAGGAAGAGGCAAGGGTAAGTTGGGAGCGGTCGGGGCTAGAGCCGGCCGAAGAGGTGGTAGAGATGGAGGTGCTTACAAGAGCGGGGGAGGCGCAAAGGGTTCGGATCAGCGGAGGCTTGAGCCTTGAGGATCAGGAGCGGATGCGAGCCTGCATCCAAGACAACGTCGACATCTTCGCTTGGAGTGCGGCAGACATGCCGGGCATCGACGCGGACGTGGCCTGTCATCGCTTGAACCTGGATCCCAGAGCCCGCCCCATACGCCAAAAGATGAGGGCCATCGCCACCAAGCTAGAAGCCCCCATCCGAGAGGAGGTCAAAAAGCTCCTGGACGCAGGCTTCATCTCAGAGATCCAGTATCCAGGCTGGATCTCCAACGTGGTAATGGTAAAGAAGGGAGGAGGAAAATGGCGCATGTGTATTGATTTTTCCTTATTGAATAAATCATGTCCCAAGGATTACTACCCCTTGCCTCGAATCGACGCGCTGGTTGACTCAGCCGTCGGTTTTTCTCTTATGAGTTTTTTAGATGCATTTTCAGGTTACCACCAGATCCGGATGCACCCTCCTGATGTCAAGGATGTTTCCTTCATCACAAGAGAGGGATGCTTCAGCTATAAGATGATGCCCTTCGGATTGAAGAACGCAGGGGCAACGTACCAACGCATGATGGATCGCATCTTTCGAGATCAAAGGGGAAGGAACCTGGAGGTCTACGTGGACGACCTCATGGTCAAGAGCAAGTGTGTTGATTCCCACTTGTAGGACTTGGAGGAAACGTTTGCCACCCTGCGGGGGTTCAAGATGAGGTTGAACCCCTTGAAATGCGTCTTCGGGGCTAGTCGCGGTAAATTCCTCGGGCACCTCTTGACTCCCGCAGGGGTAGAACCTAACCCCGATAAGGTTAAGGCTATTCTAGACCTAGAATCGCCTCGCAATGCCAAGGAGGTCCAGCGCTTGACCGGGAAGTTGGCCGGGCTAAGCAGGTTCCTCTCTCGGTCAGGGGATAGATGTTCCTCTTTCTTTAAAGTACTCTGTGGTAACCGAGTATTCGAATGGACGACCGAGTGTGAAGAGGCATTTCAGGGGCTGAAGAGGCAACTCTCCCAAGCTCCGTTACTTCAAAGCCCGAAGGAGGGGGAGGACCTAGCCTTGTATCTCGGAGTAGGAGGAGAGGCGGTGAGCTCCGTCTTGGTTAGGGAAGAGGGGAAGAAGCAGTTACCCGTCTATTACGTCAGCCGAATCTTAAAAAAGGCGGAGCTCCGATACCCCATCCTGGAGAAGCTAGCATATGCTTTGGTCATCTCAGCTAGGAAGCTTCGCCCTTACTTTCAAGCACACTCGATTAGGGTGATAACAGACCATCCCCTTCGCAAGGTCTTGGAGGGGGTGGAACATTCAGGAAGGTTGGCAAAGTGGTCCATCGAGCTAAGCGAGTTTGACATCTCTTTCGTCCCGAGGCTCTCCATCAAAGCCCAGGCCGTAGCGGATTTTCTGGCGGACTATGTTACCGAGGCCGAGGTTGAGGAACCAAGGCCGCAAGAAGCGTGGAAGATGGTGGTCGACGGGGCCTCAGGAAGGCACTCCCTGGGAGGAGGTGTGGTGTTGGTAAGCCCTCAGGGAGTTACCATAGAGCAAGCAGTGACTTTCCACTTCCCTGTAACCAATAACCAAGCGGAGTATGAGGCTGTGATCACTGGCCTTCGCTTGGCAAAGGAGCTGGAAATCCAGGATGTGGAGGCCTTCACCGACTCAATGGTGGTAGCCTCGCAGATCCGAGGCGAGTTTGAGGCCCGGGAGCCGACTCTCGCGAGGTATCTATCTAAGGTAAGAGCCCTCATTGGGAGTTTCCGTTCATTCTATATTCAACATGTCCCCAGGGAGGAAAGCGCGGCAGCTGATCGACTAGCGAAGTTCGGGCCTCGGGGAGGAGGTACCCTAACCGAACTGTTCCAACCAGCCATTGAAGAGGGGGAGTTGATGGAGGTTGTTAAAGTAGGCGGTCTGGCGGTCTGAATATGGCGGTCTGGAGACCGCGCGGTCTAACAGTCTGGGGCTGACAGGCTGAATATCCAGTTGGTGGCGGCTATGGTTCGGCGGTCTTGCGGGTTGTCGCCAGCGGCTTGTATATCTGGCGGTCTGGCAGTCTGGCGGTCTGGCAGTCTTGCGGTCTCCTACGGCATCTTCTCCTGGTCTGTCCGGGCGGTTAGCCTGTTATCTAACCGCGCGGACTGTGCGGTCTGTACATGTCAAACCGCCCAGTCTTTGTACATTTATTTAGTCCCACATTGTTAGTTTGTACTCTCCTCTATCTCCTCCATTCTATAAAAGGGAGGCCATACCTTTGTAAATGATATCTTTTTGGATAATAAAAATTTCAGTTATTCAAGCTTCCGGCCTGTTTTCCTAGTCGTTCTTCTCTATTTTTACATGGTATCAGAGGACTCGATCTCTGCCTCCTGATTCTATGCTCCTTTCTAGCCGTGCGACCTGCTTCTTCTTCCCGCGGCCTTTCTTGTTTGCCTGCGCCCTGTCTGCGCGGCCTGCTTCTCTTTGTCTGCTTGCGATCTGTTCTTGTCGCAGCCTTCCTTCTTCTCTTTCTTATCGCCCCGGCCTGTTTGCCGGATTCCTCTTTCTCTCCCGTTCGTGCGGTCTGTCTTCCAACCGCCCGACCTCTTACCCTCTGTTTTGACTCTGCGGCTTGGTCGTGGCTTCTCTAGCCGCTGGTGTCTGACATCGTGACCGCTGCAGTTTTTCCCTTCTCTCTTAACCGCCCGGTTTGATTCCGGCTTGATTCCTAACCGCGCGGTTTCGTCTTCTTCTATGGATATCTCTGACAATTCCACTGCCACCACTCCTGCAGCCACTCCGGCTCCGCCTTCTGTCCCTACTTCTTCCGGGAATCTGGGCACTGTTTCCAAGCTCGTTGGCTCCAACTATCCGGATTGGAGCGTCTCTTTCACTTTCCTCCTTCGTTCTCAGCGCAAACGTCATCATCTTACCGATGATCCGCCTCCTCCTAATTCTCCTCTCTTTGACGAATGGGATGCGAGTGATGCGCTTGTCCGCACATGGCTGGCTAATAGCCTCTCTGATGAGTGCCTTCCCGTCATCCGTCATGATGAGACGGTCAAGGCCGCGTGGCTTCATCTGGCTGCTCTTTACTCCAAGGGGACGCAGACCTCCCGGATTTATACTCTTGATGCGGATCTCTTCGCCCGTTCGTCCATGACTCCCGCTGCAGCCTATCAGCAAGTTCAGGCTCTTGGCGCTGAGATCCTCCAGAATCGCCCCTTCTCTGCAGACTTGGCTCAGCAACACAAACACTTCCAGGAACTCCTGGTTGTTTGTTATCTTCTGCGACTTCCCGAATCTTTTGATCTCATCCGCCAGCAGATCTTGGGTGAAGCTGAGTCTCCCACCTTGGATGCCACCGCCGCTCGCGTAGCCGCCATTACTTCTCTGCTCCAGCGCCCTCTGCTATCCTCCCCTCCTCCGCAGGACTCTTATGCTCAGTACACTCAGCGCGGCAGCAACAGTGGCCGCAGCCACTCTGGGGCTCGCGGTCCGTCCAGGTTCCTCTGTTCTCACTGTGGTCGTACCGGTCATACCATTGACCGTTGTTGGCAGAAACATCCTCACCTGCGCCCATCTGGTGATACTTCGACCTCCCCGAACCCCTCCTCTCGGTCGTCTGCTTCGGTGGCAACGACCTCAGGTAGTGCTCATGTCGCTATCCAAGGTAAATGGTTGATTGATTCTGGTGCTACAAATCATATGACCGGCAATCCTCAATGTTTTTCGCTTCTCGAAACGCATGATCGGTTGCCTCCTGTCCTTGTTGCGGATGGTTCTCCTTCCCCGGTTCGTGGGACAGGCATGGTTCAAGTCACCCCATCGCTGCACTTGGTGGACACTCTCTATGTCCCGAAGTTTCCTTGCAACCTTCTATCTGTTACTACTTTATGCAAGCAACTTCAGTGCTCTGTTGTATTCACTCCTACTTCTTGTTGCTTTCAGGACCCGAGAACCCAACGGACGATTGCTACTGGGACTGAGAGCGGTGGCCTCTACTTCCTCGACAACGTTTCCGCTCTGTCCGCTTTCACTTCCTCCTCTACTGATCTGCTTCAATGGCATCTTCGCCTTGGACATCCTCCTGCTCGCATTCTACGACAGCTTCTGCCCCACTTACCGCCAACCAGTTCTCCGCTCAACTGTGATGCCTGCCAACTTGGCAAACATCACCGCTCCTCCTTCCCACCCAAGCATGCTCGCAGTTCCTCTAGCCCGTTTGATCTCATCCATTCTGATGTATGGGGTCCGGCTCCTACTCCAACCATTGGTCGGGGTAGTTTGTATTTTGTAACTTTTATTGATGACTTTTCTCGTTGTACCTGGGTGTATCTGTTACGAGATCGCTCTGAACTCTTCTCTGTTTGGGAATGCTTTTATAATATGATTAAAACTCAGTTTCATGTCTCTATTAAATGTCTTCGCTCTGATAATGCTAAAGAATATCTTAGTCGTGATTTTTCATCTTTCTGTATGCAACATGGTCTTATTCATCAGACCACCTGCGTTTACACCTCCCAGCAGAATGGGGTGGCGGAACGTAAAAACCGTCATCTCCTCGATGTCGCTCGCACTCTCCTAACGCAGATGCATGTGCCTCGCTCTTATTGGGGCTATGCTGTTCTCCTCGCCTGTTATCTCATCAATCGTATTCCTTCTACTGTTCTTCAGGGTAAGACTCCCTTCTCCATTCTCTACCCCGGCAAGGAACCTTTTCCCCTCCCTCTTCGAATCTTTGGCTGTACAGCCTTTGTGCATGCCCCGTCTGCTACCCGTGACAAACTTTCTCCCCGTGCCATCAAATGTGTCTTTTTGGGCTACTCGGTCACTCAGAAAGGCTACTGTTGCTTTGACCCCGTTCTGCGCAAACAGTTTGTTTCTGCAGATGTCACCTTCTTCGAAAATGCAGCCTACTTCTCCTCTCCACCCCTTCTTCCTCCTGTTCCTGACTCATCACCCTCCCTGTCTGTTCCCTCTCAGCCTATCCATGTTTCTCCTCCCCCTTCCTCATCCCCTCCTTCGTCTATTCCTCTCCCCTCTCCTCCCTCCCCGTCTCCGGAGCCGTCTCTCTCTAGTCCCGGGCCAGCTTTCTCCGCTACGGACACTCCGGTCCCTGAAGCCCCCGACGACCTGGATCTCCCCATTGCTCTTCGCAAAGGGGTGCGGGCATGCACTCAACACCCGCTTGCGGCCGTTGTGTCCTATGATCGGCTTACTTCTTCTCGTCGGCATTTTGCTTTAGCTATTTCAGCTACTACTACTCCCCGTACCTACCAGGAGGCCCTTGTGATTCCTCATTGGAAGTCTGCCATGGATGAGGAAATCGCTACTCTTACTGAACGGGGCACCTGGACCCTTGTTTCTCCTCCAGTGGGTACTGATGTGGTTGGCTGTCGATGGGTGTTTGTTGTGAAGTTTCGCCCAGACGGGACTGTGGACCGCTACAAAGCCCGACTGGTGGCCAAAGGCTTCACTCAGACTTATGGGGTTGACTACTTTGATACTTTCTCCCCGGTTGCTCGTCTCAGCACCATCCGGGTTCTTCTCTCTGTGGCTGTCAACCGCAATTGGACTATCTCCCAGCTTGATGTCAAGAATGCCTTTCTTTATGGGGATCTTCATGAGGACGTTTACATGGAGCAACCTCCGGGGTATGTTGCTCAGGGGGAGACCCGTGTATGCAAGCTAAAAAAGGCTATCTATGGCCTCAAGCAGAGCCCTCGGGCATGGTTCGACAAGTTCAGCAGCATTGTGGCTGATGTTGGCTTTACAAGAAGTACGGCTGATCATTCCCTGTTTATTCGCAAAACCGCATCGGGCCTTGTAGTTTTGGCGGTTTATGTTGACGACATTCTTCTTACCGGTGATGATCAAGCTGGGGTGGACTTGACAAAGAAGCACCTCCGTCAACATCTTATCACAAAGGATATGGGCTCCCCGAAATACTTTTTGGGGATAGAGATCTGTCGGAAGCCCGACTCTCTGGTTCTCTCCCAACGGAAGTATGCACTTGATCTTCTACGGGATGTAGGCTTGACCGGTGCCAAACCGGCACGGTATCCCATAGCTACTGGAGAAGACAAAACGTGGACAGATGACTCTCCTCTTATGTCTGATGCCACAAAGTATAGACGTCTGGTGGGTAAACTCATTTATCTCACGGTGACCAGACCTGACATTGCCTATGCTGTTGGCAAGGTAAGTCAGTTCATGCAAGCTCCCAGGGAATGTCATCTTCAGTCTGCCTTGAAGATATTAGAGTATGTTAAAGCAGCACCGGGCAAAGGACTACTCTTTCAGAAGAATGGTCATTTGAGAGTTGAAGCCTACTCAGATTCTAGCTATGCGGATGATAAAGATGACCGCAAATCTACATCTGGTTTCTGCACATTTGTTGGAGGTAATCTTGTGAGCTGGAAGAGCAAGAAGCAGTCTGTAGTTTCAAGGTCTAGTGCTGAAGCTGAATATCGGAGCATGGCGTCCACCACTTGCGAACTAAAATGGTTGCGGGCTCTCATGCTTGATCTAGGAGAGGTCTACGACTATCCTCTTCCTATGTTCTGTGACAACAAGGCCGCTATATATATATCCAAAAATCCGGTCTTCCATGAGAGAACCAAACATATTGAAGTCGACTGCCATTTCATCCGGGAAGAAATCTTGAAGAAACAGATTTGCACTCCGTTCGTCACCTCCGACAAAGAGTTGGCAGATATCTTTACCAAGCCTGTGTCTACTTCATTCTTCCACATTTGTGACAAGCTGGGCATGATCAATATCTATGCTCCAGCTTGAGGGGGAGTGTTAAAGTAGGCGGTCTGGCGGTCTGAATATGGCGGTCTGGAGACCGCGCGGTCTAACGGTCTGGGGCTGACAGGCTGAATATCCAGTTGGTGGCGGCTATGGTTCGGCGGTCTTGCGGGTTGTCGCCAGCGGCTTGTATATCTGGCGGTCTGGCAGTCTGGCGGTCTGGCAGTCTTCCGGTCTCCTATGGCATCTTCTCCTGGTCTGTCCGGGCGGTTAGCCTGTTATCTAACCGCGCGGACTGTGCGGTCTGTACATGTCAAACCGCCCAGTCTTTGTACATTTATTTAGTCCCACATTGTTAGTTTGTACTCTCCTCTATCTCCTCCATTCTATAAAAGGGAGGCCATACCTTTGTAAATGATATCTTTTGGATAATAAAAATTTCAGTTATTCAAGCTTCCGGCCTGTTTTCCTAGTCGTTCTTCTCTATTTTTACAGAGGTGAATCGGCGGTCCTCATGGGTGGATCCGTTGGTAACTTTCTTGACCACAGGAGAACTGTCGGAAGAAGTCAAGGATGCAAAGAGCTTCAGACACAAGGCGGCTCATTACCTGATCCTGGGAGGGAGCTTGCATCGGAAGATGTTGTCGGGGCTCCTCGCGAGATGCGTAACCGAGGAGGAAGTCCCGAGGATCCTGGAAGAAGTGCATTCGGGAGAATGCGGCAGTCATTCAGGAGGAAGGACATTGGAAGCGAGGGTGATAAGGCAAGGATATTTCTGGCAGACCTTAAGGAAGGATACAGCTGAATTTGCAAGGAGGTGTCGGAAGTGCCAAGTACATGCTCCTCTCCAGCTCTTGCCTGCCCAAAGACTTCGAAGCATCACGGCGCCATGGCCCTTCGCCATTTGGGGGATGGACCTGGTTGGACCCTTTCCTCCAGCTAGCGGGCAAAGGAGGTTCCTCCTAGTTATGATTGACTACTTCTCCAAATGGCTGGAGATCAAGCTGTTAGCCAAGGTAACCTCCCAGGTCATCAGAAACTTCGTTTGGGGGGAAATCATTTGCAGGCAAGGATTGCCCCAAGCGATAGTGACGGACAATGGTCCTCAGTTTGCCAGTGAAGAATTCATCAGTTTCTGCACCCAATTGGGGATTGACCTCAGGTTCGCCTCTGTCCATCATCCTCGGAGCAATGGTCAGGTGGAGGCGGCAAACAAAGTCATCGTCAACTTGCTCAAAAAGAAGGTGGAGAACCTGAAGGGTAGCTGGGTGGAACAGCTCCCTTCCGTCCTGTGGGCCTTGCGAACAACTCCGAACACGGCCACAGGAGAGACCCCCTTCAAGCTCTCTCATGGGTGTGAGGCTGTCCTCCCGGTGGAGTTCAAGGTCCGGTCCCCAAGGGTCGCGGCCGCAGCTGAGGGAAGCAAAGCTTGGAGGTTGGAGAATGAGGAAGGGTTGCGCCTCTCATTAGATATGGTGGAAGAGCTGCGGGATGTTGCCGCCATCAGGCAAGAAGAAATAAAACGGCGAATGGCTCGGTACTTCGATAAGCACATCAGAGTCAAGCAATTCGTCGAGGGGGATCTAGTACTGAAAAAGGTCGATGCTGCGGGAAGGTCGGCCGCGGTTGGTAAGCTCAACCCTAGCTGGGAAGGGCCTTATGTCGTAGAGAAGGCTCTGGTTAACGGAGGCTACTATCTCCAGGATGCGGAGGGAAGGACCTTGAGTCACACCTGGAGTGGTGATGACCTGAAGCGCTTCTACCCGTAAGAGAGAGAAGGATTGTAACGTTGTAAACGACTATTGCATTGTCAATAAGTTGTTTCAGAATGTTGACTATCGCTGAGTATGCAATCTTCATGTTTCTTGTTTTAACTGGCTATGACTCCTCATCTCAGTGATAGAATAGGCCTGGTTGAAGTTATCTTCGTCAACACCCCGAGCTCGGCTCGGCCCCAGGTAGACCCGCTGCGCAGGCTCTCATCAAGCTGGCAGGTCCGAAGGCTCGCCTGTGGGGGAAAGGTTGGCTCCTGTGATACTTTGTTCTTAGCCACTTCTACGACACCCCGAGCTCGGCTCGGCCCCAGGTAGACCCGCTGCGCAGGCTCTCATCAAGCTGGCAGGTCCGAAGGCTCGCCTGTGGGGGAAAGGTTGGCTCCTGTGATACTTTGTTCTTTGCCACTTCTACGACACCCCGAGCTTGGCTCTGCCCCAGGTAGACCCGCTGCGTAGGCTCTCATCAAGCTGGCAGGTCCGAAGGCTCGCCTGTGGGGGAAAGGTTGGCTCCTGTGATACTTTGTTCTTAGCCACTTCTACGACACCCCGAGCTCGGCTCGGCCCCAGGTAGACCCGCTGCGCAGGCTCTCATCAAGCTGGCAGGTCCGAAGGCTCGCCTGTGGGGGAAAAGTTGGCTCCTGTGATACTTTGTTCTTAGCCACTTCTACGACACCCCGAGCTCGGCTCGGCCCCAGGTAGACCCGCTGCGCAGGCTCTCATCAAGCTG
The DNA here is from genome assembly GCA_039513925.1 of Platanthera zijinensis. NCBI lineage: Eukaryota > Viridiplantae > Streptophyta > Magnoliopsida > Asparagales > Orchidaceae > Platanthera > Platanthera zijinensis. The sequence goes on from CM077088.1 coordinate 99,479,009, forward strand.
GCAGGTCCGAAGGCTCGCCTGTGGGGGAAAGGTTGGCTCCTGTGATACTTTGTTCTTAGCCACTTCTACGACACCCCGAGCTCGGCTCGGCCCCAGGTAGACCCGCTGCGCAGGCTCTCATCAAGCTGGCAGGTCCGAAGGCTCGTCTGTGGGGGAAAGGTTGGCTCTTGGGATACTTTGTTCTTAGCCGCTTCTACGACACCACGAGCTCGGCTCGAACCCCAGTAGACCCGCTGCGCAGGCTCTCATATAAGCTAGCAGGTCCGACGGCTCGCCGGTGGGATGGGGGTTTAATTGGTTGGAAAAAATATGTGGGCAGGACCCTGACCTAGACCGGGGGCAAAGCCCTAAAGGTCTCGGCTCAGGGGTCTCAACCAGTAAAAGTCTTGGTTTGGAGGTCTCGGCCGGTCTCGGCCGGTAAGGGTCTTGGCTTAGAGGTCTCGGCAGTCTCGGTTTGGAGGTCTCGGCCGGTAAGGGTCTTGGCTTAGAGGTCTCGGCCAATAAAGGTCTCGGTTAAAGGGGGGGTTCTCGCAAAAGGAGGCTCCCGGCGGACCTGGGCAGGACGACTTAATCGACGACGCGAGGTTCCCTCCTAACTGATCTCTAAGGAAGGTCACCCTAAAGAGACTAAGGGTCTCGGCGGGAGCTCGCGCGGAAGCCGTTCGGCAGAGTAATATACGTTTAAAACACACAATGACAGTGAAAAATGAAACATTACTTTATATAAAGTTAATTACAGAAGTGAGGAGTTTCTCGCTCATTACAAAGGGTATTCAAAATAAAAGACACCTTAAGGGGACGCGCTGTAATCCCCACTGGTGCTCTCGCTTGAGTCATCGCCAGAGCCCTCTTCGGATGTCTTGCCAACGGCGGTAGAAGACCTCGGGACGTCTGAGAGAGGCGAGTCCGGCGCGCCCGGGGGTTTGGGAACTGGATCGTAGAGCCAAGGAAGAAGTTGGCGAGCGTCGATGGTCGCGCCGTCCTCCCGGAGCAGCTCGACGTCTCGCAGCGTCTCGAGCGTCAGCTTGACGGTCGCCTGAGCGTTGGCTTGAAGCAGCTTGTCAACGTCATACTCCGAGAGGTAACGACTCCGCAGCCTCGCATCTAGCTCCGGAGGCGGGACCTTCGCCAGCTCTGCGCGGAGCTGTTCCCTCAGGAGGACGCTCTCGCAGCGCGCGTTGGACAGCTCTGCGCGAAGCTCCCTGACTTGGGCAGAATCCTGCAAAAGGATTAAAAGAATTCAGTCTAGACACATTACACAGTAGTAACTTCGGGGAAACGGGGGCAAGGGTTCAGGAGGATCTCGCCTACCTCGGTCGCGGGGCGCAGAGACAGCGCCAGTCGAGCATCCGCGAGCTCCTGTTGAGCTCTCGCGAGTTCTTCTTCCGCGGCGTGCGCGCGAGCCATCGCGTCCTCCCTCGCCTTGCGCATATCGGTGAAGTTCTTGTCAATGGTGATGCTTCGACGCGCACACATATGCGTAAGCTCGAACGCGCGCAATATGGCCCGGGTGGCGTCGAAGGCTAGGAGGCGGGTGGACATCTGGTCAAACATGCCGGCATCCTCCCGGCTGTAGAGACCATATCCAAGCGAGAAGGCCTCGCCGGTCACATTTTCCCCCTCCGCCCATCTGGGAAGGAGGGTCGAAACCCTGATTGAGTTTGACTCAGGGTCCCATTCCATCTGAGGCTTCCCCTCCGAGTCGGCGTACCTAACGCCGAAACCAAAGTTCCGGTGCCCTCTCGGCACCTCCTGGGGCGGGACGCTGACGGAGGTTTCGGCGGCGACCACTTCTCCCCCAGCCTCGCTTGCGGCCGATGTGTTCCTGGCGGAAGCCTCGGCGCGGCTCTTGGCGGCGGCATCCATCTCGCTGGCCATCTGAAGGATCGCTTCAAAGGACCTGCCCTCGGGAGGAGGTTGGACGGGCGAGACCGCCAACGATTTCCCCTTGTCGGCGGCAGAAGGCTTGGGCCTCTTCAGCGCGCGGAGAGGAGGAAGGGTGGCCTTCCGCTTCTTGGCCGGTGGCGGCATGAAAGGGGCTGGATCTTTTCGGCAGGCGCTGGCGCTAGCTTCCGCAAGCGCAAGGGAGCCTCTCGCAGCCAGGCCCTCGACACCCCGGCCTTCAGCAAAGGGCTGGCGCAGAGGGACCTCCCGCTCTCCTGCAAAGACAGCGTTTCAGCGCTAGGAAATCTTTGACGAAAGAGGGAATCTGAGGCGAGACCGTACCTTCGCCCGAGTGAATGAGTGGGAGGGAGTCGACGTCCCGCCTGAGGTAGGGAACGTCGAACTCCTTGGTTCCGAAGAATTCCAGGATTGCGCTCTCGCGCGATCCTAGAGTAGGCGGTTTGTAGGCCGCATCCTCATACTGAACGGGCTGGAGTGGGACGTTGCCGAAGTCTCCGCTGACGTAGACGAATTTCTCGCCCCAGTGATGGTGCTTGTTGGCGAGACCGGTAACCTCGAGCTGTTGCCCGGAGAAGAAAACTACCCCCCCCCCTTGGCACGGAAGTTGAATAGCTTCCGGAAGATGGGCAGACTAAACTCGATCCTCTCGGATCGCATATAGCATATGAATGCTATAAGTATCGCGACTGAGTTCGGGTTTAGCTGGGCGGGAACCACCCCATAATAGCGGAGAGCTAGCCGAACCTCCGGCCAAAGGGGGAGGCGGAAGCCCACCTCGAAATGCTCGAGGGGGATGGCAAGCTCTCCCGCCCCGGGAGTATTCACCCTATCGTGATTCCCCGGGTTCCGCGCCGAGAAGCCGGCGGGAACGTAGTGGTCGACGGTTAGGTTGTACTCGTCTAGGGTGAGCTTGCAGGAAGGGAAGAGGTGTTTCTGAAAGGCTTCCGCGCAATGGGCGCGACCCTTGTTCTCGCCAGGCATGGTTGGTTCGTGAGTAAGAGAGAGAGCTGGAGGGGGGTCGAAGCGGAAGCAGGAACGCGAGAGCACGGAGGGAAGGCTGAGGTTCCAGATCGAAGAAGTAAATGCGGTTGGTAGACTTCTCTATTTATAGGGAATCGTAATCATCATGAGTTCATCCGGCAGAGAGAGAAATTGACAGTGGAGTACAGCTATCAGAATCCGGGCTAACGGCGCCTCGATTTTCCCCCTCGGGATGGCAGCGGTCAACGGTCGTTTCGGGTTTCGACACAATTATCTAAATTGGCGCGAGCCTCCTAGATTGGCGCGAGCCTCCTAGATTGGCGCGAGCCTCCTAGATTGGCGCGAGCCTCCTAGATCAGCGCAAGCGTCCTAGGTTGACGTAAGCGTCTTAATTTGAAAGCCTCGCAGAACAAAAAAAAGGGAAAAAGAGACATTGGTAACAGCAAGGTTCTCGCAGGCGAAAGCTGAAAAAACTTAAGTAACAATAATATTTATTACAGACCCGCGGATAAAAGAGATTCGAGCGAGAAGTCTAATAGGGCTTCCAATACCATCGCCCTCGCTCTCACCGCCTAGTTCTTGGAGGTACCAGCGGATTGAAATAAGACGATAGGGTGGTGCACCCGAGGTTGATCCGCCGGGCGTGATCCCGGATCAGCGAGATGCACCTCCCTGGCGAAGAGTCGGCGGAAGGCCCTCCCGGACGATCCGTCTCGCCTAAGAAGAAGTCCCGCTCCAGAGCCTCCAACCTTTGCTCCACGGACTCGCGGAACGCTTCTGCCGCGGCAGCATGGGCACGATCTCGCCGGATGAGCCTGGCCAGGATAGCCGAGATTCATCATCATCTTCTTCTTCCCGGTTAGCCTGGTAGGAAGATTCCTCTCCTTCGCGCTCCCGGCGCCATTCAATATCCCTTCTATCTCGCCAGACAAAGGGAGGGGGGAATCTTCCTCTTCTTCATCATCGTCTTCATCATCATCTTCTTCTTCCCGGTTGGCTTCCGACCGCAAGCCAGGATCACCTACAAAGGAAACGCGCGAGAATTTTGGTCAAGGCATAACAATCGGTAGTCCAGGAAAGTTTCGCATACCTGCAGTTGGGCGAGAGGGTCCGGCCCCTCCGTTGGTCCCGTAAAGGAGGTGAAGAGGCTTGCCCAGCCCCGGGCGGAAGGGCTCGCGCACGATGGTCCCGACCTGGCCAGAAGCTCGTGGGGAGTTGTCTTCTCCCAAGAGATGATCGGCATCCATGGGAGTAGCGGAGGGATCGGAGGCCGTCCCTCCCGCCTGCAGGGTAGGATTGGTCACCAAGGGAGGCAATTCCACAGTTCTCACTTCCACTTCCCTGGCGGCCAGGCCCGGGTCGGCGGGAGCGGGCGCTGCGAGGAGATAGTTCAGAAAAGGAAAGGCAGGGTTGACATATCGACAGTAGCGAAACGTACCAGTCATTTCGGTCTCGGCCGGAGGAATTACGTCCGAAACCCGTGTTTGTTCCTCTAGGGGATGAGCGGGTAGGTTCGAAGAGCTGGGCGGAATTTCGGCGTCATTATTGGGAGCGGACTCCTGCGAAAGCATACTTTAATCATCGAATCTAATGCACAGTCAGCTCGGTAGACACGGGCGAAAGGCTTACCTTCTGTGGGGAAGGATCTCCCGCAGGATTGGGAGTGGGGGAAGGAGGATCCCTGTTCTCGCGAGAAAGGTCCCGCCGGACCGCCTTCGCCCTTTTCTTTTCCTTCTTCTTCGGCTCCGAAGGCCCGGCGGTTGAAGTCTTTTTCGCTAACCATGGAGCCACCGCCGCACAGTTAGCCAAGGCCCGCGCTTGGGCAGCGGCTAACCGGTCTTGGAGGTCTTGCGGAAGCGGTTTGGCAGCGCGTTTGGGATGCATGGTAAGCTCGCGCGAAAATCCCTGAGGCGAGAGCTCAGTTGGAAAACCGTATTTTAAGGGCAGGGCGTATGGACGCCTATCAGTGCATATTTATAGTCGCAGTGGGACCCACCAAAAGATTCCCTCGATAGGCGGGCACGTGTCCAGCGAATATTTTGGGGGTTGGACTTGTCTTGTCGAGCGCAGGGCTAGCTCGAAAAGAGCGGGGATTGTGTACAACCCCATATTCGCTGGGTGGGACCCGGAGACACCACTGAGGAATTGAGCTAGGCTCAGGTTAGCCTTGGGTTAACCCTAAGGCATACTTGTAGAGTTCTCGCCCTGAAGAAGATCCCGCCCAAGGCAGATAGTCGAGCTCTCGGCAGGAGAGATCGTCGACCGACCAAGGCAGATAGTCGAGCTCTCGGCAGGAGAGATCGTCGACCGACCAAGGCAGATAGTCGAGCTCTCGGCAGGAGAGATCGTCGACCGACCAAGGCAGATAGTCGAGCTCTCGGCAGGAGAGATCGTCGACCGACCAAGGCAGATAGTCGAGCTCTCGGCAGGAGAGATCGTCGACCGACCAGGGCGGATAGTCGAGCTCGCGGTAGGAGAGATCGTCAACCACGGAAGCTTCCGCCTTAGGGCTAGCTCCCGCCCAGGGCAGGCGAGAAGGCCCCAAGTAGGCCTTCGGTCGCGATAGTTTAAAGACCGTGAAGAGTGCGAACCTCCCTGGCAAGGGGTCTCGCCAAGGGTGGCCCGGGTGGGGGTCCAGCGAGAGCCTTCTCGGCCAGGGTTCTCGCCAAGTGGGCCCACGTGGTAGGGCCTGGCGCTCGTAAAGGGGATTAGTTTATAATATATATTATCCCGAGGTAAAAATACCCAAATGCCCTTGGGATGATAGCGGGATTTGACTATTGGCAGACCCCTCAAGGGTATTTCAGTATTTTCAGGTCAAAGGAAGACTATAAAAAGACCCATGGGGGCTCTTTGGAAGAGGGCTTATCATTTTTCCTCCAACTCTAGTGCCTTCTGAAGAGCTCCCAGCCCAGCATTTGGCTTTGGAGGGGAAGCTCTTAGAGATCTTCCGGGTGTGTGGTGGGACCTCCCAGCTGAGGCTTTGGGTCTGTGTTAGGGCCTTAGCAGCCTGTTAGGGGTCGAGGTTTGAGAGAAGTAGGCATTGACTGCACTTTGGTTCGTGAACATTTGTTGGGGTCATTTTTGGCTTCAACATTTGTCACATTTTTAATCAAAATCAAATGAGGGTATAATTAGAATTTGTACTATTTATTCATGAAATAATTTCACGAAAATTTCATTAAATTTCCCAAAAAAATAAAATTGTATTTTAGGCCTTGTGATAATGATTTATAATTTTCAATGTTCATATGTCCTAATTTTCTATCATGACATATAAGAGTGTTAATTTGAAATAACTTAAAGCTATAGGTTTTTTTATTTCAAAAATCCCAATTTTCCATGGAAGGTGTATTTCACCTCCAAAAACCCCTAGCTAAAATTTCATTGATATGCAGTAGGTCAAATGAGCCTAATTCAAAAAAAAATTCCCATTTTACTAATTGCACACCATACTCATCTATACCTTCATCATACAAGTTGGATCCTCTGACATGCAGTGGTCCAAATGACTCTAAATTTTTACCAGGGGTACTAAAATGACCTTAGAGTGATGTCACCCAATTTTGGGGGCATTTGGATTTGAAACTCTCCCTAAATTGCCATTATTTGATATCAAAATATGGACTAAAACTATAGAAACATCTCAAAAAATTCTAATTTTTGGGCACAGTCTAGGTCTAGTATATTCACATGTATGGTCCAAATTTCATTACATGTGGAGTTGTATCTTAACATATACACCCAATCTAATTTCTGACTTAGGCTAGGAGCAGTCCTAGGAAAATAGGTATAAAGGGAGCTACAATGCTACAAATGTCTTGATCAAGGTGTCAACTTAAAGGTAAGACACGGAGCTACATTTTTTATGTTGGGACTATTTTTGAATCTGCTCCTAATGGGCCTAAATTTAGCATGCAAGTATCTGTAAATAGTGTGACAGGAAAATGAATTAATTTAAATCATTATATAGTTTAATATACATAAATTTTGACGGCATCCCCTCATCGTTCCCGATAAACCAACAACCTAGATTCATCTCGACTAGATCATATCGATCTCCCGTTTTCTATTCATTGGGCCACCACTAGTGCCGGCGATCATCACCACCACCTCTATTGAGGTGGTGGCTGGCGTTTCCTAGTGACATGGCCACCGGAGGCAGCTCCTCCGGCGAACCCAAGCAAGACGAAATGCTCCACATTTTTCAATTTTCTCCAATGGCATCGGGCTCAATTGAGCCCAATATCTCTCCTAATCGATCTATATATCTAGCACGAAGGGAGGGGAGGAGAAACAAACATATAATCGTGCTTGACGGTGGATGTGGTGGCGGTGTGCCATGGCCGATGATCTCTCTAGAGAGCTTTCTTCTAAGCTTGATTCTCCACTGTTTGTCTCGATCTAGGACTCGAATTCAACTCCTATCAGTGCTCTGAAGCTAATGGATGGGTTATTTTTAGCTGTAACTAGCTGTATAAGGAGGTGCCAAGATGGGGTTGACGTCCATGAGCTTTGGTTGCTCCTCCTTGCTATCATGTGTCCACCACCCCCTCAATTTGCTGGGAATATGCTGGGAGCTCAATGGAGGTGTTGGGCAGAGAGGAGGAGGGCCAAGTGGCCTTTATCCCCTATTTGCTCCTTTTTCTCTTTCCTCCACTTGGGTAAATTACCAAAATACCCCCATGCATGTTACTACCCTCCAAATCCTGAGGGTAGGGACTATAATTTAGTTAGTGAGCTGCTAATGGGCAATGGTTCAAGACCTTAGCCCATTGGGAATTGGCTTGGTTCTTAAATTCCTTATTTAGGCCTAAAGTTGACCAAGTTTGACTTTAGGGTTGACTTGGTCAAGTTGATGAGTAGGGTGGACCTGCAAGAGGGTCACGAGTCCTATGACACCACCCAAGATTGGTTGATCCATGGTCCATGGACTTAGCCCATTGGAGTTGGGCTTGGCTCCTTAATTCACCGCTTAGGCTTAATGTTGACCAAGTTTGACTTTGGGGTTGACTTGGTCAATTTGATGAGTGGGCTGGTCCAACTTGACGGTCATGAACACTATGACACCACCCAACATGGTTTGGGTCATGGTGATGCCCTACTTGAGCTAATTTGACCTATGTTTGTGGTTTCACCAAATTAAGGTTAGGGTTGACTTTTGTCAAATTGAATCAATGGGTGCCCATGTGATGGGGTTTTTGGTTCACTTAGATTTCTTTTAGAGTTAGGGACATCGTGGTGAGGTCAAGTTGTACTAATGGTCTCAATTTGGGCAAGTTTGACCTAAGTGGACTTGAACCATATAGTGATGCAGGCTTGGGTGTTGACGCCGAAATATATTAGCGGACACGCACAAATATCTCTCTATGAACCAAGGGAGGCCGAAATTTGCCAAGAGAGGGAGGAGGGAAACTTCTCAAAGTGAGGGTTTTAATTTTTTTCATTCATTCAATAATCAATAAGGAAAAGATATATTCCTATATATAGGCTACACCACTCAATCTCCCTCCAATCAAACTTCAAAATTCAAAATTCAAAATGAACATGTGATGGTTATATGCACCCATCATAGCTCACGAAATGAAATATTTAAAATACTACATGATGGTTATAAGCACTCATCTTTACACCTGAAATAAAATTTTAAATAGGAAGTAAAATAACAACGCAACATAAAGACCAAACATAGAAATGAATTATTAATTAATAATAATTTATTAATACACTTAATTAATTAATGATATATTGGTTTGCGTTCAAAACGACTATTATTGCGATGTTCCACATAGTCGTCCGCAAGCATGTCGTCGCCGTCTTCAAAATGGTTTTGGCCGTCGTCTCCATCAATCCTCCCCCGCTCAAAAGTACTCATCGCCGATGAGTAGATCCGATTATACCGGTGCGGTAAAGCATCATCCATTAGAACCATGAAGCGGCACACAACACCACTTGAAGAGGAGAGCACAACAACCTTGAGTATCCTGTCATGCAAAAATATATTCCTGGGGAACCTTGGCAACGCATTAGGCAATAAAGGAAAACAAAATTCATCATCAACAACCAACGTACCTCCAGTGAAGAACGATGAAGATAGCGATCCAAGCACAAACTCACTACCCAAACCTAAAGAGAACAAAGTGGAAAAAGTATATGGAGAGGTAGATATTTCAAGTGGCATAGAAGCATGAAGCGTAAAATATGAAACAAAAAATAGAAGTTATGCCCCAATCAGTGGAAAATTCTAAAAGAAATATCATGTTTCCAAACTCCCTTAAGATTCGCAAAGGTTGGACTTGCCGATTCGTTAATATTTTTAAGGTGCCCGGGGGCATCCGTTAAGGGGTGAGACAAGCCAAAACCAAATCATCCACATAATGGTGGGAGTCTCTCCGAGACAAACTAGCAAATAATTTAAAGGATGCATTTTGAATGATTAAGATGTTAAGAATGCGCCTAATTAAACTAAAACCATGAGGGATGAACCCATGAGCAACATGACTTGAATCAATAGTAGAAAATAACGGGACTAAGTTAGGTGGCGCGGGTGCTTTAAATTTCGTGGAGTCCAACGTCGTAGTTTTAAATTTGGATTTAAATTTGGATTTAAAAATGTCATAAGGAAATCCCAGCGGAAAACACTCACCACCAATTATAGAGTTGGACGCTCCCGGATTGGAAGGGAAATGGGTGCAACACAACTCAACATACCCAACTATGTTCACTAACGTGTGCATGCACAAATCATCAAAAGGCGGAGGATAAATGTGTGCGATCGGGCTTGGTAAATAAGTGTGTCGAGGGGACACCTCATCAAAAAGCGCCATAGCCAAGGAATCACTAGCAGTCCAACACAAAACCTTACCCAACGCCAATCGGTCAGTTGAACGGTCCATCCTAGGAAAAGCATAGTCAGATCTACAAAATGGTATGGAAAGACCGAACGTGATAACTAACAATTCTCCCACACACATCCGTCTATTTAAATCTAATGGGGGAGCTAGATAAATACACATCTCCAAATATCTCGGACTATAAATGACAAGCACGTTTCTTAACAAGTCATCTAATCGATTCAAGTGAACCAGAGGGAGAGTCGACATGGACGATTCCGGAGGAGGAGCTAAGTCATACTCACCGTCAAAACACGGATTTAATGTCCAGGAAAAATCCTCCGGTAAGCCAACAAAATCAACGGGAAGTTCAAACAGTGGATTCGTCATCACAGAAAACTCAGCTGGATCGTCATCACCTAACTCACTCTCAGATAAACATTCATCACAGGATTACTCTACCAACTAAGCCAAAATGTCTTCCAACCCACTAGATATTTCATCCAAATCAGGATCAGTAACGGTCTCAATAGAAGGCAAAAGCGAACCCGACAAAATTTCTAATCCACATTGGGTTTCAAGCAAAGGAGATAACATCAAAGAACTATCTTTCGGGTCCCCAGCGCTACCGTCATCCAAAAGTAACCCTCTTACACAGGGGAAAGCTTCCAAAACAACACAACCTTCGCCAACAAAATCTTCCCATGAAGTAGGTACATAATCTAAATCAGGATAGAGGATTGGGGAAATCGAATCCCGGGGAGAATCTAATCTAGCTTGAACCTCAAGCAATGATGATGATATCAAAGAACTATCTCCCGGGTGTGTATCACTAGAATCATCCCAAGGTGACTCTTTGGATAATGGTGATAACATCAAATAACTACTGTTCGGATTCACAGCGCTAACATCTTCCAAACATAACCTCTTCGCATAAGGTAAGTCTTCCCACTCAGTTGGAACATCCTTTAAGTCAAGGTAATAACTAATAATAGGGAAATCAACACTTAACGTCTCCTTAGATAACTTAGATGTATTCTCAGTAGGTGTAATCGTAAGCTCTAACACGACGGGATCGTAGTTTGGAGAGGGCTCTCAATACTAGGGTGATCAGTCACAACGCTAGTAGGGATAATAATAAGCAACGTACTATTATCACAGATAAAAATGTAATCATCCCATACATCGTCTTCTAAATCACTAGGGATTCCCTCACTTTTAAAATCATCAGACTCATCAGGCACTATCATAGGTGAAGGAATACTCTCGCCTTGCTGGTCATCTTTAGAATCCAGAGTTAATATATCAACATCAGCATCATCAGGATCAAGAGATACCACATCTACATCAGCGTCCTCATGGGTATCAGTCACTACATCAGGGGGCTTAGACGTCGAGATTAAAGGAGGCATAACCCTAGTAGTACCATTTTTTGATTCCAAAACATAGGGTCTGGACGACGAAGTTTCCCTAGGAGTGGAATTAGGCACACTAAGCGTAGTCCAATCGTTTTGGGGAAATGATCTAACCTGAGGCATAGGGTAACTCTTATGAATAGCTACGAGTCTAGCTCTACAATGATACTCACTCGCTGGCTTTGTCTTAGTAGTGCGGAGATATGCGGGATCAAATTGATCCATGAGTAGGTTATGCATTGCCGGCCAAGCATGTTTATGTCTACCAACACGACGCTCTTCGTTTAACCAAAATAATCGGGTTCGACCTACTAAGTGCTCCCGGGCAAAGCTAACCTTTTCGTAGTCATCCCATAAGTGACAATTAAAATATTGTTCTAAACCCTTAAGCCAGTCTCTAAAATTTTGGGGATACTCTAAACCGTCATAAGTAGGATAAATGTGGTGTGCACTAGGGGTGTGTTTAGCCATATCCTTAGTATAGGAATAATCTAACTGGGCAGCATATACGTCATATGCCATCTAGTGAGAACAGAGGAGAAAAAACTCACCCAGAATGTGTGCATATGCAATATATAAATAACATGACCCTATTTAATTTTCAAAGATGGAATTGTTCCTGCTAATTACTTAAGATAAAAATGTATTTTTTTAATTTTCTTGCTTGAAACATTATGTAGATTATTGAATAATTTTTTTTTTTTGCTGAGAAAAAAAAAATATAGGCCGCTATTGGCAGACCAAAATTAAAATTTTATAATGATTTAATAAATTTAATGGCTTAATAAAAATAAAATATTTTATTGAATTCTTACTAATAAAATGATGGAGAAATTTTAGAAATTTTTTTAAAAAATTTTAGAAAAATTAAAAATTTTAAGACGCTATTTGGAGACCAAAAATTTTAAAAAAAATTATTTATATGTTGTGCAATGAACGTGCAAATTGCGTGTCGGTGTTCATAGCAAAATGGGAGGGGCCAATTAAGAAATTGACGTGAACCTCCCTCTAATACCAAATTGATGCAGGCTTGGGTGTTGACGCCGAAATATATTAGCGGACGCGCACGAATATCTCTCTACGAACCAAGGGATGCCAAAATTTGCCAAGAGAGGGAGGAGGGAAACTTCTCAAAGTGAGGGTTTTAATTTTTCATTCATTCAATAATCAATAAGGAAAAGATATATGCCTATATATAGGCTACACCACTCAATCTCCCTCCAATCAAACATCAAAATTCAAAATTCAAAATGAACATGTGATGGTTATATGCACCCATCATAGCTCATGAAATGAAATAATTAAAGTACTACATGATGGTTATAAGCACCCATCTTTACACCTTAAATAAAAATTTAAATAGGAAGTAAAATAACAACGCAACATAGAGACCAAACCTAGAAAGGAATTATTAATTAATAATAATTTATTAATAATTTTTATTAATTAATAATATATAGGTTTGCGTTTAGGATGGCTATTATTGCGATGCTCCACATAGTCATCCGCAAGCATGTTGTCGCTGTCTTCAAAATGTTGTGGGCCATCGTCTCCATCATATAGTGGGCCCCATGTGAGTCCACCCTAACTCATTGGGCCATAAGGTTAATACCTAGCCTAATCCTTCTCACTCACCACATGTCCAACCCTAATCTAAGTTAAGGGGGTCTAGAAGAAAAAGGGATTTTATAAATCCCAATAAACAAAAGCATAATTTCATCTCTGAAATCCAAGTTCGGGTCTACGGGGTTCTAAGCATAAGAAATTAAGAAACTTTTCAAAAATATTTAAAATATACGTGAGGCAAAGAGTTCCGGATATTATTCCTGTATTAGGTCCATCAGCTCCAAGGTGTGCTCCTCTTGTCTGTGGTTGGACCACAACACCTTGACCAAGGGAACCTTCTTTTTCCGCAAAGCTCAAACTGCCGTATCATCGATCCAAATCGGCTCCAAACGAACTGACCGATCAGATGTTATTGGGCCTGCTATAGCTGTGATATGCTTCTCTAGCCGAAGTAATGCTATCCAAAGCGATGATACGTGGAATACATCGTGTAGGCTCTCAACTCTAGCGGTATCTCCAACCAATAAGCTAAAGGTTCGATCCGCTCTAATACTATATATGGCCCCATAAAACAAGGGCTGAGCTTCTTGTGCCTTCGCACCCACGAGACTCCATGCACTGGACGTATCTTCAAGAAGACTCTGTCTCCAACCTGGAAATCCAACTTCCGTTATCTCATGTCGTAATACTTGGCATGCATGCTCTATGCCTCTAGCATTGGGTCCCTGATCAACCTTATGTGTGCGTCAGTGTCATCAATATAATCTGATCTGAGTGCCCTAGGATCCTCATCTTGGACCAAAGATAGCGGCATCCGGCACTTCCTCCCAAACAAGGCCTCTGAAAGTGAGGGTAAGATCTATATCTAGAGGGGGGGTGAATAGAGTATTTTTAAAATAACTTTACAATTTAAACAAGCAAAACAATTAAGATTTAATTTATGTATAAGTGTAAGGTGCCTTGCTATATAATTTAAAACTAAGACAGCAAAAAAAAATCACAGCACACAGCAAAGAAAATACTCAAGCAACCAGAAGACACAAGGAGCTATAGTGGTTCCCCAAAAACCTGGGTACATCCACTCTTCTACCACCCTTGGTAGGAATCCACTGCAGGAAGGGTTGATCAGGTGTCCTGGGCACCAATGAGCTTTTGATAAGGTGCTCAAAAACCACACTATATTTTTTGATCAGGTGTCTTGCCACCACTGAGTTTTGACAAGGTTCTCAGAACCAGAGTCAAGACTTTTGAAGGGAGTTTTGGTAACCCTTTTATAGCAGGAAAGAAAAAGGAAAAGAGTGAAGTTGTCTTCTCTGTCTCAATCAAAGAGAGAAGCACAAGTGGATTGATTTTGTTGTCAAAGCTCCCCCTGAGATGTAGACTAGTTTAGGAGTGGAAGCTTTGCTCCAGGGTGATAGGTCTTCAGAAGCTTCAGATCTCCAGCAGAAGATGGTTTCAGCAGAGGCTGAGAAAATTGAATTGTCTGGAGTCCTTGTGATGAAGCTATGATCACTTTTTCAGTATGCCAAAATGTTCAACTGATTCTTCAGAATTGATCACTTTAATTTTTGAATTGATCTCTCTATCTTGTGAATCTGTACTGAGAATTTCTTGTTGTTGACTGTCTATGTTTGTGTAGTCTCTTGTTATGTATATCTGTCAGACCAAAAAGGATCATTTATTCTCTGAAGATCCTCCATCCAAGATAGCCATTAGCAAACATTAAATGTCCTCCATAAAAGTCTTATCTTCTAGAGGAAAGTCCAATAAACATTCTCAAAAAGAATTCCTTGAAACTTGCTCCAGAATAAAGGAAAACGGCTGGCAGATCTCTTGAAATAAATGCTGAGATAATTTGAAAAACAATCCAAAGTCTGACTTGATTTGAATCCTTAAAAACGTCGATCTCTTAGGAAAAACGTCGATCTGAGCTCTACGATCGTCGACCTGAGCTCAGAGATTGGAATGAAGATCAGACAGAAAATGTCGACCTGAGCTCGAAGATCGTCGACCGGAGCTCAGCGACCTGAAGGACAAGCCGAAGACAGATCGTCGATCTGAGCTCGAAGATCGTCGACTGGAGCTTGACGATTTAGCATAGTTGAGCTCAGAGAGCGTCGAATGGAGTTCGACGTTTCGTCGACCTAAGCTCGACAATAATTATCTTTGCCTCAGCTTTAAGTCTGATTCCTTGAATGGTCCTGGGGGCAGCTTCAAACCTAAATTCTAAGCCCTAAACACATTCTAATATTGACCTTTTTAATTATACATCTAGGTCAAACTGGTTTCCTAAGACAAACATAGTGATCCTTGCCCAAATTAGTAATAGGGTGTTCCAACAATCTCCCCCTATTTAGGTTAAGATTACTATTTACAAATCTCAAAAATAAAAACAACAATAACATACAGAAGAGCAATAAACTAAAACAAAAGAATAGAGCAAGCTACAGGGCAGCAGTCATATGGAATATCAGCAAGTGTTCAGAATGATTGTATTGTCTGCTTACAGATATTACTTCTTTTCACTTCCTTTCTTAAATAGAATTTCTCTGTTGGGATTAAGAGCTTCCTTCTTTGACCTTCTATCATCCTCTGCACCTAAGGAGGTTTGAGATCTAGCCCTAGGAACCACAGCCTCAGGATGCAATTTCATGTAGTCCACTGGGTCAAAGAATTTTCTTGATGCATACCTTTCCAGTTCTGCTTTTCTCTGATCTGATAAAGTAGTAATATTGGAGAAGTCTTTCCCTTATTCTTTGGCTTTCTTCAACTGATCTAAAGCAGCAATTTCTTTCATCCTAGCAGTCCATCATAGTGGATTGTTCTCTGGATCTTCAAAAGGAACTGAAGGCTCATATCTGTTTACAGTTTCTGAAGCAGTAGGAGTTCTAGTATCAACATTTTCTCTGAGTTTATAGGGGAAAGGACCTAGAGTTGAGTCCATGTGCCTTTGTCCTTCCTTTGTATGAAATCTATGTTCTCTTTGATTTCCTCTATACTGTCCCCTTCTGGACTGACAACCCCTTTGGTATTGTCCCCTGGGATGATATCTTTATGAGGACTGGGAGGAACTATGCTTTGAAGCTAGGGTTTGAGAAGCTGAGCCTCCACCTAATCCTGAATCTGGAGGAGGAGGAGGAGGAGGCTGAAACCGAGAAGATCCTTTCTCATATCTATCCAATTTCCTTCTTTTCTTCATAGCTTTCGATTGATTTTTGGAGAACTGCATCCAGGGCTCAGAGATTGGACAGTCATGCAGAATATAGTATGGAATGTCATTGGCATCTTTGGCTTGAGCAGGAGGAACCTTCATCATGGCCTTGCTTCTGACCTTCCTTTTCTTGGCAATAGTACTAGAAGAGTCATCAGATTTAGTGTGAAACTGATCACTTTCTGAACTTTGGGGTCTATCATACAAATAATCAATGCTCTTTATATATTTCTCTTGTTGTTTCAATTGATCAGGAGTTAGAGCAAGAACAGCAGCAGCAGCAGAAATTGGAGCAATAGCAGGAGCAGAAGTTGGAGCAGTAGTAGGGGCAGATTCTTCCAGATATGTAGCAAGTTCTTTAGCAGCAGTATCATCAACAATAGGCAACATTTCAATATCAGAAGATTCAATGGAAGCAGTAGCAGCAGCAATAGAGATGGAAGCAATAACATCCACAGCCTTGAAAGAATTGACATATGAGGCAATCAGGCTGGGATCACATACTGAGATAGGCACAATGGCCTTAGTAAGATCTTCAACTTATTGCACTGGCAGAGAACTGAGAGAACTGAAATACACAGAATCAAATACTGATAGCAGACTCTGAAGATCCACTACAAGGACAAGAGCAGGATTTGAACCTTCAGCAACCTCAGGCACAACCAGAGCTTCATAAGGCATCTCCCCCTGCCTGGATTCAGTGGCAATTGGATCAAGGCACCCAGAAGAAGGGATTGCCTGAGAGGAGAGGAAGGGAGATAGCCTGGTAGACAGCTCCTGAACACTTTTCAGAAGTGGAGCCAAGGTGGTCTCCAGCAATGAGGTTATCCTGGGGGCTAGCAACTCATATAACCTATCTGCCAAGGCTGAGAGATCTACATGCTCAAGAGGGGCTTGAGAAGAGGTAGGAGAGAAAGTGGCTGGAATGATGTTGGCTGGAGCTGATGGAATGGAGAATGTGGAGGTAGGAGGTGTAGGGATGGATGGCCTAGGAGTAGGAGGTGTTGAGATTGATGTAACTGGGTTGGAGATGGATGAGATGGTAGGGGAAAAGGATGGTTGAGAGAGTATGTCTTGAAGAAGTTGTTGGTAGGAGGATGTAGAGGGAAGCTCAAGAGGAGTTGGTGGAGAATCATCCATGAAGGAGTCATCCAAGAGAGAAAATGATGGAGTGGTAACAGGTGGATAGTATAATAAAGGATGGAATTGTTCTGAGGTAGTGGATGGAGGAGGTGAAAGGGGTGAAGAGATTGTAATGGGGGAAGATATGGCTATGGTGGAGATTGGTGGTGAGGTTGAGATGACTAGGGCAGAGACAGCTGGAGGAGGAGGAGAAGCAGGTAAATCTTCTGCTGGGGCAGAGACCTGAGGAGGAGTGACTGAGGCAGTCCTTGTGCCTGAAGCAGGTGTTGCTGTAGCAGCCCTGTTGGGGTTTATGATCTGCCTGTCCCATCTACTGAAGAGGGCACAGGTAAGTCTTTTGGATGCATTGATGTACATCCCACTTGAAGTCAGCAGTTCAGGGCACCTGGAGTGCAAGTAAACCCCTAAGATCCTCCCAAAGCTTACACAGCTTTTGCTAAGTTTCTTCTTGATCAAATTAAAGAAGATGGAGCCCCAGTCCAGATGTTTTTTGTCAACCAATGCTCCCATTAGACAGAACTGGTATCTTGAAATTGTGTCATGGGCGGAGTGCTTTGCCAGGAGCACTTTTCCAACAACATCAGCCAAGAATTGAAATTCAATAGATAAATTCTTTTTCAGCAATTTATTAGGGTTCACAGTAGAGTGACCCATTCTATGTAGCATTGAATAAAACTCTTCTCCAGACAAATCAATAGAATCATTTCCAGTACTGAGGTTGAAAACTTCTATTAGTAGAGCGGGGGACAATAGTACCTGAGTCCCTTTGATCGAGCCAACTATAGAATTCTCATTCTAATTTGTGGTAGAAAAACACAATTCTTTTATTTCGTCTACTGCAAGCTTCACTCTGGTGGACATAATCTGAACTAACCGTTGTTCTTGGAAAAGATTTAAGATGTCTTTGAATCTTTGGTCGCTTCCATCGAAAGAATTCATGTCGATGTCGAAGCCTGTATCAAATTTCATTTTAAAAAGAGCAGCAACTGACGCAGCCATCTGCACCTGCAAAGATTGAGCAAACATGACCAAGTGTAGAAAGTTTGGAGGGAAAGAGTTGCAGAGAGTATGAAAGCGTAAACGACGAGCGGCGGCCAAAAAATGATTTTATATTAGGGTTCGACGCGAAAAAGGAAGGATCGTCAACCTACGTTCGACGATCAGGACTCCTGATGGAAGCTGAAAGGTCTTCAATATCGTAGATCTCAGTTCGACGATCTAGGGAGAACGTCGAGCTCAGGTTGACGATCGAAGGCCTGAAAGAGATAGTATACAACTATCTGACACGCTCTGAACTCAGGTCGACGTTTTGGGAAAACGTCGATCTCCGTTCGACGTTTCTCTGGTAATCGTCGATCTCCATTCGACGCTTTCTGGGGAAAACGTCGAGCGCAGTTCAGGGACAGAAACTATCCTACAGACACAAAAAGAGATTAGTATTTAGCCTAATCTTGGTCTGTTTTTAGCTTTTCAAAATCTTGTAATTTACTTTAGGCTTCCTCCATCTAACATGCCTAACTGATTGAGGAAGAAGTTGTGTTTCTTTTCATCCAAGGGCTTGGTGAAAATATCTCCCCTTTGCAAATCAGTTGGGATATATTGAAGTTTAATTTTATTTTTCTCAACATTATCCCTTAGAAAATGATGCCTAATTTTTATGTGTTTTGTCCTACTATGGAGGACATGATTTTGTGCAATGGAAATAGCACTGGTGTTGTCACAAAATTTTTTAGACTTCTCTAAGTTATAAACATAGTCTAGGAGTTGGTTTTGTATCCATAATATTTGTGAACAACAACTGTTTACAGCCATTTATTCAGCTTCAGCAGTTGAGGTTGACACAGATGTTTGTTTCTTACAATACCATGAGACAAGTCTATCACCAAGAAACTGACAAGTTCCACTGGTGCTTTTCCTGTCTATTCTGCATCCAGCATAACCAGCATCTGAAAATCCAGTTAAGTCAAATGCTGAATCTTTTGGATACCAGAGACCTAGATTTGGACAGCTTTTAACATACCTAAGAATCCTCTTTACTAAAGTTAAGTGTGACTCTCTAGGGCTAACATGAAATCTAGCACATATATATGTAGCAAACATTATGTCAGGCCTACTGGCTGTAAGGTACAATAGAGAGCCAATCATTGCTCTATATGTTGTCTGATCAACTGGTTTCCCATGTTCATCAGCATCCAATATAGCATTGGTAGGCATGGGTGTTTTCATACATGATGCATCAGACATCCCAAATTTCTTAACCAATTCTTTTGCATATTTAGTTTGAGAAATAAATATGCCTTCAGCATGTTGTTTGACTTGCAATCCTAAGAAGAAGGATAGCTCACCCATGCTACTCATTTCAAATTTAGAGTGCATAAGCTTGGAAAACTTTTTGCACAAATTTGAATCAGTAGACCCAAATATAATATCATCTACATAAATTTGTACTAGTAAGGTATGGGACTTATGGGTTCTAATAAAAAGAGTTTGGTCTACTCTCCCCCTAACAAAATCATTCTTCAGCAGAAAGCATGCTAGAGTCTCATACCATGCTCTAGGAGCTTGCTTGAGACCATATAGTGCTTTGTGTAGTTTAAAAACATAATCTGGATGAGTTAGAGAGATAAAACCTGGAGGTTGTCTGACATAGACTTCTTCTTTGATCTCCCCATTGAGAAAAGCACTCTTCACATCCATTTGATAGACTTTGAATCCCTTGTGAGCAGCATAAGCCAGGAAGATTCTTATGGCCTCTAACCTTGCAACAGGTGCAAAGGTCTGGTCATAGTCTATCCCCTCTTCTTGAGAATATCCTTGAGCAACTAGCCTTGCCTTATTACTTACAATAATTCCTTGATCATCCAGCTTATTTCTAAACACCCATTTTGTTCCAACAATGGAATGATCCTTTGGCTTAGGCACTAGTTCCCAAACTTTGTTTCTTTCAAATTGATGAAACTCCTCTTGCATTGCAATGATCCAGTGTGGATCTTGCTCTGCATCTTGAATGGTTTGAGGTTCAATTTGAGAGAGAAAGCAAGTGTGCATCAGGTTTTGATTGACCTGATTTCTGGTTTGCACACCAGCTGAGATGTCTCCAATAACTTGGGAGATTGGACGATCTTTTGTTGTTACTAGATCACCAGGGGGTGTTGATTGTTCACCAACCTGTATTGTTGTTTCCTCTTGTGGGACAACAATTGGCTCTTCAAGAAGAATTTCTTCCAGATGTGGAGCAGCTTCTTCATCTTCACTACTTTCATCCTTTTGAGTAACTTGTAATCTGTCCAAGTCTTCAGCTAGAGAATGCACCTGCAAATGTTCTATGGTAGAAGTATTCATCTCCTTTCATGTTACCTGTCAACACAGTTGTGTTGTCTTCTGACTTGATCTTGCATATTTCTTTGTTGAAAGTCACTTGATATCCTTCATCATACAGCTGACTAATGCTCATCAGGTTGTGCTTGAGTCCTTCAACATAGGCTACTTTCTTGAAGGTGACTGTCCCAATTTGGATTGCACAATATCCTTTTGTAGTTCCAAAGTTTGAATCACCAAAAATTACTTTGGGTCCAAGATTGGCTTTAAAAGATGTGAAGTTGTCCTTATTCCCTGTCATGTGCTTTGAGCACCCACTATCCAGATACCATAGCTAGTTTGATGTTGGATAGGTCTTCACCTACACATAAATAGCTTATATGTTTTTTTACCCAGTTTACCTTAGGCCTAGGTTGATATCCCTTAAATTCAGAAATAAAAGACATCCCAGGTTGATTCTTATAACCTTCAGGAAGGTATCTCCTAGGAGGTATTATCCATTCAGTATAAGGATTAAAGCATTGGGATGAAGCACTTCTAGGATTGAATTGAGATTTGCCTCTGAAAGAAGGTTCAAAGCTCTGAACTCCGTTCGACGATCGTCGAGCTGAGTTCGACGATCTTGGGTAAAATTGTCGAGCTCTGTTCGAAGATCGACTGTGAGGGAGTTCAGAGTTCAGGAATCGTTGAGCTGAGTTCGACGTTTCAGCCTCAGATCGTCGATCTCTGTTCGACGATCGTCGACCTCTGCTAGGCGTTTTCTGTTGAACTTTGCTTTTCTTAGGTAGATCTGAATTCTTCCTAGCTACCTCTACAACACCCTTCCCTTTGTCAGAAATAAATTTGATTGGGGTTGTTAATATTATGGGTTGGCTAGATGAAGCACCCAAGCCCAGTGTACTATTTAATCTTGAGTTCACTGTGCTTGTGATGTCCATTAATTTGATACTTCTCCCATTAAGGGATTCTTCAAATTGCTTGGCCTTGGATAGTTCACTTTTCAGTGAAGCTATCTCCTCTCTATAGCATTCTAACTCTTCAGAGAGTTTGAGGTTCTCTGATTTTAAAGTGCTATACTCAGATAGTTGTTTTCTGAGGGAAGTGATTTCCTTCTCAGACTCCAACAGATCTAAGCATAGTACTTTAAAATCATGTTTAAAGTCCTCAGAACTAAAATCAAATGAATTGATTACCTGATCTTCTTCTAGTTGAGCTTCTGAATCTGATTCTGACTCTTCTGCTTCTGAATCTTTTTGAGAAGCATAAATAGCCATCATGCAAAATTCCTTTTCATCAGCATCATCCTCATCATCACTGGAGCTGGATGAGGCTTCAGAGTCCTCTTCAGTTTCACTCCATATCTCAGCAACAAATCCCTTCCTTGTATGTTTGTTCTTGCTGGAGGAGGGTTTGTCTAAGCTGTTCTTTCTGAAGTCTTTCTCCTTTCTTCTTTCTCTTCTATCTTTCTTGTCCTTGTTCTTGTTTTCTGGACAGTCAGGCACAATATGGCCTGGTTTCCTGCAACCAAAACATATAATTTCTTTATTATTATTTGATTTATCATACCTTGGCTTATCATGTCCCTTGTATGATCTTTTTCTGAAGTTTTTTCTGGCCATCTTGTAGAATCTTTTGGCCAGTAGACTTAGGAGCTCATCATTTCCTGTAGCTTTATCTTCAGGCTCCTCTTCTGTAGCTTTGAAGGCTATGGTCTTCTCTTTCCTTGTGGCTGGTGATGCAGCCTTCTGTTCTTCTTCTCTATTTTTAATAAGTAACTCATAAGATTTGAGCTTGACCAGGAGAGCTTCAGTGGTAATCTCATTTAGACTTCTGACATCTTTGATTGGCCAGATTCTTGAATCCCAAGTGCTGGGGAAGCACATTAGGATTTTGTCATTCAGCTCAGTCAATGAGACTTCTTTATCCAGAGTCTTTAACTCATTGACAATCAGACTTAGTCTATTATACATGTCAGTCACTGATTCAGCTTCTCCCTTTTTGAAATTCTCATATTGGCTTATAAGATGGGATCTCCTGTCTTTCCTTTCAACAGCAGATCCTGAGACAATTTCAGAGAGCTTGTCCTAAATTCCTTTGGCTGAGTTGTATTCAGCTACCTTCTGAAATATCTCATCAGACATTGTCTGAGCTAAGATGTTCATGGCCTTGGCATCAGCAGTCTTCCACTTCTTTATTTCAGCATCTGTTCCTGAAGGAGGTGGAACAGCATTTGTACTTGAGCTTGCTGGTGGACTTGGGCATACTGTCAAAACAGAATTAAATATGTCTTCATCAATAGAGTTCATGTAAAGTCTAATCCTTGCTTTCCAAAGTGCAAACTTGGATAGATTGCACACTGGAGGCCTGGTGCTTGCATAATCTTTGTTCTGTGCCATGTCTTTATATAAAATTAAATATAATGAAAATAACCCTCTTAAAAGATTGATCTTAACAAGGATCTTTTGGTTCAGGTGTTAGCCTGTATGAACAACCAACCTCCCTCTAATACCAATTGAAAGTGAGGGTAAGATCTATCTTAACTCTAGAGGGGGGGTGAATAGAGTATTTTTAAAATAACTTTATAATTTAAACAAGCAAAACAATTAAGATTTAATTTATGTATAAGTGTAAGGTGCCTTGCTATATAATTTAAAACTAAGACAGCAAAAAGAAAATCACACCACACAGCAAAGAAAATATTCAAGCAACCAGAAGACACAAGGAGCTATAGTGGTTCCCCAAAAACCTGGGTACATCCACTCTTCTACCACCCTTGGTAGGAATCCACTGCAGGAAGGGTTGATCAGGTGTCCTGGGCACCAATGAGCTTTTGATAAGGTGCTCAAAAACCACACTAGATTTTTTGATCAGGTGTCTTGCCACCACTGAGTTTTGACAAGGTTCTCAGAACCAGAATCAAGACTTTTGAAGGGAGTTTTGGTAACCCTTTTACAGTAGGAAAGAAAAAGGAAAAGAGTGATGTTGTCTTATCTGTCTCAATCAAAGAGAGAAGCACAAGTGGATTGATTTTGTTGTCAAAGCTCCCCCTGAGATGTAGACTAGTTCAGGAGTGGAAGCTTTGCTTCAGGGTGATAGGTCTTCAGAAGCTTCAGATCTCCAGCAGAAGATGGTTTCAGCAGAGGCTGAGAAAATTGAATTGTCTGGAGTCCTTGTGATGAAGCTATGATCACTTTTTCAGTATGCCAAAATGTTCAACTGATTCTTCAGAATTGATCACTTTAATTTTTGAATTGATCTCTCTATCTTGTGAATCTGTACTGAGAATTTCTTGTTGTTGACTGTCTATGTTTGTGTAGTCTCTTGTTATGTATATCTGTCAGACCAAAAGGAATCATTTATTCTCTGAAGATCCTCCATCCAAGATAGCCGTTAGCAAACATTAAATGTCCTCCATAAAAGTCTTATCTTCTAGAGGAAAGTCCAATAAACATTCTCAAAAAGAATTCCTTGAAACTTGCTCCAGAATAAAGGAAAACGGCTGGCAGATCTCTTGAAATAAATGCTGAGATAATTTGAAAAACAATCCAAAGTCTGACTTGATTTGAATCCTTAAAAACGTCGATCTCTTAGGAAAAACGTCAATCTGAGCTCTACGATCGTCGACCTGAGCTCAGAGATTGGAATGAAGATCAGACAGAAAACGTCGACCTGAGCTCGAAGATCGTCGACTGGAGCTCAGCGACCTGAAGGACAAGCCGAAGACAGATCGTCGAACTGAGCTCGAAGATCGTCGACCAGAGCTCGACGATTTAGCATAGTTGAGCTCAGAGAGCGTCGAATGGAGTTCGACATTTCGTCGACCTAAGCTCGATGATAATTGTCTTTGCCTCAGCTTTAAGTCTGATTCCTTGAATGGTCCTGGGAGCAGCTTCAAACCTAAATTCTAAGCCCTAAACACATTCTAATGTTGAACTTTTTAACTATACATCTAGGTCAAACTGGTTTCCTAAGACAAACATAGTGATCCTTGCCCAAATTAGTAATAGGGTGTTCCAACAGCCTCGTACGGTGCCATCCTAATGCTTTCCTGGAGACTACTATTATAGGATAACTCGATCAGTGTCAACAATCTCTCTCAGGGATTTCCTGTATCCAAGATGCACAACCAAAGTAGGTCCTCCATGGTCCGAATGGTCCGCTTTATCTGATCATCAGTCTGGGGGTGGAAGGTAGTACTGAAAGTAAGCCAAGAACCCAAGTATGATTGCACTTCTCTCAACTCCCTGGTGGTGAACTGACCATAGGATCAGAGACAATCGATCTGGGTATACCGTTGTATTTGACCAGCTGCTCCACAAAAGTCTAACCATAACTGAAATTGAGGTATCCTTCCTGACTGGAATAAACTATGCCATCTTGGTAAATCAATCGATAATGACCCAAATAGAATCATGCCCAGTTTTTGAGCGAGGCAACCCATTTACAAAATCCACGACAATTTCCTTGAACTTCCACTCTGGCACTAGTAATGGCTTATTAGTCCTCCCGGGCTCTTACACTCTGCCTTCACACACTAGCAGGCCTCGCAATGTGTCGCAAATGATATAATATCCCTCTTCATCTTGGGCCAATACATATCCCTCCGTAGGTCTGTTATCATCTTGGTGATTCTGGGGTGCACTGAATACTGAGTGTAGTCTACCTCCCTGAGTATGTCCTCTCGGATCCCACCTTATGCAGGTATATAAAAGAGGCCATGGAAATGAACAAAGTAGTCGCGCAGTGTATTATCCTCAGACTTTCCCCCTTCCAGGGCTCTAAATATGGGCTCCTGATATAAAATGATTTCAGTTTGATTTATGCGAAGAATAAAAGGGGTTAAGAAGATCGGATGGAAATGAGGTCAAAAATCTTCCCTGATTCTATATGCGATAAAGGCAAGTGTACCTTATTGTTTATAGTGTAGGATATTCAGGTTTAATATCAAGGTCGTATTACCCAGGGCGGTTTGATTACTTCTACTTTATGGAATTACTATTATCTTATCAAATGATTTTTTTTGTTTGTTTTACTTAACTAAAAGGACACTAAATTGGGTTAAAACTTATGGATAAAAGATTTAGTACTCGATCTAGAATCACTCGGCATGAGTTAATCAAATTGAAATAACAACTAGTCTTAATAAAGTAAAACGCTACTTGACCGTGGGGGATCCCGAAGTTTGAACACATTCCTCTCAGAGAAGCGCCCAACTGAGTTTTGGAAGATCGGACCGAACTCTCATCCCGTATTCGGATGCCTAAAACTCGCCTTAAGTTAGAATCCCGCTATTGGACTTGACTCCAATCCAGGAGATTTACGTCATTCTCTCTCAAGAGGAGCGTTCAATTCTCTTTACTCATGGGTGATTAATTAAAACTACGAGCCTCTCGACTAGCTAAGAATGAAAACTTAAACGGAGACTATATATTGATAATATAGTTCCGCTATATTAAAATCAATAGTAAATCGAAGGCCGATACTTAAAAAAGAAAAAGTATGCTAAACATCATCACTTGATCAACTCATCCTTAGATCATCGCGATCGAGTACTAATGAGGATTTAGTTACCCATAATGAAGTAGGAAATGAAAATCATGTTAAGAATATGCATAATAGGACAGAGAGAGAGTGAAAAGGAATAACAAACTATTTTATTTTTTATTGGAAAGAAGTTACTAAAAGGACCAAAGGACATTACAAAGAGAGTTTGAAAAAAGATTACAAATATGATAAACAAGATTGCAAGAATGTTAAGGAATGAAAACATTAAGCTAAAACACTCTCAAAATAAACTCACAACAACTCTCTACATGGCCCAGATATCCCCCCAAACACTTGGAGTGTGCTGCTATTTATAGGAATTTTTCGGGAAGTACACTCCCCCCTAACACGACCTTATAGGGTGGGCGTGTAAGCACTATTGATTTTGGTGGATGAAATTAAAGTATGTAAGTGAGTAGCGCAGAAGTTGGGTTACACGCCCTGGTGAACCGCCTGTGTAGGAGGGGCCTGTTAGTTATTGTGTGACGGTGGAGTGGGGAAAAGTTGCACTGCGGTGATTTTTTGGGACTTGGCGGGACACGCCCGTGTGCGGGGGGGGAGGGGGGGGGGTAGTTGAATTCTTCTTGTACGATGACCGGGGAAAATCTGTGGCATATTCAGTTACATGCTCATAGTACATGCCTGTTCCTTGTATACATGCTCGTGACCTGGTGTACACGCCCGTGACTTGTGATACAAAACGTGGAAAATGACTAGAAAGTTTCATAATCCTGAAAAATAGAAAATAAATTAAGTTAAAATGATTCTTATAAAAGAAACTAATTATAGGCCCAAGATTCATGTAATATACAATTTTAAACAAGAAAATGTATAGATCTACCCAAGTAATTTAAACTAAATTTAGTATCATCAAATTCCCCCATACTTATGCTTTGTTTGTTCTCAAGCAAAGATATATAAACTAGCTAACATAAAAGTAACTAATCAAAAGACTAATTTATGTTACGCACGAGTACCCTGTGAAATTCTGATTAGGAAGAAAATGAAAGATAGACCTAAAGCTTTTAATTAAATATGATGTTGCATTTTAAAATCTTTACTAACAAAAATTAATCATTCAAAATTTTAGCCAAAAGTCTTAAAACAAATCGAAGCAATGTAATAGAGGAATAGTGCATTGAGTTATTAATATACCCTAAGAGCCAAAATATAATCATATCAATCTAAAATAAAGAATCTAAATTTGTACCTAACAGCATAGCTAATCTAATCTTTTCTTTACTTGAAAAAAATGAACCCGGGAGCACGAATCAAAAGGACTTTGTTAGGGCCGAGACATAGCTTAGGTATAAGATTTGGAAGATCAAACTGGTGGCTAGCAATCACACAAAACCAAAACATGAGTTCTTAAAAAAATTCAACCATGAGGTAAAGTATAAGCAATTTTCCCTTTTTTTTCTTTTTTATATATAAAAACAAAAGGACACAAAAAAGATTTCATTTGTAATTGGCCAAACACAACCTTTTTCACAAACCCAAGTTTCTTGAATAATTTTCTTTTGAGCATACCATTTTTTTGAAGTTCTCCAAATATCACACAACCCTATTACAATCATGAAATTTAATTGAAATTCAAAAGTTTAGTGTGATCGAATAGGTTGGAAAAAATTCGCTTTGGTGAGATGATAAGTGGAGGTAGCAAGCAAATCATGGAAAAAGGCCCAAAAGAGGCTAACTAAGGGTTTATTTAAAAGGTTGGCATGAAGGCTCAAACGAATTCAAAAATGGCCTAAATCATATTCATGCTCCTAAATTCATTTAAAGCTTAGGAATTGAAAAATTTCGAGTAAAATAAGTCCTAGATAACAAATAGAGACTAATGAAATTATCATGAATATAATAATAAGTGTCTAGGATAATTCACATCTACTACATTAATCCAAAGTTACTATTACAAAAAATTTTAAATACCAAAAAGAAAAATAGTGGATGAAGAATTTTTGAGAAAGTAAAGAAAATAAAGGAAGAAATCATAAGGAAGTGCAAGATTTAGAAAAAAAATTCAGATTGTTATTCTACCTAGAATTAGAAACACAACATGACCAACAATTTACTCGTACAACATACATCAGAAGAAGGATTAGAGAAAATTAAAACTAGCTAAGGTTGTATAATAGATTTTTAGAATAACAAAACACAATGCAAGGGGTACTATTGATTCTACCATAATTCAGTCTAAACTAAAATTATAAAAACTCATTTTCTCTAAATATTTTTAGGTGATTTTTTATTTTGAAATTTTCTAAAATAAGGAAAGACTTAAATGATGAAAATCTCTCCCCCAAACTTAAAATTAAACATTGTCCCCAATATTTAAAGAAAAGTATGAAGAGTAAGAAAATAAAAGATTGGAGGGGGAAAGATGGCTTCCCTGCTAGCGAAGGAGGGGAAGACTGCAACAAAAATCCTGCAAGAAAATTGTTAATACAACAAAACAAACAAAATAATAGGGATAAATATGGGGTTCCTCCCACAAGCGCTTTGTTTCAGGTCGCGAGCTTGACCCACTTGGTGATCACAAAACTTTAAGGCGGAAGGTCGTACAAATCACTCATCTCCAGTGATGTGTCTCCTACGAGGTATAACTTGAGGCGATGCCTGTTCACTTTAAAAGAGTCTTTTTCCAGGTGGGAAATAAGAACAGTCTCATATGCCCAAACCTCTTTAATAATAAAGGGGTCGGATCATCGTGATTTTAACTCTCCTGGAAAGAGGCGAAAACGAGAGTTATAAATAAGGAAAAGATCGCTCGGTGAAATTTTTTTGCGAAATTTGATATTTTTGTCGTGATAAAATTTTGTTCGCTCTTTATAAAGTTATTACTCTCGTACGCATTTGCGTGCCATTCATCAAGTTCATTTAGCTGAAATTTTTGTTGTTTGGTAGCTAGGGTAGAATCTAAATTTAATAATTTGAGCGCCCTGAAAGCACAGTGCTCTAACTCTACTTGAAGTTGCAAGCTTTTCCATAAACCAATCGATACAAGCGTGCAGCCAATGGCTGTCTTATATGCTGTTCGATAGGCCCAAAGCGCATCATCGAGTTTTAGTGCCCAATCCTTCCTATTAATAGAAACAGATTTTTATAAAATGAGTTTTAGTTCCCGATTGACGACTTCGACTTGACCGCTTGTCTGGGGGTGATAGGCGGTGGAGAGTTTGTGCTTGACACCATATTTTGCCAAAATTTTGGCGAATTTACTATTGTAAAAGTGGCTTCCCCTATCACTAATGATAGCAAGAGGCTTGCCAAATCGAGAAAATAACCTTTTTAGAAAATTAATTACCACTCGTGCATCGTTGATGGGGAGAGCTTGCGCTTCTACCCACCTTGATATGTAGTCGACAGTGTCGAGAATAAATTTATTCTAATAAGAGGGAGGGAGAGGTCCAATGAAATCAATTCCCCAAAGATCGAAAATTTTGCATTTAAGGAAAATATTTTGAGGGATCTCATCCCGACGGGAGATATTACCCGACCGCTGCCATCGGTTGCAGGTACTAACAAGGGTGTCAGTATATTTAAAGAGCGTGGGCTAATAAAAGCCATCCTCTAGTGCCATCAGTGCGGTATGTTATCCCTGATGATGACCACCTGTCGGTCCTTCATGGAAGTGTCGTAATATCTGCAATCCTTCCTCACTCGAAACGCAACGTCTCACTACCTGTTCTGCACAGACACGAAATAAAAAGGGGTCTTCCCAAAAGTAATTCATTAAGTAACAAAAGAATTTTTCTTTTGCTGACTCGTGAATTCTTTTGGCAAGACACGGGATACTAAATAATTAGCCAGTTTGGCGAACAAGGGTATTGGAAACTTTATTTAGATGTTTAAGAATGAGGAGGCGCTCTTCAGGAAATTTATCATTAATATCGGCCTCCACTAATATTTCACTAGCGGGATTCCCTAATTGAGATAAGTGGTCGGCCACCAAATTTTCAGCACCCCTCTTGTCCCGTATTTCTAAGTCAAACTCTTGCAGAATGAGGATCCATCGCAAAAGTCAGGGCTTGGCATCCGTCTTATTTAATAAATACCTAAGGGCAGAGTGATACGTAAAGACAAAAACTTTAAAGAGGGTGATGTATGACCTAAACTTATGAAAATAAAACATGATCTCTAGAAGCTCCTTTTCAGTGGTGGTGTATGTGCCTGTGCGGACGTGAGTTTTTGATCGCATAATAAATTGGGTGGAAGAACTTATTCACCCGTTGCCCTAAAACAGTGCCGACGACAATATCACTTGCATCGCACATCATTTCAAATGGGAGGGACAAATCCAGTGCGACTAAGATCGGAGAATTTACTTAATTTTTCTTTAATAAGATTAAAAGCTACAAGACATTCATTATTAAGGATGAAAGTGTTGAAACCGAGAATTCAGTCTCGATGGAGTTCACCCTTGAGGAAGGGGTGATCGTGCACCTACTTCTCTCCTACAAGAAAAACGACAAAGGAAAAGAATAGGGGACTGACCAAGGGCCCGACGCAGAGGACCCACCACACACCCGGAAGATCTCTAAGCACTTCCCCTCCTTAGCCAAATGTAGGTCTAAGGTACCTCGGAAAGTGCTAGAAGGTTGGGAGATAAGTGAGCATGCTTTCTGAGGTACCCCTTGGGTCTATTTATAGATTTCTGAAAGCGGCCATGTAAATAACCAACCTCTGCTTGTCTGGAATTACTGAAAACACCCTGGGCTGGCCTACTAATAGCCAAACTCCGTTGTTCTGAATAGCTAAATGCAAACCTCTGAGAGAATCCAGGTAATTTGCCTCTAGACCCTGCTAGGGAGTGACCTGTGAGAGCATCACTCGACTAAAGGGGGCGAGTGTCGGGAGCTCAATGCACTTGCCACCTTAAAGACCCCTGAAGGGCAAATGACTGGCTGGGCGACCACTCGCCTAGCCTGGAGAAAACTAATCTCACACGCGCGCCTGCACGCGTGATATTATGGCGAAAGCTGGGTGAGGATGTCACTCGTTGAAGGGCCAACCCCCCCCCCCCCCCCTCTTCCCTTAGCGTTGTGTGAGTGCCTCTCTTCAGGCCTTGGATTGGTATTGGCCACTCGCAAAACCTGATGGGGCCCACTCATCAAATATGGGGTTGTACAGGGCGAGAACTTATCTCGCACGCCCGCCTGTATGCGAGATATTCAGACGAATGCTTGGTGAGGATGGCACTCGGCGAAGGGCCAAACTGCCCCCTTTTCCCTTTGCATTGTGCAAGTGCCTCTCTTTAGGCCTTGGAGGGGTACTGGCCACTCGTCAACCAAATGGGGCTCACTCATCGAATATGGGGTTGTACACAATCCCCGCTCTTTGCGAGCTTTTAACAAAGCTCGGAAAGAAACATCCAACCCTATTTATAAGATGACTGGGTGCTGACCTGGAAGAGAATCTATCGTGGGCCCCTCCACTACTATATAAATATCCAGACAGTGATAGGTATTCTCATGCCCTTACATCTCACGGCTGCCCGCTCCTCGTATTACGATATCGCTTTTTAAGGAACCTCTAGATTTCCTCCATGCTGTTCAAGACAAGAACAAGTCCTCGATTTGCTCACTCGCCCCCTGGATCTCTCGCAAAGCTCCCAGGTTACCCCCGAAGATGAAAAAAGCCAAAACGGTCTGACGCGATATAGGGAAGGGTGAATTGGCTCCTTAAAATATTCCCTTGCCCCAGACAGACTTGGTATTTGTATTAGCTTAGCACTATTTTCCCTTTTGCCGCCGAAATGAAATGTTGATATCATATCCAATCTTAGATCCCACCGATGGGGAAAGAGGTTTAGGAGGCGAGTGTTACGGTGGTCTCTCCTAGAAATGGGCATGGGCAGGCGAACTGCGAGATAACCCCCCTCTCCGGCTCGATGTTCCCGCACAAGAGAAAGGTAACACCTCCACTAACTGTTAGCTTTTAGCCCCCTGGTTTAACAATTCTTCCTTTGCAGCTTCTACTTTTTGAACTATGGGGATGGGACACTCGGCGCCGAGATCTCCCTTTCGCTAGACACCTGCGGATCGCGGCTCTGCTCCTATCCTAACGAATGCTATTCCCCCACATTTTGCTGAGTCAGCCATCCATCCACCAGGCCTAGGGAAGTGGAATATATCCTTTAAGACCCCCTTTTAGGGGCGGCCCGGGACTTCTCGCTGCCCCCCCTTTACCCCGGGCTTTTGCGAGATTTACACCGACGTTGATATTGACGAGGAGGAGGTCTCGCCTCTTCCTTCCCAAGATTTAATTGCCGACTACCTAGACGATCTAGGAGATGCTGTTGGGATGAAGAGGTGAGTGGCTAAGATGTTCCAGAAATAGTCGCTGATGCTACACGTGCTCGCCAACCGGGTGCGGGAAAACTAGGAATCTGTAGAGGAGCGGCTTCTCAGCCTGAAGAATAGTTATAAACAACCGATTTCCAACCTGTCGGGAGAGGTTAGCGGCGAGACCGAATATCCCGTCCTTCATATCGCGCGCGCTGAGGATCAACTTTTTCTCACACAGCGGGAACTCTAGAAGATTCGCACTATCCACTATTGGCACACGATGTTGGGAGTGGGAAGGGGAGGTCGGGGATGGTTAAGACGGCCCCCTGGTGGGCCTACTAGCACTCCTCTCCTGTTCCTGTTTATTTCTTGAATTCTGTAATAATAACTGTTAGCCCTTGTGTCGAATGCTAACAATGTGTGGTATCTGTATGTTGTTTGATCCCGTTTTCTTTCTTGCCTTTTACGGTACATGCATGTCTGTGCTTGGGGATTCTTTCTCTTGTCGCTTCCTCCTGCATGGGATGCTCGGCGCGAATTAGGCAATGTGAGATCTCTCCAAGGGCCAAGACAGGACTCGGGGTGAGATCTAAAGATGTGTTATCCACACTCCCCAGCGTCTTGATCATTTCCCACCCGAATTCCCCTAAAAATAGGTCACTCACCTACCACATTTATCGCTTTCACTTGTTTTGCTTTCCTTGTTACTTTTCTTCTTCTCGCACTCGCCCTACTGCTTTAGCTTTTCTTTTGGGCGAGATGTTGGGAGAGGGTGATGGACGGAACAAGTGCGTCGCTACATTCGCCGACTAGCCTTTTTTGAAATGCAAGTTGTCAAAGGAAGAGTACCACTCTCTTGTGAACCTCTACATCACCCCAGGCTTTAAGGCGTGACATCCATCCGACAATGAGGCAATTAACCACTTCTCTCCTTGTGAGCTCTCTATCCCCGCCGAACACTTCGAAGTCAGACTTCGTCTTCCTATATGGCCCGAGATCCGTCAAGATTTGCGCTACTTTGGCGTGGTTCCCGTGCAGCTCAACCCAAACTCGATAGCCCTGGTAGTCTCATTCGCCTGCTATATACGGTTTGAGCGAATGGAATTCAGCCTTCAGGTCTTCTGGAAATTGTTTAATTTCCGTGCCAAGAAGTACGGGATAGCCTTCTTCTCCGGCAACAACCTCAAGGCGAGAGGTCTCGCCAACAAAAACCACCACTGGGTGAAGAAGTTCATCTTCATCTCTGGAGACTTCAGTAACCTCCCTCTCTCTCCGATCCAGCAAGACGAGTCTACCTATTGCCCTCCCAGTCTCGGCAGCAACGAGTCTAACCTCGATCAGTTCCCTCTCGGGAAAGACTTCGACGTCGTCTTCTTGAGGAGGAACGTTGACAGACTTCTGCCGGTTCTCGCCGGGGAAGGTAAGGAACGCATTCGCCGTTTTAAGGGATAAACATTTTTTAGATACTTTCCTTATATCGTTCATGCAGGTGTGTGAGATCTTCCCCTCAATCCTCCATTCACTGAGACTGTCGCACCTTCGTCCGAATTTGCACGTGCTGAGGCTGACACTGAGGACTGCAATAGCTCCTTGGGGCAGCAGCCGGAATCTAGCGGCACAAAACAGAAGCTTGTAGTGCCTACATCTCTGCCTCCTGCCAAGAAACCACCCGCATCTAGCCAGCCAGCCGTCATCGAGAAGTCAAAAGATGCAGAGAAGCCGAGATCCGCCGAGAACAAATGTCGCCGAGAAGTAAAAGGCCATTGATCTCGACAAGGGTGATGAGATCGTCAATAACTCCCCCGAAACCGGTGTTGGCGGAGTGTTGAAGAGGGCCGGAGAGGTCGGTGGGACCTCGGCACAGGGGCAGCTGGGACCTAAGGATCACAGGAACTTCGGCCTAGGTGAAGAGGTACTGAACGACAGGAATGAGCCCCTGTTGATCAGGGACCAGAATTCTAACAGGGCCTCCATCTCCAACTTGCTCCCCTCTTGGCAAGAGGTCGAGATAGTCTCGGGCCAGGCCTATGCGCTGGCTTTCAACATGTACGAGCGGGACAGTGCCGCCTACTATGACAGGGTACTGACCAAGTCACTCTCCTATGAGAGCTCGCGGGCTCAATTCTGCACCCTCGAGGTTGCGCACTTGACAGCACGCCGCTGCATCTGCCTCACACGGCAACTCGCGGATGTGAGCGTGGCACGATCCTCATTCTGCTAAGACGTAGAGAAGCTAAAGGAGGAGCTCGACACTTCCAAGAGGGATCTCGCTCTGCGAGAAGTAGGAGTGGTAAGTCCTTACTCTTTTGTATATGCGCCAAGTCTTTCAACTCTCGCCCTGATCCCTGGTCATTTTGCAGGATGCGGTAACTGTTGCAAAAAAAGGATGCACGTATCACCCACCTGGAGGACGAGAACAGGCAAGTGAGGGCCAAGAATCAGTAGTGGATCGACTCGCTTATCCCTCTTCCCTTGAGCGAGAAGAAGGAGTCCAAGTTGTACACTCAGCACAAGATTGACCTGATAATGCGGGACCATGCTATCATGGGGGCTAGGCACGCTATCGAGATGATGCAGCGGGTCGGCTTACTTAATACTGATGGCGAGAAGGTGACGGCTGAGATCCTGATGTCGGAACTCTTCCAGCCTGTTCAAGAGTCCGTGCGGAGTTCAGACAAGGATTCTAGCAAGAGCGAGAGCTCGGTCTCGCCGCCCTGAAGCTCTCGCCCTTCCCCTTTTTGTTTTTTACTTGTATTTTTCTTTCAGGCCTTACCCCTTTTGACAATGAAAAACCCTTTTGATGAATGTAATATATTGTTATAAAGAATTCTCTCCTCTTCGTTTCTCTTCACGATGCCAAGTGACGTGGTAACTCGAAAAGTGTTTGATTCACGCTCTCGCTTAGCGCAGGGTCGAAACATCTCGCGACACCTTAGGCCGATGTTTTGCTTAGTATTGGGCTTTGCGCCACTCTCGACCTTTTAGTTCATCTGCGTGTAAATTCTCGAGCCTGAGAGAGCGAGTTCTAGGCATCCGCCTTTGCTCGTTACCTTCGGAGTGGCGAGATCCCCTTAACGAGATCTTCTTGAGGGCTCATTTTTTCTTGGAAGAAATCCTTGGCCTTTGGGTCTATCTTATTGAGGAGGCCAGTTAAGGGCTTGTTCTGGAATATTTGTTAACCGAGGATCAAACCCTAGAGAGAGAGAAAACATCCCTCTTGTCAACTTTCGGGTGCTACCACCGGCCCAATCAACTAGGTGAAAGCCTGAAGGAAGGTGTTGAGCCTCCACCGGACTCCACCTTCTAGGGTTATAATGACATCACTTCGAGGATCCCAGCCTTTCCATCTTGGTGGGAGCCTGGCAGCGGGAGCGTCTCGGGACCTAACCCTGGAGTGAGAAAACATCTTTCTGGCCAACTTCCGGGTGCTACTACCGGCCCAATCATCTAGGTGAAAGCCTGACGGCGGGTGTTGAGCCTCCACTGGACTCCACCTCTAGGTTCATAATGATATCACTTCGAGGATCCTGGCCCTTCCAGTTTGGTGGGAGCCTGGCTGCGGGAGCGTCTCGGGACCTAACCCTGAAGGGAGAAAACATCTTTCTGGCCAACTTCCAGGTGCTACCACCGGCTCAATCAACTAGGTGAAATCATGATGGTGGGTGTTGAGCCTCCACCTAACTCCACCTCTAGGGTCATAACGACCTCACTTTGAGGATCCTGGCCCTGCCAGCATGGTGGGACCCTGGCAGCGGGAGCGTCTTAGGACCTAACCCTGGAGGGAGAAAACATCTTTATGGCCAACTTCTGGGTGCTACCACCGGCCCAATCAGCTAGGTGAAAGCCTGACGTCGGTTGTTGAGCCTCCACCAGACTACACCTCTAGGGTCATAACGACGTCACTTCGAGGATGTCGGCCCTGCCATCTTGGTGGGAGCCTGGCAGCAGGAGTGTCCTGGGACCTAACCCTGGAGGGAGAAAACATCTTTGCGAATAATAAACTCGATCTGCACAAGGGGTGTAGCATCAAAAGATTTCATAGAAAATGAGGAAGTGAATGTATGTATTTTTACGGATAGAAATGCGAAAGACTTGATTTCAAGAGCCTAGACACCTAGAGGGGAGGGTGAATAGGTTCCAATTTTATTTAAGAATTTTAGGCAATTAGCTAGTTCTAACTCAGCACAGAAAATTCAATACACAGCACAATAATCACAGCACAGCATACACCAGATTTATAATGGTTCCCTAAGGTATGGGTACATCCACTTTCCCCCTTCGCCTATCCAGGAGAGAACTGGATTCAGCCCAACTTCCTTCCACTTACTCAGATCCACAGATCTTACAACTCAGAACCAGATTGGTTCCTACAGCTCAGACTTATACAAGTCTTACCTCAGATTCTTCCCAAGAACCCTACCTCAGGCCTCAGCCCTACCTCAGCCTTTATCTCTAGGCTTTCAACTCAGACTATCACATGTCCTACACCTCAGGCTCTCAGCCCTACCTCAACCTTTATAATTATAGGCTTAAAACTCAGATCTTACAAAAGATCCTACAAGAAATAGAATGTTGTAAAAGGTATAGAAATTTCACCAGATAGAACTCTCTATTGGTGTGAGCTTCTTGATCAGTTCTTGAATAAACTAAATCTTCAGATCCAACCTTACTTCACTGTTTCAAAGCTTCTTGATTGAATGAAATAAGGTTGATCTTCACTTGATGTAGAAGTTGATCTTCAAATAACTCCCTCCTTAAATTCAGAATAAGATCTGAATCTTTCTTACAGACTATTCTGGATCTGCCTTCTTAAGGGCTTCCCCTATTCTTGTTGTTGAATTCTCTCTCTGAATGATTCACATTCTTAGTTATCCTCTGGTTGTCATGGATCAGTCCTTTATATAGACTTTCTCAATGATTACCGGCTAATGCGGTTTGTAACAACCTTCTGACAGTTCTGACAAAGGTGTAAGACTTGTTGTTCATGACAGCTGTGTTGGGTACATTGGAAAATGTGTACCTGATTTGAAGAAGTCCAACTTAGCTCAATGATATACATCAAGGTGTATTTGATGTTGTTTTGAGTTGACATGTGCAGGTGAAGAAGTGTTAAAGAATGCAGAAAAATATTCTAAGTCCATGTGTCGACACCTGAAGAAACAGTGTTGACACTTCAGAATATTTGTGTCGACACTTGAAGGAAGCTGTGTCGACACAGAGAAAGATAGTCGACCACATTTGTGTCGACACTGGGAAGCAGTGTCGACTCACAGGAAGATAGTCGACCACATTTGTGTCGACACTGGGAGACTGTGTCGACACAATGAGACAGAGTCGACACACATTTTGGTAGAAGTTGACAATACTTGTGTCGACACCAGAAGACTAAGTCGACACATTTTGGCAGAGTCAACAATTGATGTGTCGACACCTGAAGGCAGTGTCGACATATACTGAGTTCTGAATCTACAACAACTGTGTCGACACACAGGACTTGTGTCGACACACTACAAAGTCAAGACCAAGATATTTTCTGAAGAAAGATGAAGTGTTGAGTCGACATAAATTCTCTGTGTCGACTCATTCTCAAAATAAAGTTCTGAAGAAGCTGTGTCGACTTGAAGGCAAACTTGTCGACATCATCAAAGGCTGTGTCGACACCAAAGTTACTTGTGTCGACACATATAGACAGTTGGTCTCGACACTTCCTGACAGTCTGTCTCAACACTTTGCTAACCAAGACTAAGGCACAGGATCTGTTTGAAGACTTGACAGCTGTGGGTTGCAGCCAGTTAACTGATGTTGTCAGACTTGTCAGAAGACAGTTATAAACCGGATCAGCCGGTTACCATTAAGAAGGTCTATAAATAGACAGATTCAGAGAGAAGAAAATAGATTGAACTTTGGCAATCAAATTGAGAAATCAAATCAAGCAGGAGTAATACACTAAAGAAGATCTTCATCAGAAGATCTAAGAAGACGATCTCAGGATCGATCTAAGAAGAGTTCTAACAAGAATTCAGAAGTATCATCAAAGGTGTTGGATAGAGAGGGATCCACCCATTTTTGAAGAAGAAGAAGGAAGCCATCAGTGGCTTCTCAAGAAGCTGTTTGGAAATCAACTCAGCTAAGTTCAGATTCAAGAAGCTTTGAAGAAAGCTCAGATTCAGTTGATTTCATCAGCTGATCAAGAATTGTCTTGTCCTCTTCTCTCTCAACAAAGGCAAGACATTAAAACTTCTTTTCTAAATTTCTGTAGGATCTATTTTACACAGATCTGAGTTGTAAGCCTGTGATATAAAGGCTGAGTGTAGGAGAGTTGATCTCTGAGTGGTAGGGCTGTTTGCCTGAGTGTAGGAGAAGGTTCTTCTCTGAGTTGTAGGCCTTGTGGCTAGGCTGAGGTAGGGCTGTTGTGCCTGAGTTGTAGGAACCTATCCAAGTTCTGAGCTGTAGGATCTGAGGATCTGAGAATAGTGGAAGTTTGGCCGAATCTAGCATACTGCTAGATAGGTGAAGGGGGATAGTGGATGTACCCAAACCTTGGGGAACCACTATAAAACATTGTGCAATTTGTGATGATTAAATCTCTGTGATTGCTGTGCTGGTTGTTTTAATTTTGTGATTGAATTCTGCCTAAAAGTATAAACAAGCAATTAGAACCTAATCACCCCCCCCCCCCCCTCTAAGTGTTTAGGTTGTCTTGAAAGTAAAACTATCAAGCTGTCAAGTCTTCAGTCGTGACAGCTGATTCTATAATGACTATATATCTCAGCAGGAAACACACAGCATATTTCTTCACATGTGTCGACACAAATAGACTAAGTGTCGACACAAGCCTTGATGATGTCGATACAGTACTTAATGTATCGACACAATCATTCTTCTGCTTCTCGACCCAGCTTCTGTTTGTATGTGTTGACACAAGTCCTGTATGTCGACGCAACTGCTCCTGGTCTCGACATAACTGATGCTGACAGATGGCCTTGAGTGTATGTCCAGAAGTCGTTGAGTGTGTGTCGATACGTCATTGAGTGTGTGTCGACACAAGCCTTCAGACTCAATATAGATGTTGCTGTTAGATGGCATTGAGTGTTGTCCAGATGTCGTTGAGTGTGTGTCGACATAAGTCCTATGTGTCGACAAAAGCCCTTCTGACTCAGTATAGTTATTGCTGATAGATGGCGTTGAGTGTTGTCCAGATGTTTTTGAGTGTGTGTCGACACAAGTCTTGAGTGTCGATAGAAACGTTCTTTAGGTGTCGACACAATTCCCGGTGTCGACACAGCTTCTGCTTCAGGTGTCGACACTATTCCTGCCTCAGGTGTTGATATAATTCTGGGTGTCGACAATGCTTCTTCATCAGGTGTCGACACAATGCCTGGGTGTCAACAAAGACCTTGCTTCTAGTGTTGACACAACTTCTGGGTGTCGACACAATTCTTCACATGTGTCGACACTAGTACTTAGAGAATTTTTCTTGCAAACCTTACACCTGCACAATGAACCTCAAACATCCATCAAATACAAATTGATGTATATTAATGAGTAAGATGAGGCTTCTCCAAATCTGGTACATATTTTTCAGTTGATAGTTTAACTTTCAAGGCAGCCTAAACACCTAGAGGGGGGGGGTGAATAGGTCCTGCTTCTTTTTCTAAAACTTCTAGACAGAATTCAATTTATTAACTAATACAAAAACACAGCAATCACAGAAAACAACACATCACAGATTGCACTATGTTTTATAGTGGTTCCCCAAGGTCTGGGTACATCCACTTTCCCCCTTCACCTATCTAGCTGTATGCTAGATTCGGCCAAACTTCCACTTATCTCAGATCAATAGATCTTACAACTCAGAACCCAACTGGTTCCTACAACTCAGGCACAACTGCCCTACCTCAGCCTTGCCCCAAGGCCTACAACTCAGAGAATATCCTTCTCCTACACTCAGGCAATCAGCCCTACCACTCAGAGTTCAACACTCCTACACTCAGCCTTTATAACATAGGCTTACAACTCAGATCTGTATAAACAGATCCTACAGAAATATAGAAAAGATTGTTTTTAAATTTGTCTTGCCAAATTGAGAGAGAAAAGGCAATGACAATTCTTAATCAGCTGATGCAATCAACTGTTTCTTAGCCTTCTTCAAAGCTTCTTGAAAATGTACTTAGCTGAGTTGATTCCAAACAGCTTCTTGATAATCCACTGGTGGATTCTTTCTTCTTCTTCAAATTCTGACTTATCTCTCTCTATCAGCACTTGAATGATTCTTCAGAATTCTGGTTAGAACTCTTCTTAGATCTATCCTTAGATAGTCTTCTTAGATCTTCTTGAGAAGATCTTCTTAAGTGCCTTGCACTTTCTTGAAATGATTTGGATCGGAATCCTTCTTCAAAAGTTCTGGAGTTAAGAATTTCTTCAATGTTGAGAAGGTTATTTCCTTCTTCTGAATATGTCTATTTATAGACTTCCTTCATGGTAACCGGCTGATCCGGTTTCTAACAGTTCTCTGACAAGTCTGACAGCTTCAGTTAACCGGTGGCAACCCACAGCTGTCAAGTCTTCAACAAGTCCTGTGCCTTAGTCTTGAACCACAGTGTGTCGAGACAGTCTGTCAGAAAGTGTCGAGACCATCTGTCTATTTGTGTCGACACAATTGACTTTGGTGTCGACACTGCCTTCAGTGATGTCGACTAAGTTGCCTTTGAGTCGACACAGCTTCTTCTGCAAACAATTTGATCTTGACTCTTCAGTGTGTCGACACAAGTCCTGTGTGTCGACACAGTTGTTGTAGAATCTTAACTTCAGTAAGTGTCGACTTAGCCTTCAGGTGTCGACACAGTCTTCTTTTAACTCTGCTTCAATGTGTCGACTCAATCACAATGTGTCGACACATTCTGCTGTTGTAGACAAACTTGTGGTCGACTATATTCCTTGAGGTCGACTATGTTCTTCTGTGTCGACATTTTTTTTTCAATGTTGAGGTCGACGCTTTCCTTCTGTGTCGACACTTTTTCCCAGAGTAGTGTCGACTTACTTCTTCTGTGTCGACACATTTTCCCAGTGTTGAGATCGACTATGTTATGTGTCGACACTTTTTCCCAGAGTAGTGTCGACTTACTTCTTCTGTGTCGACACATTTTCCCAGTGTTGTGTCGACAACTTTCTTCTATGTGTCGACACATTTTCCTTTGTGTCGACACTTGGACTTAGAATTTTTCTGTAAACTTTAGCATTTCTTTACCTGCACATGTCAACTCAAAACTACATCAAATACAACATGATGTATATCATTGAGCTAGGTTGGGCTTCTTCAAATCAGGTACACATTTTCCAATGTACCCAACAATCTCCCCCTATTTGGAGAAGTCATAACCCTTATAGCCAATGATATACACCATTTATAAATAGTATAAAATGATGATATATGACAATACACAGGGATACTTAATTATAAACAAAATAATAAGAACATCATGGATAAAACAATCTATCACAGATTTAACAAAATTTTGTTTATTACTGGGTAATGTTTGATTACATGGTTTTTCTTTGACAGATTACATCATTACAAAACATTATGAAAGAACTAAACATTATCAGGATTGATTAGGCTCTCTAATAACAATCCCTTGGCCAGATTTAATTTTAGCTGTCACAGGAGCTTCTGATTCTTCAGCCATCTTTTTTCCTTTAAGATCAGCTTTCTTCTTAGCTTCTTCCTTGAGCCTTTGC
This sequence comes from Platanthera zijinensis, assembly GCA_039513925.1. Classification (NCBI taxonomy): domain Eukaryota; kingdom Viridiplantae; phylum Streptophyta; class Magnoliopsida; order Asparagales; family Orchidaceae; genus Platanthera; species Platanthera zijinensis. The sequence goes on from CM077088.1 coordinate 99,520,953, forward strand.
CTTTCAAAATAGTGAAAAGGCTTTGGGAAGTATTTGCTTGGCTCCATAGCATCAGTTGGAAGTCTTCCCATCTTAGCTTTCCTTCTGAATTGTACAATGGCTTCTTGTCTTGCCTCATACTTCTGCCATTCCTGCTCATTGTACCACTTGCCCCTTTCATGAAATTGATCTTTGACAGCTTTCCATGCAGTGAGTATTATATTTCTGGAAGTAGGACTCCACTGCTCAAAATCTGGCTTCAGCTCAGCCTGCTCTCTAAATCTTTTCTTTGACAGTAGAGCATCTTGCTGTTCTTGCAAATTTACCTCAGGCTTATCAACCTTTCCAAGGATAACATTTACAACTTCCTTTGAAGGACTATACATATATTGCACTTGCTGATCCAATATATCAAAATCTGGAGGAGGGTATATGACTTGGGCAACCTCAGGTTGGTCACCTTCAAGTAGTCCTGTTTGTAATCCTGACTCAGCCACCATGTTATCATCACACAATGGTGGATATCCCAATGTGGCTCTTATGCTATTGGTCACCCATTTGGCATGCTCAGAGCCTGCATGAATTAGCATCCTCTCCCCCTTTATGGCTTCTCTTGAGACATGATCTCTAAGATCTTCTTTCTGGAATCGAATTTGGCCATCCAAATAATTCACTCCCTCCTTGAAAAATGGTCTTAACTTTTGAAGCTTTTCAGATATTTCCTGTTGAGAGGTTGTGATGGCAGTCTTAACAGATGCAATAGCAGCCTGAAAATTCTTATCAAACTCTGCCATTTCTTTGGCTTTATCTGCAGGCATCCCTGGAACAATCTTCTTCACCTCTTGAATGATCTCATTATGAGATTCAGTTAAATTGTCATTCATTCTTATTTGATTTTCCAGAACATAACCTTGCTTCAAAACAATATCATCCACCTTTGTAGAGATAGCCTGCTGTTGTTTAGCCAGATAAACTACAGCATTGCCACCCTTGTGGAAGCAATCTGTCATTTCAGTTTTATTCAAGTTGACTTGAAATTGGATAGATTTGATATCTTGGGCTAAGTCAAACTGCAGAGTTTTGTTTCTTTCATCAACATATTTCTCAATGGCCACCCTGTGGTCATCCAATTTCACCTGTAAATCCACCAAGAACTTGTTATAATCAACTTCAGGAGGTGGAGGTGGTGGTATTGTCTGTAAAGCCTGCTTATAAGTTTTGCTTCTTCTTTTAAATACAACCAGTTTTCTTTTCTTAGCCAACCTGGCTTCTTCAGTTTCAGAGTCAGAAGTACTCTCAATGTGAACTCTATCTGCTTCAGTGCCATGTTGCTCAGTTTCAACATGTACTGGCTCCCCCTCAATTCTTTGCTCCTCCTCTATTTCTTGAACTTTTTCATTCTCTTGAACTTTCTCCACTTCTTGTTCTAGCTCTATGTCAAGAGGCTGCTCAACATCTTGGTCCTCTTCTATTCTATCAGTAGCTATGTCATCATTTGGAAACAACTCATCCAGAGTGTATTCCTTTTGAACTGGAGCATCTGAAGATAAGTCATTAGGTGCATCCTTGTGCACATTCTCAGGCAGCTGCATATCTGGAGTAGGAGAAGACACATGCTCCCCCTGAACCTGTTAAAAAAAACTTTTAGAAAGTCTTTTATAGTAAAATATATTTGCTCCCCCTACACCTGAACCACTTGTACCTGAGCAGGGGTAGAAACATTTTGAGCAGGAGATTGAACTGGCTCCCCCTGCATCTGTGCAGATGTATCTACTTGATGAACTATAGAGGAGGCAGGTTGTTCTTCACTCTGTATCCTTAGTGGGTCCTCTTGTTGTTGCTCAGTCTCATGAGCTGGAGAAGGGGATTTCACAGGGGTGTCTGGCCTGCTCTCTTCAGGCACATCCTTAGACAGCACCCTTTCCCACCTGGAGAATAGTCTCATGTCCATCCTTCTCATATGATTGATTTTAGATCCTGGCAGTTGCTGCATCACTTCAGGGATTGCTCCATTGAGATATAGACTTATGATCCTAGCCATGTTAGGCTTCTTGATCCCTTCTTTAATCTTGTCAAAGAGGACTGCTGACCAATCAGTAGGGATTGTAAAGACAATCCTGGTCATAAGGCTGAACATATAGGCAGAAATCCTATCATGTCCACCTGACTTGCAGAGAATTACCTTGCCAACAACTTCAGACAAGAACTTCCCTTGCTGATTCATACCCTTTCTATTGAATGCAGCTCCAATCTTCATGCTTGAGTCCAGGCCACACCATTGTAGGGCTTCCCTTGTCTTAGAACTGGGAACCTCTTCTTCATTCTCAACTACTTGTAATTGGAATATCTTTCTCAAACCCCTGTGGGTAATCTTAATCTTAGTCCCTTGAACAGTGGACTTAATCTTGAGTCCAGTAGAATGGACTGATGCTGAGATAAAGAACTCATGCACCTCCTTCTTCCAGATCTTGGACGGTTCTGAGACCAGAAATTCTAACCCTGAGTTGGAGAGAAGGGTGATAACCCTTGAACATCGGGCGGCGCATCTGCAAACGCCTGGCGCACCAACTCATAGCCTTCATTGATGTTATCTTCAATCCTTGGCGCCATTGTTGTGTCGAGAAAGCTTGAGAGAAGAGAGAAAGAAAGACTGTCGACACAGGGTTTTAGTCTCGAAAACCTTGAAAGCGTGTCGACAACAAGAGCTTTTGACCTATTTATAGCTTCTGTTGAAAGAAGTTCAAAAGGCGCCAAAAACAGTCTAAATGTGTCGACACAGACGGAATGTGTCGACACAAGCTTCTATTAACTCGACATTTCTTCAGCCTACTATGTGTCGACACCAATATGTGGTTATGTCGACACCTTGGATACATAGTAGAAAGACAGAAATTCTGTGTCGACACTAAGGACAAGTGTCGACACATATTTTGTAAGTGTCGACACCACGATTCTGGTTGAGTCGACATTACATTCCTGGTTAAGTCGACAATAAAACTCTTAAGTGTCGACACATATTCTCTGTGTCGACACAATATTTCTGACTTGTCGACATAATTTCTCTGAGTCGACACATTATTACTGAATGTGTCGACACATTCTTACTTAGCCAATTTCTGTAACTTCAATGTGTCCTTTTTAACACTTGATTATTGTTGTTACTACTTTTACTTACTTATTAACCATTTCAATAGCATTGTTAATGATTTTGTTTAATACATTAATCAATGGTTAACATACCTAATTCAATTTTGAATTTATTGAATTTGGTTTCATCTAAAGGCTTAGTAAATACATCTGCTATTTGATAATCTGTTTTTACAAATTCCAATGAGATGTCACCTTTTTCTACATGTTCTCTAAGAAAATGATATTTGATTTCTATATGCTTAGTTCTACTATGAGAAACTGGATTATTAGCAATAGAAATAGCACTCTTAGAATCACATAAAAGGGGTGTTCTACTTACCTGAATACCATAATCTTTAAGCTGATGCTGCATCCATAATAGCTGTGCACAGCAGCTTCCTGCAGCAATATACTCTGACTCAGCTGTGGAAATTGCCACACTAGTCTGTTTTTTACTACTCCAAGATATTAGTCTTCCTCCCAGGAATTGACAAGTACCTGTAGTACTCTTTCTATCCTCTCTACATCCTGCAAAATCTGCATCTGAATAGCCTGTTAGTTGAAAATCTCTATTCCTAGGGTACCAAAGACCTAGAGTAGGAGTGCCCTTTAGATATCTCAGAATCCTTTTTACTGCAGTATAATGAGATTCTTTAGGGCAGGCTTGGTACCTAGCACAGACACATGTTGCATACATAATGTCAGGTCTACTAGCAGTGAGATATAGTAGTGACCCAACTATTCCTCTATACAATGATTCATCAACAGGTTTACCTGCCTCATCTTTGCATATTGGCATACTTGTGCCCATAGGAGTTCTCATGGAGGAGGATGACTCCATACCATATTTTTTAATTAATTCCTTGGTGAACTTAGACTGGGATATGGACAATCCATCATCAGTCTGTCTTACTTGGAGTCCCAAGAAGAACTTAAGTTCTCCCATACTGCTCATCTCAAACTTCCCTTGCATAAGTTTGGCAAACTTTTTACAAAGGTTGTTTTCAGTAGATCCAAAGATTATGTCATCAACATAGATCTGGACTAAGATGATCTTTCCTTTGGATTCCCTAAGGAATAGAGTTTTGTCTATCTTTCCTCTTGAGAATTTATTCTCAATGAGGAAGGTAGACAGGGTTTCATACCAAGCCCTTGGAGCTTGTTTTAACCCATACAAAGCTTTCCTAAGCTTGTACACAGAATCAGGTTTAAGAGGATCTACAAAACCTGATGGCTGCTCTACATATACTTCTTCTTTAAGATCACCATTCAGAAATGCTGACTTTACATCCATCTGGTATACTTTGAAGTCTTGGTAGGCTGCATAGGCAAGGAACATTCTGATTGCCTCCAGCCTTGCTACTGGAGCAAAGGTTTGATCAAAGTCAATCCCTTCTTCCTGCCTGTATCCTTTTGCAACCAATCTTGCTTTATTCTTTATTATTATTCCACTTTCATCTAGCTTGTTCCTATAGATCCACTTAGTCCCAATTATGTTGTGGCCTCTTGGTTTAGGAACAAGCTCCCAGACCTTGCACCTTCTGAACTGATTCAGCTCCTCTTGCATAGCATCAATCCAGTACTGGTCTTGGATAGCTTCTTCAAACTTCTTAGGTTCCATTTGAGACAAGAAACTAGAATGCAAAACTGTGCTTTGATTTCTGCTTCTAGTTTGCACTCCTTGTCTTGGATCACCAATTATCTGATCAGTAGGATGATCTCTTAGATATCTTATAGCTGGAGGTAGATTCCCTTCAGGTTGAGCATCTCCAGCTTCTTTATTCTGCTGTTCCTCTTGGTTTTCATCAGCTTCCATTATCTCTTGTACTCCCCCTGGACAGCAGCCTTCATTTTCCAATGCTCCCTCTTCCTTTGAAGCTTCAGCAATGGAGAGCTTGTCCATCTTCTTGCTTATACCTGTTGAGTCATTTGATCTACAAGACAATTCACAATTGATTAATCTTGTTTCATCAAATACAATATGCACAGATTCTTCAACAACTTGAGTAGTTAAGTTGAAGACTCTATAGGCCTTACTATTTGTGCTGTACCCAACAAATATCCCATCCTGGGATTTGGCAGCAAACTTAGTCAAATAAGACTTACCATTGTTAAGTATATAGCACTTGCAGCCAAAGATCCTAAAATAGGATAGATTTGGTTTTCTGCCTTTCACAATCTCATAGGGAGTCTTCCTGTGGCTTTTGGTGATAGAAGCCCTATTGATGACATGACAAGCAGTGTTAACTGCCTCAGCCCAAAAATATTCTGGGAGAGAGGTGTCACTCAATAGAGTTCTACCAGCTTCAATTAATGATCTATTCTTTCTTTCAGCAATTCCATTTTGCTGAGGTGTTCTAGGTGAGGAGAACTCTTGGAAAATCCCAAAGTCTATACACAAGTTTGTCATGCTTTCAGATTGAAACTCAGTACCATGGTCACTTCTGATTTTGACCACTGTACTGTTCAGTTCATTCTGAATTTGCTTTACAAACTTAAATAATACACTTGGGGTTTCAGATTTTTGTCTCAGAAAGAACACCCATGTAAATCTAGAATAGTCATCTACAACCACTAGTGTGTAGACCTTCCTACCTAGACTGTGAACTGGCATAGGACCAAAAAGATCCATATGCAAGAGATATAAGCATCTCACAGAATCCTTGTTTTCAAGGCTTTGAAATGAGGTTTTTGTCTGCTTGCCCTTTTGACAAGCTGAGCATACCCCTTCCTTTATACACTTAACTTGAGGCCCATTCCTCACTAGTTCTTTACTAAAGAGTTGGCCAATTGTCTTGTAGTTTAGATGAGCCAATCTCTTGTGCCACTTAACACAATGAGAAGCATTGTCATCAGCTACAAGACAAATGGGGGATGCCTTATTCTCACATTCAAAATTAAGGCAATACACATTTCTCTTCCTATACCCAGTCAATATGATCTCTTGATCACTTGACCTTTTGATATGACATCCATCCTTACCAAATGAAATGTCATATCCTAGATCACTCAGCTGGCTTATGCTTATTAGATTATGTTTCAAACCTTTTACATAGGCCACTTGGGTGATAGTAATTAGGTTTGAAGAGATGTTACCAAATCCTTTGATGACTCCTTTTTCAGATCCACCAAAGATCACTTTATGTCCATCTTTGACAGATGAATACTCCTTCAGCAGCCCCTTTGTTCCAGTCATGTGCCTGGAACAACCACTATCCAAGTACCATATAGGGGCATGGTAACTTGGATTCACCTGCAATACAGAATTACTTACCCTTAGAACCCAAGTAAGTCTTGGGTCCTTGGTTCAGGTTAGCCTTAATAAAGTTATCATAACCTCTTCTAACAGGTAGACTCTTATTCTTTATAACACTTGTGTTATACCAGCAGTCCAATGCAAAATGACCCCTCTTGCCACAGCACCAACATTCAAACTTATTGTATCTAGATCTAGATACATCCTTGTCAGAAGCATTTCTGTTCATTGCTGGTGCTGTTGCAACTTCTCCTACTGGTTTCTTAAAACCATAGGGCTTATGACCATAGGTAGGCCTGCTTGCCTTAACACCCTTGTTCTTCAGAACATTTGTCTTGATATGATCCTGAATGTCTTCATGATCATATATGTTAGAAGGCACTTTCTTCTTACCAAACCTTATGGGGACTGAAAGGTTTAGTGGCACAATAGGGGCTTTGCCTTTCTTCTTGAATCTGCTAGCCCTGGAGTTACCCTTAAATCCTAATCCAGCCTTACCCTTCTGAGTGACAAATTCATCTATCAAGGGTAAGACAGATTTTGGCTTAGAGTAACTAGCCACTAACTCCCTTTCAATTCTAAGTCTGTCCTCCAGACTCTTTACTTGATCATTAGTATAATTAATTGTGCCCATCTGAATAATAGTTATATTTTTCAGCTTGGCAATTTCAGCTAACTTTTGATCAAGGACTTTTTCTAACTCAGCTGTTGTAACCCTTAGATCAGCAATTTCCTGAGCCTGTGATTTAACCAGGTTCTTGCTTTTCTTAAGGGCCTGCAACAAGTCCCCATACTTGTCTATCAATTGATAGACATCTCCTTCAGATCCAGATGCATCTTCATCACTTGATGCAGATGTAGCTGATTCTTCACTTGTACTACAAACAAATGTACTGGAAGGACTGTTTACCTCATTAGGACCAGACTGATTCTGGCATAGGTCCTCTTCTGATCTAGTCATCAAACCCATGCATTGATGTTCATTGATGGAGTCTAGCAACTGCATAAACTCCTCTTCCTCAGATGCAGCATATAATCCAATATATGCTTCAGCTTCAGATCCTGATTCTGAAGTTGACTGGTCTGACAGACTTTTATCTTTCTTTGCTACAAAGGATTTCTCCTTCTTGCCTTTCTGATAAGTCTTCTTCTTTTCTGAAGATTCCTTCCTTTTGTCAGGACACTCAGCCACTACATGTCCAGGCCTATTGCAACAATAGCAGACAATCTTTGAAGTAGTGGCTTTGCTGGGCTTTGACCTGCTTTTCTCTTTCCTAGATGACCTTCTTTTCTGATAATAGTCATCTACTTGCTGTGATGATGAAGGCCTAGACTTCCATTGCTTCTTTTTCAAGAACCTTTGAAATTGCCTAGTGAATGCAGCAAAGTCTGCATCTGAATCACTGCTGACTGAACCCTTATCTGAATTTTCAGAACTACCTTCTTCAACTTCCTTAGGAGGAGATGGTGATTTCCTCCTATTCTTTCTGGTGGCTTCAGCAATAAATGCCACAGTCTTTTCTCTATGCTCTCCTCTTGAGTTTCTTTCCTCCTCCTTCCTTACCATAAGTTGCATTTCATAGGATAGCAACTTTCCAAACAGAGTTGGAGGAGATATCTCTGCCAATTTTGCTACTTCTCTTATGGCACAGATCTTTGTATCCCAATCCTTTGATAAGGATCTTAAGAATTTGTCATTCAGTTCATAGGTACTGAAGACTCTTCCATAGGAAATTAGCTCATTCACAATTCTATAGAATTTCTTATAGCACTCAGTTATGCTATCAGATTTTCCTTGTCTAAAACTTTCATACTCCTGATTTAGCATAGATTTTCTGTCCAGCCTTACTTCTTCTGATCCCTCCATGTAGACAATTAATGTGTCCCACATCTCCTTGGAGGTCTTGCAGTGAATCAGATTCTGAAATGTTGAATCATCTATGGCACTGACAATTATGTTCTGTGCCCTTTTGTCCATGGTTGCCAAGATGATTTCATCCTTGGTCATTTCAGAATAAGTCTTTGGTGTTTGGATATTTGCATCAAGAACAGATATCTTCATTGGTATGAAGGGGCCTTCCTGTACTGTGATGTAAATCCTTGGGTCAGATGCTTCCATAAACAATCTGACTCTTTCTTTCCAGATCCCAAAGATTTCCTTCTTGCATATGGGTAATTTCATTGACCCTAGCTCCTTATGATTCTCTCCAGAACCCATCTTCTTGATTCTTGATTCTGCCTATCAGATCTACCTCAGACTGTTAAGTCCTTTTTGAGGAACCTCCCTCTGATACCACTTGATAGTTTAACTTTCAAGGCAGCCTAAACACCTAGAGGGGGGGGTGAATAGGTCCTGCTTCTTTTTCTAAAACTTCTAGACAGAATTCAATTTATTAACTAATACAAAAACACAGCAATCACAGAAAACAACACATCACAGATTGCACTATGTTTTATAGTGGTTCCCCAAGGTCTGGGTACATCCACTTTCCCCCTTCACCTATCTAGCTGTATGCTAGATTCGGCCAAACTTCCACTTATCTCAGATCAATAGATCTTACAACTCAGAACCCAACTGGTTCCTACAACTCAGGCACAACTGCCCTACCTCAGCCTTGCCCCAAGGCCTACAACTCAGAGAATATCCTTCTCCTACACTCAGGCAATCAGCCCTACCACTCAGAGTTCAACACTCCTACACTCAGCCTTTATAACATAGGCTTACAACTCAGATCTGTATAAACAGATCCTACAGAAATATAGAAAAGATTGTTTTTAAATTTGTCTTGCCAAATTGAGAGAGAAAAGGCAATGACAATTCTTAATCAGCTGATGCAATCAACTGTTTCTTAGCCTTCTTCAAAGCTTCTTGAAAATGTACTTAGCTGAGTTGATTCCAAACAGCTTCTTGATAATCCACTGGTGGATTCTTTCTTCTTCTTCAAATTCTGACTTGATCTCTCTCTATCAGCACTTGAATGATTCTTCAGAATTCTGGTTAGAACTCTTCTTAGATCTATCCTTAGATAGTCTTCTTAGATCTTCTTGAGAAGATCTTCTTAAGTGCCTTGCACTTTCTTGAAATGATTTGGATCGGAATCCTTCTTCAAAAGTTCTGGAGTTAAGAATTTCTTCAATGTTGAGAAGGTTATTTCCTTCTTCTGAATATGTCTATTTATAGACTTCCTTCATGGTAACCGGCTGATCCGGTTTCTAACAGTTCTCTGACAAGTCTGACAGCTTCAGTTAACCGGTGGCAACCCACAGCTGTCAAGTCTTCAACAAGTCCTGTGCCTTAGTCTTGAACCACAGTGTGTCGAGACAGTCTGTCAGAAAGTGTCGAGACCATCTGTCTATTTGTGTCGACACAATTGACTTTGGTGTCGACACTGCCTTCAGTGATGTCGACTAAGTTGCCTTTGAGTCGACACAGCTTCTTCTGCAAACAATTTGATCTTGACTCTTCAGTGTGTCGACACAAGTCCTGTGTGTCGACACAGTTGTTGTAGAATCTTAACTTCAGTAAGTGTCGACTTAGCCTTCAGGTGTCGACACAGTCTTCTTTTAACTCTGCTTCAATGTGTCGACTCAATCACAATGTGTCGACACATTCTGCTGTTGTAGACAAACTTGTGGTCGACTATATTCCTTGAGGTCGACTATGTTCTTCTGTGTCGACATTTTTTTTTCAATGTTGAGGTCGACGCTTTCCTTCTGTGTCGACACTTTTTCCCAGAGTAGTGTCGACTTACTTCTTCTGTGTCGACACATTTTCCCAGTGTTGAGATCGACTATGTTATGTGTCGACACTTTTTCCCAGAGTAGTGTCGACTTACTTCTTCTGTGTCGACACATTTTCCCAGTGTTGTGTCGACAACTTTCTTCTATGTGTCGACACATTTTCCTTTGTGTCGACACTTGGACTTAGAATTTTTCTGTAAACTTTAGCATTTCTTTACCTGCACATGTCAACTCAAAACTACATCAAATACAACATGATGTATATCATTGAGCTAGGTTGGGCTTCTTCAAATCAGGTACACATTTTCCAATGTACCCAACATCAGTGTACCCAACAATCTCCCCCTATTTGGAGAAGTCATAACCCTTAGTCAAAGATATACATCACTCATAATAAAACACAGAAAAAATAGATGTACATACATTTCACTGCAGGATAATAACTAAAATCAATATTGAAACTGATTTCAATTATTAATCAGAAAATTCTAGATTTACATGTTTTCTTCAGAACAATAAAAAACAAAAGATTACATTGTTCTAGACATTATCCTATTTATCCTAAGATAGACTAGGCTCCTTAATTACAATTCTATTCCCAGATCTGATCTTAGCCTGCACAGTATGTTCAGTATCATCAGCTGGTTTCTTTTCTTTCAGATCCTTCTTCTTCAGTTCTTCAGCCTTTATCCTTTGCCTTTCATAATAGTGAAAAGGCTTTGGGAAGTACCTGCTAGGCTCTAGAGCATTAGCAGGTAACTTCCCAGCTTTTGTACTCCTACTATACTGAAGAATGTCTTCTTGCCTATCTTGATACTTATTACACTCTTGCTCAGAGTACCATTTACCCCTATCATAGGTCTTGTCCTTCACAGCTTTCCAGGCAGTCAAAATAATATTCCTGGAAGTAGGGCTCCTGTACAACCCCGTGTTCGCCGAGGGAACCTGGGCGAGTGGGCGGGTCAGCCCCGACCCACGCCCTCAGGCGGGCCAGCCCTCGGCCTGCGCCCTCAGGCGGGTTAGCCCCGGCCCGCGCTCTCGGGCGAGCCAACCCTCGGCCTGCGCCCTTAAGCGGGTCAGCCCCGACCCGTGCCTTTTTGCGGGTCAGTCCCTATGGGAGGCGAGAGCTCGCCAAATAGCGGGCGGGTAGGACCGGCCGAGCTCACACTCGCCTAGTGCCAAGCCGGAACGGCGAGTACCAGCTCCACCCGACTCCACCCGGTACTCAGCGCCCTTGCCGAGTACCAGCCATCATAGGGCCACTAACCCCTCAGCCGTGAAGTATTTTTACCATTTTGCCTCCGCTGGTCTGGCCATAGCCAGTTAGAACAGCGGAGTTATGCTGTTAGCAGACCCAGCTGGGCTGCACATAGCTGTTTAGAACAGCGGAGGTTGGCTATTTGCAGGCCGTTTCCGGAAATCTATAAATAGGACCCAAGGGGGCACCTCAAAAAGCACTTGTCTCAAGTATCCCAGTGCTTTCTGAGGTGCCTTAGCCCGACTTTTTGGCTAAGGAGGGGAAGCGCTCTGAGATCTTCCGAGATAGTGGTGGGACCTCCGCGCCGGGCCCTTGGTCTAGTCCTTTGCACTCTTCCACTTCTTGTCATTTTTCTTGCAGGAGCGAAGTAGGAGTGCGACCACCCCTTCCCCAAGGGTCGAACTCCACAGAGACCAAGTTTTTGGTGTCAACATTTTGGTGCGGTGAGCGCGGAGCGTGGTCAACTCAGAAAACCTTCTGCGAGTTCAAGGACTGGAGGAGAAGGGCAGGGATCGGACAGGACCGACTCGCCACCCCCACCCCCTCTCGCCACCACGGGGATGTTCGAGGAGTTTAGACAGGAGATGATCGGCATGGTCCGACTCGCACTCGGCATGCGGGCCGAGAGTGCGACCCCGGTGATCCCGGTCCTCGCGGACCCGGCACTCTGCGAGGCGGCCCTCGTAAGACGAGCCGGGAAGGAAGTCGCTGAGGAAGGTCGAGGTGCCAAACTCCCGGGGCGAGTGCTCTTCCCAGGCTCGGGGAGCGGCGGCCGGTTTGGTGATCTAGGGGTGCGAGATCCTCCAACTCGCCCGGTGGGTGGAGGTAGTCCCTTCAGTGAATTGGTTTCTTCTGCTCCAATCCCGGATGGGTTCAGAGAGCCCGAGATGTCCTACTACACCGGAAAAGGGGATCCGATCCAGCACGTCTAGTGGTTTGAGGATGTGGTCTCAATCCGGCAAATGTCGGACGGGTTCAAGTGCCGACTCTTTGCCATTACCCTTAGGGAGAAGGCGAGAGAGTGGTTCCATCAGCTGCCGTCCAACTCAATTTACTGCTTCAAAGATCTATGCTGGGGGTTCGTGCTGAGATTTACCACCTCTAAGAGGAGGAAGAGGGAGTCGGAATCTCTATTCCGTATCAAGCAGGGGGTGAACGAGACCCTGGGAAGCTACGTCGACCGCTTCCAGGAGGAGGTTTCCCAGGTCCAAGAGACGTCGGGCGATACCCTGATGATGGCCTTCACCCTGGGGCTGCAGCAGGGTTTCTTTCTCATGGAGTTGAAAAGGGTTCCCCCCTCTCCTACGAGGATTTAATGGACAGGGCGGCAAGAGAAGTCGACGGGGAGGCGTCGAACCCGGAGTTTGCCCAGAAGCTAGCCAGATGGGCTACGAAAGAGGAGAGGCCCAGAGGAGGTAGAGGCCAGGAAGAGAGGAGAACCGAGCCCCATCAAAGGGATGGGCAGCATCAGCAGCAACAGCAGTAGCAGCCCGGTTGGGGGCGCCAAGAGCCAAATCATCAGCTAGGATGGAGGCCCGAGTGGCAGGAGCAGAGGGCGAGGAGAGGGTTCCACGGAGGGAACCGTCGCCAGGGAGGCCAGGGCCAGTTCTACCCTCCCGGAGGGAGGCGAGGCCAAAGGCCACCTCTCCCCAACCAAGAACAGGCAATGTCCATAGCCATGGGGGAGAGAAGAAGGCTGGCAAGGAGGAGGAGAAGGGAAGTCAGGGTAGAGTTGCTGTATTGCGACTTCCACAAGGAAGAAGGGCACTCCACCGTCACGTGCCCGGAGTTCCTCGAGATAAGGGGAAACAGGGAGCAGCAACACCAACAAGACCGCCAGGGAGTGCGGATCGAAGAAGTCCTGCCTCGGAGGGAGGAGGATAGATGCGAAGACCGGGCCGATGTGGGGTCCCGGGGAGGGATAGGAGCAATCCACGGGGGGGGGGGGGGGGGGGGGGGGGCAGGGGTCAAGGCCTCCGCAAGGCGAGCCTCCACACCATGTATCGCAGGAGCGTTGGCTCCTCATCCCAAACCCCCCCCCCCCCCCAGAAGAGAGAATCATGTTCTCTGTCCAGGACATGCCAGGACATGCCAGGACATGAGGACCCCTTTTGCGATGCGTTGGTCATCCAGACGGCCATCGAGGATTTCACCGTATTTCGGATCCTCATAGACAATGGGAGCTCAGTCAACGTCATCATTAAGAAGGCGTTCGACGCAATGAAGGTGGAGGCTAGGAGGGTGTTGGCCTCAGACGGGCCCCTGTTTAGCTTCTCGGGGAAAGGAAGGAAGTCGAAGGAGGGGGAGGACTTATTTCTATACTTGGGCGTCGGGGCGGAGGCCCTGAGCTCCGTGTTGGTTCGAGAAGAGGGGAAGAAGCATCTTCAAGTTTACTACGTTAGTAGGGTGTTGAGGAAGGCCGAGCTCCGCTACCCCATCCTGGAAAAGTTTGCATTCGCTCTAATCATCTCGGCCCGGAGGCTTCGGCCTTACTTCCAGTCACACTCGATCCGAGTAGTGACCGACCACCCCCTTTGCAACATCTTTGGTGGGGTGGAGCATTCGGGCAGGTTGGCAAAGTGGTCGGTGGAATTGAGCGAGTTCGACATCTCCTTCGTCCCTCGCCTCTCGATCAAGGCACAAGTTATGGCAGATTTTCTAACTAAATACGTTGTCGAAGTGGCGGAGGAAGGCCTCACTCGCCCGATTCCTTGGAAGATTATGGTGGACGGCGCTTCGGGGAGGCACTCCCTGGGAGTCAGGGTCATCCTAGAAAGCTCCCAAGGGACAAGGATAGAGCAGACGGTGGTAGTACACTTCCCCATCACTAACAACCAGGCTGAGTATGAAGCAGTGATTGCAGGGCTACGCTTGGCCAGGGAGTTGGGGGTGCATGATGTGGAGGTCCTCACTGACTCCATGATGGTGGCCTCCGAGATCAAGGGGGAGTTCGAGGTCAGGGAGCCCACCCTGCACCTGTACTTAACTAAGGTGAAGGGGGTTATCGGCGCGTTCTAGACATTTTCCATCTGGCACGTGCCCCGGGAGGAAAATGAGCAGGTGGACCAACTAGCAAAATATGGTCCTCGGGCGGGAGGAATCATCACCGACTTATTTCGGCCTTTCGTCGAGGAGGGGGAACTGATGGAGGTGGAGCAACTCCCCTCATGGATGGACCCATTCACGACCTTCCTGTCCACAGGGGAATACCCCGAGGGGATGGATAGGAAGAAGCTCAAGTACAAGTCAGCATATAACCTCCTGCGAGATGGCCAGCTATACAGGAAGACCCTCTCGGGCATGTTGGCCCGATGCGTGGCCGTGGGGGAGGTCAGAAAAATCTTGGAAGAAGTTAACTCCGGGGAGTGCGGGAGCCACTCTAGGAGCCGGACACTGGAGGGGAGGATCATCATACAAGGATACTTTTGGCCGGCCTTAGGCCGCGATGCGGCAAGATTCGCCAAGGAGTGTCACAAGTGCTTGCTATTCGCTCCCCTTCAGCTGCAACCGGCCCAGCGCCTCAGGAGCATCACGGCCCCTTGACCCTTCACGATCTGGGGAATGGATTTTGTTAGACCCTTCCCCCAAGCCAGCGGCCAGAGGAGGTTCCTGCTCGTGATGATCGATTACTTCTCCAAGTGGCTGGAAGTTAAGGCATTAGCCAAGGTAACCTCCCAAGTCGTGAGGAACTTCGTATGGGGGGAGATCATCTGCCACCACGGGATGCCCCAAGCAATCGTCACGGACAATGGACCTCAGTTCGCGAGCGCCGAATTCTTCGGCTTTTGCGAACAGCTCGGAATTGACCTTAGGTTCGCCTCGATCCATCATCCGAGAAGTAATGGGCAAGTGGAGGCAGCGAACAAGATTATCATCAACCTCCTCAAGAAGAAAGTAGAAAACCTGAAAGGTAGTTGGGTGGAGCAGCTCCCCTCGGTCCTCTGGGCCCTCAGAACCACGCCCAACACATCCACAGGAGAGACCCCATTCAAGCTTTCCCATGGATGCGAGGCGGTGCTTCCCATAGAGCTCAAGGTCCGAACACCCCGGGTAGTGGAGGAAGGAGAAGACAGGGAAGAGTGGAGAGCCGAGAACGAGGAGGAACTGCGGCTCTCCCTTGACATGGTAGAAGAATTGCGGGACCTCTCCACCATCAGGCAAGAGGAGGTGAAGAGAAGAATTGCCAAATATTTTGACAAGCACGTCAGGGTCAAATAATTCGCGGAAGGGGACTTAGTCTTGAGGACGGTGGACGCCGCAGGGAGATCAGCCGCAGTAGGGAAACTCAACCCAAATTGGGAAGGGCCATATATAGTGCAATAGGTCTTGAAGTCAGGAGGTTATCGCCTTTGGAATGCGGAAGGCGAGACCCTGGGTCCCACCTGGAGTGGTTACGACCTGAAACATTTCTATCCCTGAATCATGTAAACTCTGTTCTATGAAATAAAATTCTTTGTCGAGATGCTCAGGTTCGTATGTTTATGCAAGTTAAAGAGAGAGTCTTCCCCAGACCACGAGCAGATCCCGCTGCTAGGCTTCCACCAAGCTGGCAGGGCTTGATGTCACTCAGAGGAGTCTGCCCCAGACCCCGAGCAGATCCCGCTATCAGGCTTCCACCAAGCTGACAGGGCTGGATGTCACTCGGAGGAGTCTGCCCATGACCCCGAGCAAATCCCGCTGTCAGGCTTCCACCAAGCTGACAGGGCTAGATGTCACTCGGAGGAGTCTGCCCCAGACCACGAGCAGATCCCGCTGCCAGGCTTCCACCAAGCTGGCAGGGCTGGATGTCACTCGGAGGAGTCTGCCCTAGACCCCAAGCAGAACCCTCTGTCAGGCTTCCACCAAGCTGATAGGGATGGATGTCACTCGGAGGAGTCTGCCCCAGACCCCGAGTAGATCCCGTTGTCAGGCTTCCACCAAGCTGAAAGGTGTAACGACCCTAGCCGATCCAACGTGGCAGTGCCACGGCTCCGCTCTAGGCGTCGCTACCGGGCTGCAGCCCAAGCACCCCAACCCCTCTCCCTCCACAGGCGGGTTGTTGGTGGCCACAGCCTCCCTTTGATGAGCGAACTAGATAGTTAAGTTGGGCCGTATGGAGACTTCCTAGGAGGTCACCCATCCTAGTACTACTCTCGCCCAAGCACGCTTAACTATGGCGTTCTTTCAACTCTCATCACCAATTGGTGCTCAATTGGTGATGAAGGTTGAAAGAACTCCATAGTTAAGCGTGCTTGGGTGGGAGTAGTACTGGGATGGGTGACTGAAAGTGAGGGTAGATCTTATATTTTCTTTTAGGAAGAGTTAATGCGGAAAATTAAAAATTAAAACACATAACAGAGCATAGCACAAAAGAAACAGAGCAAGCAAACCAGACGACACAAGGAGCTACAGTGGTTCCCTCTCAATAGGTACGTCCACTCTTCTACCACCTTGGTAGGAATCCACTACAGGTTTTTGCTAAGGTGCCCTGCCACCAATGATCTGATTCAGGTAGATCAAACAGACCCTTTAGACTTTTGATCAGGTGTCTAAAAACCAAGCAGGTTGTTGATAAGGTGCCCTGTCACCAACGTTCACTTTTGAAGAGGTGTGAACAAACTCTTTACAGGAGGGGGAAGGAGAGTTAGATTGTCTTCTCTATTTTAAAACAGATTAGAGAAGCATAAGAGACTCTTCAGAACTTATGACAGAATACTGTCACGAGGTTCTGAAGGAGTAAGGCCTGAAGAAGACTAGAGATCTGGATTTAGATGTTCTTCTTCAGCTTCCTTATTTCTTCTTCTTCTTCAAAATCTCTGAGTGTATCTTCCTGGAACAGGAGCACTCAGATTGAGGAAGAGCAGAAGAGATATCTTCACAGTTGGATAGATATTGCTGTGAGCAGCTGTATCTTTTCTTTCTTGAAGACTGCTGAATGTTGATGGTAGCAGTCTTCTTTCACATTTGTTCTACAGCTTCGTCTGTGTGTTTCTGGTCACTGTCTTCTTCTTGTATGTTTCGTGTGTGTCGTGTGTCTTCTTTTTTCTTTCTCCAAAAGAACTCTTTAAATAGGTGCAGCAGCAACGGCTCTATTAGAGCAAGACTTTTGTCTTCTTCTCAGATCTTGAATCTGGGCTGCAATTAACACAAAAACAAGTCTTGCAGATATATATCCTATAAAAGGGAAAACTACAGCAGCTGCAATAAATAGACTCATAAAGGATGTTTGATAAATCACATCGGAAATAGCTCTTTACAGCCAACGGCTATAAAGGACAGCTGCAACAATAAAGTCAGATAATAAGACAAAAGACATTGCCAGAGAGAATTGACTTATGCATAAATATAGAAGCACGTTTGCTTTGAGATATATGCATAAGATCAATTAAATAATCCATAATAAAACATGTCAGAAAATATAGGAAATAAAACAACAAATAAAACGCATATAATATTACATATGCAGACCAGAAGATAGTCGAACGATCCTCGACGATCGTCGACCGACCTACTGAGATCGTCGAGCTATCAGTCAGATAGTCGACCGACTTAAACAAAACAGAAAGCGTCGAACGATCCTTAGAGATCGTCGAACGGCCCACTGAGATAGTCGAGCTATCAGGAAGATAGTTGACCGACTCGGGCAAGACAGAAAACGTCGAACTATCAAGAGATAGTCGACCGGAGCTCGACGATCTAGCAGAACGTCGAGCTGGCAAGAGACAGACGATCGTCGACCGGCTGATCGACGATAGTCGATCGGCGTTCGACGATAGTCGAACCCGAAAAAGACTTAGCCAGAATTTTACTGGAAAAGAGAATACTCAACAATGAGATTTTGACCATAGATACATCTTGGGTCAAGATCTAAAAGGAAAGACTTAACTCAAATCCAAACTAGGGTACCAACAATCTCCCCCTATTTGGGTTAAGTCTTTCACAAACTTAAAACTACTAAAAACAAATAAACTAAACTCAAACAACTTAATAGAGATCCTAGCCCAAATCAGAACCAGGGTTCCAACAATCTCCCCCTATTTGGGTGAGGATCCTATTAGCAAAATAATAAAAATTTGCAAAGCATAAAATATATAAAGAAAAGCTTTGTTTGGCTGGCTGCTTGCTGGCATTTGCAATCTCCCCCTATGTTGATGCAGTACATGTGATTTGGACTCAGCTGAGATGACTTTGAATATTGATTGAGTCATCCAGCTAACTCCTGTAGATAGTACCTGCAGAAGGCTATGGTAGAGATTGCTCTCTCCTTGAAAAAGGGTATGTTAGCAGCAAAAATGATATTTTGTCCAGCAAATTTGATTAAGATTCTGGATCTGAAAAACAAAATCAGATATCTTCCTTCCTATAGAATTTCTTTTCATTAGACGAGATTCAAACTCAGCTGACCAATGCAACTAGAGTAGAGGACTCAATCTAAATGAAGTTAGAAAAGGATCTATAAGAAATAGAGTTATCTGACCGAGAATTTCTTTATACAGAAATCTGAATGAAATATTTGAACATAACATCAATCAGATATAATCAGCTATAAGAAAAGAAGATGCTTCCTAATAAATCTGTTCCTAATAATAAAAGGATTTGAAAATATTTAACTATGAGTATAAAACAGATTTATGAAATAGCAAACTGAGATTGAAAGTTTTGTAGAGTTTGGCCCTGTTCTTGATCATCTCTTCATGTTGGAAATTTTGAGTCTGTAATCCTGCAAGACAGAAAACAGATCAAGTGCAAAGGGAACAAGAAGAGATGCAGTTTTTGCTTTTGTGTATGAACAAATGAATGAAGCAAATCTTGAAGAAGAAAAAAATGAGGGCAGAGAAAATGACAGGGGAATGCAATTTAATGAGCACAGCACTCATTAGGATAATCTGAAAAAGATTTTGAAGAAAATCTTTAAAATCAGAAAGGCACTGTCTGATAATTCCCTTCCTATAGAATCACTTTATCACAAATAAAAACTTCAACACAGTGTGATGATCCACTGGATCAAGTCTGTGTTGAGTTTTAGTGTAGATAATTTTGTGAAAAATCTGTAAGGATGTAGAATTATCTTACTATGCCTCTTTGAGATCTAAGATTCATCAAAAAGGAAAATTTTCAGACCATAAATGTAATGAGGTTTTATTGGTTTATTAAATAAATTTTTCAAAAAATATTTCATGTATGTTTGAAAAATTTGAGAAAACTTTTGAAAAACAAAATCAATGTTGTTGAATTTTCTTAATATTTCTCTTGAAGGTTTAGTTGTATTCAAGTTAGAGATTGATTTAGGATATTTTGAAATGTAGTTAGTATTGGATATCACCTGATATTTTCTAAGTTCTGATTCAGGCTTTTCCTTGTTGTTTGATGCATTTATGGCCTTTAAGCAGAATTCTTTGGCCCTTGCTTCCTCCTCTTCATCTTCAAATGATGAGTCATCATCGGAGACATCCCAGATAACATCTAGGGATGTTAATTCTTCTTCGTCAAATGAGATGATGTGGCTTCCTTCTGATGTGTCATCCACGGGTTCAGAAGCCATTTGGTGAAGGGAATCCCACATCTCCTTAGCTGTTGAACATTCAACAATCTCTTGAAAAATGTCATCAGACAATGACTGAGCTAGGATATTCATTGCTCGGGCATCAGTTAGCCTGGCACTTTTTGTTGTTGTTGCCGATGTTGGAAGACCTGTCAAAATAGAAGAAAATATTTCTTCATCAATATTGTTCATAAATAATTTGATTCTTGCCTTCCAGATGCTAAACTCAGCTAAGTTGCAAGCTGGAGGTCTGGTGCTTGACCATTCTTCATTTTGTGCCATGAAAAACTCTTAAGAAATAAGTATAAGATCTATCTCAGGGATCTTTTGATTCAGGTGTTAGCCTGTACAAACAATCAACCTCCCTCTGATACCAATTGAAAGTGAGGGTAGATCTTATATTTTCTTTTAGGAAGAGTTAATGCGGAAAATTAAAAATTAAAACACATAACAGAGCATAGCACAAAAGAAACAGAGCAAGCAAACCAGACGACACAAGGAGCTACAGTGGTTCCCTCTCAATAGGTACGTCCACTCTTCTACCACCTTGGTAGGAATCCACTACAGGTTTTTGCTAAGGTGCCCTGCCACCAATGATCTGATTCAGGTAGATCAAACAGACCCTTTAGACTTTTGATCAGGTGTCTAAAAACCAAGCAGGTTGTTGATAAGGTGCCCTGTCACCAACGTTCACTTTTGAAGAGGTGTGAACAAACTCTTTACAGGAGGGGGAAGGAGAGTTAGATTGTCTTCTCTATTTTAAAACAGATTAGAGAAGCATAAGAGACTCTTCAGAACTTATGACAGAATACTGTCACGAGGTTCTGAAGGAGTAAGGCCTGAAGAAGACTAGAGATCTGGATTTAGATGTTCTTCTTCAGCTTCCTTATTTCTTCTTCTTCTTCAAAATCTCTGAGTGTATCTTCCTGGAACAGGAGCACTCAGATTGAGGAAGAGCAGAAGAGATATCTTCACAGTTGGATAGATATTGCTGTGAGCAGCTGTATCTTTTCTTTCTTGAAGACTGCTGAATGTTGATGGTAGCAGTCTTCTTTCACATTTGTTCTACAGCTTCGTCTGTGTGTTTCTGGTCACTGTCTTCTTCTTGTATGTTTCGTGTGTGTCGTGTGTCTTCTTTTTTCTTTCTCCAAAAGAACTCTTTAAATAGGTGCAGCAGCAACGGCTCTATTAGAGCAAGACTTTTGTCTTCTTCTCAGATCTTGAATCTGGGCTGCAATTAACACAAAAACAAGTCTTGCAGATATATATCCTATAAAAGGGAAAACTACAGCAGCTGCAATAAATAGACTCATAAAGGATGTTTGATAAATCACATCGGAAATAGCTCTTTACAGCCAACGGCTATAAAGGACAGCTGCAACAATAAAGTCAGATAATAAGACAAAAGACATTGCCAGAGAGAATTGACTTATGCATAAATATAGAAGCACGTTTGCTTTGAGATATATGCATAAGATCAATTAAATAATCCATAATAAAACATGTCAGAAAATATAGGAAATAAAACAACAAATAAAACGCATATAATATTACATATGCAGACCAGAAGATAGTCGAACGATCCTCGACGATCGTCGACCGACCTACTGAGATCGTCGAGCTATCAGTCAGATAGTCGACCGACTTAAACAAAACAGAAAGCGTCGAACGATCCTTAGAGATCGTCGAACGGCCCACTGAGATAGTCGAGCTATCAGGAAGATAGTCGACCGACTCGGGCAAGACAGAAAACGTCGAACTATCAAGAGATAGTCGACCGGAGCTCGACGATCTAGCAGAACGTCGAGCTGGCAAGAGACAGACGATCGTCGACCGGCTGATCGACGATAGTCGATCGGCGTTCGACGATAGTCGAACCCGAAAAAGACTTAGCCAGAATTTTACTGGAAAAGAGAATACTCAACAATGAGATTTTGACCATAGATACATCTTGGGTCAAGATCTAAAAGGAAAGACTTAACTCAAATCCAAACTAGGGTACCAACAGTGACCTCCTGGGAAGTCCCCGTACGGCCCAACTTAACTGTCGAGTTCGCTCATCAAAGGGAGGTTGTGGCCACCAACAACCCGCCTGTGGAGGCAGAGGGGTTGGGGTGCATGGTCTGCAGACCTGGTTAGGCTGAACCCTTTCGAGCGTGGTGCTGGGGGTGCCGGCGGCCGTCCTTGCGAGCATGGTGCTGGGGAGGCCGTTATAAAAAGTGCACTTTTTATTGTAACGACCCTAGCCGATCCAACGTGGCAGTGCCACGGCTCCGCTCTAGGCGTCGCTACCGGGTTGCAGCCCAAGCACCCCAACCCCTCTCCCTCCACAGGCGGGTTGTTGGTGGCCACAGCCTCCCTTTGATGAGCGAACTCGATAGTTAAGTTGGGCCGTACGGGGACTTCCCAGGAGGTCACCCATCCCAGTACTACTCCAGCCCGAGCACGCTTAACTATGGAGTTCTTTCAACTCTAATCACCAAGTGAGCTGCAGCTCAATTGGTGATGAAGGTTGAAAGAACTCCATAGTTAAGCGTGCTCGGTCTGGAGTAGTACTGGGATGGGTGACCTCCTGGGAAGTCCCCGTACGGCCCAACTTAACTGTCGAGTTCGCTCATCAAAGGGAGGCTGTGGTCACCAACAACCCGCCTGTGGAGGGAGAGGGGTTGGGGTGCTTGGGCTGCATCCCGGTAGCGACGCCTAGAGCGGAGCCGTGGCACTGCCACGTTGGATCGGCTAGGGTCGTTACAATAAAAGGTGCACTTTTTTATGTAACGACCCGGGATTTGGCCCACAGCCCCCCATGGCATCGCTACCCGGCTGCAGCCCAAGCACCCCAACCCCTCTCCAGCCCACTAGCGGGTTGTTGGTGGCCACAGCCTCCCTTTGATGAGGTAAACTCGATAGTCAAGCGCGCACCACGGGGACTTCCCAGGAGGTCACCCATCCCAGTACTACTCCAGCGCGAGCATGCTTAACTATGGAGTTCTTTCAACTCTCATCACCAATTGAGCTGCACTGGGATGGGTGACCTCCTGGGAAGTCCCCGTGGTGCGCGCTTGACTATCGAGTTTACCTCATCAAAGGGAGGCTGTGGCCACCAACAACCCGCCAGTGGGCTGGAGAGGGGTTGGGGTGCTTGGGCTGCAGCCCGATAGCGATGCCATGGGGGGCTGTGGGCCAAATCGCGGGTCGTTACAAAAGGGCTGGATGTAACTCAGAGGTGTAAGACCCCCCTCCCGGAACACAGCACACGGCACGAGGGGAGTCTTATGCCCGAAATAGCCGCCTTGCGGTAGCACTAACACACGGGTTAGCCTTTACCATAAGACGCCTATTCCGCCGGCTACAATCCATATCACATATACTATGCCAACCCAACCATAACAGAAAAGTAAAGCAGTTCAATTCACAACTAAGTTTAAGTCCAAAAGAGCGGAAGTTAACAAGCACAACAGGCTTGTACACAAGAATAAGAGTCTAGAAATGTTTTGCCAAACGGCTACATGAAAACACTCACGACTGTCACTGACGGTGCCGATTGCACCACCACTTCAGGTCCTATTGTCCGGGCCTGGCTGTCCTGCTGCATAGTCCGTTGCTGCTCTACCTGCGGGGTTTCCTCCTAAAAAGGAAGACGTAGCAACCGTTAGTCATAAGACTAAGTGGCTTCACATTCGCTCCCCCGGCGACTCCTCGGCACCGGGCGGAGAAAGGAACAAAGGTACAATATGTATATATATAAGCAAGTAAACAAGCAGGTGACTGTAAATATGGTGGAGTACAAACTACGCTACACAACTAGCAGTTCTACAAATATCTATATATATGACACCAGGTATAAGTAATCAGAATAGTAACTTAACTTATAAGAGTGCCCATACAAACTTATAAGTTAAGGATCGGCTTAACAGTAAAGTAACTCATCGTATAAGAGTGCCCATACAAACTTATACGATGAGGATCTTGAGTATGCAATGAATGACATGATATGAATGTTATGCTATGACCGAATCATGCGCACGCACATGCAAGTTGCTATGTCGACACAGACTTGAAGTTCCCACTTTTCGAGCAGGTAGCTAACCTCTCAGGCGTCGTCCGTCGTGGCCAGACGGCGACAGTGGAGCGGGCGTCTCCACTACTAGGTGGTATCACACTACCTATCCTAGGCCCTCGTACGCCTCAACGCTAAAAACACAACAGCGGAGCTCACATGCGTACTACGGCTCAGAAGGGGTCTTGGGTAGATGTGCACCAAGAACACAGCCCAACCTGGCCTTTGATTTCGAACCGGATAGAACCTCGGAAACGCATGAGGTGCAAGCCCAACCGTTCTCATGGCGCAGAGGAGATCTCGGGTTATGGACACCAAGTATCTAACCCTACCGCCCAAGATCTACCCATTGGCTCCCATCGGTGTGACGACTGGCGAACCCGTAGACCTGCCACAGTCATTATCTCAATATCGCGACACGATGAATCGTCGCACATCACATGCCCCAAAATAACTCACTCGATGCTACCCGTAGGGAGGCTACAACTCTAAGCATCGGTTGTTAATAAACCCCTTGGGCTCGGATTATGGTTACAAAATCCTCTTCACATAGTGTTCATCATATTCACGCCCATCTATTCAATGAATTCACCTCAACACTTCGCATAATAGGTATGTTCAACACCAAACTATATAAATTTATTCTATACCAATCTCAACTCTTAATTTCTAGCCTTCTCATCCAATCCATTTCTCTACCAATACATGGTTATTCCTTATTACACAACCAAATGAGTAACCATGCTAAATTACAGTAACTACAGCATTATAAATGTAACGACCCCATCCGTTAAATGACGTATAGTAGAAGGTCCGGCCGGGGCCCCACACTATATGCCACAAACAGACGGTGAGGTCACAGGATAATACCAAACCAAATACGAATCCTAACTCAGAGCATTCTAGCGGAAGCTTTAAGGTACAACTTTGAACTCTTAACCGGAATGTCCAATATATATAAAACCACCTTTATATATAAATACCACGGAATGTACACAACCACAAGAGTTTGGCCTTAAGGCCTTACAGTTCCTCTGAACATACATCATGTTTTACAAACCTCGGCGCGCAGGCCGGCCATACATGAGTAAAAAGAGAAAACAAAACAAAGCCATTCGCTTAGCCTTCCAGGCTAGCCGCTGCAGCAGCAGCAACAGCAGTAGGGCTCTCCCGCCCATCACTTACCACTTGGCTCTCCAGCACCTGCACGGGAACAATCCACCCAACCGGTGGCAAACAATGCAACGGTCAGCATTCAGCTGACCCAATTATAACAATCCTACCCCTTTCTCGGGGCATGAGCATTCTTTCCCTGCAAGCATGGCATCATCAATAGCAACTATGTGCGCGCAGGCACATTCAAGCCATCACAACCATCGGCCACCCGGCCCGACAGTCCGTGCACTCAGGGCACATTTTCGGTGTACCGGAATACCAGGGTCAACACCACCGTCTACACGGTATTTGAGCATTTCTAGTCTTTCCGGCGCGTGGGCCTAAGACTCTCATTAGGCGCTCCAACAAAACCTATACCAGGCTTCCAAGTCGGACGGACCTAACGCAGGTACGGATCAGCCACCCCCCGTTGCTCAAGTCGCCGAGCCACCTCGAATACGGAAGTATCCATGGCATTTTATAGGCGCGGGTCGGTTTCACCTTTCCTGTTCGGCAATCTGCCTTTTTATCGAGTTGCAGCCCAACGGCTCAACTACTCACAAAGTGGCAACGCACGGCCACAAGAGTTGCCGCCAACCCTCTTCATTTCCTGGACATCGTCCAGTACTTCCTGTCGCACCAAGCAACAGGTAGGAACAAGGCATCACAAGCCATAGGCATCACAAGCCATAGGCATCACAAGCCATTATCACGGAGCCTTCTCCGATATGCAAACAAGCATCACCAATCCAGATTACATCCAGATGGGTTTCACACAGCATGCCTAGAGCCGTACTCCAATTCCGGCCTCTAACAAGGGGGACTTCACATATCTACCCCAAGGGACACCACAACCCACCGCACACTCGCGGGGAAGGGCTTTCCCTATGCAATGCAGAAAAGAAGGACTTCACATGTCCAAGGAGGGAGATCGTTACCCTTGTCGATCTCTTCGGTGCCATCGAAAACTAGCCGGTGAGAAAGAACCGCAGCAGCCTTGCCGTCACAACGCCGGCTTCGGATCACGAATCGAACCACGGGAGCTCCGCCGGTGGCTTGGTCTCCTCCTCCTTCTTCCTCTCTTTCTCTCTCTTTTTCTCTTCCTTAAGAATAATGAAGAATGACTTCTTCAATCCTCTTTCACGACTTATCCAGCCCAAGAAACCACCTGAGCCTTTGGATCAAAAGAGAGGAAACTGAACGGCCAAGATTGTCCCAAAATTTCACTTTTTGGCCGACACGGCCTGTGACACGCCCGTGTCACAGGCCGTGTACCCCTTAAGCGGTGCACACAACTTGAACCGACTGAACAACACGGGTCATCGACACGCCCGTGTCGGACCTGACACGCCCGTGTCAAACCTGAGACACGCCCGTGTCTCCTGCTCCATCGAGCTGCAACCAGAACACGGGTCGGAACACGGCAGCTGACACGCCCGTGTCCAGCCTGACACGCCCGTGTTCCCGGCCGTGTTCAAGGCCGTGTCCGGCTCTGACCGGAATAGGCCAATTTTGCAAAATAAATAGAACACGCCCTGGGACACGCCCGTGTCCCAGGCCGTGTACACCCGACACGCCCTGGGACACGCCCGTGTCCCAGGCCGTGTAACCTGACCTGCTACTCAAACTTCAAGTTGAGTCTTTTGGGGTCTTTTGGGGTGTTACAACCCTCTCCCCCTTAACAAAATTTCGTCCCGAAATTTGCACGGTAAGGAAACAAAACCAGCAATGTTATACCTCTGTTATAACAAAAAGTACACGGTCTACAGTTTATACAAATAACTCGGGAAACTCAGCTCGCATGGTCTGCTCTCGCTCCCATGTTAGCTCTTCACGGCCACAATTGTCCCATCGGACCTTGACCATCCCGATCACTTTGTTCCGCAACTGTTTCTCGGCTCGATCCTCGATCCGAATGGGTCTAACCCTCGTCGTTAGCCCATACTCGACCGGTACCCGATCAGCCTCCACGACTTGAGCTGGATCCTTTACCGCCTTACGAAGGACTGAGATGTGAAACATATCATGTAATCCACCCAAGTCCGCTGACAGTGCTAGTCGATAAGCAGCTTCCCCAACTCGCTCCACCACCTCAAACGGACCAAGATACCTCGGACTTAGCTTTTTCAAACGCCGAATCCTGGACACACCTTTGAAGGGTTTGATCTTCAAATATACCCAATCACCCACCGCGAACTCCACGTTTCGGTGCTTGGCATTGTAGTATTTTGCTTGACGATCTTGGGCTATCAATAGCCTCTCCCGAATAGAGCGTATGAGCGAAGTAGCTTCTTCGACTTCCTTTTTCCCACTCAGCTTCGATTCGCCTGCTTCTGCCCAAGCTAACGGTGTACGGCATTTCCGACCATACAACGCCTCGAATGGTGCCATACCAATACTCGCTTGGTAGCTATTATTATAGGCAAATTCGACGAGAAATATATAATCTTCCCATCTCTTACCAAAGTCTAGGGCGCACATGCGGAGCATATCCTCCATCGTCCTGTTGGTTCGTTCAGTCTGGCCATCCGTTTGGGGATGAAAGGCCGTACTAAACGCTAATTTTGTACCCAACATTTGATGAACGAGCCGCCAATCATTCGATGTGAACCGCCCATCACGGTCACTAACGATGCTCCGAGGAACACCGTGCAGTCGAACAACCTGCTCCACATACAGTTTGGCCAATGTTTCCACTGAATCGTCTCTTCTATTTGGAAGGAAGTGCGCCACTTTTGTCAACCGGTCCACAATCACCCAGATTGAATCATGACCGCGTTGAGATCTCGGCAACCCGTGCACGAAATCCATCGAAATATCATCGAACTTCCACTCCGGAATAGGTAACGACTTCAGAAAACCGCCAGGCTTCTGGCATTCTGCTTTCACCAACGCACAGGTGTTGCATTTAGCCACATAACGAGCCACATCTTTCTTTAGTCCGGGCCACCAGAACAGCTTTTTCATATCCCTGTACATCTTTGTGCTCCCTGGGTGAACTGAGTACTTTGCAAAGTGAGCTTCGTACATCAACTCTTCCCTCAGTTTACCCACACTTGGGACGCATACTCGACCATTTCTCCGTAACAACCCGTTATCCCAAGAGAATTGATCATCCGGCCCATCTTTAGCATAGCGCTGGAGACTTTCATCAAGCTCCGTTGCTCGCCGAATTCTGTTCGTAAGGTCATACTGCACCTCCGTCCAGTTCAAGCACGCATCGGTTGACGCACCCTTGTCAACACACGATATCTCCATTGCTTCCAATTCTTGGATCAAACGCTGATCATGCCTCTGCAACCAGCTTGCCCGTACCGGAGTCTTCCGACTCAAAGCATCAGCGACCACATTTCCCTTCCCGGGAGTATAATGAATCTCGAAGGTGTAGTCCCCGAGGAACTCCATCCATCTTCGTTGTCGCATATTCAAATCCTTCTGATCCAACAAATACTTTAGGCTCTTGTGATCCGTATAGATATCCACTTTGACGCCATATAGATAGTGCCGCCACAACTTGAGCGCAAAGATTACCGCCGCCAACTCCAAATCATGGACGGGATAATTCCGCTCATGCACTTTCAACTGACGCGAGCCATAAGCAATCACTTTCCCAAACTGCAGAAGAACGCAGCCTAAGCCGCTCCCAGATGCATCACTATAGATCTCATACCCATCGGTACCACATGGCGATGTCAACACAGGCGCTGTGGTCAAACGACTCTTCAAGTCTTCAAAAGCTCGAGCGCACTCCGGCGTCCATATGAACTTTTGATCTTTTCTCGTCAGCGTGGTGAGAGGTAAAGCAATCCGTGAGAAGTTTTCCACAAACCGTCAATAGTAGCCCGCAAGTCCAAGGAAGCTCCTGACCTCGGCCACTGAAGACATCACTGGCCAATCTCGGATGGCACTTATCTTCAACGGATCCACCGCGATACCCTCTCCGCTTACCACATGGCCTAAAAAGGCTACTGAAGAGAGCCAGAACTCACACTTTGAGAACTTGGCAAAAAGCTTATTCCTCCGCAGGGTATGCAAGACCAACCGCAAATGGTTTGCGTGATCCTCTTCCGACTGAGAGTATACTAAGATGTCATCGATAAACACAATAACAAACAAATCCAAGTACTCTCGGAACGTTCGATGCATTAGTTCCATAAATACCGAAGGCGCATTACATAGGCCAAACGGCATTACCGTGAACTCATAATGACCGTAGCGTGTTCCAAACGCTGACTTGGGAATGTCACCTTCCCGAATCCTTAGCTGATAATATCCCGATTTCAGATCCAACTTGGAATAGACCGTTGATCCCGCCAGCTGATCAAAAAGGTCATCAATCCGTGGGATCGGATACTTGTTTTTCTCCGTCAGCTTATTCAACTCGCGGTAGTCAATACACAACCGTAAGCTACCATCTTTCTTTTTCACAAAGAGAACAGTCGCGCTCCAAGGTGACATACTTGGGCGTATATATCCCTGCTCCAACAACTCTTGCAGTTGGACTTTCAACTCAGCCATCTCTTTTGGCGCGACGCGATATGGAGAGCGGGCCACAGGTTTCGCACCTGGCACCAACTCAATAGAGAAGTCAATCTCCCGCTGGGGTGGTAACCCAGGAAGATCTTTAGGAAACACATCGGCAAACTCTGACACAACTGGCACTTCACCGACACTGGCCTTTGGCTCAACAGCCTGAATTAGCGTGAAGAATAACTCCGCGCCCTTCCACACAGCATTGACGACTTGGAGTGCAGACAACAACGTTCCGCCAACTCCTCGCATACCAGCGAACTTCGTCACAAGCCCGGTATTCTGGCCCAGTGTAATCTCTTTGGAGTTGCAATCAATAAAGGCACGCTGCTCCGAGAGCCAGTCCATACCAAAGATCACATCAAACTCCGATAACGGTAACACAGCTGCACTCAAACCGAAATCCCGACTTCCTATTTGCACATCCACATCGCAAGCCCTAGCCGCAAGCATCACACAGCCATTCGGCAATAGCACCCTTGTACTATCCACCGTCACATGACTCAGTACCCCAATGCGAGATACGAAATCCTCAGACAGAAAAGAATGTGAAGCACCCGTATCAAACAGGGCTCTCGCTAAGTTATTCCGAATCAGGACAAAGCCTGCAGCACACACACATCATGCACAAGCTAAACAAAACCAAAACCAAAAGCACAGCAAGTAAACTAACTCAACTCGTACCTGTGACGACATCACTTTGCTTAATCGCTTCCTGTTGGCCAAGTTGATAGATTCGGGGCTGTGCTTGGGAAGCAGAGGAATCCACCACCGCTTTGCCCTTCTCAGCATATGACGCACCCGTCTTCTTTTCCCCTTTGGGCTGCACAACTCGACAGTCACGAGCAATATGCCCCACCCGGCCACAGTTATAGCACGTACGAGCATCCGGCCTTGATGTCGCTCCCGACACAACGGTCGTAGTTACTTGCCCAGATGGCTTGGACCTCTTGCCCCCTTTCTTCTGGTAAAACGACTTGCCTGGGCGAGGTGCTTGAAACTCTGGCTTAGACACCACCAAGCCCTTATTCCCTTGCACTCGCCTCATGTCCTTTTCCAACGCGCACGCAGTATCAACCAACGCTTGAAACCCTTGGCTCACAGAACTCGAAAGCAGGAATCGTAACTCATCCCGCAATCCTTCATAGAACCGATTCGTTTTCCTTTGGTCGTCCGCGAAGATTGTTCCCGCATATCGTCCCAACCTGGTAAACTCGTGCAAGTAGATATCCACACTATCGTCCCCTTGCTTTAACCATTGGAACTCATTTTCCATAGCAATATGTTGCGCCGCTGGGACATGTTTCGCCAGAAATATCCGAGAGAACTCCTCAATCGACACTTGTGTTAATTGCCTGCCCGCCAAGTGGTGTAGCTCAACCTCGTCCCACCACAACCGCGCCTCCCCTTCAAGCATGAAGGTGGCTAAGGTGACCTTGAGAGTTTCCTCCGCCCTGATCGCTGTCATTATCCTCTTGACACGCGATAACCAATCTTCCGCCTGCGTTGGGGATCCCATTCCCGCAAACGTCGGAGGACTGAAGCTCATGAATTGCTTCAACTGTCGGTCAGCTGCTCGTGGATCTACAGCCTCAACCGGCTCGGGTCTTACATCAACACGAACTGGCACTACTGCCGGCTGCGCTTGCCCGGTCGGCTGAATCATGGCAAAGAGCGCCTCAGCAACTAAACGAACAGTTTCCGCAGATGGAGGAGGTGTTGGCACCTCAGCAGGTGCCGCACTCTCATCAGAACGCTGGGGCTCAGACTGCCCCGCACCACTACGTGTCACCTATAGGTGGACAAGACACACATTAGCGAACGTATGCAAGCAAAACAACACAAAAAGGAACGCGCAGATTCCTCAAACAAGAGTTTGTACATTCCTTAATGGACATTCCAGAGGTCATTAGCGTTACAGCAGGTCGCACAAACACGTGCTCGCCACCCCCACAAAAGAATTCGACCACGAATTCGAAAGAGGAAGACCGACGAAAAGCTGATACCAAAAAGTAACGACCCCATCCGTTAAATGACGTATAGTAGAAGGTCCGGCCGGGGCCCCACACTATATGCCACAAACAGACGGTGAGGTCACAGGATAATACCAAACCAAATACGAATCCTAACTCAGAGCATTCTAGCGGAATCTTTAAGGTACAACTTTGAACTCTTAACCGGAATGTCCAATATATATAAAACCACCTTTATATATAAATACCACGGAATGTACACAACCACAAGAGTTTGGCCTTAAGGCCTTACAGTTCCTCTGAACATACATCATGTTTTACAAACCTCGGCGCGCAGGCCGGCCATACATGAGTAAAAAGAGAAAACAAAACAAAGCCATTCGCTTAGCCTTCCAGGCTAGCCGCTGCAGCAGCAGCAACAGCAGTAGGGCTCTCCCGCCCATCACTTACCACTTGGCTCTCCAGCACCTGCACGGGAACAATCCACCCAACCGGTGGCAAACAATGCAACGGTCAGCATTCAGCTGACCCAATTATAACAATCCTACCCCTTTCTCGGGGCATGAGCATTCTTTCCCTGCAAGCATGGCATCATCAATAGCAACTATGTGCGCGCAGGCACATTCAAGCCATCACAACAATCGGCCACCCGGCCCGACAGTCCGTGCACTCAGGGCACATTTTCGGTGTACCGGAATACCAGGGTCAACACCACCGTCTACACGGTATTTGAGCATTTCTAGTCTTTCCGGCGCGCGGGCCTAAGACTCTCATTAGGCGCTCTAACAAAACCTATACCAGGCTTCCAAGTCGGACGGACCTAACGCAGGTACGGATCAGCCACCCCCCGTTGCTCAAGTCGCCGAGCCACCTCGAATACGGAAGTATCCATGGCATTTTATAGGCGCGGGTCGGTTTCACCTTTCCTGTTCGGCAATCTGCCTTTTTATCGAGTTGCAGCCCAACGGCTCAACTACTCACAAAGTGGCAACGCACGGCCACAAGAGTTGCCGCCAACCCTCTTCATTTCCTGGACATCGTCCAGTACTTCCTGTCGCACCAAGCAACAGGTAGGAACAAGGCATCACAAGCCATAGGCATCACAAGCCATTATCACGGAGCCTTCTCCGATATGCAAACAAGCATCACCAATCCAGATTACATCCAGATGGGTTTCACACAGCATGCCTAGAGCCGTACTCCAATTCCGGCCTCTAACAAGGGGGACTTCACATATCTACCCCAAGGGACACCACAACCCACCGCACACTCGCGGGGAAGGGCTTTCCCTATGCAATGCAGAAAAGAAGGACTTCACATGTCCAAGGAGGGAGATCATTACCCTTGTCGATCTCTTCGGTGCCATCGAAAACTAGCCGGTGAGAAAGAACCGCAGCAGCCTTGCCGTCACAACGCCGGCTTCGGATCACGAATCGAACCACGGGAGCTCCGCCGGTGGCTTGGTCTCCTCCTCCTTCTTCCTCTCTTTCTCTCTCTTTTTCTCTTCCTTAAGAATAATGAAGAATGACTTCTTCAATCCTCTTTCACGACTTATCCAGCCCAAGAAACCACCTGAGCCTTTGGATCAAAAGAGAGGAAACTGAACGGCCAAGATTGTCCCAAAATTTCACTTTTTGGCCGACACGGCCTGTGACACGCCCGTGTCACAGGCCGTGTACCCCTTAAGCGGTGCACACAGCTTGAACCGACTGAACAACACGGGTCATCGACACGCCCGTGTCGGACCTGACACGCCCGTGTCAAACCTGAGACACGCCCGTGTCTCCTGCTCCATCGAGCTGCAACCAGAACACGGGTCGGAACACGGCAGCTGACACGCCCGTGTCCAGCCTGACACGCCCGTGTTCCCGGCCGTGTTCAAGGCCGTGTCCGGCTCTGACCGGAATAGGCCAATTTTGCAAAATAAATAGAACACGCCCTGGGACACGCCCGTGTCCCAGGCCGTGTACACCCGACACGCCCTGGGACACGCCCGTGTCCCAGGCCGTGTAACCTGACCTGCTACTCAAACTTCAAGTTGAGTCTTTTGGGGTCTTTTGGGGTGTTACAATAAATATATGGGAGCAAGATAATAAATGAGCAAATCACAACCATTGCAAGAGTGCTAACATTATAAATTAACAAGTGCATTAACATAGGATAGCCCGATACTAAAACTGGGATTCCTGGAGCAACAGAAATCCGATCACAATGCTCAACCCCTCGTTGGAAAGGTATTCACGAGGGCTACGACTTTTGTGTTGAGTTGATCGCCCAGATCTGGTCGCAACATACCAGAAATTCAACTCGAATACGTAAAGGAAACAGTTTCCTGTACAGGATTTTCCCGAACGCAGCAGACTCGAACCAGCTTTCTCGTGGCTACAGGTATCGCATGGAAACGTTCAACCACTCGTTGGAAAGGTAATTTCAAGGGCTACGACTTTTGTGTTGAGTCGATCACCCAGATCTGGCCAGAACACCTCTGAAATTGGCCACGAAGGTCGCCGCGTGCAAAAATCAGATTTCTGCACGCATCTTAAGGCGAGATGAACGGCATCCGTTCATCTTCTTCCTTACAACGACCTCGCATAAACTTCTCCAGAAATCACACCCAACCTTATTTCTCCTTTCAAAGCCAAACCCTCAACGAAAACCCCTCTCATCTCCACTTTGGATGATGAGAAGGTTGAGGGAGACTAAGCCTAGAAAACCTAGGCATGGCTTATCCTAAGAACTCTCCTCCTCACCATCAAGACTCTATGGAGTCGATGTCTCTCCTAAAATAACTATAGATCTAGCACCAAGGGAGAGGGGAGAAAGCTCACCTCAAGTCCAGCGGTACCACCATGGCCGGCCATGAGCCTCGCACTCCTTCGTAGCGGCATTTCGTTTCCGCCAAGGATGGCCCGGCAATCTTCTTCCAAGGATGGCTCCGGCAAGCCTCTTCCTCCTCCAGCCAAGAGAACTCTCTCAGAAATTTCGGGGCAAAAGAAAGGGGATGAAATGCTAGGGTTTCAGATCTTTTTCGTTTTTATACACCGCAGACACGGGTAGGCACACGGCCGTGTTCCTACCCGTATTCAGGTGACACGGCCGTGTCGCCTGCCGTGTTTAGGGCCTTGTTCATCCCAGAATATTTTTCTGCCGTGTTGGGGTTGCGGCACATGGGTAGAGACACGGCCGTGTCTCGACCCGTGTCCTCAGCACACGGGTAGGGACACGCCCGTGTCCCAATACCCGTGTACCTCTCTGACTGATAAGCCTAATCTTGGCATGAGGCACACGGGTATGGACACGGCCGTGTCCATACCCGTGTCGGCCAAAATTACCATTTTGCCTTGTTTTCCTCATTTCCCGTACGTTCGCACCTGTTCACCCACACCCCATTGGGCTCACCACAGCCCCCTAGACTTAAATACGCAATCAAGGGGCCTAGCGCGAATTGGGACGTTACAAATCCTATAAACAAAATAAAAGATTTCGTCCCCGAAATCAGGGTAAGGCTATGGGAGTGAAACACATAAAAGGGAACTATGCTTTCAAATAAAATTCTTACCTGGAGTAAATAATTCCGGGTAGCACCCTCGCATTAAATCCTTTGGCTCCCATGTGAACTCCTCCTTCCCATGATTAGACCATAGCACTTTCACCAAGGGAACACTTTTGCGGCGCAAGGTTCTTGTCTCGTTATCAATGATCCGCACCGGCTCCAGTCGCACAGACCTATCAGACGCCACGGCACCATCCGTCGTGGGGATATACTGTTCAGGCCGCAACAAAGCCTTCCGAAGCGACGATACATGGAACACGTCGTGAAGGTTCTCCAGCTCCGGTGGTAACTCCAATCGATAGGCCAGAGGGCCAATCCTTTCCACTACGACATAGGGCCCGACATACCTTGGGCTGAGCTTCTTGACTCCACGTACCCGCGACACTCCGTGCATCGGTCGAACCTTCAGGAACACCTTATCACCCACTTGAAATTCCACCATACGGTGCCTTGTGTTGTAATATTTCGCCTGTCGGCTTTGAGCCTCTAGCATTCGATCCCGGATCAACCTAACCACCGCGTCCATGTCATCAATATACTCATTTCCCAATGTCTTCAGATCTTCGTCTTGCACCCAGGACAAGGGTGTTCTACACCTCTTTCCATACAAAGCTTCATGAGGTGCCATTCCAATACTGGCTTGATGACTGTTATTATAAGAGAACTCCACGAGAGGTAAGAGTCTCTCCCATGGTTCTCCTTTATCTAGCACACACAACCTCAGAAGGTCCTCCAATGTTCGGATGGTTCGTTCAGATTGCCCGTCCGTTTGTGGGTGAAAGGCTGTGCTAAAGGCGAGGCGCGAGCCCAAATAAGCCTGTACAGCCCTCCATTCTCTTGAAGTAAACTGACCATCCCGGTCGGAGACGATCGTCTTCGGCACACCATGGTACCGCACAAATTGTTCCACAAAGAGACGCACTAAGACGCCCACCTGCGCCTCCTTCTTCATTGGGATAAATCGGGCTACCTTGGTCAACCGGTCAACTATCACCCACACAAAATCATTCCCCGAGCGCGAGCGAGGTAACCCGTGGACGAAGTCCATGGAGATGTCCTCAAATTTCCATTCGGGGATGGGCAACGACTGTAGCATTCCACCGGGGCTTCTGCACTCCGCCTTCACCATTTGGCAGGCCACACAATGAGTAACGAAGTACTTGACATCCCTCTTCATGCCCGGCCAACACATTGTCTTTCTCAAATCGGTGTACATCTTCGCGATCCCCGGGTGCACCGAGTACTTGGAGCAATGAGCCTCCTTTAGAATATCCTCCCGAATGTTGTCACCTTCGGGGATGTAAAGCCGGCCACGAAAATGGACGAGGCCGTCTTTTAGGGAGTATTCTTCTGTAGTCCCATCCTCCATTGACTTGAAAGCCGGGGTTAAAGCCGCATCCTTCTTTTGTTCCGTCCGGATCCGGTCTCGTATGTTGCAAACTATACTTATCGCGGTCAAATACTCGGTATACTCTTCCGATTGATTCTTAAAGACCAAAGTGACTTCCATCTCTTGCAGTGTCTGGATTAACTCCATCCTCATCAAGCGGGATTCCGTGCTCGTTCCCGGTGCCTTTCGGCTCAAGGCATCAGCTACGGAATTAACCTTCCCGGGGTGGTAGTTCAAGGTGAATTCGTAGTCGCACAAGAACTCCAACCACCGCCGCTGTCTCAAGTTTAACTCCTTTTGGGTGTGAACGTACTTCAGATTTTTGTAATCCGAGTAGATCTCGCAGTGGACGCCATATAAATAATGCCTCCAAATCTTCAAGGCGAATACCACCGCTCCCAACTCTAGATCATGCACCGGGTAGCTGGCTTCATGCTTCTTCAATTGTCTTGAAGCATAAGCGATCACATGCCCATTCTGCATCAACACGGCTCCCATCCCTTGATACGACGCATCCGTGTAAACTTGAAAGCCCTCCTTCCCAGATGGAAGAGCTAGGATGGGTGCAGTCATCAATCTGTCCTTCAACTCTTGGAATGCAGTTTCGCACTGGGGTGTCCATTCAAACGGCACACCCTTCTTGGTCAGCGTAGTAAGGGGAAGGGCGATCTTCGAGAAGCCTTTCACGAACTTGCGATAGTACCCGGCAAGTCCAAGAAAGCTCCGTATGTCGGCCGCTGACTTCAATGGCGACCACTCCTTCATGGCCCGCACCTTGGCCGGATCTACTGCTAGCCCCGCCCCACTAATCACATGGCCCAAGAACGCGACCTCTTGAAGCCAAAACTCGCATTTGCTGAACTTGGCAAACAAAGTGTGCTCCTTTAGCTTCCTCAGCACTAAAGTTAGATGTTCAGCGTGTTCTGCTTCAGTCTTGGAGTAGACTAGGATATCATCGATGAACACGATGACAAAGATGTCCAAATAGGGGCTGAACACCTTGTTCATCAAGCTCATAAAGGCGGAAGGGGCGTTTGTGAGCCCAAACGGCATCACGGTGAATTCATACAAACCATATCTCGAACTGAACGCCGTCTTCTGAATGTCATCTTCTTGTATCCTCAGCTGATAATATCCCGAACGCAGATCTAACTTTGAGAACCAATACGATCCCACCAATTGATCAAACAATTCATCAATGCGCGGTAGAGGGTAGGTGTTCCGCACCGTTAACCGGTTCAACTCTCGATAATCAATGCATAACCGCAGGGTGCCATCCTTCTTTTTGACGAACAAAACAGGCGCTCCCCAAGGCGACGAGCTTGGGCTAACGAACCCTGCTTCCACCAACTCCTGAAGCTGGACTCTAAACTCTGCAAGTTCCTTCGGAGCCATTCGGTATGGAGCTCGCGAGACGGGCTTGGCACCCGGAATTAGCTTGATTTGGAAGTCCACTTCCCTATGCGGGGGTAGTCCCGACAATTTCTCGGGGAATACCTCGGGAAATTCTCGCACCACCCGCACATCCTTGACCTCTAATGTCAATTTCTTCAACTCGAAGCAAATTACATAGACCTCGTCCCCTTCCATATGAGATTTCATAGCTTGAATTGAAGATAATAATTTACGGGGTGCGAATCTAATACCTTGGAAGATGACTTCCGAGTCTCCATGCCTCAACATAACTTGTTTCTCCGCACAATTGATCCTGGCGTGGTGCCAATTCAACCACTCCATGCCCAGGATGAGATCGAACTCCGGGATTCTTAACACTGTAGCCGGAGTTTCAAAGGACTTTCCTCCAATAAGGGTGTCGAAGTCGTAACTTGCTGACGACGTCATCTCAGAGCCGTCCGGAAGGCGCACCCTTTGAGTAGTGCCCGCGAAGTGTTGCACTCCCTCCAAGTCCTTCACGAAGTCCGCCGAAATGAACGAGTGAGACGCACCCGTGTCAAATAACGTATAGGCGGGGCTCCCGCTAACCATGACGGTGCCTAGGATCCAAAAAGGGTAATCACTATTCAGAATTGCGCGTATCATTTGTATCGTAAATCTAACAAGTCATATATTATTAATAAATTTTGCACGTACCGGTGATGACTTCCTGCGGATTTCTCTCCTGAGTCATATCCAATGCGAATACATGCTCCCGTGCATGTCCTTGATTTCTCCCTGGTGGTCCTCTTCCTCGGCCACGCATGTGCCCTCACCCCCGTGGAGCTACTGGAGGGAGAGCAATAGGAGCATCCCCGATCAGTCGCGGGCAAACTCGTCGGACATGTCCCGGTTGGTTGCACTCAAAGCATATCACCTCACGTCGGCCCCCAGGTTGTTGATAATGTTGCTGCTGCGGTGGTGGAGGTAAAGCTGGTGGTTGCGGAATTGGGTACTCCACCCGATAGTTCCGGTTGACCCACCGACCGCCTCTGTGGTTTCCCCTTCCTCTGCCATGATCATTCCGCCTTCTATTACTAGGGCCGACTTCAATTACTCCTTCCGCAGGTCTCTTGCCACATCCCATGTGGTCTGCCTCCAGTCTCTTTGCCATGTCAATGATTTCTGCCAGGCTTGCATCGGCTATAAACAAAAGGGCCTGCCTCAGGGGGTCCCTTAATCCTTTGTAGAAGCGCTTCGCGTAGCCTCTATCATCCAAATCATAGGAATCGGCAAACCTAGCGAGGTGTTGGAACTCCCTCTGGTACTCCGTTACCGATTTCGATCCCTGCTTCAGCTGCAGAAATCTTTCTTCAAGTTCATCCCGAGCAGAAGAAGGGATGAAGTGATCCAGAAAGGCCTCGTTGAACTCATTCCAACTGATGTCCGTGTACAACCGCCCTTGGAAGGTGGAGCCCATGAGGGACTTCCACCACCTTTTGGCGTGCAGCTCTAGCAGTGTCACTACCAATGTCACCGCCATGCTGTTCGGACATCTTATGCCAGCCATCAATTCCTGCACGGTATCAAGCCATTCCTCGGTGCGCACCGACGATTCTGTCCCAAGATAGGCAGGAGGGGACAGGGCACGGAAGGTGCTCAACTAGTTGAAGCCTGGCGCTTGTTGTTGCACC
The DNA here is from genome assembly GCA_039513925.1 of Platanthera zijinensis. Classification (NCBI taxonomy): domain Eukaryota; kingdom Viridiplantae; phylum Streptophyta; class Magnoliopsida; order Asparagales; family Orchidaceae; genus Platanthera; species Platanthera zijinensis. The sequence goes on from CM077088.1 coordinate 99,560,563, forward strand.
GGAGCTTGCTGGGCTTTAAATGCATCCAATATGGCTGACAGCGTTTGTCCCAGTTCCGACTGCTGGAACTGTGAAGGGACGGAAGGGGTAGGAGTGCCCCCAACCGGCTCCACCTGCGCTGGGACCTATACGCAAGGTACAAATTAGGGTCAGGTTGGCTAAAACTAATGTCAAAGTTGGACAACTTAGTGCGAATTACATATGGGCACACCACAGCTTCCGCTAAGTCGGTTTGTCCCCAAACCGACTAATCGAACGGGAGTGGCCCATTGTTACCTGACTGCTCTAGTTGAAGATCGGCTAAGTCTGATACCATTTGTAAGACCCCCCTCCCGGAACACAACACACGGCACAAGGGGAGTCTTATGCCCGAAATAGCCGCCTTGCGGTAGCACTAACACACGGGTTAGCCTTTACCATAAGACGCCTATTCCGCCGGCTACAATCCATATCACATATACTATGCCAACCCAACCATAACAGAAAAGTAAAGCAGTTCAATTCACAACTAAGTTTAAGTCCAAAAGAGCGGAAGTTAACAAGCACAACAGGCTTGTACACAAGAATAAGAGTCTAGAAATGTTTTGCCAAACGGCTACATGAAAACACTCACGACTGTCACTGACGGTGCCGATTGCACCACCACTTCAGGTCCTATTGTCCGGGCCTGGCTGTCCTGCTGCATAGTCCGTTGCTGCTCTACCTGCGAGGTTTCCTCCTAAAAAGGAAGACGTAGCAACCGTTAGTCATAAGACTAAGTGGCTTCACATCCGCTCCCCCGGCGACTCCTCGGCACCGGGCGGAGAAAGGAACAAAGGTACAATATGTATATATATAAGAAAGTAAACAAGCAGGTGACTGTAAATATGGTGGAGTACAAACTACGCTACACAACTAGCAGTTCTACAAATATCTATATATATGACAGCAGGTATAAGTAATCAGAATAGTAACTTAACTTATAAGAGTGCCCATACAAACTTATAAGTTAAGGATCGGCTTAACAGTAAAGTAACTCATCGTATAAGAGTGCCCATACAAACTTATACGATGAGGATCTTGAGTATGCAATGAATGACATGATATGAATGTTATGCTATGACCGAATCATGCGCACGCACATGCAAGTTGCTATGTCGACACAGACTTGAAGTTCCCACTTTTCGAGCAGGTAGCTAACCTCTCAGGCGTCGTCCGTCGTGGCCAGACGGCGACAGTGGAGCGGGCGTCTCCACTACTAGGTGGTATCACACTACCTATCCTAGGCCCTCGTACGCCTCAATGCTAAAAACACAACAGCGGAGCTCACATGCGTACTACGGCTCAGAAGGGGTCTTAGGTAGATGTGCACCAAGAACACAGCCCAACCTGGCCTTTGATTTCGAACCGGATGGAACCTCGGAAACGTACGAGGTGCAAGCCCAACCGTTCTCATGGCGCGGAGGAGATCTCGGGTTATGGACACCAAGTATCTAACCCTACCGCCCAAGGTCTACCCATTGGCTCCCATCGGTGTGACGACTGGCGAACCCGTAGACCTGCCACAGTCATTATCTCAATATCGCGACACGATGAATCGTCGCACATCACATGCCCCAAAACAACTCACTCAATGCTACCCGTAGGGAGGCTACAACTCTAAGCATCGGTTGTTAATAAACCCCTTGGGCTCGGATTATGGTTACAAAATCCTCTTCACATAGTGTTCATCATATTCACGCCCATCTATTCAATGAATTCACCTCAACACTTCGCATAATAGGTATGTTCAACACCAAACTATATAAATATATTCTATACCAATCTCAACTCTTAATTTCTAGCCTTCTCATCCAATCCATTTCTCTACCAATACATGGTTATTCCTTATTACACAACCAAATGAGTAACCATGCTAAATTACAGTAACTACAGCATTATAAATATATGGGAGCAAGATAACAAATGAGCAAATCACAACCATTGCAAGAGTGCTAACATTATAAATTAACAAGTGCATTAACATAGGATAGCCCGATACTAAAACTGGGATTCCTGAAGCTACAGGAATCCGATCACAATGCTCAACCCCTCGTTGGAAAGGTATTCGCGAGGGCTACGACTTTCGTGTTGAGTCGATCGCCCAGATCTGGTCGCAACATACCAGAAATTCAACTCGAATACGTACAGGAAACAGTTTCCTGTACAGGATTTTCCCGAACGCAGCAGACTCGAACCAGCTTTCTCGTGGCTACAGGTATCGCATGGAAACGTGCAACCACTCGTTGGAAAGGTAATTTCAAGGGCTACGACTTTCGTGTTGAGTCGATCACCCAGATCTGGCCAGAACACCTCTGAAATTTGCCACGAAGGTCGCCGCGTGCAAAAATCAGATTTCTGCACGCATCTTAAGGCGAGATGAACGGCATCCGTTCATCTTCTTCCTTGCAACGACCTCGCATAAACTTCTCCAGAAATCACACCCAACCTTATTTCTCCTTTCAAAGCCAAACCCTCAACGAAAACCCCTCTCATCTCCACTTTGGATGATGAGAAGGTTGAGGGAGACTAAGCCTAGAAAACCTAGGCATGGCTTATCCTAAGAACTCTCCTCCTCACCATCAAGACTCTATGGAGTCGATGTTTCTCCTAAAATAACTACAGATCTAGCACCAAGGGAGAGGGGAGAAAGCTCACCTCAAGTCCAGCGGTACCACCATGGCCGGCCATGAGCCTCGCACTCCTTCGTAGTGGCATTTCGTTTCCGCCAAGGATGGCCCGGCAATCTTCTTCCAAGGATGGCTCCGGCAAGCCTCTTCCTCCTCCAGCCAAGAGAACTCTCTCAGAAATTTCGGGGCAGAAGAAAGGAGATGAAATGCTAGGGTTTCAGATCTTTTTCGTTTTTATACACCGCAGACACGGGTAGGCACACGGCCGTGTTCCTACCCGTGTTCAGGTGACACGGCCGTGTCGCCTGCCGTGTTTAGGGCCGTGTTCATCCCAGAATATTTTTCTGCCGTGTTGGGGTTGCGGCACACGGGTAGAGACACGGCCGTGTCTCGACCCGTGTCCTCAGCACACGGGTAGGGACACGCCCGTGTCCCAATACCCGTGTACCTCTCTGACTGATAAGCCTAATCTTGGCATGAGGCACACGGGTATAGACACGGCCGTGTCCATACCCGTGTCAGCCAAAATTACCATTTTGCCTTGTTTTCCTCATTTCCCGTACGTTCGCACCTGTTCACCCACACCCCCATTGGGCTCACCACAGCCCCCTAGACTTAAATACGCAATCAAGGGGCCTAACGCGAATTGGGACGTTACAAGAGGAGTCTGCGCCAGACCCCGAGAAGATCCCGCTGCCAGGCTTCCACCAAGCTGGCAGGGCTGGATGTCACTCGGAGGAGTCTGCCCCAGACCCCGAGCAGAACCCACTGCAAGGCTCCCATCAAGCTGGCAGGGCTGGATGTCACTCGGAGGAGTCTGCCCCAGACCCCGAGCAGATCCCACTGTCAGGCTCCCATCAAGCTGGCAGGGCTGGATGTCCCTCAGAGGAGTCTGCCCCAGACCCCGAGCAGATCCCACTGTCAGGCTCCCACCAAGCTGGCAGGGCTGGATGTCACTCGGAGGAGTCTTCCCCAGACCCCGAGCATATCCCGCTACCAGGCTCCCATCAAGCTGGCTGGGTTGGATGTCACTCGGAGGAGTCTTCCACAGACCCCGAGCAGATCCCGCTATCAGGCTCCCATAAAGCTGGCAGGGCTGGATGTCACTCGGAGGAGTCTGCCCGAGACCCCGAGCAGATCCCGCTGTCAAGCTCCTATCAAGCTGGCAGGGCTTGATGTCACACGGAGGAGTCTTCCCCAGACCCCGAGCAGATCCCGCTGCCAGGCTCCCATCAAGCTGGCAGGGCTGGATGTCACTCGGAGGAGTCTGCCCCAGACCCTGAGCAGATCCCACTATTAGGCTCCCATTAAGCTGGCAGGGCTGGATGTCACTCGGAGGAGTATAACCCAGACACCGAGCAGATCCAGCTACTAGGCTTTCACCAAGCTGGCAGGGCTGGATGTCACTCGGAGGAGTCTGTCCCAGACCCCGAGCAGATTCCGCTGTCAGGCTTCCACCAAGCTGACAGGGCTGGATGTCACTCGGAGGAGTCTGCCCCAGACCCCGAGCAGATCCCGTTGTCAGGCTTCCACCAAGCTTATAGGGCTGGATGTCACTCGGAAGAGTCTTCCCCAGACCCCGAACAGATCCCTTTGCCAGGCTTCCACCAAGCTGACAGGGCCTAATATCACTCGGAGGTGTCTGCCCTAGACCCCGAGCAGATCCGCTTCCAGGCTCCCATCAAGCTGGCAGGGCAGGATGTAACTCAGAGGAGTCTGCGCCAGACCCCGAGAAGATCCCGCTGCCAGGCTTCCACCAAGCTGGCAAGGCTGGATGTCACTCGGAGGAGTCTGCCCCAGACCCCGAGCAGATTTCGCTGTCAGGCTCCCATCAAGCTGGCAGGGCTTGATGTCACTCGGAGGAGTCTGCCCCAGACCCCAAGCAGATCCCGCTGTTAGGCTTCCACCAATCTGGCAGGGTTGGATGTCACTCGGAGGAGTCTGCCCCAGACCCCGAGCAGATCCCGCTGTTAGGCTCCCATCAAGCTGGCAGGGCTGGACGTCACTCGGAGGAGTCTACCCCAGACCCCGAGCAGATCCCGCTGTCAGGCTCCTATCAAGCTGGCAGTGCTGGATGTCACTCGCAGGAGTCTGCCCTAGATCCCGAGCAGATCCTGCTATAAGGGTCCCATCAAGCCGGTAGGGCTGGATGTCACTCGGAGGAGTCTGCCCTAGACCCCGAGCAGATCCCGCTGCCAGGCTCCCATCAAGTTGCTAGGGCTTGATGTCACTCAGAGGAGTCTTCCCAGACCCCGAGCAGATCCCACTGTCAGGCTCCCATCAAGCTGGCAGGGCTGGATGTCACTCGGAAGAGTCTGCCCCAGACCCCGAGCAGATCCCACTGTCAGGCTTCCACCAAGCTGGCAGGGCTGGATGTCACTCGGAGGAGTCTGCCCCAGACCCAAAGCAGATCTCGCTGCTAGGCTCCCACCAAGCTGGCAGGACTGGATGTCACTCGGAGGAGTCTGCCCAAAACCCCGAGCAGATCCCGCTGTCAGGCTTCCACCAAGCTGGCAGGGCTGGATGTCACTCGGAGGAGTCTGCCCCATACCCCGAGAAGATCCCGCTGCCAGGCTCCCACCAAGCTGGCAGGACTTGATGTCACTCGGAGGAGTATGCCCCAGACCCCAAGCAGATCCCACTTCTAGGCTCCCATCAAGCTTGCAGGGCTGGATATCACTCAGAGGAGTCTGCCCCAGACCCCGAGCAGATCCCGCTGCCAGGTTCCCACAAAGATGGCAGGGCTGGAAGACACTCGGAGAATCAAGTTTAAACTCCATCTAGTTTCAGCTGATGGACCCTGCCAAGCCACAGGGATCGGGCGGACATCACTCCAGGAGTCCGCCCGGACCCTCCCGCCGTCCGGCTAAGGCGGGACGCTCCAGAAGGCGCAGCGCATAAGGGAAGGAGTTCGCCGCCCGCGTCATGAACGATTGGGCCGACGGGCCGGCGAGAATACCCTAACGAATCGGCGAGCTGGGAGTGTCGGTCGCGGCCTGTCATTCGGCGAACCCCGAGGAAAGGATGCGGGTGCCGAGAATTTGGCTGCACCAAGACTCCCGGAAAGGCCGACCCTCGCGAGGCCCTTTAGCGCAATAGCCCAGCCTTACTCGCCCGCTCCGCGGCAAGAGAATAGCAGCGAGCCCGGACGGAGGGTGCGAGTCGCCCGTCCGCCCCGCGACTACCCAACATTCCTTGCGCTCCTAAGTCAAGATTCTCAATCTAGAGCGAACAGACAGCTTCACTCGCCCGCGACAGTAAAGTCAAAGAATGAACATTCGAGGCAGAATGTAAACAGCGAACGCGAGAAGCAAGTGGCGAAGCGCGGAAAAAGAAAACATTTACATTACAGCAAAAGGAAAGAATCAAAGGTTTCTGATTACACTAAGACTTATCAAAAAGAAAAATTACAAAAACCCAGGCATGGTCCCTCGTCATTGCTACAAAGAAAATCAAGAGAGTGAAATCCCTCGGCGAGGCGAGCCCTAAGCGGCGAGCCCCCTCATATAGGATGAAAGGGGGGGCCACCCGGCTTTGGTACCGGGAGGAATAGCTCTGGTATCACTTCGTTCGCCGAGAGCTTAGCGCAACTGCTCCTGAGGAGGTTGGCCCGCTGCAGCATCTGGAAAGTATACTTCGCCGCGCTGGCCGCGTTCTTCTGCATCATCACCTCGATATCGTAATCGCTGTAATGAGCGAGCTGACAGCCGCTTGTAGACAGCGGCGGCGCAGCCGCGGCAGCCTCCAGTGCATCCACCTGCGCTTGTAGTGCCTGCTTTTCCTGCTGAATGATGGCGATCTCAGTACCCAGCCGGCTAGCCGTCGCCGCGTCCTATGAAAAGGAAAGTCACTGGGTCAAACCGCGCAAAATGAGGGAAGGCCAACGCGAGTCAGCTAACTTACAACCCCCCCCCCCCATATACTGCGCAAGGGCGGCATCGGATGCCTCAGCCCGCTTCCGCAGTTCGTCCGCCTCCTCTCGAGCGAGCTTGCGGGCCGCTTCCTTCTCATCGATTTTCTTGTCAAGGGACAGGACATTCTTGTCCAACCGAAGGCACCGTCGGCCGACCATATGGGCCAGCTCGAGGCTACGAAGCTGGGCCCGCGCACTTTCATAGATCAGGACCCGCGTCGCCTCCTCGCCATAGACAGCAGCATCCTCTCTCCCGTAGACGCCGAAGGAGAGGTTGTACGCATCCCCGCTACTGGTTTCCTGCTCCACCCAACTCGGTAGTGCCGAGGATAAGAAGACATGGGTTGTCTCCTTGTCCCACTGAAGTAGCGGGACTCCGAGCTCATCCAAGGGCCCCTCCCCGTATCCGAAGTTGTGATGCCCCTGGGGGACTAGCTTCCCTGCTGGCTGGCCCCCTTCTTGCGGCTGCGACGTATCTGCCCCCACATCAGCTGGGCCGATGGCCGGAGTGGCCGAGGGGCGAGGGGGAAGAGAATCAGTGGATGGTTGATCAGCAGGAGCCTTGCCCTTGTCGCGAGCCAGGAGAGGCACGTCACTCGCTTTCTTCGACTTCTTGGGCGGTGGCGGCTCCTGGGCTCGCTCGCGACTGGGTCGCTTTGGGGGAGCGGGGACCGATAGCTCACAGAGTGCGGCGTCCACCGCCTCGGCCCGGGAAAGCTCGCCAGACGCGAGTCGCGCGCTCTCATAAGGAGGATGGAGAGGAATGTCGCGCTCGCCTGCAAAAGCGTGGGACTTAAGATTTTTCTAAAGGATGGGTTTTTTGAAAAATGGAAGCAGTCGAATCACTTACCTTCACCGGGCGGGACGGGGACGAGGTCGTCCAGGTTCCTGCGGAGATAGGCCACTTCAAAGTTCTTCCCGGCGAATAACCCGAATAGTGCCGCCTCATGGCCCCCCAAAGTCGGGGGATGGTAGCTCGCCTCGCCGAGCTGGATCGGTGAGAAGGGGACGTTTCCGAAGTCCCCCTTGATGAAGATGAACTTCTTTAGTGAATTGTGGCTCTTGTTCACTGTCTCCCGCACCTTCGCCTGGCTGCTAGCGAAGCAGGCGGTTCCATCCTTGTTCGTCCGAAAGGAGAACAGCTTGCAGAAGACCGCGAGGCTGAACTCAATCTTCTCTTCCCGAAGGAAGCAAGCGAACCCGACCGCCACCGCGACAGAGTTAGGGGTCATCTGTCCAGGGAAAACCCCAAAATATTTGAAGACTTGACGGATTTCCAGCCACAAGGGCAGCCGGAGACCCGCCTCGAAATGGGCGGTGGGAATCACGAGCTCCTCTGCCGAAAGATCATTTATGCGCTCTCTCGTCTCGGGCCACCTCGCCTCAAAGCCGTGCGGGATGAATTGGCCAAGGGCCTCATGGAATTCCCTCTCAGTGATAGCGGCGGGAGGGAAATCGTGCTCGAAAAAGGCCCAAGCACACTTTCCCCTCCCATCCGCCTCACCGCTGCCGCCGTCGCCAACCATTTTATGAGAGGTGCACCAAGCAAAAAAGAGGGGGGAAGGTCCTCGCGGGGAAAGAAAGAAGAATATTTTAATGCGGTAGGTGAAAAGTAGATCGGCGGAGCCTATTTATAGAGCCAAGAGGGGCGGGAAAAAACCTCAGTGGCGGGAAAAGTGCGGATAGAAAGATTAACGCCGACGCTTCGACTTCTGAACCCGACCGGGATCCTCGTCGACTCGCAGGTCGGCCGCGAGAGGTTCTCGGCCGCAAGCTGCCCGCACCCGCTCCCGCGTGAGAGAGTAACGAGCGACGCGGGCTTTGCCAAGAGTGGCGCGCAAGCCCTTAAGAGGAAGACCCGCGGGAAGTCCGCCCGCTACCGCCACAATAGATGCGATTAAGGCCCAGGCAGCCCTACTCCACGACGCCGAACAAGCAAGAAGGCGAACTGGCGGAGCCGGCTCGCCTCGCCCTCATCTCTTAAAAAGTTAGAACAGAGCAGCAAAAAGAAAAAGCACAGCGAGCGGACGCCCATAAGCGGGCATGACAGGTCCTGAATTATTACAGACGAATAATTGTTTTCAAGCAAATGTTTGCGATTCTGATAGTTTTGATAGACATGCGAGGCAACTCGGACCCAGCGAATAGTAGCATGCACCGACGGGAGCGAGGCAGACGGCTCAGTACTGAATCCATTTCCATCTGCCCCGCCCCCGCTTGCCGGATTGGGGCGGCACGCGAGGATAGTGATACTCGCGAACCGCCGTCAGCTCCCGCTGGGTCAGATCAACCTGCTCCGAGACCTGCCTAAGACGCTCCTCGACCCGCGTAATGTGCGCGCCCGGCGACATTGCTTCATCCTCTTCAGTAGTTTGCCCATCTCCTTCCAAAGCCGCGAGTCGCTCCTCCATATCAGCTTTGTCTTTATCTACTCTATCAAAGATTTCATGTAGCAGCAGCGTGTGTTTCTGAAACAATCGTGTCACTTGCGTCTTCATCCTCGCGGTATCTAGCGGGTCGCCAAGATAACCTGCGATGCCGTCTAGCTCGGGGGGAGGCGAATATCCCTCGCTCATTTCGACGTCAGAAGAGACCGTGTTGTAACCTGCGAAGTCAAAGTTAGAGGAAGCCGGCAATTGATAAGCGGGCCAAAGTAAGGGATTTACCGAGCGTCGGCACGTCGCCCGCAACATCAGCAGGTCGGGAAGAGCCCGGCCTACCCTGGAATGCTGGTCCTCCAGGGTTAATAAATGGTTTCCCCAAGGCAGGGGGTCTTGGCGACGGAGGAGTTGCAGGAGGAAGATGCGCCTGAGAAGGGGGACTGGCAGCCCGAACCATCATGACAAAAGGGGATTTCCCTGATCCCCCCCCTGTCCTCCCTGTCGTCATGAGGCGCCTCCTGTCAAAAAGAAAAGTCAGGAGGAGCGACGGATCGAATAAGGAAACCTCATGCCTCAGGAGCGACCTCAGCATTGTCGGCCAAACCGGAAGCAGGGTCACTGCTCGGTGGGGGTCGACGGATGATCTTTCCTTTTACTGGATTGAATAGGGGGTCGGGCGATCCGCGCGCCAACCACGGGGCTTCTTCGAGTGCCGCTTCCCGGGCACCCTCCCTCGCAGCCGCCAAGCTCGCCCGCATCTCCTCGTACATAGGCTTCTTTCGGCTTTTAATCACAGAAGAGGGCAAAGAAAAGGAGTAGTCTTCAAAAGTCCTGCAGCTTATTTATAGAGCAAAGGTGGGACCCCCTCCAAAGATTCCCTCCAGCTCAGCAGGGCCCCCGCCGAACACGTGGGGTTGGATGTTTCTTTCCGAGCTCCTACGAAGCTCGTAAAGAGCGGGGATTGTGTACAACCCCGTGTTCACCGAGGGAACCTGGGCGAGTAGGCGGGTCAGCCCCGGCCCATGCCCTCAGGCGGGCCAGCCCTCGACCTGCGCCCTCAGGCAGGTAATCCCAGGCCCGCGCCCTCGGGTGGGCCAACCCTCGGCCTGGGCCCTTAGGCAGGTCTTCCCCGACCTGCTCTTTTTGGCGGGTCAGTCCCGACGGGAGGCGAGAGCTCGCCAAATAGCGGGCGGGTAGGACTGGCCGAGCTCACACTCGCCTAGTGCCAAGCCGGGACGGCGAGTACCAGCTCTGCCCAACTCCACCCGGTACTCAGCGCCCTTGCCGAGTACCAGCCATCATAGGGCCACTCGCCCCTCAGCCGTGAAGTATTTTTACCATTTTGCCTCCGCTGGTCTGCCCATAGCCAGTTAGAACAGCGGAGTTACGTTGTTGGCAGACCCAGCTGGGCTGCACATAGCTGTTTAAAATAGCGGAGGTTGGCTATTTGCAGGACGTTTCCGGAAATCTATAAATAGGACCCAAGGGGGCACCTCAAAAAGCACTTGTCTCCAGTATCCCAGTGCTTTCTGAGGTGCCTTAGCCCGGCTTTTTGGCTAAGGAGGGGAAGCGCTCTGAGATCTTCCGGGATAGTGGTGGGACCTCCGTGCCGGGCCCTTGGTCTAGTCCTTTGCACTCTTTCTCTTCTTGTCATTTTTCTTGCAGGAGCGAAGTAGGAGTGCGACCACCCCTTCCCCAAGGGTCGAACTCCACAGAGACAAAGTTTTTGGTTTCAACAGCTCCACTTCTCAAAATCAGGCATCAATTCAGCCTGCTCTCTAAACCTTTTCTTGGACAGGTGTGCTTCCTTCTGAGCTTCCTTGGCAGCCTCTGACATTTCTTCTTTTTCAATGATAATATTTTGTGCCTCATGTGGAGGGCTATACATTTTCTGAACTTCTTATTGGACTATGTCAAAGTCAGTTAGAGGGTAAATTACCTGTGCAACCTCTGGCTGATCCCCTTTAATGTAGGCAGGTTGCACTCCAGACTCAGTAGTATTATCATCCTCACATAGGGGTGGAAATCCAAGTGTAGCTCTGATGGTGTTAAATACCTATTTTGCATGGGCAGAGCTGGCTTTGACTAACATTCTCTCCCCCTTTATGACTTCTCTAGCTATATAATCCCTCAGATCATTCTTTTGAAACCTTATTTGATCAGCTAGATATTCTGTACCTTCTTGGTAGTAGGCTTTGAATTTAGTCAGGTAATCAGAAATAGTCTTTTGAGAGGCTCCAATGGTTATTTGGACAGCAGCTAGATCTTCTTGTATTTGCTTTGATATTTGAGTTTTCAATTCTGTAGAAATACTTCCCAATTTTTTGAGAATTTCTTCATGGGAGTCTTTGAGATTTTCATTTGACCTGAATTGATTTTATAAAATATATCATTTCTTGGTGGCACTGTCCTCAACTTAAGTCTTTAGTAGCTTTTGTTGCTCAGCCAGATATACTACAGCATTGCCTCCCTTATGGAAGCAATCTTTCATCTCTTTCTTATGCAGATTAACTTCAAATCTGATGGATTTAATGTCTTGAGCCAGCTAAAACTGCAGTTCTTTATTTGACTCATCCACATATGTCTTTAAGGACTGCCTTTGTTCATCCAATTTGACTTGCAGTCCGACCAATAATGAACTGAAGTCCATACCTTGAGCAGGTGGTGGAGTGACTGTTTGTAAGGCTCTCTTATAGCCTGTACTTCTTTTCCTCAGAGAAACAAGTTTTCTCTTTTTAGCCATGGAGTATTCTTCATCATCAGAAGATTGAGATGAGCTTTCTATATCAATTGTTTCTTTATTAGAAGGGGCATTCAGTAGCTCCTCCCCCTCAGTTCCTGGAAGTTCCTTTTCTACTTGTGACTGCTCCCCCTCAGTCCTTGCAGCTGGTAAATTAGGAAACAGCTCTTTCATAGTTTTCTCTTGTTGCATCTGTACAGGAGGAACAAGATTAGTTTGGAAAACAAAAGGTTCTCCTTGGACATCCAGATTTTTGTTCAGGGCCCTCTCTATAAAAGAGATACTTACTTGCTCATCTTGAGCTGTATCTTTTATCTGCTCATCTTGTGCTTCCTTCTCAGCAAGTTCCAGTGCTTCTTTATTTATGTTTGATACAATGTCCATCACTATATCAGCAGCATAATCACTCTCCAGAGTAGCTACAGCAATGCCTCCCCCTTGGGCAGGTAGCTCAGATAGTTCAGTGTCTTGTACTGTTTGTTCAGGGTGTGCTCCCCCTGGAGTGGAGGCTATCAATTGCTCTAGGTGTTGACTGCTCTCGACTTGATCTTGAGCTTCTTTTTTTTATTGGTTTTCATCTAAACTGAAGACTACCTCCTCTTCAGAATCATTGGAGGATTCTTCTTGCTGAACAATTTCTTTCTTTTTCTTATCCTTCTTGACCTGTTTCTGTGGAGTAGAAACCTCTTTGGTCAATACTCTATCCCATTTGGATATAATCCTTACATCCATCATCCTAATATGATTTATCTTGGATCCTGGAAGTTGGTTCATAATATCTAGTATAGTTGAAGATAGACATAAGCTAAGTATCCTACCAAGATTTGGCTTATTTATTCCTTCTAGAATCTTGTCAAACACCACTGATGACCAGTCTATCTTTATAGTGAATATGACTCTGGTCATTAGGTTGAACATGTAGGCATAAATTCTGTCATGTCCACTAGTCTTGCACAGAATTACCTTGCCTACGATTTCAGAAAGAAACTTACCTTGGGAATTCATCCTCTTTCTTGTAATTGATGATCCAACTTTAGTATTAGGGTTCAGTCCGCACCAACTTAGTGCATCTTTTGTCATGGATGGAACAATTTCATCATCATCCATAATCTTGTGAAGTTGGAGCGATTTCCTGATCATCTTCAGTATGAGTTTTTCTCTTATATCCTGAATGGTGGCTTTGATCTTCTTTCCCTCATTATCCACATTTGAAGACGAGTAGAATTCCAGTACTTCATTTTTCCAAATTCTTGTTGGTTCCAAGACCAAGAACTCCAAACCATTTTCTGAAATTAGGGTAATTACACCCTGGATTCTTGTGAGGCTGTCGTGAATCCCCCACAAACCAGCTCATAACCTTCATTCACCTTATCGTCCTGATGGGGCTCTATTGACGAGAGAGAGAGAGAGAGAAGAGAAGAGAAGTGAATATCTATATCGACACAAGGTCTAGAGTCGAGAAATCTAAAGGCGTAGTCGACCAGATTTTGTTTCCCCCTATTTATAGTCTACTGGTAAAGGGTAGTTCAAAGGACACACCTTACTTAGTAATAATACTTGTCTACATAGTTGTACATGTGTCGACATAAAAAAAACTTAGGTCTCGACAAAACTTATTCTTAGTCGACATGTCTATGTGTCGACATATCTGTCACAACCCGCATTTTCTCCGAATTAAGAATTATCAGAGTAAGAGAAAACACGCGTCATGATGCCACGTCAAGCAGGGGATATCTGCTGACGCTCAGGCAAATCCAACTACAATCTTTATGCAAGGAAATCATGTGCTTAATGAATAGAAAATCAGTTATGCTTAGAGTCCGTATCCCTCGGCTCAGTGGATCATCTAGTCCACAAAAGAAAACTATATTTAAACGCTGCGGAAAATACTTTAATTAGGTTTTACACCCTAAAGAGCGCATAAGGGTCCCAAGAGAACCACTCATGCTATGCAAGACACTATACTTAGTTTATATAATATATATAAGAAAACAGTTTTCGTACGTGATTTGGAAAATAGTGATTAAGTTTATAAAAAAAACATGCTGATCATGAGCTTCATTTATAATAGTATTTATAGTTTAAAAATAACTAGCAACCTAGCATAAAACCTTCTCAAAGCAAGTACACTATCTCCAGAAAATAAATGGTAGCAGCAATAGTATATATCTAGTACAAGGTAAAAACTACTAGTGGGCGCCAACAACCTGACACGAACCCACCAGCACACATATATGTCTGTAAGAAAGTACTGAAAACAACCTCACTAACAAGGTAAACAGAACTCCGGGGTCCGGAAGTCCACCAACAACACCACCTCCAACTAGCCACCAGACTGGCTACAGCTCAGAACCTGGGGTATTCCAAAAGAAAACAGAATACCTCAGCAAGCTAAACAAAGAAAAACTGCATGAAAGAGTCAACCAAAAGGACAAAATAACAGGAAACATGCAGTAGAAAGAGTCACAACTGTCCACAACAGGACCACAAGAAATGCACAACGTGCAAAGAAACAGCAACGACCCAGCCCAGGAACCACATCCTGCAGGGCCTACTAGGCTACCAAGAGCCAGAATGCTGCAAACTACCAAAGAAGAAACTTCTAACACCCTAATCTGCGGGAAGTGATAGTAGCAAAAACAACAACGAGGAACCGGATCGAAGGCAAACGCAGTCCCCCAATCCACCATGTCCAAGTCAAAAGCTCGAGGGTCAACACGTGAAAACACAAGGGACCTTCCACCCAACATGCCCAGCCCGTACCTGGAGCAAGAAATCCATGGGTGGCCTTGGCTATATCACACAACTCCACCCCCATAAAGAGCTACAACCACCACTACTATTCACGACCCACGATTCGGCCTTTAGGAAAAATAAAGAAAACGGCCGACAAGGAAAACCCAGAAATACAACTGGAAAATCCACTCGGAAACGAAATACAAGGTAAAGGAAGAGTGTTGAAATAAACCAACACGACTAGGCGTTGAGTGAAACGCACTCAGTGCCTACCTAAACTTTGGCGTTGAGTGAGCTAGCCTCACTCACCGCCAAAATTATACCACTACCCACAAGCCCACTAAAGAATACGGAGCTCGACGACAGTCGAACGACCAAGGCAGAAGATCCAGAACTCGAGTAGTTGCCTGCCACTTGAGTATCTAAACTCCCGCACTCGAAACCATCTAAATTCTCTTATCAACCGAAAATATACAAAGCGCACGATCAGTGACGCACGATCAGTGGTCGTGCGCACTCATCGGCTGATGATCGTGCGAAACGAACCTGGAAAACCTGACAGAAAACCTAGCAACTGCGCACGATCAGTGTCGCACGATCATTGGTCGTGCGCACTGATGTCAGCGCTCGTGCGATTGCCCGAGACAGAACTTTGGAAACTGAAATTTATACGCGCACGAACAGAGGCACACGACCAGTGGTCGTGCGCCCTAAAGGTTGATGACCGTGCGCGGTCAACCTGCACCGTTTAGAATTTCCCGAACGACACCGGAACGCGCACACTACTCACGCCACTGCAGTAGCAGTAGACAACTATTACGTCGCACGCTACTACCATTCAAACTATGCCTAGCCATTCGAATAATACCTTAACGAAGGAAATTGGCAACCACACCCCCCCTCCTAACTTTCCCTCTCGGCTATACCCGAACCAGAGCAGCAATCAAAAATAAAGGAAAACAACGGCTCCACGCCGACAATTTGGATTCCAAACATCACAACATAGGGGGGGTTTCAGTAGGAAGAACTAAGCCCTATAGTTAGCGAGAAAATGAGAACAACAAGGCCTCTAACCTGGGCTAACCGGGATTTCAATTTCAGCAAATAAATTCAAATAAAACACTTGGCAAGGGCAAGAATACCACTTGCCTCAAATCTCAGCGAAGCTTTGGACTGCTTTCCTCCTCTTCGCACGGATCAAAATGGCCGCAACACCTAGAACAAAGATTTGGCCATTAATGGCGGAAAACTTCCAAAACCGAAAATTCCAATCCTTCCAAAACTCCACGAAAATCGAATTTCTTACCGCAGGAATGAAGGTCTCGACGAGAGCAATCCGTATCCACTCTCGGAATCGAATTCCGTCCACAAACGCTCCGGGAATCGGCGTCCGAAGGGAAGGCTCGGCGGTTACTCGTTTCTCTCGTACAAGGCCAGCGGTTTTCTATCGTGAAGAAGATGATGGCTTTTCCTTCATTCTATATATATATATATATATATATATATATATAATTATATTATTAATTACAAAATTACATAAAGCACCAAATCGACTCGAAAACCGATTCACCTCGGAATTCGACGAAATTCGCACCGCAGCTAAATATCCACGCTACGAACACAACGGCGAAGTCGAAATTAACTTTCGATGAACAGAACTCGAGTTACACCCAAACGAAGCCAAACACAAACATCCCCCCGAGAGGCCACACCGGTCACCAAAACGACTCGGTTTGCTAGGGAGATCTTGCCAACAGGCTACCAAACAGGGCACTCAGTTCTAAGGAGCTAAACCATACTCCACACATGGCACAAGCCACGGAAACGCGTCATCGTAACGCCAAACGAGAATAAAAATAATCGCTGAAAAAACGGGGCGTTACAGTCACTCCCCCTAAAAGAAAGTTTCGTCCCGAAACTTTACGCACAACCCTCCTACAAAAGAAGGAAAAGTAACAAACAGAAGTTACAAAGGGAAACATACCGATCAAATCAGAGAAACAGGTGAGGGTACGCCCTCCTCATGGCCGACTCTAGCTCCCAAGTCGCGCTCTCCAAATCCTGATTCTTCCATAGAATTTTCACCATCGGTATGGACTTCTTTCGCAGCACACGCTCCTGAGTATCCAAAATACGAACTGGCACCTCAACGAAAGAGAGGCTGGGCTCTAACTGGGGCACAACATCCAAGAGTTGCCCACTGATGCGCACACACTTCCGCAATTAGCTAACATGAAAAACATTATGAACACCAGGGAAGTTCGCTGGCAAATCCAATCTATATGCAGACACACCAATCCGCTCCAAAACCTCAAACGGGCCCACATACCTTGGGTCCAATTTCCGGTTTTTACCAAATCTCTTTACACCAACCATTGGAGAAACCTTGAGGTATACATGATCCCCTACTAAAAACTCCAAGGCAGACCTACGCCGATTGGCGTTCTTTTCATACCTCTCCTGGGCTAAACGAAGCTTCTCCCGAATAAGCTTCACGGCGACTTCCATCTCTTCCAGAGCATCAGGACCCAACAAAGGCTTCTCACCAGCCTCAGCCCAAAACAACGGAGTCCTACAGCGCCTCCCATACAAAGCTTCAAACGGAGCCATCTGCAAGCTTTCCTGATAACTGTTATTGTAAGCAAATTCCATGAGTCGCAGACGCTCATCCCACGCTCCACCGTGGTCTAAAATATAGCACCGGATCATATCCTCAACAATCTGATTGATCCGCTCCGTCTGCCCATTGGTCTGAGGGTGGTACGCAGTAGAATACCTCAGATCCGTACCCAAACCCACCTGCAGACTCTGCCAAAAACGAGAAGTAAACCGGGAGTCTCGATCAGATATGATGCTAACCGGCACACCGTGGAGTCGGATGACTTCATTCAAGTACAACTCCGCTATCTTCTTCATCGGGTAATCAATCTTATAAGGCACGAAGTGAGCACACTTCGTCAATCTATCCACTATAACCCAAACAGAATCAAATCCTCTCGGGGATTTTGGCAAACCCGTAATGAAGTCCATAGATATACTCTCCCACTTCCAAGTCGGGATATCTAGCGGAGTCAACTTACCACCAGGCCTTCCATGATCGGCCTTCACACGCTTGCAAGTGTGACACTCAGCAACATATCGGGCTATATCTCCTTTCATACCATACCACCAAGCAATTTGCCTTAAGTCACGGTACATCTTCGTAGATCCTGGATGGTAGGCAACGCTGGAACCATGAGCCTCACTGCAAATCATACTCTTAATGTCCCCAACAGCGGGAACGTAAAACCTGCCGCGGTACTTCAAAGTACCCGCATCATCAATAGAAAAATCTGGCAACTCTCCCTTCTCTGTCCTGGTAAAAAGGTGCAACAGATCCGGATCGTCCTTCTGATGCAGTCTAGTCAAAGAAATCCAGGACGGCTCTTCCACTGATAAGCTACTCTGCAAACTACAGCATCCCACTGAAATATCCATAAGGAGGAACTCCTCAACTAATCGATCGGCGGAGAGGTTAAAGATCTTTCCCGTCTTTCGGCTCAGGGTGTCGGCCACCACATTAGCCTTGCCCGGATGATACTGGATTTCTACATCATAATCCGCCACATACTCAAGCCACCGCCGCTGACGCAGATTCAACTCCTTCTGCGTGAACACGTACTTCAGGCTCTTATGGTCAGTAAAAATCTTGCACTGAGCCCCATAAAGTAAGTGCCTCCACAACTTCAACGCATAGATAACCGCTGCAAACTCAAGGTCATGCGTAGGATAATTCCGCTCATGAGTTTTCAACTGCCTTGACCCATAAGCAATTACTTTTCCATCCTGCATTAATACGCATCCTAGTCCTATATGCGAAGCATCCACATACACATCATAATCCACGCCCTCAGTAGGAAGGGTCAGAACGGGAGCAGTACACAATCTCCTCTTTAACTCCTGAAAAGCTTCTTCGCACTTCTCGCTCCAAACAAATGCCACATTCTTCTGAGTCAGCTTGGTCAACGGTGCGGCTAGAGAAGAGAAACCCTCCACGAATCTCCTGTAATAGCCAGCCAACCCTAAGAAACTTCTGATCTCCTTAGGAGTATTCGGCCTACTCCAATCCGTCACTGCTGCAATCTTTTCTGGGTCAACCGAGATCCCATCCTTGTTCACCACGTGGCCTAGAAAAGAAACCTGAGGCAACCAAAATTCGCACTTGCTCAACTTGGCGAATAACTTGTGGTTCCTCAACTCTGATAGGACCAAACGCAAATGCTGCTCGTGCTCCTCAGCACTGCGAGAATAAACCAACACGTCATCAATGAAGACCACAACGAACTTGTCTAGGAAATCCTTGAACACCCTGTTCATCATATCCATGAAGGCTGATGGTGCGTTGGTCAGACCAAACGACATCACCAAAAACTCAAAGTGCTCATGCCTCGACCTAAACGCAGTCCGTGGAATATCTGCCTCACGGATCCTGAGCTGATGATAGCCCGAACGAAGATCGATCTTGGAGAACACCGTGCTACCACGCAACTGGTCAAATAAATCATCGATCCTCGGCAGAGGGTACCTGTTCTTGATAGTGACCTTGTTCAACTCTCTATAGTCGATGCAAAGCCGCATCGACCCATCTTTCATCTTTACGAACAAAACAGGAGCACCCCAAGGCGACGAACTCTGCCTGATAAAACCTTTAGCCAACAACTCATCTAATTGAATTCGCAACTCCTCTAACTCACGAGGGGCCATCCGGTACGGCGCCTTAGCAATAGGACGCGTACCCGGCTCCAAATCAATAACAAACTCCACATCCCGCTCAGGAGGGATACCAGGAAGATCATCAGGAAAAACATCGGCGAAACCACGAACAATAGGAATCTCCTCCAAGCGTGGCACGCTAACAACGGTTCCAACCGCCGAGACTAAACAAACACAACAATCAGAAAGAAACAATCTCTGAACACATACCGCAGAGAGAACAGGAGAATCCTGACACGGATCAGCATACACGCTGCCGGGCTGACCGTCGTCCCTGATGAAGTCCAAGCGCTTTCCTTTGCACTGAATGACCGCATCATACCGAGAGAGCCAGTCCATGCCAAAAATGACATCGAAGTCCTCTAGATCAATCATCTTCAGATCCGCCTTCGCAAGAAAATCCCCCAACAAAACCGGGCAATCCAAAATACCCAAATCTGACAACACAGATTCACCAGAGGGAAACTTGACACGGAAGGAATCCCGAACACGATCTAGAGACAACCGATGACGCTCCACAAAGGCTCTAGCAACGAACGAGTGGGTAGCGCCGGAGTCAAACAGAACACGCGCCCAGCGGTTCTTCACCTTAAATTTCCCTATAGGAACGCACAAAGCTAAGGAACTAGCACAACAGTACCGCAAATAAACTAGCAACTAAACTACCAGGCTAGAAAGAAAAACAACTAACTACTAACCTGAGATCACCTGGGTCGAAGTCTGAGCCTCCTCGGAAGAAATCACGTTCAGCTTCCCTTTTCCCTTGTCCACACGCTGAGGTGGAGGTAATGCCTGCAATGGAACTGCAGGAAGAGCTGACTGGACCTGAGGACACCTCGACTTAACGTGACCATTCTGCCCACACTGATAGCAGACTCTATCCCTGGACCAACACTGGGCTGCATCATGCCCGGATCGCTTGCAAACTGAACAGGAGACATCTCTCCCAGGAGCACTCTGAATAGCATGAACCTGCTCCTTCTTCTGAGCTGCCACCTTCTTGAAACACCTCTCAACAGGATGGCCTAACCGGCCACAAAAACTGCACACCACCCTGCTCCTCTTTCCCGGAACAGCATCGGGTACCAGGGGTTTCTTCTCCTCTACCAACTTCCTCTTATCCTTCCTCAACTGCTGGCCTCTACTCTTCGCCGTCTCAATGGCCTCAACCTTAAGAGCAGCCTCTACAACTCCAGCATAAGTCACTGACCCATAAGCACTGGCCAACTGCTGCACCTCACTCCTCAAACCACCGAGGAATCGCTTAACTTGATCAGCCTCAACGCTGACCAATCCAGGGGCAAAATGGCTCAACTTACTAAACTCTATCTCATACTCACCCACCGTGAGCTGCCTTTGCTTCAGATAGAGGAAATCATTCATGAGGCGGTCACGCTCGACCGAGGGTAAGAACTTCCTCAACAGCATCTCCTTGAACACTTCCCAAGAGCATCCGGCTACCAGGCTCTCCTTCTCTCTCAGCCACCAACTCTTAGCCAAACCTTTAAGCTGATAGGCGGCTATCATCACCCTCTGATCATCTGAAATCCCTGAGTACGAGAACATCTCCTCCATGGAGATCAGCCAGTCGTCTATCACCATGAAATCTGCCTTCCCATCATAAGTGGGAGGGCTCAGCCTCTAAAACTGCGAGATGAAGGCCATCTCTGCTGGCACCACCACTGGAGGCCTCAAGGGTGCAGGAGGAGGAGGAACAGCTAACCCCCCTGCAGGAACTTGCGCACCCTGAGCCTGCCCTGCCACAACTGCCACCAAAGACTGAATCTGGGCTTGCACCTCCTCCAACTGCCTACCCATAGCTTCGCTACTCTGACGCAGACCCTCGATCACCGCATCGTTTTGAGCTCCAGAAGATTCACCCTCAGACAGAGGAGTCGATCGAGTCGCAGGACGCCTAGCCATCCTAAAAAAAATCAATACAACGCAATTCAGATCCCAAATCCCACGACGAGAACCGACTACCAGTACAGACAATACATATGTAGATATAGACTTAAAGCTGCCAAACTTGCTCTGAGAGTTTATCTTCTTCACAATAATTAGATGATATGCCCTAACCTAGGATGGTTAACCACCACCTCACCAACTCTTATGCCTAGATCGGATGCATGAACTTATGTTAGTTTGAAAATTTATGTGTGTACATATGTCATCCTGCAAATCTTTAGCTCGGCGCGTTGTGCTTATGCAATGTTATGATATGCATGTTTGTGTTATGCATTCTAAAAAGGCCCTAATGCATGATATGAGCGGCGTACACATGAAAATGTTATGCATCCCATACTACATAACATTTCCATGCAACGAAAAAGAAACGCGCTAGTCGCAGTCATGTGGTGAGGTTATGCATCCCATACTACATAACCCTCACATGTAGCCCCTATGGTGGATCCATATACGAACACATATTATGCATCCCATACTACATAATATGCCCCGTATACTTCATGTTATGCTATGAGTGTAGTGTTCGTGCTTTTGCCAAGACGTGCTGATGACATATCGGTGTGTGAATGACATGATGCTGAACTACTAAAAGCATCCAAGGAAGGTTGCCCAACTAACTTGTCAAGCAACCTCCCTCTGATACCAACTGTCACAACCCGCATTTTCTCCGAATTAAGAATTATCAGAGTAAGAGAAAACACGCGTCATGATGCCACGTCAAGCAGGGGATATCTGCTGACGCTCAGGCAAATCCAACTACAATCTTTATGCAAGGAAATCATGTGCTTAATGAATAGAAAATCAGTTATGCTTAGAGTCCGTATCCCTCGGCTCAGTGGATCATCTAGTCCACAAAAGAAAACTATATTTAAACGCTGCGGAAAATACTTTAATTAGGTTTTACACCCTAAAGAGCGCATAAGGGTCCCAAGAGAACCACTCATGCTATGCAAGACACTATACTTAGTTTATATAATATATATAAGAAAACGGTTTTCGTACGTGATTTGGAAAATAGTGATTAAGTTTATAAAAAGAACATGCTGATCATGAGCTTCATTTATAATAGTATTTATAGTTTAAAAATAACTAGCAACCTAGCATAAAACCTTCTCAAAGCAAGTAGACTATCTCCAGAAAATAAATGGTAGCAGCAATAGTGTATATCTAGTACAAGGTAAAAACTACTAGTGGGCGCCAACAACCTGACACGAACCCACCAGCACACATATATGTCTGTAAGAAAGTACTGAAAACAACCTCACTAACAAGGTAAACAGAACTCCGGGGTCCGGAAGTCCACCAACAACACCACCTCCAACTAGCCACCAGACTGGCTACAGCTCAGAACCTGGGGTATTCCAAAAGAAAACAGAATACCTCAGCAAGCTAAACAAAGAAAAACTGCATGAAAGAGTCAACCAAAAGGACAAAATAACAGGAAACATGCAGTAGAAAGAGTCACAACTGTCCACAACAGGACCACAAGAAATGCACAACGTGCAAAGAAACAGCAACGACCCAGCCCAGGAACCACATCCTGCAGGGCCTACTAGGCTACCAAGAGCCAGAATGCTGCAAACTACCAAAGAAGAAACTTCTAACACCCTAATCTGCGGGAAGTGATAGTAGCAAAAACAACAACGAGGAACCGGATCGAAGGCAAACGCAGTCCCCCAATCCACCATGTCCAAGTCAAAAGCTCGAGGGTCAACACGTGAAAACACAAGGGACCTTCCACCCAACATGCCCAGCCCATACCTGGAGTAAGAAATCCATGGGTGGCCTTGGCTATATCACACAACTCCACCCCCATAAAGAGCTACAACCACCACTACTATTCACGACCCACGATTCGGCCTTTAGGAAAAATAAAGAAAACGGCCGACAAGGAAAACCCAGAAATACAACTGGAAAATCCACTCGGAAACGAAATACAAGGTAAAGGAAGAGTGTTGAAATAAACCAACACGACTAGGCGTTGAGTGAAACGCACTCAGTGCCTACCTAAACTTTGGCGTTGAGTGAGCTAGCCTCACTCACCGCCAAAATTATACCACTACCCACAAGCCCACTAAAGAATGCGGAGCTCGACGACAGTCGAACGACCAAGGCAGAAGATCCAGAACTCGAGTAGTTGCCTGCCACTTGAGTATCTAAACTCCCGCACTCAAAACCATCTAAATTCGCTTATCAACCGAAAATATACAAAGCACACGATCAATGACGCACGATCAGTAGTTGTGCGCACTCATCGGCTGATGATCGTGCGAAACGAACCTGGAAAACCTGACAGAAAACCTAGCAACTGCGCACGATCAGTGTCGCACGATCAGTGGTCGTGCGCACTGATGTCAGCGCTCGTGCGATTGCCCGAGACAGAACTTTGGAAACTGAAATTTATACGCGCACGAACAGAGGCACACGACCAGTGGTCGTGCGCCCTAAAGGTTGATGACCGTGCGCGGTCAACCTGCACCGTTTGGAATTTCCCGAACGACACCGGAACGCGCACACTACTCACGCCACTGCAGTAGCAGTAGACAACTATTACGTCGCACGCTACTACCATTCAAACTATGCCTAGCCATTCGAATAATACCTTAACGAAGGAAATTGGCAACCACACCCCCCCTCCTAACTTTCCCTCTCGGCTATACCCGAACCAGAGCAACAATCAAAAATAAAGGAAAACAACGGCTCCACGCCGACAATTTGGATTCCAAACATCACAACATAGGGGGGGTTTCAGTAGGAAGAACTAAGCCCTATAGTTAGCGAGAAAATGAGAACAACAAGGCCTCTAACCTGGGATAACCGGGATTTCAATTGCAGCAAATAAATTCAAAGAAAACACTTGGCAAGGGCAAGAATACCACTTGCCTCAAATCTCAGCGAAGCTTTGGACTGCTTTCCTCCTCTTCGCACAGATCAAAATGGCCGCAACACCTAGAACAAAGATTTGGCCATTAATGGCGGAAAACTTCCAAAACCGAAAATTCCAATCCTTCCAAAACTCCACGAAAATCGAATTTCTTACCGCAGGAATGAAGGTCTCGACGAGAGCAATCCGTATCCACTCTCGGAATCGAATTCCATCCACAAACGCTCCGGGAATCGGGGTCCGAAGGGAAGGCTCGGCGGTTACTCGTTTCTCTCGTACAAGGCCGGCGGTTTTCTATCGTGAAGAAGATGATGGCTTTTCCTTCATTCTATATATATATATATAATTATATAATTATATTATTAATTACAAAATTACATAAAGCACCAAATCGACTCGAAAACCGATTCACCTCGGAATTCGACGAAATTCGCACCGTAGCTAAATATCCACGCTACGAACACAACGGCGAAGTTGAAATTAACTTTCGACGAACAGAACTCGAGTTACACCCAAACGAAGTCAAACACAAACATCCCCCCGAGAGGCCACACCGGTCACCAAAACGACTCGGTTTGCTAGGGAGATCTTGCCAACAGGCTACCAAACAGGGCACTCAGTTCTAAGGAGCTAAACCATACTCCACACATGGCACAAGCCACGGAAACGCGTCATCGTAACGCCAAACGAGAATAAAAATAATCGCAGAAAAAACGGGGCGTTACAATATCTATGTGTCGACATACTTGTGTGAGTGTCGACACGGGCTAGTTAAGTCTCGACAGAGTTTGTCGACACCAATTCTTGTGTCGACACCAATACTGTTTATGTGTTGACACAACATACTTGAGAGTGTCGACACAATTTTCTTGTGTCGACACAAACTTTCCTACTTACCAAAATTTCCTGAGAAATTGTGTGCTTATATATTTTACTTAGGAAAGCTTGTGCTGACCAATTCTAGGTTCAACAATCCTAATTCAATTTTAAAATAATTGAATTAAGTTTCATCCAGAGGTTTTGTAAAAATATCAGCAATTTGATTATTTGTGTTCACAAATTCTAGATTAATGTCTTCCTTCTCCACATGTTCTCTTATGAAATGAAACTTAATTTCTATATGCTTAGTTCTACTGTGTGAAACATGGTTTTTAGTAATAGAAATAGCACTAGTAGAGTCACAAAATAGTGGAATTCTACTTACCTTGACGTCATAGCCTTCAAGTTGATGTTTTATCCACATCAACTGTGCATAACAGCTGTCTGCAGCTATATATTCTGACTCAGCAGTTGAGATAGCTACACTTGTTTGCTTCTTGCTGCTCCATGACACCAGCCTTCCACCTAGGAATTGACAAGTTCCTGTGGTACTCTTCCTATCTTCATTGCACCCTGCAAAATCTCATCTGAAAATCCTGTTAGTAAGAAATCTCTATTCTTAGGGTACCAAAGACCTAGATTAGGTGTGCCCTTAAGATATCTCAAAATTCTCTAGACAGTAGTGTAATGAGATTCCTTTGGGAAAGCTTGGTACCTAGCACAGACACATGTTGCATACATGATGTCAGGTCTACTAGCAGTCAAGTAGAGTAGGGAGCTAATTATCCCTCTATACAAAGACTCATCAAAAGGTTTCCCTGCCTCATCTTTGTCTATAGGTATACTTGTTCCCATTAGAGTTTTCATGGTGGAGGCTGAGTCCATTCCATATTTCTTAATCAACTCCTTGGTGAACTTAGACTGGGATATAGACAATCCATCATCAGTCTGTCTAACTTGAAGTCCCAAGAAGAACTTCAGTTCACCCATACTGCTCATCTCAAACTTCCCTTGCATAAGTTTGGCAAACTTTCTACAATGGTTGTTTTCAGTAGATCCAAAGATAATATCATCAACATATATCTGGACTAGGATTATCTTGCCTTTAGATTCCCTAAAGAATAGATTTTTGTCTATCTTTCCTCTAGAGAATTTATTCTCAATAAGAAAAGCAGACAAGGTTTCATACCAAGCCCTAGGGGCTTGTTTCAAACCATATAGAACTTTCCTAAGCCTATATACATAATCAGGATAATGAGAGTCTACAAAACCTGAGGGTTGTTCAACATAGACTTCCTCTTTTAAGCAACCATTCAGAAATACTGACTCTACATCCATCTGATATACCTTGAAACCTTGATAGGCAACATAGGCCAAGAACAACCTTATAGCTTCCAGCCTTGCCACTGGGGCAAAGGTTTGATCAAAGTCAATCCCTTCTTCTTATCTGTAGCCTTTTGCTACCAGCCTGGCCTTATTCTTGATTATGGTGTCATTCTCATCAAGTTTATTTCTATAGATCCACTTTGTTCCTATTACATTGTGATCCTTTGGTTTAGGAACAAGTTCCCGGACTTTATATCTTTTTAATTGATTCAGCTCTTCTGGCATAACATCAATCTAGTTTGTGTCTTGCATGGCCTCTTCAATCTTCTTGGGTTCTATCTGTGATAAGAAACTTGAACATAAAAATGTGTTCATGCACTTGCTCCTAGTTAGTACTTCTTGAATTGCATCACGAATGATTTGATGAGCTGGATGATCGTTCAGGTGTCTTCTTGCTGGAGGAAATCTGCCAACCTCTTGGCTTTCTTCATTTTCCTCAACCTGATGCTCCTCATTGTCTTCTTCATCCAATAAATCTTGTTCTCCCCCTGGACAGCATGCATCTTTTTCTTCATCCAGCCTAGCAGGAACTTCTTCATTGATGCTCAGCTTGTCTAGCCTGTCTGTTAGACCTATAGAACTAACTGAAGAGCTAGACGATCCACTGTTAATCAACTTAGACTCATCAAATACAACATGGATAGATTCTTCTACAACTTGGGTAGTCAAGTTGTAGATTCTGTATGCCCTACTATTATTATTGTACCCAACAAATATCCCTTCTAGGGATTTGGCAGCAAACTTTGTTTGGTAGTGCTTACCATTAACTAGGACATAACACTTGCTACCAAAGATTCTAAAGTAGGAAATGTTTGGTCTTCTGCCTTTCAATTTCTGATAGGGAGTCATCTTATGTTTCTTATTGATGGAGGCTCTATTGAGTACATGACATGCAGTATTTACTGCCTCAGCCTAGAAGAAATCAGGGAGAGTAGTGTCACCAAGTAGTGTTCTACTTGCCTCAATTAGAGTCCTATTCTTTCTTTCAGTAACTCAATTTTGTTCGGGTATTCTAGGTGAGGAGAACTCCTGATGAATCCCAAGTTCTTCACAGAACTTTCTCATACACTCAGACTGAAATTCAGTTCCATGGTAACTTCTGATTTTGACCACTGAATTGTTAAATTCATTCTAAGTTTGTCTAACAAAAGTTTGGAAAACAGTAGAGGTTTCAGATTTCTGCCTCAAGAAGAAAACTCATGTGAATCTAAGAAAATCATCCACAATAACTAATGTGTATACTTTCCTACCAAGACTATGAACTGGCATAGGACTAAACAAATCCATATACAAGAGATATAAACATCTCATTGAATCTTTGGTATCAAGTGCATGGAAAAAGGACTTAGTCTGTTTACCCTTTTAGCAAGATGAACACACACCCTCTTTAATGCACTTGACTTGAGGACCATTCCTCACTAACCCCATGCTTAAAAGCTTTCCTATTAACTTATAGTTCAGATGAGCTAGCCTCTTGTGCCATTTGACACATAGTGAAGCTTTCTCTCCTGCAACTAGACAAATGGGTGAGTTGTTAAACTCACAATCTAGGTTAAGACAATATACATTCTCTTTCCTAGTGCCAGTCAAAATGATCTCTTGATCACTTGACCTCATTATTCGGCACTCCCCTTTGAGGAAAGAGATGTCATAACCTAGATCTCTAAGTTGACTTATGCTAATCAGGATATGTTTTAGACCCTTACATAAGCCACTTTAGTGATAGTAATTGAATCACTAGAAATGTTACCAAATCCTTTGATGATTCCTTTTTCTGATCCACCAAAGATTACTTTGGGTCCATTCTCTATGGGTACATAGTCCCTCAACATTCTTTTTTTTCCACTCATGTGTTTGGAACATCCACTATCCAAGTACCATATAGGGGTATGGCCACTTGGATTCACCTGCATCAAATAAAGAATCACTTATCCTTAGAACCCAAATTATTTTTGGGTCCTAGGTTCTTGTTAGTTTGAAATCTATCATGCTTACCTGCAGCTTTTCTGATAGGTAAGCTGTTCTTATTTTCAACACTTGTGTTGAACCAACAATCCATGGCAAAGTGGGCCACCTTGCCATAATACTAACACTCAAATCTATTGTACCTTCTCTTAGGTACAGACTTCATAACATTGTTGCCACCAGTCCTTTTATGTGTAGGTGCTAGAGCAAAAAAACCCAAGGATTACTTAAGAACCTGATGAGTTTGCTTATAGAGTAGCCTATTGGCATATCTACCCTTGCCAATGACATTACCATACTCACAGTGACCATGAGTAATATCATGATCATACCTGTTTGTAGGGTGCATTACTTTCCTAAAGAAGATAGGGGGCTTTGAGGCTAGTGGCTGAACTGGGGCTTTGACTTTTCTATGAGATTTGGTGGCCCTTGTTCTTCCCTTAAAGCCTAGACCTATATTTCCTTTTTGAGAAATGAAATTATCTATTAAGGGCAAGACAGACTTTGTCGTAAAAAATTTAGCCACTAACTCCTTTTCTTTCAGAAGTTTTTCCTCCAGATTCTTATGTGATTTTCCTTGAAAGAGATTGTGCCCATCTAAATAATAATAGTTATGTTCTTCAGTTTGGC
Source organism: Platanthera zijinensis (assembly GCA_039513925.1). Taxonomy (NCBI): domain Eukaryota; kingdom Viridiplantae; phylum Streptophyta; class Magnoliopsida; order Asparagales; family Orchidaceae; genus Platanthera; species Platanthera zijinensis. Next base: position 99,589,385 of record CM077088.1, read on the forward strand.
AACCTCATTCAATTTCAAATCCATCATCTTTGTTGAATCTGATGCAGCCTGCTTAAGAGTTTCCATTTCCTTAGCCTTCTCTTTGACAAGAGACTTGCTCCTCTTAAGAGCTTGCAATAACCCACCATACTCATTAATGAGTTGATGTATATCCCCCTCAGATTCAGAACCATCCACTTCTCTTAAATTTGATGCTACTGATTCTGATCCAGTAAAATAATCAGAAGCTAAGGGAGAATTATATACCTTTTGTGGACCAGGCTAATCCTTGCACTGATCATTTTCTGATAGAGGCATCAGCCCTCTACAGCAATAGTCTTCAACTCCATTTATGGAGTCCAGCATTTGTAGGAATTCTAATTTCCTAAAATCTTCTTCTGTAGAGAACAGCCCAACATATGCTTCTGCATCATCTTCTTCTCCTGATTCTGATGATGAAGAGTCTGTCCAACTCTTCTGCTTCTGAGCAACAAGGGATTTCTCCTTCTAGCCTTTTACTTGATGCTTCTTCTTATCTTTAGACTCCTTCATCTTGTCAGGACAGTCAGCTATGACATGTCCAGACCTGTTGCAGTAATAACAAACAATCTTAGAATTAGTTTGTTTACTAGGTTTTGAGGCATACCTGTCCTACTTGGAAGTCTTCTTTTTCTTATAATACTCATCCTTGGAGAAGGATGTTGATGGCCTGGTTCTCCATTTCTTCTTTTTCATGAACCTTTAAAACTGCCTTGTAAAGGCAACAAAGTCCTCATCAGAGGTGTGGTTATCTGATGTGTTATTGTCAGGATTCTCTTCTTCTTCCTCAGCACTCCTTTTAGGTGGAGAAGGAGACTTTCTCCTACCCTTTCTTGTGCCTTCAGTCTTGAAGGCTACTGACTTCTTTTTGAACTCAGACCTACTGCTTTTCTCCTCCTCTTTTCTGGCACTGAGCTGCATTTCATAGGATAGCAGCTTTCCAAATAGTGTGGGTGGAGGAGTATCAGCAAGCCTGTACAACTCTCTGATGGCGCATATCTTTGTGTCCCAGTCCTTTGTTAGTGATCTGAGAAACTTATCATTAAATTCATATATGCTGAAGACTCTTCCATAGGTCATCAGCTCATTCACTATCCTAAAGAACTTCTTGTAACATTTAGTTATGCTGTCAGACTTGGCTTGTCTAAAGCTCTCATATTCTTGATTCAGCATAGATTTCCTGTCTTCTCTAACTTCTTCAGTTCCCTCCATGTAGACAATCAAGGTGTCCCACATCTCCTTAGAGGTTTTGCAATGCACCAGATTCTAAAATATGGCATCATCTATAGCACTTACAATAATGTTTTGATCTCTTTTGTCTAATGTTGTCAGGATGATCTCATCCTTGGTCATTTCAGAATAACTCTTTGGGGTTTTAACATTTGCATCCAGAGCTAATACCTTCATTGGAATGAAGGGACCTTCTTGTACTGTGATGTAGATTCTTAGATCAGATGCTTCCATAAATAACCTGACCCTTTCCTTCCATATGCCAAAGCATTCTTTCCTGCAGATAGGCAGTTTCATAGATCTAAATTCCTTCTGATTCTCATTTGAACCCATTCTTGAAATTTGTTAATTGCCTTGGAAATTCACTCAAACTGTTAGGTCAATCTTTGAGCAATCTCCTTCTGATACAACTTGAAAAACTTGATTTCAAGAGCCTAGACACCTAGAGGGAGGTTAAAAGGTTCCAATTTTCTTTAAGAATTTTAGGCAATTAGCTAGTTCTAACTCAGAATAGAAAATTTAATACACAGCACAATAATCACAGCACAGCATACACCAGATTTATAGTGGTTCCCCAAGGTATGGGTACATCCACTTTCCCCCTTCGCCTATCCAGTAGAGAACTGGATTCAGCCCAACTTACTTCCACTTACTCAGATCCACAGATCTTATAACTCAGAACTAGATTGGTTCCTAATGCTCAGACTTATACAAGTCTTACCTCAGATTCTTCCCAAGAACCCTATCTCAGGTCTCAGCCCAACCTCAGCCTCTATCACTAGGCTTACAACTCAGACTTTCATAAGTCCTACACCTCAGGCTCTCAGCCCTACCTCAGCCTTATAATTACAGGCTTATAACTCAGATCTTGCAAAAGATCCTACAAGAAATCGAAAGTTTTAAAAGGTACGGAAATTTCACCAGATAGAACTCTCTATTGGTGTGAGCTTCTTGATCGGTTCTTGAATAAACTTAATCTTTAGATCCAACCTGACTTAGCTATTTCAAAGCTTCTTGATTGAATGAAATAAGGTTTATCTTCACTTGATGTAGAATTTGATCTTCAGATAGCTCCCTCCTTAAATTCAGAACAAGATCGTAATCTTTCTTACAGACTGTTCTGGATCTTCCTTCTTAAGGTTTTGCCCTATTCTTATTGGTTAATTCTCTCTCTAAATGATTCACTTTCTTAGTTATCCTTTGGTTGTCATGGATCAGTCCTTTATATAGACTTTCTCAATGATTACCGGCTGATCCGGTTTGTAACAACCTTCTGACAGTTCTGTCAAAGGTGTCAGACTTGTTGTTCATGACAGCTATCAAGTCTTCAGTCGTGACAGCTGATTCTGTAATGACTTTATATCTCAGCACAAAACACTCAGCAAATTTATTCACATGTGTCGATATAAATAGACTAAGTGTCGACACAAGCCTTGATGATGTCGACACAACACTTAATATGTCGACACAGTCATTCTTCTACTTCTCGACACAGCTTCTGTTTGTATGTGTTGACACAAGTCCTGTGTGTCGAAACAACTGCTCCTGGTCTCGATATAATTGATGCTGACAGATGGCGATGAGTGTATGTCCAGATGTCGTTGAGTGTGTGTCGGGACGTTGTTGAGTGTGTGTCGATACAAGTCCTGTGTGTTGACACAAGACTTTAGACTCAGTATATCTATTATTGTTAGATGGAATTGAGTGTTGTCCAGATGTCATTGAGTGTGTGTCGACACAAGTCCTGTGTGTCGACACAATCCCTTCAGACACAGTATAGTTTTTGCTGATAGATGGCGTTGAGTGTTGTAAAGATGTCGTTGAGTGTGTGTCGACACAAGTCCTGTGTGTCGACGCAAACCTTCTTCAGGTGTGGGCACAATTCCTGGGTGTCGACACAGCTTCTTCTTTAGGTGTCGACATAATTCCTGCCTCAGGTGTCGACACAATTCTGGGTGTCGGCACAGCTTCTTCAGGTGTCGACACAATGCCTGGGTGTCGATACAGGACTTGCTTCTAGTGTCGACACAACTTATGGGTGTCGACACAATTCTTCACAAGTGTCGACACTAGTACTTAGAGAAATTTTCTTGCAAACCTTACACCTACACAATGAACCTCAAACATCCATCAAATATAAATTGATGTATATCAATGAGTAAGACGAGGCTTCTCAAAATCTGGTACATATTTTTCAGTGTACCCAACAAAATGCTTTAATTCATCACCACTCCAGATATGACTTAGGGTCTCGCCCTCCACATTTTGGAGGCGGTACCCCCTAACCTTAGAGCCTCCTGGATGATATACGGGCCTTCCCAATTTGGGTTTAGCTTCCCCACTACCATCGACCTCCCGGCTGCATCCACCTTCTTTAGGACCAAGTCTCCTTCGGTGAATTATTTGACCCTGACGTGCTTGTCAAAGTACTTAGTCATTCTCCTTTTCACCTCTTGTTGTCGGATGGTGGAGAGGTCGCGTAGCTCTTCCACCATTTCAAGGGAGAGCCACAGGTTTTCCCCATTCTCAGCTCGTCATTCTTCCCTGCCTTCCTTTTCCTCGACCACACGAGGCATCTGGACCTCAAACTCTACCGGGAGCACCGCCTTGCACCTGAGGGATAGTATAAAGGGGGTCTCTCCTGTGGCTGTGTTAGGTGTGGTCCTAAGGGCCCAAATAACTGAAGAAAGCTGCTCCACCCAGCTACCCTTAAAAGTTTCCACCTTCATCTTGAGGAGGTTTACGATGATCTTGTTCGCCGCCTCCACCTGCCCGTTGCTCCAAGGGTGGTGAACTGAAGCAAACATGAGATCAATCCCGAGCTGGCCACAGAAGCTGATGAACTCGGCGCTAGTAAATTGAGGCCCGTTGTATGTGACAATGGCCTGGGGGAACCCGTGCCAGCAGTTGATCTCCCCCCACACAAAGTTCCTAATTACCTGGGAGGTTACCTTGGCCAACTCCTTGACTTCTAACCACTTGGAAAAATAGTCAATCATGACCAACAAGAATCTCCTCTACCTGCTGGCCTGGGGTAAAGGCCCTACCAGATCTATTCCCCCAAGATCTTTTGGACTTGCTACACTTCTTTGCTGTAGTTGGAGGAGGCAAACAACTGGCACGTGCTACACTTCTTTGCAAACTCTGTGGAGTCATGGCTCAGGGTCGTCCAGAAGTACCCATGCCTGATGATCCTTCCTTCCAATGTTCTGCCCCCTGAGTGGCTTCCGCACTCCCCTGAGTGGACTTCCCCCAAGATCTTTTGGACTTCCCTCTCAGCCATGCAACGTGCCAGCATGTCGGATATGGTCTTTCTATACAGCTGTCTGTCACGCATAAGATAGTATGCAAACTTATCCTTGAAATGTTTTTTTGTCCATCCCCTCCGGGTACTCTCCGGTGGACAAGAAAGTCTCGAAAGGGTCCATCCACGAGGGGTGTTAGTCCACCTCCATCAGCTCGCCTTCCTCGATGGATGGGCAGAACTTGTCGGTGATGGTACCCCCAACCCGGGGGTTGTGCTTGGCTAACTGATCCAACTGCTCAATTTCCTTCCGCAGGACGTGTCGGATGGAGAAGGTCTGGAAAATACCGATGACACCCTTTACCTTTGCCAAATATAACTGTATGGTACACTCCCTCGCCTCACAATCCAAGTTCATCTGAGAAGCCACCACCATGGAGTCAATGAGGACCTCCACATCGTGCACTCCTAGCTTCCCGGCCAGACGGAGCCCCGCGATCACCGCTTTGTATTCAGCCTTATTGTTAGTAATAGAGAAATGGATAATTATCATTTGTTCTATCCTTATTCCTTGGGGGCTCTACAAGATAACCCCCAACCCCAAGGAATGCCTCCCTGAAGCACCATCTACCATCACCTTCCAGAGAAAGGGATGAGTGAGTTCTGCCTCCGCCACTTCGACCACATTGTCTGCCAGAAAATAGGCCATTGTTTGGGACCTGATCGAGAGGTGGGGGATGAAGGAGATATTGAACTCGCTCAACTCCACTGACCACTTAGCCAATCTTCCTGAATGCTCCACCCCCTCAAAGATGTTGCGGAGGGGGTGGTCAGTCACCACCCGGATCGAGTGTGCCTAGAAGTAAGTCCTGAGCCTTCGGGCCAAGATGACTAGAGCAAAGGACAGCTTTTCCAAGATGGGATAACGGAGCTCGGACTTCCTCAACACCCAGCTCACATAGTATATAGGGAGTTGCTTCTTCCCCTCTTCTCGAACCAGGATGGAGCTCAAGGCCTCTGCTCTGACCCCGAGATACAAGCATAGATCATCCCCCTCCTTCGGCCCTTGGAGTAGCGGAGCCTAAGTGAACTGCTTCTTCATGGCTTGGAATGCCTCCTTGCACTCCTTGATCCACTCAAATTTTTGGCTTCTCCTTAATTCTTTGAAGAAGGGAGAGAACTTCTCCCCAGCCCGGGAAAGGAACCTGCTCAACCCTGCCAGCTTCCTTATCAACCGTTGCACCTACTTAGCATTCCGAGGTTATCCCAACTCCATGATTGCCCTTACCTTGTCAGGGTTGGGTTCCACGACTGCAGGGGTAAGGATATGGACTAGTAACTTGCCCCTGCTTGCCCTGAAGACACACTTTAGGGGTTCCAACCACATCTTGTACTCGCGCAAGGTGGTGAAGGTTTCTTCCAGGTCTTGGAGGTTGGAGTCCACGTCTCGGCTCTTGATTATGAGGTCATCTACGTACACCTCAAGTTTCCTCCCCCTCTGCTCTCGAAAGACCCTATCTATCATCTTCTAGTAGGTCTCCGCTGCATTCTTCAGCCACAAGGGCATCATTTTGTAGCAGTAGCACCCATCCCCTGTGATGAAGGAGACATCTTTGACATTGGGGGGGGGGGTGCATCCTGATCTGGTGATAACCTGAAAATGCATCTAGAAAACTCATTATAGGAAAACCAACGGCTGAGTCAACCAGCTCGTCGATCCGAGGCAAGAGATAACAGTCCTTGGCGCATGATTTATTAAGCAAAGAAAAATCAACACACATACGCCACCGGCCATCTCTTTTTTAATCATTACTATATTAGAGACCCAGTCGGGATATTGTATTTCGGATATAAAGCCAACTTTGAGGAGCTTGGCCACCTCCTCCCTGATGGGCTCAGCCAGTTTGTCCGTGATGGACCTCTTCTTTTGCTGGATGGAGCGAGCCTCCGGGTCCAAGTTGAGACGGTGGCAGGCAACGTCTACATCGATCCCCGGCATCTCCACGACGCTCCAGGAAAAGATGTCCACATTCTTTTAGATGCACTCCAACATCCTCTCCTGGTCGGCCAAGGTCAACCCCCCGCTGATGCGGACCATCTCCATCCTACCCTCAAGGGTGAGAACTACCATCTCTACTACCTCCTCCGCAGCCTCTAGCCTAGACTGCTCCCCCACTCTCCAATGTCCTCCCCACCCGAGGTAAGAACTTCCTCCTCAGCCTACTCTATGTCCAAGACCTCGGTCGGCTCTTGAACTTCCTCTACCATCCCTACCTGTGTGCGGTTCTCCACCTCCATCTCCACTACCTCCTGCTCCGCCTCCTCCATCCTCTACTCCATCTCCTCGGCCCCCTCCTTCCAAGAGATGGAGTTCACCGTCGTTACGTAGCACTTCCTTGCTACCTTGGGATCTCCCCGGACCCTAACTTGGTTCCCCTCATCGTTAAACTTCAGGCATTGGTGGAAGGATGAGGGGACGCAGCGGAATGTGCTGAGGAGGGGTCGCCCAAAGATTGTGTAGTTACTGCTGGGGGCATCCACAATGACGAACCTGCAGGTGCGGGACTGCCCCCTAGAGTAAAATGGAGCCTCGCTCCTCCTTTGACCTCCTTCCTCTCACCCGAGAATCCGAACAAGGGTCTATCTGAGGACAGCACCCTCTTGGCCTCTACCTTCATCGCGTCAAACTCCTTCTTGAAGATGACGTTGACCGATCTCCCATTGTCGATGAGGATTCGGGAGATGGTGAATTTCTCGATCGCTGTCTGGATGACCAGCGCGTCGCAAAAAGGGTCCTCATGGTATGACATATCCTTCCTTGAGAAGGTGATCTTCTCCTCCGGGGGTGGGGTCTGGGATGTGGAGCCAACGCTCCTGCGGTAAATGGTGTCGAGACTTACCTTGTTGGAAGCCTCTATCCCTACCCCCCATGGATCACTCTGATCCCTCCCTGGGCCCCAACATCATCCCAATCCTCACACATGTCCTCCTCTGCCCGAGGCAGGACCTCCTCGATCCGCACTCCTTGGCGGTCTTGTTGTTGCTCCCTTTTTCCTCTCATCTCGAGGAACTCCGGGCACGTGGTCATGGCGTGCCCTTCATCTTGATGGAATTCAAAGTAGGACAGCTCCACCCTAACCTCTCTTCTTCTCCTCTGCGCTTCTCTGCTCCTCTCCCCCATGGCTATAGACATAGCCTGGTCCTGATTGGGAAGAGGTGGACTTTGGCCTTGCCTCCCTCCTAGGGGATAAAATTGGCCCTGGCCTCCTTGGCGGTTATCCCCCTCCACCCCATGATGACCTCTCCTCGGCCCATGATCTTGCAACTCCGGCCTCCACCCTATCTAATGATTCGGCTCCTGACCCCCCCCCCCCACCCCACCAGGGCTACTGCTGTTGTTATTCCCTCTGTCGGGGCTCAGCTCTTCTCTCCTCCTGACCTCTATAACCTCTTGGCCTCTCCTCCTCCGTGGCCCACCTGGCCAGCTTCTGGGCAAACTCTGGATGAGTGGGCGCCATCGGGTTGGTAAGTGGCCAGTATACATCCAAGGCCTGAAGAGAGACACTCGCGTAGCGCGAAGGGAAGAGGGGCGGTTTGGCCCTTCGGCGAGTGCCATCCTCACCCAGCATTTGCCTGAATATCACGCGTGTAGGCGTGCGTGTGAGATCAGTTCTCACCGTGTACAACCTAATATTCGATGAGTGGGACCCATTGGGTTGGTGAGTGGCCAGTACCCGTCCAATGCCTGAAGAGAGGCACTCGCGCAGCGCGAAGGGAAGAGGGGCGGTTTTGCCCTTCGGCAAGTACTATCCTCACCCAGCATTCGCCTGAATATCACGTGTGCAGGAGCGCGTACGAGATCAGTTCTCACAAGGCTAGGCGAGTGGTCGCCCATCCAGGCATCCGCCCTTCAAGGGTCTTTAAGGTTGCGAGTGCATTGAGCTCCCGACACTCGCCCCCTTTAGCTGAGTGATGCTCTCACAGGTCACTCCCCAGCAGGGTCCAGATGCAAATTACCTGGATGCCCTTAGAGGTCTGCATTTAACTATTCAGAACAGCGGAGTTTGGCTATTAGCAGGCCATCCCAGGGTGTTTTCAGTAATTCAAGACTAGGGGAGGTTGGTTATTTACAGGCCACTTTCAGAAATCTATAAATAGACCCAAGGGGGGACCTCAGAAGGCATGCTCACTTGTCTCCCAACCTTTTAGCACTTTCTGAGGTACCTTAGCCCGACATTTGCTAAGGAGGGGAAGCGCTCAGAGATCTTCTGGGTGTGTGGTGGGTCCTCCGCGTCGGGCCCTTGGTTCAGTCCCCTGTTCTTTTTCCTTTATCGTTTTTCTTGCAGGTGAGAAGTAGGTGCGCGATCACCCCTTCCCCAAGGGTGAACTCCATCGAGATCGAATTCTCGGTTTCAACAGAAAGAAGACTCTTTTTCGAGAAGATTGGTTAACGGCATGGTGATTTTAGAGAAATCTTGAATAAAGTGTCGATAGAAACCTGCGTGGCCTAAGAAACTACGAATAACTATAATATTCGTTTGAGGGGGGAGTTTTTCAATAACCATGATCTTGGCCTGATTGACCTCGATCCCTTTGCCCGAAATCTTATGGCCGAGGACCAATCCCTCTTGGACCATAAAGTGGCACTTCTCCCAAATGAGGGCTTCGATATGATTAATTTGTAGAGCATTGAGCTCCCGGCACTCGCCCCCTTTAAGGGTCTTTAACGTATTCGAAAAATTTTTAATCTAATATCGTGGTTAATTTGCAGAGTTTACATTTTATATAATACTGTTTTGGAGAAAGATGGGGTCTTCATATGCACTACAAATTATTAGGTAAGCATAATAAGACAAATTTCGATTATAATTTATTAATTTGTCTCTTGACATTTTAAAATTGATTTCACTATGTTGCAGGGACATCAATTTTTGAGCGGACGCTTACGGATGTCGTACTCGTTTTTTTGGCGATTATATATATTGGAAACTAACTTTGTGTCGCAACACATTTTGAGTGATGGCTAATTGATGACTTTTAATTTTTTATACATGTTGTACCAATGTAATTTTGTAGCGACATATTTTGAGGAACAATGAAAGCTAAATGATGATAATGAATACATTACCATTTTAATTAGACATCGTATGTTACCGTTTAAAATTTTAAACTTGAGGTATAAATAGCGAGTGGGTGTACAAATATATTTTTGAGGTGTACAAACAGCCATGGGTTATAAATAGCCATATATGGTGTACCAATATCAGCACCCAAGAATTACCAAAGACCAAGAAGTCTTCCATGAAATATTCCCTCACCTCTTCTACCAACTCATCAAAGATTGCCAGCATTCATCTCTGAAATGTAGCTGGCGCATTGCATAAACCAAATGGCATCATTTTATAAGCAAAGGTGCCAAAGGGACAAGTGAAGGTGGTCTTCTCTTGGTCCTCGCGTGAAATAGGGATTTGGAAGTATCCCGAGAGTCCGTCAAGAAGATAGTAGAAAGAGTGACTAGACAAGCGTTCTAAGATTTGATCAATAAAAGGCAATGCAAAATGATCTTTTTGGGTAGCATCGTTAAGTTTTTGATAATCGATGAACATCTGCCATCCCGTAACAGTACAAGTTGGAATTAATTCATTATTTTCATTGGAGACCACGGTTACACCGTCTTTCTTTGGCACAACTTGTACTGGGCTAACCTAAGTACTGTCTGAGATGTGATAGATGATTCTTGTGTCTAAAAGTTTGATCACCTCAGTCTTCACGACTTCCTTCATATTCAGATTTAGTCTTCATTGGTGCTGGATAGTATTGCGAGAATTATCTTCTAAGAAGATCTTGTCAGTACAAAAAGAGGGGTTGATCCCCTTTATATCGGAAAGTTGTCACGCAAATGCGTAGCGATGATTTGTTAGAACTAGAGCCAACTTAGAAGTTAGTGTGTCGCTCAAATCAGAGGAGATGATGATGGGAAACTTAGAGTTGCTCTCTAAAAAGAGATATTTTAGATGAGGGGGGAGTTGCTTCAACTCTAAGGTGGGTGGTTCCTCATAAGAGGTTTTGATTTTGAGGGTTTCGATGTGTAGTGGTTTAGGTGGTGTGGGGAGAGAGACTTATTTTAAGCAGAAGAGCTCGGTGATAATGGTTTCATCGTATGATGAAGATACTAACTCGGGTAGTGCAAAAAACTCATTTTCAAAACATTCCTCTAGGTAAAAGAAAGAATCATCATTTTCTAAGGTATTATGCATAGAGGGATTTATACTAAAAGTGATTTCTTCATCCCCGACTCGAAGGAGGAGCCTTCCAACACTTACATCAATAATTGTGCGAGAGGTGGCAAGGAAGGGGCGGTCGAGTATAAGAAGTACTTCGGCATCCTCTTCGATGTTTAAAATAACAAAATCCACCGGGAAGATGAATTTGTCTACTTTAACAAGCACGTCCTCCACTATCCCTACCGGATACTTATATGATCGATCGACTAACTGAATACTCATGTGGGTGGGGTTCGGAAGTCCTAAGCCTAGGTTTTTAAATAAAGAAAATGGCATGAGATTTATACTTTCTTCCAAATCAACTAGTGCGTGTTTCACTAACGAATTACCAAATAGGCACGGGATTGAAAACCTTCCTGGGTCATTAACTTTTTGGGGTAATATGTTTAGTACAACCGCAGAGAATTCAGCGTTAAGAGAAATATGTGAAATATCCTCAAGCTTTTTCTTATTGGAGAGCAACTCCTTGAGATATTTTGCATATTTCGACATTTGGGAGATAGCCTCGCAGAACAGAACATTTATATTAATTTGTTTTAAAATATCTAAAAAAAATTTGTAACTTTCCTCAGCGCGCTAATTTTTCAATTTATATGGATAAGGTATATTTGAACTAGAGGCATGAGGTGCAAATGTAGCAGGTAAATTTAAAGCTAAGATAGGGGGAGGAGAAAGAGGAGAAGGAGGAGAAGGGAGAGATGGAAGAGAATGAAGATAAGGAAGTACAATGGGTTTGTAATTTTGGCGGGCTACTTCCTTTCCACTGCGGAGGGTGATTGCATTTGCGCTTTCTCTTGGGTTTTCTTCTGTATTTCCGGGCAGAGTTCCTTGTTGCATCTCGTATAACATCTTCGTTAGCTGGCCCACTTGATTTTCAAAGCTTTTAATTGACCGGGTAATGTTCTTGATATTGGATTCATTTGTGGCAACATACTTGGCGAAGACTTCTTCAAGTGCAGAGGGAACCGGTGGTTGCGATGAGAAACCGAGTGGATTTAAATTATGGGGGCAGCTAGATTAAAAGAAGGATTTAGATTTTGAGGGCATTGAGAATTCCCTTGGTTTCTCCATGAGTAATTCAGATGGTTCCTATAACCCGCATTATATGTGTTACTATACGGAGCATTGTTTGGGTTATAGAAAGGCCGAGGCGCGTTTCCCATGAAGTCAACCCGTTCTTCTAAAATAACGTTATTATTATTAGTTGCCCAAGGAGGGGTGGCGGAGTGAGCAGTAATCTCCTCCACTTGTTTAGTTAAGCACTCAACTTGAAGGGCTAGATTCGAAGTTGCGTCAATTTCAAAAATTCTTGCTGGCTTAGCCGGCCACATACGAGGCGCATTCCATTGGTATGCATTCATGGCCATTTCCTCAACAAGATCTTGAGTGGCCTCAGGTGTTTTGTTTTTTAACGTCCCCCTAGCGGCTGCGTCAATCATTTGCCTTGTCTGGAAATTTAAACAATTATAGAAGATTTGCACTTGTTTCCAAGTGGGAAGTGCATGGTGAGGTCATCTATGCAATAGTTCCTTGAAGCGCTCCCATGTGTCGTAGAGAATCTCTGAGTCTATTTTCATATAGGATGTGATATCAGTGCGTAATTTGCCTGCTTTTGCAGGCGGTAAATACTTTGTAAGGAATTTTTTTTCCATCTCTGCCCATGTAGTGATGGACCCTATCGAAAGAGAACCCAGCCACTGTTTGGCCTTTGACCGCAAGGAAAAAAGGAAAAAGACATAATCGAATGGTGTCATCCGTGACTCCATTAATTTTGAAAGTATCGCAAATCTCAAGAAAATTTGAGAGGCTGCAATTAGGATCCTCGTCCGGGAGACCATCGAATGTCACTGACTGCTGCACCATTTGTATAATGCTGGACTTGATCTCAAATTTATTGTTCGCCACAGCGGGACGGACAATACTTGATTGTGTACACTCTAGATTTGTCCACGCATAATAGGTGATGGTCCTTTGATGGGCCTCATATGGGTTGGGTGGATTAGGATCCATAGAATCTGTGGTAGTGTCTCTGATTGACTATTCGATGGCTAATTGTGATTCTTAATCATGAGAACGGAGGAGATGCAAAATGGTGCGCTCTATCTCAGGATAAAAAGTAATAATTAAAGAGCTTTCTCGGGTCATACACTAAAAAGGAGAGAGAAGTGGGGAGAGAAATAAAGAAAAATAGTAAAAAACGGAAAAAGAAGTGATAAAATTAATAGAAATCACGGTTTCAAAATATCAAAACTAGATGTCCCTGGCAATTTCGGTTTGATTTATGCGAAGAAGAAAAGGGGTTAAGAACATTGTATGGAAATGAGCTCGAAAATCTTCTCCGATTCTATATGTGATAAAGGCAAGTGTACCTTATCGTTAATAGTGTAGGATATTAAGGTTCAATAGCAAGGTCGTATTACCCAGGGCGATTTGATTACTTCTACTTTGTGGAATTACTATTATCTTATCAAATGATTTTTTGGCTTTTTTACTTAACTAAAAGGACACTAAATTAGGTTAAAACTTATGGATAAAAGATTTAGTACTCGATCTTGAATCACTTCGGCATGAGTTAATCAAATTTGAATAACAACTAGATCTTAATAAAGTAAAACGCCGTTGGACCATGGGAGATCCCGATGTTTAAACACTCTCCTCTCGGAGAAGTGCCCAACTGAGTTTAGGAAGATCCGACCGAACTCTCGTCTTGTATTCGGATGCCTAAAACTCACCTTAATTTAGAACCCCACTATTGGATTTGACTCAAATCTTGGAGATTTACGTCATTCTCTCGAGAGAGGAGCATTCAATTCTCTTTACTCTTGGGTGATTAATTCAAACTATGAGCCTCTCGGCTAGCTTAGAATGAAAACTTAAACGGAGACTATATTTCGATAATATAGTTCCACTATATTAAAATCAAGAGTAAATCGAAGGCCGATACTTTAAAAAGAGAAAGTATGCTAAAACATCATCACTTGATCAACTCATCCTCAGATCATCGCGATCGAGTACTAATGAGGATTTAGTTACCCATAATGAAGTAGGAAATCAAAATCATGTTAAGAATATACATAATAGGAAAGAGAGAGAGAGAGAGAGAGAGAGAAAAGGAATAGCGAACTATTTTATTTCTTATTTGAAAGAAGTTACAAAAAGGACCAAAGGACATTACAAAGAGAGTTTGCAAAAATACTACAAATATGATAAATAAGATTGTAAGAATGTTAAGGAATGAAAACATTAAGCTAAAACACTCTAAAAACAAACTATCAATAGCTCTCTACAAGGCCCAGATCTCCCCCCAAACACTTGGAGTGTGCTGCTATTTATAGGAATTTTTCGGGAAGTACCCCCCCCCCTGACATGCCCGTGTAGGGAGCTGTCAGCATTGTTGATTTTTGTGGATGAAATTAAAATATGGAAGTGACTAGTGCGGAAGTTAGGTTACCCGCCCTGGTGACACACCCGTATAGGAGGGGCATGTAAGTTGCGGCATGGCGGTGGAGTGGGGGAAGTTCACGTTGCAATGATTTTTAGGTACTTAGCAGGACATGCCCCATGGACACACCCGTGTGTAGGGGTGGTGGGGGTGTTTTAGTTTAATTCTTCTTGTACATTGCCCGGGGCGAATCTGCAGCGGATTCAATTTTTTGCACAGAGTACACGCCCGTGTAAGGAGTACATGGTCGTGACCCATGGGCTTGTAAGGTTGATTTTTTTTTGGAAATGAACTTCGGACCATTGCTTCATTCCAATCGGGATGCATGCCCAAAGTACATGCCCGTAACTTTTATACACTCCCGTGACCTGGTGTACATGCCTGTGACTTGTGGTACAAAATATGGAAAATGACTAGAAAGTGTAATAATCCTGGAAAAAAAAAATTTATGTTAGAATGATTTTTATAAAAGAAACTAATTATAGGCCCATGATTCATGTAATATAAATTTTAAACAAGAAAATATATAGATTTACCCAAGTAATTTAAACTAAATTAAGTATCATCAGCTCCAAAGCTACATCACATCTCTACTGTGCCCGGATGCGATCTCATATATCGCAAATAATGCTCAGGGAGGCCAAGTACTCCCTATAAACATCTGGCTCTGATATGGAAACCGCGGTAATGTGTATATCCTCCAAAATCTGTACTAACTCCATGGCCATCACTCGGGGCTCTGGTCCAGTAGTTTCAGCTCTCCTGCTCAAAGCATCTGCCACTAAGTTCACCGTACCTAGGTGATAGTGCATGGTATAGTCATAGTCGCATAGAAACTCTAGCCATCTCCTCTAGCACAAGTTCAGATCCTTCTACGTATCAATATATTTGAGTTTCTTGTGATTCAAGAAGATATCACAATGAACCCCATACAGATAATGCCTTATATCTTCAAGGCAAACACCACCACCCCGAGCTCTAAGTCATGTACGAGGTAGTTCTGCTTATGTTTCATCAGTTTCCTCGAAGCATACGCTATTACATGACTGTGCTGCATTAGAACTACACCCATCCCCCTGTTTGATGTATCGGGGTAGATGTGGAATCCATCCATCCTTGATGGAAGTGCAAGGATGTGGGAAGAGATGAGTTGG
This sequence comes from Platanthera zijinensis, assembly GCA_039513925.1. NCBI lineage: Eukaryota > Viridiplantae > Streptophyta > Magnoliopsida > Asparagales > Orchidaceae > Platanthera > Platanthera zijinensis. Next base: position 99,604,757 of record CM077088.1, read on the forward strand.
TCCTAAAACTCCTGAAATGCTTCCTCACATTTCTCCGTCCATGCAAATGCTGCTTCTTTCTTCGTCACAGACTTGAGGGGAAGCGGTATCCTCAAGAATCCCTCGATGAACATGCGATAATATCTTGCTAACCCCAAGAAACTACAGATATATGAAGCTAACTTTGGTCACGGCCAATCTCTCAGAGCCTGCACTTTGGTCGGATCCATAGCCAACCCGGCCCCATTGTTGATGTGTCCCAGAAATGCTACCTCCTATAATTAAAACTGACACTTGGATAATTTTGCATACATCTAATGCTCCCTCAGCTTGCCTAACACTAGTTTCAAGTACTGTGAATGCTCCTCCTTCATCCAGGAGTAGATCAATATATTATCAGTAAAGATTATGACAAATATATCCAAGTAAGGCTCGAACACACAGTTCATCAGACTCATGAAAGCTGAAGGAGCATTCGTGAGTCTGAAGGGCTTCACAGTGAACTCGTAGAGCCCGTATCATGAAATGAAAAAGGTCTTTGGAATGTCTTCCTCCGGGATACGCAGCTGATAATATCCAGACCTGAAATCAAGCTTGGAGAACCAAAAGGCCCCCTATAGTTGGTCGAATAGCTCATCAATCCGAGGCAGTGGATATGTGTTTCGAACTATCAACCAATTCAACTCCCGGTAGTCGATGCAGAGCCGTAATGACCCATCCTTATTCTTAACAAATAATACGGGTGCCCCCCATATCGATGAACTCGGTTGGATGAAACCTGACTCCATAAGCTCCTGCAACTTAGTCTTGAACTCTACTAACTCCTTGGGTGCCATTCTGTAGGGTTCCCGAGCCACAGGTCTATCTCCTGGAACCAACTGGATTAGGAAATCCATATCTCAAGCAGGAGGTAATCCGGGCAATTTCTTTAAAACTATATTGAAGAAGTCCTGCACTACCGGGATATCAGTAATGGAGGCTTCTAATTCTACCATCTCAAAGTAGATCAGTTACACCTTGTCTCCCTACTCATGGGCTTTGATAGCCTGTATGGATGATAATAAAATACGGGAGACAGGTCTAACACCTTCGATGACAACCTCTGAATCTCCATGTCGTAATGTAATCCTCCTCATCGAGCAATCGATTCGGGCATGGTTCCAGTGCAACCATGTCAAGTCAAGAATTAGATCGAAATCTGGCATCTTCAAAATTATCATCGACGCCTTGAATATCTTCCCTCCAATCTCTACATCCATATTGCACTTAGCTGAGGATAGAAGCTCTTATCCATCTGGCAGAAACACCCTTCTGGTCGTGCTAGTGAAGCGATCTACGCCTTCTAGTCCCTCCAAGAAGTCTTCTGATATGAACGAATGTGAAACACCCGTATCGAACAATATATGGATAGGCTTGCCGCTAATAAAGACTTTACCTGAGTTTTTTTGTTTGGTTATGTCATGTTTGTTATTCTACCAAGGTTGTAAGGTACTATAAATGAAATTAAAATGAAAATTAACATAAGTTCCTATAATAACCTCCTCGGGGTTCCTCGGCTTGGCAAGATCCAATACATACATCTGTTCCGGCCTTTGACATCTACCTTGAAGTCCTCATCCCCAATCTTGTCCTCATCCTTGGCCCTATTGTACTGGAGGGGCTGCTGGGGGTGGAGGAGGAGGTAGACGAAATTGCTGAGGGCAATCAGCACTAAAGTTTCTTGTCTGGTATAACCCAAAGCAAATCACCTGTCGGTGACCTGGATCTTCTTGCCTCCTCAGCTCATGTATCTGCAATGATGGAGGAGCTAATACAGTAGGTGGCCTCTGCTCCTGTCAAAATTTATGGCGATGATGTCCTCTACCTCTCCTGTGGCTCATAACTCTACCCCGTTGTGAGCCCCTGCTACTCTACTCAAAGGGTGGCTCATCAAGCGGTCTCTTCCCTCTGTACTGCATCATCAACTAATCCGCCTCCAGTTTCTTTGCCATCTTAATAATCTGGGCCAAAGTTCCATGAGATATAAATTGTAATGCCTACCTCATTGGGTCTCTGAGCCCCGGTAGAACCTCTTTACATACCTCCTATCATCCAAAAATTGTATCCTTGCAAATATGGCCAATATAGAGAACTCCCTCTGGTACTCTATCATAGACCTATTCGCCAGTCGGAGGTTCAAGAACCTCTCCTCTAGCACCTCTCTGTTTGTAGCGATCACAAAGTGATCCAAGAAAACTTCGCTGAACACCTCCCATGAAATGTCATAAGGCTCTCTAGCTGCATAAGTGGAATCGATCAAGGACTTCCACCACCTCTTTGCATGAACATCTGCGTGGAAGTTTCCAAAGAAATCGCCTTGCTGAATAGGTAGCTAATGTCTGCGAGAATCTCTTGTATCGTCCCGAGCCATTCCTCGGTCTTCACTGCATTCTCCGTCCCATGATACATCGGGGGAGTCAAACTCTTGAATGCATTCAACCAATTTGATCCTGGATTCAGCTGCACGGCAGGGAACTACTGAGCTCTGAAGGCCTCCAAGATAGCAATAAGAGTTTGCCCCATCTCCGTCTGCTAGAAAGGAGTGGCAGACAGAGGGGGAGGGATGACATTTTGCGGTGCGGTGGCCTGTGGGGGTTACATAAAAGGTAAGGTTATATTAGGATTGGTATAAACTTATTGTTTAAATGGACTAATTTCTATGACTTTTTAAACATGGGCACACAATTGCTTTTGCTACATAGTTTGTCTGCAAACTAGTGCTCGAGCGAGGTGACCCAGTGTTGTGGACTTCTTTCTCATATGATAATTATTAAGTGATACCAGTTTGTAAGAACCCTCCCCTTACCAAAGAGATTACTCGGTCTTATTCCCAGAACCGCAGCCTTACGGTGAACTAACACACGGGTTAGTCACCACCACATGACGTTTATCCTGCCGGTTATTATGATCATTTAACCTGTAGGCCAATTTGAGAATAAAAGTAAAATAACAATTACATATCAAGTCCACATATCACAGATTCATCATAATATATATATATATAATGAAATAAATCCACAATGACTACAAAAATGGGAGTAAGGGCTTATGCCCGATACATGCCAAAATAAAACAAATCACTCTCTCACACAATAGTAAGCGAAAGCAGAACTAACACTCATCATCACCTGACGCTGAACCGTAGTAGTAGTAGTAGTGTGCGGTATCTGCTCCTTAAGTCCTCCCACCTCTTTCTACTAGCCGTGCTGGTGCTCCATCTCTTCGAGCTCCTAAAATGATAAGGTCACAACTGACAGTTAGTCATAAAGACTAAGCCATTTTGTCTTCGCCTCACCCACACGACTCTTAAGCACCTTGCGGGAGGATGAATGCGGAGGACAACTATTTTATCAAGAGTAAGCATTTAACAGTTATATCATTATACTAGCAGTTGTATATGAATAGCAAGAGTCTAAAAATTATAATGAAAGGAGCAGAAGTTCTAAACAGAGAAGAAGTAAAGTAAAGGTAAGAACAGTGCGAAAAGGTAAACATCTAAAACTATACTATCAATACAGGAGTACCTTAACTTATATGAACTCCCATAAAAATTTATAAGTTAAGGTTTCAAGAAAAATAACTTATCATATAAAATAGCCCATACAAATTTATATGATAAGGGTCTGCAGTATGAATGACCTAAGTATGTATGTATGTAATGATATGATATGCATGCTATGATTCTTACAATTGCAACTCACCCACACGACTCTGTGATTATAAACCTTTTGTTCCCACTTTTTGGAGTCAGCTAAACTCTCTGGTACCACCATTATAGCTACGGCAGTAGTGGAGCGGGAGTCTCCACTCCTAGGACGGTATACACATTACTAGGACTAGACATCCCATACGCCTCTATACATGTCCTAAGTGCACTCTAGAGTCTCTGCGTACTATTTGCTGGCTATCCCACTAGTCTTTTTAGTTGAGTGTGCATTTTCGGGGACCGTCCTCCAGACCACAGTATAAACATCCTACGAGCCACTTAAACCCTCACACCTCGCCTGAGACATTGTACTGTCATCGGTGTGTTGAATGGACAAGTACTGCATGACCCGCCACAAATTTTTTTTCTATGCACATGCAAGTTATTTCATCCTGAGCCTCCAGCTTGCAGGACCAACTCGTCATGATTTCAAACTCCCGAGCCTCCAGCTCGCACGACTAACTCGTCCTAATATCAAACTCTCCCGAGCCTCTAGCTCGCAGGACTAACTCATCCTGATATTAAACTTCGGAGCCTTCAGCTCGCAGGACTAACTCATCTTGATATAAAACTCTCGAGCCTTCAGCTCGCAGGACTAACCCATCCAGTATCCCTCCAACCCTATACGGGTGAGATTTTTACATTGTTCCTTCAACCTAACCTATTAAACTACTCTTGTCTAACTTTTAGTTATACATAGAGACTTAGGGTTAATCCTGTACTTCTCGAGGTCTACCCGGTGAAGGGATCGCGGCGGTACTAGGGAATATGATGGGCAGAATCACAAATCCCCATTTCCAGAACACTTATTATTATTGGTGGCTACCCGATATTAATAGACCACTCTCATTGTTGCTCTTGAGTAACCCTAATGACTTAAAGTACTTCTTAGGAGATCGACGATCTTTCGTCGGACTCTAATCTAGTTGTTCTCTTTAGTGACCATGCACACTAGTACTCGACACTAAGTAGCGACATAACCTAGGATTTTAACAAGGGTTTCATTGCTTTCCAAACATGTCTTAAATTAAATTATAATCCATTACCTTATATGTCCTACCCATCCCACCTTTATTTCTCCGTTGCATAGACGGTGTGAACTCGAAAACCCTTAAGTGTGGCGCAACCAACTTGTTGATCTTCATGAACAAAAAACACTCCTAATGATGCACCAAGATTTTAATCATGACTTTAGGTGGTTGGGTAACATTTTCATATGGTTTGAATGACCTAACTCTATATGTCACTTTTTACCGAATGCAACTCAAGTCCTATCATTAGCCCTTATGGGGTGACTTCCAATTCTTTGGGTCCAAGGCCTCCAAATTTTTTATCATGGGCTAATAATACGGTAAATAGTTGTACATCAGAAATCCATAATTTTTCTAATTATTTTGGGCCATAATTAAAATTATTTAATCATGTGATCTAAGTCACATTGAATGTGAACAACCAAAACCAGTGGTCCTTAAGGTATAATTAATTTATCTTGTATTCATCTTGGTATAAAAGATCAGTGTATAAAATATCCTAATTTTCCAGAGTGATTTGACACATATTTCTTTCTATTAATGAAAATTAATACCATATTATCCACTTTCAAAGGAAGTACAAAATAATGCACTAATAATTCAGAGAAAATTCCTAGATGGTAGTGTCATTTTGGTAGTGTAGTAAACAAAGTTTCTTAATTTTCCATGAGGGTTTAACTTATTATTACCTAAATTCAAGATATTTTTAAAAATTCCCTTATTAATATAAGTATTATAACCAATCATCCAAAAATTCTGATAAAATTACAGAGGTACACTGTACTGAAATGATGGTCTAAAAAATTTTTCATAATTTTCCGAGTACTATTTGTCACATTTTTATTCAAAATCAAATTAGGGTATAATTGGAATTTGTACTATTTACTCATGGAAGAATTTCACTAAATTTCCCAGAAAAATAAAATTGTATTTTAGGGCTTGTGACAATGATTTAGAATTTTCAAAGTTCATGTCCTAATTTCCTATCATGACATATAAGTGTGCTAATTTGAAATAAATTTAAGCTATAGGATTTTTTATTTCAAAAATCCCAATTTTTCCACGGAAGGTGTAGTTCACCTCCAAGAACCCCAAGCCAAAATTTCATTGACATGTAGTGAGTCAAATGGGCTTTATTCCCATTTTTGCCCTTTTTACTATTGACACACCATACTCATCTATACCTTCACAATACAAGTTGGATCCTCTAACATTTAGGGATCCAAATTATTTTAAATTTTTACCAGGGTACTCAAATGACCTTAGAGTCATGCCACCCAAATTTGGGGGCATCTGGAGTTGAAAATCTCCCTAAATTGAATTTATTTGATAAATTAAATTATGGACTAAAACTATAGAAAACTGTAGTCAAAAAATTCTAATTTATGGTCACAATTTAGGTCTAGTATATTCACATGTATGATCAAAAATGCATTACATATGGAGTTGTATTCTTACATATACACCCAATCTAATTTCTAACCTAGGCTAGGAGCAGTCCTAGGAAAATAGGTCTATAGGGAGGTACAGTGCTCTACATGTCTTGATTAAGGTGTCAAATTAAAGGTAAGACACCGAGATACATTTTTTATGTTTGGACTATTTTCTGAATCTGCCTCTAAAGGGCCTAAATTTAGAATACAAATATCTATAAATAGTGTGATAGGAAATTGAATTAATTTAAATCATTTTATAGTTTAATATAAATAAATTTTGAAGGTATCACATCATCATTCCTGATCAGACAATGACCAAGATTCAAACCGATTGGAGCATATCGATCTCCCATTTCTCGGCCACTGGGCCCCACCACCGCCAGTGATCATCACCACCACCTCTATTGAGGTGGTGGCTGGCATTTCCCGGCCATATGGCCGCTGAAGGCAGCTCCTCTGGAGAACCCGAGCAAGAAGAAATGCTCAACATTTTATCAATTTTCTCCCAAGGAATCAAGCTCAATTGAGCCTGATATCTCTCCTAACCGATCTAGATATCTAGCACGAAGGGAGTGGAGGAGAAACAGACATATAATCATGCTTGGCGGCGGGTGTGGTGGCGGTGTTCCATGACCGACAATCTCTCCGGCGAGCTTTCTCTTGAGCTTGATTCTCCAATATTTACCTTGATCCATGACTCGAATTCAACTCTTATTAGTGCTCTGAAGCTAATGAAGGGATTATTTTTGGCTGTAACTGGTTATATGAGGAGGTGTCATGATGGGGAGGGCAGCCATGAGCTTTGGTTGTTCCTCCTTACTGCCATGTTTCCACCACCCAACTAAATTCTATTGGGAATGAGTTGGGGAGCTCAGTCGAGGTGTTAGGCAGAGAGGAGGAGGGCCAATTGGCCTTCATCTCCCATTTTATAATTTTTCTCTTTCCTCCACTTGGGAAAATTACCAGAACCGCCGCTTTGCGATAACACCAACACACCCACGAAGGTCGTCACTACAAAATGCCGATTCTACCGGCCATATCGATCACAGAATAGAAGAATAAGTATAAAGAGTAAAGTAAAACTCAAATACAGGTCCACCAGAAATAACATGAATATAAAATATATCTCCACAAAGGGAGAGTCCACAACAATGATAAATCAAGGTACTAATAAGTGGCTCATGCCCGATACATCATGATCCTCACTACAAGTCACTCAATGCGGAAGAAAATATATAATAACTACTAGTGATTGGGACTCACTGCCCCTACTACATGAACTCCCGTGCTAGACTGTCCCTTCACTAAGTACACCGACCTTTGTGGCTGCATCTCCAAGTTCGGCTCCACAATCCCCTAAAATTATGTTGTCACCGACCGTTAATCATAAAGACTAAGTCACTATCATCCTCGCCTCACCCACGCAACTCCTAAGCACCGTGCGAGGAGGATGAAAGTGGAGGACAACAAAGTAGAGTGGAACAAGCAGGTAACAACTACCCTAGCAGGTGTATATATAAAAGAACTATAACAAGAAAGCAGTAATATAAACAAGTAAGGTAGAACAGTAAAAAACATATAAAGTAAATTAAGGAATAAGTAACATTAACTTATATGAATGTTCATACAAACTTATAAGTTAAGGGGTCTTTTGCAAGGATCCCATCGTATAAGAAATCTCATACCAATTTATATGATGGGGTGTCGGGTTCTATGTAAGTATGAGTATAGTATAATGATATGCCATGATTCATGCAAGTGTAACTCACACACACGACTCTATGTACATAGACCTTTAGTTCTCCCTTTCTGGAGCCAAACCTCCCAGGATACTTCTGTAGTGGCAAACGGAAGCGGTGGGTTGGGCCTCGCCTACCTCTAAACTAGTATCATTACTACAAGTCAGACCTATTGTACGCCTTAACGCTGGTGTACTAAGAGGAGCTCCTTCATACTCTTGTTGGCTGGTGCACCGAACTTTATTTGGCTAAGTACTAAACCACACTTGCCGAGTCAACGTATTGGTGTTAGTGTGACGACTCTCCAATACAAGGACCCACCACCTTATATTTTATGCACATGTAATATTAATGTATCCCCGAGCCATCGTCTTCCCGGACTAACTTGTTCGTCATAACTACCTTCCAAGCCCTCAGATCGCCGGGCTAACCTGCCCATTTCCACAACCACCGAGCCTACCGCTCGGGTAATCCTGACAAACTATCCTCCCGAGTTATCGGGGTGTGTGAAAGTGAATCACTAGTAATACTAGTTGCTCTTAAACATTAATTATTCTTACGGTTTCGGTTAGCCTAGGACTGCCCAAGATATTCCCGGTGAAGGGCTCTCACAGGGCACTAGGAACTATGATGGTAGTTGAAGCTTGTCGTTCCATTTCGCAAGGCACTAACTATTATTGATATTTACCCAGGTCCCAATCCCATTTAATGTTATACTAAGTCTACCCTAGTGTATTTTGACTCTTTCTCTCTCTCCACAGGAAAGACGATCTTTCGTCAATCCCGAGGACCACCTAACACTAGCAAACCCAGCATTCTTCTCATCATGACTCTTAATGAAGATCACCTCTTCATCTTACCAAATCAGCACACCATTACTCCCAAATTCCTATGTTCATCCTTCATACTAACACAAATCTTCAGTTTTACTATTTGCAGACCAACCTAAGCTATCTGATGAGTATGAGGGGTGACCCCCCTTAAAAAATTATACCAAATATCCTTGAATTTTTATTGGGGGTCTATCATGTCATATTTAGACTAAATCCAGAAACTTGTAATTTTCCTAATTAATTTAACATTTATTAACTTTCCCAAAATTAGACCATGGATGGTTTTGAACATGAAGTGCTGGAATTCCTTAAGTTATGGCCACCCATGAATTATGAACACTATATGATGCAAAAATATAAGAGAATACCAAGTTTTACAAATTTTCATATATGTATTAGCCCCTAAATAATTAATTTAAGATAAATACAATAAATAGAATTAAGGAGATAAGTACCTCAAAATATTATCCAAAAATTACACAAATATTACTAGGGATTTAATATGATCATAAATCATCACTAACTAAGTTTTATAACATTCTAAGTTAGTTTAACCATGATTTTATCAAAATTTTCCATAGGGGCAACATAAAGGTTACAACTCTAAGTATGAGCTAATGTCTTCCAAACATCCTACAATAAATTTAAGAGACTCATATTGTTATAAAAACTTTTCTACCAAAATTTCATGAGGATCGAAGGTCACATGACCCTTCAAATTTTCTAGTAAAGGTATAGGCCTAAACAATTCCCAATTGATTTAAGTTGTGTGCCTAAGTCTAAATATCACCAAATTCCTTCCTATGGCTATTCATCACCCTATGACCTCATGGACAAAACTCCAAGTCCATACAAGGACATATCACGTCATGTCCTTCTCAAACCCCCAAAGTTCAACCTTAGGGTTTGAACTAGGTTCCTAGAGTAAATCCATCCCAATCCATCTCAAACTCCATTAGAGGGTGTTTTAACTAATCTTGGGGCTCTGTCCAAAGTTCCAACCCCTTTGGGTGAGAATTGGCCCCTCCATGCCCCAAGCTCAATCTTACCCTAATTAACCTTAAAGGGCCACACTTTGGTCTCACCAAAACCCATTCGAATAAAACTCAATTAGGCTGAGAGTTTTATCAGAGTCATAATATGACCCTAAAAGACAGCCACCAAAATTTTGGTGGGTTTAGAGGTCTTTAGACCCTCTAATTAAATCATAAAATGTTTATTAAATTATTACAAAAACTATAGGAAAATGTTTTCTAAAAATTCCCATTTTTGTATATGTTGTAGGTATAGGTAAAAGTGACCCCCAGCCCAAATTTCAATTAATTTATATGGTTGGATTGATGGTGACACTCAATTTAGTCTCTTGTCAAGCCTATGTATAGGCTGCACCATTTTTAGTGATGTGGTCAAACCACTTATCCAAATAGGTTGAAATAAATTTTAAAATTCATTAGACTTCAAGGGCTACAATTTTTATCTTGGCCACTTTTCAAGGTTCGGACCCTAAGGGCCTTGTTTAGCAGCATTAAAGTGATGTATGTTAAAGGAGTAATCATTATATTATAATATAATTATATTAAAAATATGAGAACGGTTCATCTTCTCCAAAGCCTGAACCCAACCTTAAATGCAGCCTATAGCTTTTGCGTGAGCCACCGCCCACCACCTGATCACTTCCCTAGCTAGCCACCACCATCTCCGTCGAGGTGATAACTATCGCCCGGCGGTGGTTTGCCCGCCGGAGCTGGTAGTTTCCGGCAAACCCGCAACCATGATTTTTTGGAAAATCTCCATTTTTTCCTCACTGTATCGGTCTCATTTGAGGCCGATTTCTCTCCTAATTGATCTAGGATACTAGCACAAGGGGAGAGGAGGAGAAGTCGACCTTGTTTGGGGTTCGACGACGGCGGTCGGCCATGGCATTTTTCTCTCTAGCGAGCTTGCCCGACTCCTCGATCCTCCAACGAAACCATTGATCCAATACATTATTTTGACTGCCAAGGGCATTTTGAAGGTGATGGGATGGTCAAAAGTGAGAATAGGGGCTGTACTGGGAGATTTATATTTTTCATGGTATGGGAGGTGAAGGGGTGGTTGGCCATGGTGGTTGGGCTCCCACCATTAGTGTTGGCTGGCTGGAATTGATAGCATCCTCATCCCAAGAGGCAAGGGAGAAGAATGGGGGCCATGGGGAGATGAATGGAGTGACTCAGCCGCCCTCCATAACTCAACTCTCTCTTTCTTCTTTCTCTCTCCTCCATTAATGGGAGAGAAGGAGCTTTTTCTCTCCTAGTCATTATCTTCAGGAAATGAATGGATGATTATGTCACTACAAACCTCATGAGCATAGTGGGCCACCTCAATTGGGCTTAGCCCAAGTGGATTGGACTTGGTTAGGTGAAAATAGGTCATTTTGACCTAAAATTGAATTGGAGTTGACTTTGATCAATTTGACTTTTTGGGTTGACCCTAATGTGTCCTTAGTGACCCATTGGCCTCTCTTAAGGTCTAGAAAGACTTGAGTAGGGTTGGTTTGACACCTTGTAGGCCACTTTATCATTAATTAGGGCACTTTGACCACTTTGCAGCTAGGGTTGACTTTAGCCAACTTGACCTCTTTATTTGACCCCAATGGGTCCTTAGTGACCCGATGAGCCCCTTTTAGGGCTAGGGAGGTTTAGATGGGGTCAAATTGGCTATGGGAAGGTCCTTTGGCCCTAGATAGGGCACTTTGACCATATTAGGGTTAGGGTTGACTTTGGTCAACTTGACCTTTTTAGTTGACCCCTATGGGTCCTTGGTGACCCAATGAACCTTTTAAAGAGGTAGGGATGTTATGGTGGGGTCAAAGAGTCATGGTGAGGCCCTAAAGTCAAACCCTGGGTTAGATAATTAGAATGTGTTATTTGCAGACAATGGTGATCTCACCTTCATTCCTAGGCTCACTTGGTCTTCTTGAGCTTCCTAAGGTTTTGTCATGACTTAGTCATGACAAAAAAAATCTTAGAGGTCTAATTGGAAATGGAATGTTACAAATCCCAATAAACAAAAATAAAAATTTCGTCGCCGAAATTCAGGTTAGGCATGCGGGGTTTCTAGTGAGAGTAATTGAATGTAACATCCCGCAAGAGCTCTGGTTACTTATGTCGCATCAGCTCCAGCGGCTCTAAGGTATGCTCTTATTGTCCATGATTTTACCACATGATCTTGACCAACGAAACCTTCTTGTGCCGCAAGACTTGCACAACCGTATCATCTATCCTAACCGGCTCCAATCGGACTGATCGATCAGAATCTGTCGAGCCATCTATACTAGGAACCTGCTGCTCTTGCCATAGTAGAGCCTTCCTAAGAGAGGAGACGTGGAAGATGTCGTGCAAACCCGCTAACTCCTACGGTAGCTCTAGTCTGTAAGCAAATGGGACAATCCGCTCCAGGATCCTGTAGGGCCCCATATTCCTCAGACCGAGCTTCTTCCGCCCGCGTACCCGCGAGACTCCATGCATCAGACATATCTTTAGGAACCCATGGTCTCCATCCTAAAACTCTACTTGACAATGTCGTGCATCGTAATACTTGGTCGGTCTACTCTAGGCCTCCAACATCCTATCTCGAATCAGTAACACCTGGGTATATGTGTCATCTATAAATTCCGAACCGAGTGCTTTTGGATCCTCATCTTAGATCCAAGACGGTGGAGTCCTGCACCTCCATCCGTATAATGTCTTATAAGGGTCATGCCTATACAAGACAGATGAATGTAGTTATAAGAGAGCTAGATCATCGGCAAAAGTCTCTCCCATGGCTCTCCATGGTCCAGAATGTATAAGAGTAAAAGATCCTTCGATGATAGGGTGGTACGCTTTGTCTGCCTGTCTGTCTGAGGGTGGAGAGCTTTGTTGAATGTTGACCAAGAGCCCAGATAAGCCTAGACTGATTTTCTTTCCTTGTACATAAACCTTTTAACCCGATCTGATGCGATCGTCTTGAGCACTTGACCTCCTCCAGCCGATAAAACTCACCATGCATCACAGAATCCATGAAATCATTCTTTATTTCGGGGAATTACTTGTTCTGATAAACACAATTTCTTCCGGTGATTTGAGTTCTCATTTGTGAGTGTAGACAACGACTCTATGAACATTCTCTACACGATCATGTTCTTATTCCTTCGAGTACGCCTGAGTAATCAATCAATTCAACTTTTCGAGTCATATCTAAGGTCTACGTCTTTCAATATATTGTCTGCCAACTTCTTGCAGTTTCCTAGAGTCATCATACTTCCGATGTTATAACATAGCGATTTAATCTTATCTTCCCAGATATCCTGAATCTTGTTACCCATCATCTAATTTCACGTGATATCTTATAATAGTTAAATCTCATAATTACTCCTCCTCATTACCATGACATTGTCCTAGTAATGTTATAGATCTTCATTCCAAACGCGGTTTTACAAAATCTTATCTTCGCCCAAATAATGTCGAATAAGATCAACTTAATCTCACTATGTTTGTGACACCACATCTCCTAAACTATGTCTATAGAAACCCAAGTCAATAACTAATTTGCCCAATAAACAAAAGACAAGCCCCCAATAAACAAAAGATAAGCACCTACCTACCTTGGGCTAAGTATCTTCGATATTATAATATTATATTCGGGCTAGATATGCACACCATCCTTAGTGAAAGCAAACTTAGACTTGGGGCTTTATCCTGAAACTCGTTGATATAATGCATACTTTAGACTCTCCAGGTTACCATTTACGACAATTTTCTCAAGGTCAACATGTGACTCAGTCCCAAATGGGTCTCTTCTGAACCTGAATTCTTATTCAACCATTGGTATTTGGTATGATGGTTGTCTAATCCTAATCGTGTCATCGATACGAGGGTCAAGTCTATGAGTCCCCTACTATTCCATTAATGATTCATAGGCGTCAATTCTCCTTAAGTTAGTCCTATTAGTTTTGGTAACAGGTGATAATACTACTTGATGTGTAAAGTAGAGACATCAGAGTTTAAGCCTAGAGTACCTTCTCTCGCATTAGACTCGTCCTCTAGTCATTTCGGGTATCCTCGTACCTTATCTGAATTATACCTAAAGTCACTTTTGACAAGGATATGCTAAAAATCATCTTGGTAAGTCGAGTTTCCTAGTTAGGTTGGCTTAACTCATTAATTTATGGACTATATATTGTTATTTTTTACACATGGACACACCACAGCTTCGGTTGCTTAGTTTGTCCCCAAACTAATGCTCGCGCGGGGTGACACAGTGTTTTGTGGACTTCTTCTCTTCAGATCGAGGTTTCCTCTGATACCAGTTTGTAAGACCCCATTTTTTTCTTTTAAACGTCTTATGCCCAGAACTGCTGCTTTGCAGTGACACCAACACACCCATGAAGGTCATCACTACAAAACACCGATCCTGTCGGCCATACCGATCGCAGAAGAGAAGAATAAGTATAAAGAGTAAAGTAAACCTCAAATACGGGTCCACCAGAAATCACATGAATATAAAATAAATCTCCTCGAAGGGAGAGTCCACAATAATGATAAATCAAGGTACTAATAAGTGGGCTCCTGCCCGATACATTATGATCCTCACTACAAGTCACTCAACGCGGAAGCAAATCTATAATAACTACTAGTGATCGGGACTCACTGACCCTGCTGCCTGAACTCCTGTGCTAGACTGTCACGTTTCCAAGCGCACCGACCTCTCTGGCTGCATCTCCAGGTTCGGCTCCACGATCCCCTAAAATTATGTGGTCACCGATCGTTAGTCATAAAGACTAAGTCACTATCATCCTCACTTCACCCCCGTGACTCCTAGGCTTCGTGCGGGGAGGATGAAAGCGGAGGACAATAAAGTAGAGTGGAACAAGCAGATGATAACTACCCTAGCAGGTGTATGTATAAAAGAACTATAATAAGAAAGCAGTAATGTAAACAAGTAAGGTAGAACAGTAAGAAACATGTAAAGTAAACTAAGGAATAAGTAACCTTAACTTATATGAATGTCCATACAAACTTATAAGTTAAGGGGTCTTTTGCAAGGATCCCATCGTATAAGAAGTCTCATACCAATTTATACGATGGGGTGTCAGGTTCTATGCAAGTATGAGTGTAGTGTAATGATATGACATTATTCATGCAAGTGCAACTCACGCACATGACTCTTTGTGCATAGACCTTTAGTTCCCCCTTTCTGGATCCTAACCTCCCAGGATACTTTCGTAGTGGAAAACGGAAGCGGTGGGTTGGGCCTAGCCTACCTCTAAACCAGTATAAGTACTACTAGTCAGACCTATTATATGCCTCAGCGCTGGTGCACTAAGCGGAGCTCCTTCATACTCTTGCTGGCTGGTGCACCGGACTTTATTTGGCAAAGTGCTAAACCACACTTGCCGAGTCAACGTATTGGTGTCGGTGTGATGACTCTCCAATACAAGGACCCACCACCTTATATTTTATGCACATGCAATATTAATGTATCCCCGAGCCATCGGCTTAACGGACTAACCTGTTTGATACAACTACTTTCCGAGCCCTCGGATCGCCGGTCTAACCTGCCCATTTCCACAATCACCGAGCCTACTGCTCAGGTAATCCGAACAAACTAACCTCCCGAGTTACCGGGGTGTGTGAAAGTGAATCACTAGTTATACTAGTTGCTCTTAAACATTAATTACTCTTACAGTTTAGGTTAGCCTAGGACTGCCCATGGTATTCCAGGTGAAGGGCTCTCACATGGCACTTGGAACTATGATGGTAGCTGAAGTTCATCGTTCCCTTTCGCAAGGAACTTACTATTATTGATATCTACACAGTTACTAATCCCATTTAATGTTATACTAAGTCTACCCTAGTGTATTTTGACTCTCTCTCTCCAAAGGAAAGACGATCTTTCGTCGATCCCGAGGACCACCTAACACTAGCACACCCAACATTCTTCTCATCATGACTCTTAATGAAGCTCACCTCTTCATCTTACCAAATCAGCACACCATTACTCCAACCTTCCTACATTCATCCTTCTTACTAACACAAATTTGTAGTTTTACTATGTGCAGGTCAACCTAAGCTATATGATGAACATGAGGGGTGACCCCCCTTCAAATATTATTCCAAATGTCCTAGAATTTTTACTGGGGCTCTATCATATTGTATTTAGACTAAATCCATAAACTTGTAATTTTCCTAATTAATTTAACATTTATTAAATTTTCCCCAAAATTAGGCCATGGATGGTTTTGAACATGAAGTACTAGAATTCCTGAAGTTATTGCAACCCAAGAATTATTAACACTATATGATGCAAAAATATCATAGAATACCAAGTTTCACAAATTTTCATATTTGTATTAGCCCCTAAATAATTAATTCAAGATAAATTCAATAAATAGAATTAAAGAGATAAGTGAAAGAGAAGGAATAGATACTACTCTAGAGGGGGGTGAATAGAGTAGTCAAAAATTGCACTAGCAAAGTTGACTTTCTACTCAACTCTCTTGGAGTTAAATGCGGAATGAAGGTTATAGATATTTGAGATTAAACCTTAGAGCATAACACAAGTGTTGTGCACAAAAAGCAGCCAACTGTAATTACAGTTGAAGCTAGGAATCCTAAACAGCAACTAGCAAACCTAGTTAAAATCTAATCACAGCCATAATGCAAGTAATTAATTAAAGCAATCCAGACGATACAAGGAATTTATAGTGGTTCCCCAAACAACTTGGGTACGTCCACTCTTCTACCAACAAGGTAGGAATCCACTCAGGTTTTTGATCAGGTGCCCTGCCACCAACAAGATCTGCTTCAGGTAGATCCAGAAACCCTTTAGACTTTTGATCAGGTGTCTAAAAACCAACACAGGTTTTTGATCAGGTGTCCTGCCACCAAGGGATACTTTTGAAGGGAGTAATAACCCTTTACAGGAGGGGGAAAGGAGGTTAAGGTGTCTTCTCTATTTTACAATAGATTAGATAAGCACAATAACTTGCACTGAGCTAGAAAGCTCTAAAGGAATTAAGGCTCCCCCTGGCTAAAAGAACGTCCAGGTGAAGTCTTGCTTCAGTGCAGAAACACTTCAGAAATTACTGAAGGAAAAAGCTACAAGAAGATAAATAATATTAAATAGAATCTCTTCTTCAGGCAGCTATCTTCTTCTTCTTCTTCTTCAAAAGGCTCTGAGTGAAGATCTTCCTATAAGCAGGAGAACTCAGGTTGAAGAAGAGTGAAGAA
The DNA here is from genome assembly GCA_039513925.1 of Platanthera zijinensis. NCBI lineage: Eukaryota > Viridiplantae > Streptophyta > Magnoliopsida > Asparagales > Orchidaceae > Platanthera > Platanthera zijinensis. The sequence continues at coordinate 99,621,772 of CM077088.1, forward strand.
CTAAAGCTTCTTCTCAGTTAGATGTGAATGAGCTGAGAGCAGTTGGAGACTGTAAGCTTTTAGTTTGAATGTTGCAGTTAGCTTTTCAATGTGTGAGAACTCAACTAGTTCATTTCTTTCTTCAAAGAAGTCTTTATATAGCAGCAGCAGCAGCAACGGCTCTTACTTGAGTTTGAATCTTGTTTTCTTCTGAACTCTGCAAGCTGGGCTGTAAAAAGCATAAAGCAAAACAAAATACTGCAGGCAGATATCCTATAAAAGGATAAACCTTTCTAAGAAGCTGCAAATTACTCTGATGAAATAATATAAGAGAAAGTCACATCAGAAGAGACTCTTTATAGCCAAGAAAGACTTTTTGAGTCTAACGGCTATAAAGGACAGCCTGGCAGAAATCATATCTCAGCTATAAGACAAACAACTTTGTCAGAAAAGATTAGCTCATGCATAAAGAATAGAATAGATATTGCATGGAAGCGTTATCATAATTTATTCAAATAATCTTTTATAAAATGTGCCAAAATAATTATGAAATTAATCACATCATAGAAGACAACAAAACTATTTAAAACATACAGCAAAACGTCGAACGACCCTCGGAGATCGTCGATCGAAGCACGGAGATCGTCGACCTATCGGACAGATAGTCGAATGATCCAGATAGTCGAACTATCAAAGAAGATAGTCGAACTACCTCAGCAGATAGTCGACCTATCAGAACAGATAGTCGAGCTATCAGATAGTCGATCTATCCGGACAGATAGTCGAACTACCAAAAAAAACAGATAGTCGACCTATCAAACAGATAGTTGACCTATCACAGAAAAATAGATAGTCGACCTATCAACAGATAGTCGAGCTATAAAACAAAACAGATAGTCGACCTATCAACAGATAGTCGAACTATCAGATAGTTGAACTATCCAAGCAGATAGTCGAACTATCAAAGCAACACAGATAGTCGACCTATCAACAGATAGTCGAACTATCAAAGCAACACAGATAGTCGACCTATCAACAGATAGTCGAACTATCAAAGCAACACAGATAGTCGACCTATCAACAGATAGTCGAACTATCAAAGCAACACAGATAGTCGACCTATCAACAGATAGTCGAACTATCAAAGCAACACAGATAGTCGACCTATCAACAGATAGTCGAACTATCAAAGCGGCAGATAGTCGACCTATCAACAGATAGTCGAGCTATCAGATAGTTGAGCTATCCAAGCAGATAGTCGAACTATCAAAGACAACAGATAGTCGACCTATCAAAAAATAGTCGAGCTATCAGATAGTTGAACTATCAGGACAAATAGTCGAACTACCAAAGCAAACAGATAGTCGACCTATCAACAGATAGTCGAGCTATCAACACAGATAGAACGTTGACCAACTGATAGACGATCGTCGATCAGCCGATAGACGATAGTCGAGCGACGTTCGACCATAGTTGAACAAAAAACTACTTAACCAAATATTCATCTGGAAAAGCAATTCTACACAACTAGAGAATCTAACCTATCAAATAACCTTTAACCATAGATAAAACTTGGGTCAAGAGACAGAAAGAGAGGACTGAACTCAAATCAAAACCTAGGGTTCCAACAATCTCCCCCTATTTGAGTTAAGTCTCTCGACAATTAAAACATACAAAACTAATTACTGAAAGTAAAATAAAATGCATAAAGGGAAATAACAAAGCAGATATCATCAATCAATCAGATAAGAAATTAACTGTCAATCAATGAATAATTAAGGTGCTTCAGAGTTATGCTTAGGATCAGAAGAGCTAGAAACAAAAGTAATCTTTCTTGTGGGATCTAGAGCTTCTTTTTTCGATAGCTTCAAGTCTTGTTCTCCAATAATTTTCAATTCTGTTGTTCTTGGGACCACTGCCTCAGGATGCTTTTCCATATACTTTGAAGGATCAAATATCTCAGGTCTAACCTGGAACTTGTCTAGCTCCTTCATTCTGAATTTAGACATTGTGGTTAATCCTGCAGTGTCCTTTCCTTCTGCTTTTGCTTTCTTAATTTGCGCTGCTCCAACCAGTTCAAGAAAACGAGCCATCCTAAAGTTAGTATCAAGCTCTGGGCTTTCATAAACAATCTCAAAAGAAGTATCAACTGGTTCTTTATCCTGAATAACTAGATAAGAAAGGGGAGCAGACTTAGCAACTATCTTGCTAGAATTTTCAGATAAAATAATTTGCTTACCTTTTGAAACATCCTTCTCAGAGTGATCTGGCTTAGGAGAGGTAGAGCTTTTAAGTTCTTTGGACTGAGGAGGAGAAAATGTTGGTCTTTGATATACTACCTCCTTTACCTGTTCCTTAACAGCATCAGGTCTTTGATAGCCAGTTTGACTTTTACCTTGGTATCCTTGTGAACTTCTCCTTTGAGCAGACTGAGATGGATTTGATCTTTCGGACTGAGCAGCAGTTTTAGAAGATAAATTTCCTGAGGCTCCTGCACCGAGAGGTGGAGGAGGAGGACCTCTAGGATTCCATCTAGGGACAGGAGAGTCATACCTCTTTGACTTTTTCCTTTGCTTTTGCTGGTTCTTAGAAAATAACATCCAATGCTGGAAGTCTTTTGACTTTGGATCAATTCCTTTCAGTATATAATAAGGTGTATCATTATCTGGATTAGTAGGAGGAGGAGCAACAGCTTTTTTTTTCTTTTTAGCAATTCTTTTTCTTTTAGATTCAGCAGACTCATCAGAATCGATTTCATCTTCAGAATTAGAAGAGATAGGCATATCATATGGGTCAATTGCATCTTTCAAAGCTCTTTCCTTTTCCTTTAAAGCAGCCTCTTCTAGTTCTTCTTCCATGGCATCCTGTGCCAGGAGAGTATCTAAATCCAATCCTGGGGAATCATTCCATACAGTAGATTTTTCAATTTGAACATCTGCAGCTGATTCTTGAAGATCAGAAACTGTCATAGTGACCAGTTCTGCTTGCACTTCTGGCTGAGCAACTTCAGAAATTTGAACACCTGATTCTGGTTGAACTTCTAGAGCAGTTTGGATAACAAGTTCTTGAGCATCTAGAACTTCTTCCATTTTATCTGTAATTTTATGAATAAAATTGTTCTAAATGACATCTAATCATGCCTTCCAGATATTCCCAAACTAGCATATCAGTTAACAAGTCTAAAAAGTAAGTAAAGGGAATACCTTCAGAATCGACCACAGCATGTCCTAACTCCCACAATTCATCTAGAAAGGAGGTGATGATTCCTTCTAGGTACAGGGCAACCAAAGGAGTAGAACATTCTTCTAAACAAGCTTTAACAATGAATTCAGATTTCAATACTGCATCAGAAATTTCCTTTTCAGATAGAGGAGGAGGAGCTGAATCTTCTGTTGCTTTCTTTGCTACTGCATGATGATCTGCTGGAGGGGAGGCCAAAGACTGCTCTGAGACATCTTCATCAAGCATCTCCCCCTGCCTGATTTCAGTAGATACTGAAACCAGGCCCCTAGAAGAAGAGGGCTCAGCAGACTTTGAGAGTTTTTGAATAGCAGCAGTCAAGGAGGATATAGAAGATGCAAGGGGAGCAATTGCCTCTTCAATCATAGTTTTGATTGAGGGGGTAATTAACTCCACAATGCTAGAAATAAAAGCTGGAGTTATTTCAAAAGAAGATGATGAAGATGATGGAGGAATTTCAGAGGATGGAAGAACAGCAGGGATGGTATATGCATGATGAGCTAGAGAATGAGCTGGAGATGGAACTGGAGATGTATGAGTGGATGCAGGGTGATCAATGTGATCAGGAGAGGGAATTGGAGAGTGAACTGCAGTAGAAATTTCAGACACCAACAAATCAAAACTGGGATGAGAAATCCCAGCAAGATGAGTCGGGAGAGGAGATGCAGGAGGAGAAGCAGAATGTCGTACTTCAATTGAAGTTGAGGGAACTTCAACTGAAGTAGACGGCAAAACTGATGAAGAAGATGGAAGAGATGGATTTGCTGAGCCAGCTTCTAGAAGGGGGGAGTGACTGCGACAGTCCTGGTGCTCTCAGATATAACTGGAGCAACCCCTGCGGGAGTGGGCTTCAGGAAGGTCCTTTTCCATTTTGCGAACAGTGATGGATCCATCTTCTTGCTTGCGTTGATGGAGGTGGCGGCTGACACTAGCAGGTGGGGAAATTTCTCCTTCAGAAAAATCCCAACTACCCTTCCTAGCGTAACTTCTTTCTTGCCATTCTTTTTCCTGATTAAATCAAACATAATGCCTGCCCAATTGATCTGCTTCTTATTCACTATTGCACACATTAGTGCAAATTGCTGCCTTGTAAAATTATCGTGGGCGGAGTGCTTTCCCAGTAGCACTTTTCCAACTATTTCCGCAAGAAACTTAATCTTAAACGGGAAATTCACTTTGAGCAGCTTAGAGGGAATGCCTTCGGCATGTCCCAGCTCTGTTAACATCCTTCCGAACTCAGGAGTATCTTGCTCATACTCTTCTTCACCATTAATCAATCCAAAAATTTCAGTCAGAATAGCGGGAGTCAATATTACCTCTTCTCCGCTAATTATTCCAGTCATCGAGTCATCAGTTGAAGATGAAGTGAAGGCCCACTCTTTGATCTCTTGAGTGTTTATCTTTATTCTATAGGACATGAGTTTCTCTAACCCTTGATCTTTGCACAGATTTAGAATTTCCACTATTCCTGGTTCGCAGCAGCTGAAGGCGTCGAAATCTACGCTGAAATCGGCATCAAACTTCACTACTGCAAGAAGCGCTGGAGCAATCGCCATCGAAAAAGCTGGAGAAGACGAGAGAGAGACGGCGAGGACGGAGCGCAAGACAAAGAGCAAGAGGGAAGACGGAATGCGAAAAGACGCTCTCCGTCGACGATAAGAGCAACTATCTCTTAACCTAAGTCGACCATCAGCTTTATATTAAAACAGCGATCGTCGATCTATTTAAAAGATACTGGAGACGATGTTCGAACGGTCGTTCGACGATCGGTCCTGAAGCAGAGTAGTCGATCAATCATTCGACTATTTCTGTCTTCACAAACAGCAAGCTATCGTCAATCATAGATCGACGATAGGCTCGACCTGTTCGACTATCTTCGAACGCCGGTCGACGATCTTCTAGCAGATAAGCTATCTTCAACCATAGGTCGACGATAGACTTGATCCGATCGACTATCGTCGAGCGTCGTTTGACTATCTTCGAATAAGTTTCAACAAGGCAGACGTCACACTTAGTCTCTTCCATTAATCATGCCTAGTTGAACCAAGAAGAACAGATGCTTCTGTTCATCTAAGGGCTTGGTGAATATATCACCTCTCTGAAGGTCTGTGGATATGAACTCAAGGCTGATCTTGTTCTTTTCCACACAATCTCTCAGGAAATGGTACCGGATCTCAATGTGCTTCGTTCTAGAGTGGTGCACTGGATTTTGTGCAATGGAGATAGCACTTGTACTGTCACACATGATTTTAGTGTTCTTGTGTGAGTACCCATAATCCAAAAGTTGATTTTGTATCCACAGGATCTGTGAACAACAACTAGCAGCTGCTATATATTCAGCTTCTGCAGTTGAAGTTGAGACAGAGGCCTGCTTCTTACAGAACCAAGAGACCAATCTCTCTCCCAGGAACTGACAAGTTCCTGAGGTACTTTTCCTGTCAACTCGACAACCAGGATAATCAGAATCAGAATATCCAATTAATTCAAATTCTGACTCAGCTGGGTACTAAAGTCCTAGATTTGGACATCCCTTCAGGTATCTCAAGATTCTCTTGAGAAGAATCAGATGAGATTCCTTGGGGTTGACCTGGAATCTAGCACAAAGGCATGTAGCAAACATTATGTCTGGCCTACTTGCAGTTAAATACAATAGGGAACCAACAATGGCCCTATAATTCTTTTGATCAACAGGCTTTCCCTGATCATCAGAATCAATAACTACATTAGTAGCCATAGGTGTATGCATTGCTGAAGCATCTGCCATCCCAAACTTCTTTACCAATTCCTTGACATATTTGGATTGGCAGATGAAGATGACATCAGCATCTTGCTTTACTTGGAGACCAAGAAAGTAAGACAGCTCACCCATACTACTCATCTCAAACTTAGAATGCATTAAGTTGGAGAACTTTTTGCATAGTTTGGGATCAGTGGAACCAAAAATAATGTCATCCACATACACTTGAACTAACAGGATTGTGTCCTTATGGTGCTTGACGAAGAGGATTCTATCAACTACTCCCCTAACAAAGTTGTGCTCTAACAGGAAACTAGCTAGAGTCTCATACCAGGCTCTTGGTGCTTGTTTTAGTCCATAAAGAGCTTTCTGCAACTTGAATACATGTGAGGGCTGAGTTGAAGAAACAAAACCGGGTGGCTGTTCAACAAATACCTCTTCCTTTAGCTCACCATTAAGAAAAGCACTTTTGACATCCATCTGAAAACCTTAAACTTCATATAGGCTGCATAGGCTAAGAAGATCCTTATTGACTCTAGCCTTGCAACAGGAGCAAAGGTTTGGTCATAATCTATACCTTCCTCCTGTCTGTAGCCCTGAGCTACAAGCCTAGCATTATTCCTTATAATGATACCATTTGCATCCAACTTGTTTCTATACACCCACTTGGTGCCTATGATCAGTTGGCCTTTAGGTCTTGGAACCAAAGTCCATACTTTACATCTTTCAAACTGATTGAGTTCCTCTTGCATAGCAATGATCCAGTGGGGATCTAGCTCAGCATCTTTAATGGTGAGGGGCTCAATCTGTGAAAGGAAACAAGCATGCATCACATCCTGTCTTAACTGATGTCTTGTTTGAACACCAGCTGATATGTCTCCTATCACTTGAGATGTAGGATGATCTCTAAGTGTGACAACATCAGCAGGTGGGATGTGATCTTCAGCAATAGTTGGGATTAATTCCTCAGGAGGAATTTGATCTACTATTGGTGGTACAGCAACAACTTCTGCAATGCCTTCATCACTGTCTGATTCAGTGATATGAAGAGTTGAAAGATGGAGGATTTCTTGAGTGACATCTTTGGAAGATTCTTGTACCTGTAATGAACTTGAGGAAGGGGAAGTTTCCTTCTCCTTGTAAAACATTTGGGATTCATCAAAGGACACATGAACAGACTCTTCAATTTTAGAAGATGATTTATTAAATACCCTATAAGCTTTGCTTACTTGGGAATATCCAAGAAAAATTCCCATTGAAGCCTTTGCTTCAAACTTTCTAAGATATTCTTTATTGTTATTATGAATATAAACTACACAGCCAAAAACTCTAAAATAATTTATTTTAGGTTTCTTTCCTTTAAGTAACTCATAAGGAGTTTTACACTTAAGCTTGTGTATCAGACTTCTATTCAAGACATAGTTGGCTGTACTAACAGCTTCTGCCCAATAGGAAAGAGGCATATTAGCATCTGCCAACAATGTGCCAGCAGCTTCAATTAGTGTTCTGTTCTTCCTTTCAACTACCCCATTTTGTTGGGGAGTTCTAGGAGCTGAGAAGCTATGTTTGATACCTTCTCTCTCACAGAATTCTTGCATGAGAAGAGAGTCAAACTCAGTACCATGATCACTTCTGATCAAGGCCATATGAGTAGAGTACTCAGTCTGTACACATAATAGAAAGTCTGTAAGGGCTTTGAAGTTATCAGCCTTAGTTCTCAAAAAGAACACCCAAGTGAACCTAGAGAAGTCATCTACAATGACTAGGGTGTAATACTTCCCTCCTAAACTCTGTACATTTATTGGGCCAAATAGGTCCAAATGTAATAAATACAGGATTCTAGGAGAATTACTTTTATTTACTGATTTAAAAGAGTTCTTGGTTTGCTTGCCTAGTTGACAAGCCTTGCATAGGCTCTCCTTCTTGTAGGGGCAAGAAGGTAAACCTCTAACAAGGTTGTGTTTAGATAACCTAGATATATTCTTGAGGTTAACATGGCTAAGCCTTTTATGCCATAGAGTATTGTTATTGGTTACTTCATTAAACAAGCAGATTTCAGAGTGAGTTGAATTAAAATCTACTAAATAAATGTTACCTTGTCTAATGCCTACCAATACAACACTATTATTTAAAGTAATATTACAAAGAGAGTTAGAGAATGATACCTGGTATCCAGCATCACATAACTGACTTACTGAAATTAGATTATGCTTCAGTCCAGTCACATAAGCAACTCTCTTGAATGTAACAGTTCCAATTGCCATCCTGCCATAGCCTTCAGTTTGACCACAGCTTGAATCTCCAAAGATTACCTTTGGGCCAAGCTTTGCCTTGAACCTTGACAGATGTTCTTTATTTCCTATCATGTGCTTGGAGCAACCACTATCCAAATACCACTTATTTTGAGTGATAGGATAGGTCTTCACCTGAAAATAAATCAATTTAAACATTGTGGACCCAGGTAACCTTGGGTCCCTTGTTTTTCACATAAGAAAAACTGGAAATAAATGAATAAGCAGGCTGAGGGTGATAACCTAATGGGTAAGATCTCCTACGTGGGATTCTCCATGCAGATGATGGGTCAATAAACCTAGGGTTTCTATTCATATTCGGGTTTCTAAAGTTTTGGTTGGAATTTTGAAATTCTTGTTGAAAGCGTCGATCGGCGTTCGACGATTGGTACCCAGATCGTCGATCTTCGTTCGACCATAGGGCCTGCGATCGTCGAGTAGCGTTCGACGCCCTTTGTAATTCCTTAAATTTCTGTTTTCTTTTCTCTCTTTTAGCTTTATTTAAAGCTCTATTTACTTGATTGACTTGCTCAGTGTTTTTTATTCCACTAGATGAAATAAAATTCACTGGAGTTGAAAGTTGGTTTTTAAGAATGATTGGGGGCTCACTAGAAGATGCTCCTAAGCCTAATTTGTTATTGCCTGACCTAGTGTTAGACATGCTGGTTATTTCAAGCAACTTAAGGCTTCTACCATTCAGAGACTCTTCTAATCTTTTGGACTTAGCTAATTCATTCTTAAGGAATTTTATTTCTTCACTAGCATTAGTGAGTTCTGCTGTTAACCTAATGTTTTCATTCGCAATCAATTCAGATTCAGCTAGTTTAATTCAAAGATCTTTTATTTCTTTTTCAGAGCTAATTAAATCTAAACATAAAGATTAAAAATCCGATTTAAATTCAGCAGAAGTAAAGTCATAAGAAGACAATACCTCATCTTCAGTTGGCATTTCTTCATCAGAATCTGAATTCTCTACAGCTGAGTGATTGCTGCAGGCATCAATTGCCATTAGGCAAACTTCCTTTGCCTTCTTTTCTTCCTCATCCTCACTGGAGCTTGAGGAGGAAGATTCCTCATCAGAATCACTCCAGGTTTCAGCAACAAAGCCTGTCTCCTTCTTTTTGTTCTTGTAGGAGGATGGCTTGGAATGCTTCCTGTGCTGATCCTTGTCTTTTCTTTTATCTTTGTTCTTTTCCTCTGGACAATCTGGAAGAATATGTTCAGGCTTCCTGCAACCATAACAGATTATTTCTTTAGAAGGGGTACGATCATACCTTGGTTTATCTTCATACTTTGAAGATTTCTTTCTGAATTCCTTCCTTCCCATCTTGAGAAATCTTTTGGCAAATAATGCCATCAGTTCCTCATTGGACTGGCTGCCTTCAGAAGTGTCAGCAACTTTGAGAGCAAGGGTTTGCTCTTTTCTTGTAGGAGTTGGGGTCTTTGCTTCAGCTTCAGCTTCCCTGGACTTCAGCACTTGCTCAAAAGACTTGAGCTTGCCGAGAAGGGCTTCTGTTGAGATTTTGTTATGCTTCTGGCCTCCTTGATAGGCCAGATCCTCAGATCCCATGTGCTAGGGAAGCACATAAGAATCTTATCATTGACCTCTGTCAATGAAATATCCTTGTCAAGAGTCCTCAGCTCATTGATGATTGAGCTGAGCCTTGTGTACATGGCTTCAACTGATTCAGCATCAGTTTTCTTGAAATTCTCATACTGTGAGATATGGTTGGACCTTCTGTCCTTCCTTTCATCAGCTGAACCAGCTACAATCTGGTTCAGTGTATCCCACATAGCTTTTGTTGAGGAGCAGTCAGCAACCTTCTGGAGTACTTCATCAGACATTGTCTGAGCCAGAATGTTCATTGCCTTAGCATCTGCTATCTTTGCCTTTTTGTATTCATCATTATAGTCTAGAGGAGGCACTGCACTCATATCAGATGATGATGAGGCAGTAGCTGCAGCAGGTGCTCTTGGTGGTCCTGTCAAAATAGAAGCAAAAATACTTTCATCAATAGAGTTCATATATAGTTTAATCCTTGCCTTCCAGATGCCAAACTTAGCCAAGTTGCATGTTGGACGTCTGGTGCTAGAATAATCCTTGGACTGGGCCATGATAGTGAAAGTGAATATCTATAAACTTTGGTATCTATCAGGATCTTGTGACTTAGGTGTTATCCTATTCAGTCAGTCAACCTCCCTCTGATACCAATTGAAAGAGAAGGGATAGATACTACTCTAGAGGGGGGGGTGAATAGAGTAGTCAAAAAATTACACTAGCAAAGTTGACTTTCTACTCAACTCCCTTGGAGTTAAATGCGGAATGAAGGTTATAGATATTTGAGATTAAACCTTAGAGCCTAACACAAGTGTTGTGCACAAAAAGCAGCCAACTGTAATTACAGTTGAAGCTAGGAATCCTAAACAGCAACTAGCAAACCTAGTTAAAATCTAATCACAGCCACAATGCAAGTAATTAATTAAAGCAATCCAGACGACACAAGGAATTTATAGTGGTTCCCCAAACAACTTGGGTACGTCCACTCTTCTACCAACAAGGTAGGAATCCACTCAGGTTTTTGATCAGGTGCCCTGCCACCAACAAGATTTTCTTCAGGTAGATCCAGAAACCCTTTAGACTTTTGATCAGGTGTCTAAAAACCAACACAGGTTTTTGATCAGGTGCCCTGCCACCAAGGGATACTTTTGAAGGGAGTAATAACCCTTTACAGGAGGGGGAAAGGAGGTTAAGGTGTCTTCTCTATTTTACAATAGATTAGGTAAGCACAATAACTTGCACTGAGCTAGAAAGCTCTAAAGGAATCAAGGCTCCCCCTGGCTAAAAGAACGTCCAGGTGAAGTCTTGCTTCAGTGCAGAAACACTTCAGAAATTACTGAAGGAAAAAGCTACAAGAAGATAAATAATATTAAATAGAATCTCTTCTTCAGGCAGCTATCTTCTTCTTCTTCTTCTTCAAAAGGCTCTGAGTGAAGATCTTCCTATAAGCAGGAGAACTCAGGTTGAAGAAGAGTGAAGAACTAAAGCTTCTTCTCAGTTAGATGTGAATGAGCTGAGAGCAGTTGGAGACTGTAAGCTTTTAGTTTGAATGCTGCAGTTAGCTTTTCAATGTGTGAGAACTCAACTAGTTCATTTCTTTCTTCAAAGAAGTCTTTATATAGCAGCAGCAGCAACGGCTCTTACTTGAGTTTGAATCTTGTCTTCTTCTGAACTCTGCAAGCTGGGCTGTAAAAAGCATAAAGCAAAACAAAATACTGCAGGCAGATATCCTATAAAAGGATAAAGCTTTCTAAGAAGCTGCAAATTACTCTGATGAAATAATATAAGAGAAAGTCACATCAGAAGAGACTCTTTACAGCCAAGAAAGACTTTTTGAGTCTAACGGCTATAAAGGACAGCCTGGCAGAAATCATATCTCAGCTATAAGACAAACAACTTTGTCAGAAAAGATTAGCTCATGCATAAAGAATAGAATAGATATTGCATGGAAGCGTTATCATAATTTATTCAAATAATCTTTTATAAAATGTGCCAAAATAATTATGAAATTAATCACATCATAAAAGACGACAAAACTATTTAAAACATACAGCAAAATGTCGAACGACCCTCGGAGATCGTCGACCGAAGCACGGAGATCGTCGACCTATCGGACAGATAGTCGAACGATCCAGATAGTTGAACTATCAAAGAAGATAGTCGAACTACCTCAGCAGATAGTCGACCTATCAGAACAGATAGACGAGCTATCAGATAGTCGATCTATCCGAACAGATAGTCGAACTACCAAACAAAATAGATAGTCGACCTATCAAACAGATAGTCGACCTATCACAGAAAAACAGATAGTTGACCTATCAACAGATAGTCGAGCTATCAAACAAAACAGATAGTCGACCTATCAACAGATAGTCGAACTATCAGATAGTTGAACTATCCAAGCAGATAGTCGAACTATCAAAGCAACACAGATAGTCGACCTATCAACAGATAGTCGAACTATCAAAGCAACACAGATAGTCGACCTATCAACAGATAGTCGAACTATCAAAGCAACACAGATAGTCGACCTATCAACAGATAGTCGAACTATCAAAGCAACACAGATAGTCGACCTATCAACAGATAGTCGAACTATCAAAGCAACACAGATAGTCGACCTATCAACAGATAGTCGAACTATCAAAGCGGACAGATTGTCGACCTATCAACAGATAGTCGAGCTATCAGATAGTTGAGCTATCTAAGCAGATAGTCGAACTATCAAAGACAACAGATAGTCGACCTATCAACAGATAGTCGAGCTATCAGATAGTTGAACTATCAGGACAGATAGTCGAACTACCAAAGAAAACAGATAGTCGACCTATCAACATATAGTCGAGCTATCAACGCAGACAGAACGTTGACCAACTGATAGACGATCGTCGATCAGCCGATAGACGATAGTCGAGCGACGTTCGACCATAGTAGAACGAAAAACTACTTAACCAAATATTCATCTGGAAAAGCAATTCTACACAACTAGAGAATCTAACCTATCAACTAACCTTTGACCATAGATAAATCTTGGTTCAAGAGACAGAAAGAGAGGACTGAACTCAAATCAAAACCTAGGGTTCCAACAATAAGTACCACCAAATATTATCCAAAAATTACACAAACAATACCAGGGATTTAATATGATCATAAATTATCACTGACTACGTTTCATAACAATCTAAGTTAGTTTAACCACGAGTTTATCAAAATCTTCAATAGGGGCAACATAAAGGTTATAACTACACGTATGGGTTAATGTCTTCCAAACATTCTATAAAAAATTCAGAGACTAATATTGTTATAAAAACCATTCTACCAAAATTTACCAAGGATCCAAGGTCACATGACCCTTCAAATTTGATAGTAAATTTATAGTCCTAAACAATTCCCAAATGATTTAAGTTGTGTGCCTAAGTCTAAATATCACCAAATTCCTTCCTAGGGCTATTCACTACCCTATGACCTCATGGACAAAACTCCAAGTCCATACAAGGACATATCACGTCATGTCCTTCTCAAATCCCCAAAGTTCAACCTTAGGGTTTGAACTAGGGTCCTAGGAAAAATCCACCCCAATCTATCTCAAACTCCATGAGAGGGTGTTTTAACTAATCTTGGGGCTCTATCAAAAGTCCCAACCCCTTTGGGTGAGAATTGGCCCCTCCTTGCCCCAATCTCACTCTTACCCTAATTAACCCTTAAAGGGCCACAATTTGGTCACACCAAAACCCATTCAATTCAAACCCACACGGGCTGATGTAACATCCCTCATACAACTAGACCCCCTAGGAGTGGTTTTGTCATGACTAGGTCATGACAAAACCCTAGAAATCCCAAGAGGATCGAGTGAACAAGGCTCAAGGTGAAAATCACCTTGGTCTGCAAGTAGTAGAATCCCAATTATAATCCTAGGCATGACCATAGGGTTTTAACTTGGTTCAATGATCCCATCATGGTATCTCTAACCCTATGGGAGGCCAATATGTCGCTAAGGACCCATTGGGGTAAACCAAAAGAGGCCAAGTTGACTCAAGTCCGGGAATCATTGAGTGAGTCGACAAGACTCGACGAGTACATCAAGTATCTACTTTGAAAAGTTTTTGGGCTCGGGCGTTGAGTGCGTGGAGTGCACTCAACGCCATGGGCTGAATGGCATTGAGTGCATTGAGTGCACTCAATGCCATCTTACTTAGAAAGAATTTGGAGTTCGGGCATTGAGTGCGTTGAGTCCACTCAACGTCATGGGCTGAATGGCGTCGAGTGCGTTAAGTGCACTCGACACCATCTTACTTAGAAAGAATTTGGAGTTCGGGCGTTGAGTGCGTTGATTCCACTCAACGCCATGGGCTGAATGGCGTTGAGTGCACTCAACGCCATATTACTTAGAGGATTTTTTGGAATTATGGCGTTGAGTGAGTTGAGCTCACTCAACGCCATAGTCTGAATGGCATCGAGTGAGTTCATGAGCTGAGCTCACTCAATACCATTGTACTTAGAAAAATTTCTTGAATTATGGCGTAGAGTGAGTTGAGCTCACTCAACACCATAGTCTGAATGGCGTCAGCTCACTCAACGCCATTGTACTTATAAAAAATTTCTGGAATAATGGCGTTGAGTGAGTTGAGCTCTCTCAACACCATAGACTGAAGGGCATCAAGTGAGCTGAGCTCACACAACTACATTGTACTTAGAGAATTTTCGGCCTTGTTTTGCTGGTTCGGGATCTTTTCGGGAACTATGACAAAATTGATTAATTGGCCCGTTTCTTTCATTAAGACTAATTTAAACGGTCCAGTAGTATGGTGCCACGTGCCAGGTGGTTTAACCAAAATTCCTCTTTAATGGAGGAGAGAGAAAAAGCCCCAAAGCCATGGCCAAAATTCGGCTTTCATGGCCATTAATGGCACTTGAATGTCGTGGCCTCATTCCCCTCCCCCTTTTATGGTTGGATTCAACTCCTATGGGGAAGAGGAGGAGTTTCCAGCCATTTCCTGGTTGGATTGAAACCACATTCATTCTCCTCCTCGATGGAAGAAAAGCCCTTAAAGGGGCATTAATTGCCACCACAAGCTAGACCCCTCCCCTCCCCCATTTTATCATTTTAAAAGACTTACTGGACTTAGAGGAGCGGTTTCCACAATAAAACTGAAGGATCCGAAGGACTTCGCTGTGCAGTTGCAGAAATCGAGCGGCGCCACCATTGACCATGGAATCCTAGCGATCGACACGTCTCTAGGCCGCAAGCAAGGTCCCCCCTTCCTCTTTCCTTATGGGTAGATCGTAGGAATTGTAAGGGCTAAGGAACGGGCTCAATTGAGCCCGATCGGGTGATGAAAATCACTGAATTTTCCATGAAAAAAAGGGTCGTCAGGTTCGCCATAAACCGCCCCTTCGGCGGCTATGCCACCGTCCGACGATAGCCCCCACCTCAATGGAGGTGGTGGTGGCGGTGGTCAGCTAGGGAGGTGGACGGGTGGCCGATAAAAAGTCTTGAAATAAGCTCCAGGTTTGGACAATCATGGCCCTCGGCTGGAGGAAGAAGACGATCCAGCAACCGTCGGATCATTTAAATCCTTTTCTTTTTTAAATGAATTTTTTTGTATTATGATAACAGTCACGTTAAAAAATTAATGGAAAATACTTATAGGATCTATATGAGGAAATGGTCAACATATAATTTGTAGCCCTATGGGTCTAATTTATTTTAAAATCTTTTTGGGACAATTTGGTCAACTGGTTTGACCAGGGCACCCATTTTGGTGGGGTCTATACCGAGGGCTAGACAGGAATAAAAATGAGTGCCCCCACTCCATCCCTTGTCCCAATGACTTGAAATTTGGACAGGGAGTCACCCTTCTCTATATCTAGGTCCTGCCCAAAATGAGAATTTTTGGGGATAATCCTCCTATAGTTTTTTGTGATTATTTAATAAACCATGATTAAATTTATTAAGGGACCAAATGACCTCCAAACTCTCCCAAATTTTGTTGAGTAGTCCATGGGGTCATCATGAGGCTCTGTAAAAAATTTCATCTCATTTGGAGATGATTTAGGTTGGAAGCAAGCAATCCCTAAGTTGGCTCAATAAAGGTATTTAGGTCAAAAGTGCACTTGAGGTTTGAGTGGTCAAATCACCTCAACAGAGGTTGGGATTTGGGCCACTTGTTTGGCATGACATATAACACCCTCTTATGGGATATAGGGTGGTTTTGGATTGAATTGCCTTAGGACCCAAGTTCAAACTTATGTTTGGGCTTTGGGGGTTTGAGAAGGGCATGTGGTCAAAAGACCTTGAAATGATTTGAAATTTGGTGAAGAGGACTCTAGGGTAGTTAGAGTCCTCTGGTAGAAATATTATTGGATTTAGTGAGGGTTAAACCCCGCATAACCCTAACCCTATTTTAGGTCACAAACCTTGTAGTGGTAAAATAGGTTATTAAATCTCATTGAACAGTGATGAAACTTGGGTAGTGTGGTCATAGTGTTAGTGTAAACCTTTGGAAATTTAATTGGAAATTTTGGAACATTAATCTTAGTACTTCCTTTGTAATGCATGATTTAACCCTACTGAATTATTTGGATATTTTAAACTCACTGTCCATTGGAAAGTCATGAAAGTTGGATAGAGGGAGTTTTAGACCATTATTCTCATGTATGAATTTTATTTCAAATTTTAGATACATATTTACAGTACCTACTTCACAAGCTCATAAATTTCAAAACTTGTTAAATAATTCATTCAGAGCTCATTTCTGGTTGAAAAATTATGAAACTTATTTAGTGGTGTTTATAGATTATTATGTTCACACTTGATTTTTATCAGAATTTTTGAAGTATATTTGTAGTACCTGCTTTATTAATTGATATTAGATTGAATACAATCAAAATTGTGATTAGACATCTAGACCTTGCTGAAAAATTTAGAAACTTTGTCAGGATTTTTTTAGGGCATAATTTGTCATACTTAAATTTCTTATAATTTTTGGAAGCTTATTTGTAATACTTATTCCTTTAACTATAAATCTGTGATTATATTCCAAAATTTAGGATCAATGGTTTAAACCTTGCAAAAATTTGAGAGATTTGAATATACTGTTAGATTGCTGCCTAGTATTTATCATAATTTTGTGGAAGCTTATACATACTTGAAAAAGGTACTTCATGTTCAAAATCCCCATGTTTTAGTATTGGAAGAAATTAATTAAATATAAATTAAATTAGGAAAACTATAAATTCCTGATTCTGGGCTAGGAATGAAAGGATAGACCTCCAATAAATTTTAAAGGAACTTTGGAAGATAATTTGGAGTCCCTCCCTTTGTATACATCATATAGCTTAGGATGGTCTGCGTATTGTAAAAACTGATGAAAACATATTAAGGTGCAGGATGAACTTAGAGGTTTTGGATATTGGGATAATGGTTTGGAAATGTGTATGAATGCATCCTCAAAAGTAAAGATGAGGATAGGTTGGTAGGTTGACTAGTGTTAAGAGGTGCTCGGGGGCGACGAAGGATCGTCTTTCCCAAGGAGAGGAAGAGTCTTAATGCACTAGGTTAAATCCAAGGTAACATGAAAGGGATTGGGAATCGGGTATTAACCAATAACAATAAGTGCCTTACGAAAGGCAGCTTTGGGCTTCAGCCCATCGTAGTTCCTAGTGCTCTTTGAGAGCTCTTCACGGGGTATGCCGGGGGCAGTCCTTGGCCAACCTAAACAATAAGAATAATAAACTTCAAGAGCAACTAGTATAACTAAGGTTTCACTTTCACTCACCTAGATGTCTCAGGAAGTTAGGTTGGTTCACACGGGCTGTAGGCCCGGGTAATTTTGGTGATGGGCAGGTTGGCCCGGCGAGCTTTGGCTCGGTATTGATTGTGACGGACAGGATAGTCTAGGGAGCTTTGGCTCGGTTGTTGATTGTGATGGACGAGATGGTACGGGGAGCTTTGGCTCGGTGGATAATATATTAATATTGCATGTGCATAAGAAATTAAGTGGTGGGTCTTCTGTATTGGAGGGTCGATGCACCGACGCCAATACGTCGACTCGGAAAGTGTGGTTTAGCACTTCACCATAAAAGTCTGGTGTGCCATCCGGCAAGAGTACGCAGGCGATTCGCTTAGTGCACCAGCGTTGAGGCATATGATAGGTCTGACTGGTAGTGCAATTACTAGTTTAGAGGTGGGCGAGGCCCAACCCACTACTTCCGTTTGCCACTACGGAGGTATCCTGGGAGGTTCGGCTCTAGAAAGGGGGAACTAAAGGTCTGTGTACACAAAGTCGAGTGGGTGTGTTGCACTTGCATGCTCATATCATGGCATAATTGCATGTCATAGCATAACCATTGCATATAACCCTGACACCTATTGTATAAAGTGGTATGGGACGCTTTATACAATAGGCCCTACAAAACGACCCCTTGGTTTATAAGTTCACGCGAGCGTGCTTATAAGTTAAGGTTTTTATTAAGAAAATATATATGTATGCTTGCTAGAAAACCGACACATTATCGTATAAATTAGTATGGGACTTTTTATATGATAGGAGTCTTGTAAAAGATCCATTGGCTTATGTGTTTTCATATAAGCTAAGTTTACTTATTTCTTGAGTAGCTTTTCTTATCTTTTTTATTGCTATATTTATACATGCTCAGCAAACTGCTAGTCTAGTTCCGCCATCACCTATTTTTGCTATTCTCCGCTATCATGTCCTCTCCTTTCTTCCTCCTCGCTCGGTTCCTAGGAGCCATGGGGGAACGGGCGGGGAATGATAGGGCTTAGTCTTATAGACTAACGGTTTTCGAACCACATCATTTTAGGGGGCCTTGGAGCCCAGCGTGGAGGAGCAGCCCTGGAGGTCAGCACGCTTAGAGATGGGGCCGTCTAGTACCGGAGTTCAGATTACTGAACTGTGCGTCCAGATCTCTAGTAGTAGTTTATAGTTTTACTTCCGCTATGAGTGATATTTGTAGTGAGGATTTTGATGTACCGGGCATGAGTCCTAACTTCTGTACTTTGTTATATCTGTGGAAACTCCCTTCGTGGAGAATATTTACTATATATGTGATGTTTGTGGACTTTCCCTTTTATTATTTTGCTACTGTTGTGATCGAATCAGCCGGCAGGATCGGCGTTTTGTAGTGGCGACCTTCCCGGGTTTGAAGGTGTCACCGTAAAGGGGCAGTTCTGGGCCTAAGACCCTAGTGTTGAAAAGGAAAAAATGGGGGTCTTACAAGTGGTATCAGAGGAGAACTCGATCGAAAAGTAGCAGTCTACAACCCTTGGGTCACCCTCGTACGAGTTTAGTTTGGGGACAAACTAAGCAGTGGAGGTAGTGGTGGGCCCATATGAGAGATCACATATAAATTGTCCACCTTTTAATTAGGTTTTAGTCATTTACTTACGAATGACTTTTGTTACGTAGCCCCCAGCACAGCCTACACCACAGGGCGGAGTCCAGCTGACTCTGAATATTGCACCACCACCCCCGGTCCCCACTCTGTTTCTACAGTCGGAGATGGGGCAGACTCTAACAGCCATACTAGAGGCTTTCATGGCTCAGCAGGTTCATGGCTCTGCAGTAAAACTCGGGGGCTAACTGGTTGAGCATTTTTTCGAGGACTTTCTCCCCCATCCTAATTGGGGACAGAGTTGGCCGTTCGGACGGAGGAGTGGTTGGACATCATGTATGAGATGCTGTGACAGGGATACGGTGCCCTTAGGAGGAGAGGGTGCCTTTGATTGTCTCTTTCTTGGAGTCCCACGCCAAGAGAAGGTGGAAGACATTGCTGGACACGGCATTTGTTGATAGAGAGGTTGCAGAGATTGCTTGGGGTGAGTTCAAGGCCGCACTGTTAAAGCATTTTGTTCCGCAGTCGGCCAGAGATGGGCTGGCAGACAAATTTTTACAAATGAGGAAAGGCACCAAGACGGTGGTGGAGTACCACTGGGAGTTCAACCATCTGGCCCGATTTGCGGATTCTTATCAGTTGTATGAGGCAGGATACACCAAGAGGTTCTATAAGGGCTTGAGAGAGGATTTGAGGGAGGCGCTATTGTTCGTGTCCGACGGACCTATTCCTCGGATATTGGAGATGGCGAAGAGGCTTGAGGCAAATTGGCACACTACTCGAGGCCGGAAATGGACAACTGAGGAGTAGGGTTGGGGAGCCAAAAATGATCAGCGACTGGGCCGCATTACTGATGGGAGAGATGGTAGAAGGGCAGAGGACCAACCTCGTCAGGAGGTGAGACAGGAGTTGAGGGAACCAGTGGTGATGGCCCCTCAGACTCTCCAGATGCGGGATATGCAGCGACCTGGGGGTATGGCATATCCCCCGCCAAAGTGCTTCAACTGTCATCAGGTGGGGCTTATTCAGAGGAACTGCCCCATGAAGGGGGCACCACTACCAGCACCACCGGCTGCCCCGCCTGCTCAGTATTATTGAGGTCGAGGACGTGGCCGAGGATGTGGATACCATGGTAGAGACCGCAGGCAAGAGAGGGAGCAAGTGTATGCTCTGGATCTGTCTCAACCACGGAACCCGGAGCAAGTGATCACAGGTACGCCAGTAAATTTTAAGTTTTCTTTCCTAAATAATTAGACTCATGGATATAAATTTTACAAACTAGGAATGAAAACCATAACTAGATTTTCTAAGACATTTAACTACCCCAGGCATGGTCTTCATCTGCAGCAAGCCCGCTTATACACTGTTCGATATGGGTGCTTTGCACTCGTTTGTGTCGGAAGCCTTCGTGGAAGGGTTGGATGGTGTAGAGCGATTCACGGGCTTGATGATGAGGATATGCCTGCCAGAAGGATCAGAGATATTCACATCTGCCCACTACAACATAGAGGCGGAGATCGGCAGAAAGGCGTTCGAAGCACCAGCAATGATCCTAAAGATGCCAGTCTTTGATTTGATCCTGGGCATGACTTGGTTGTATTGGAACCATGCCCAGATTTACTGCCTGTCAAAGAGGATCACCGTAAGGAATTGGGATTCCCACATCGTCATCGAAGGTATTAGACCTATAAACCCTCTATTGCTATTATCCGTGCAGGCCGTTAAGGTCCATTTGCAGGGGGAGGAAGTCTATAAAGTGTTGTTCGAAATGGCTGAGGCCAAGGATTCCATCTCTGATATCCCAATGGTGTGGGATTTTGCTGACGTATTCCTAAAGAATCTTACAGGGCTACCCCCACACCGGGAGCAGGATTTCCTGATACAGCTGGTGCCAGGGGCTTAGCCGACATCTAGAGCCCCTTACCGGATGGCCCCGAAGGAGTTGACAGAGTTTCGAAGACAGCTACAGGAGCTAGTGGAAGCTAGATTTGTCCGGCCGAGCTATTCACCATGGGGAGCCCCAGTGTTATTCGTCAAGAAGAAGGATGGGACACTTAGATTGTGCATCGACTACCGAGCACTGAACCGGCTGATAGCCCGGAATACCTATCCATTGCCAAGGATAGATGAGATGTTTGATTAGCTGGAGGGGGCGCATTTTTTAAAAAAACTGGATTTGAGGTCAGGCTACTACCAGTTGCGGATCCAGGAGGAGGACATTCTGAAGACTACCTTTAGTAGCAGATATGGGTTGTTCGAGTTCACAGTGATGCCCTTCAGGCTCACGAATGCACCGTCGTCGTTCATGAGCCTCATAAACCGGGTGTTCGAGGCATATCTGGATATGTTTGTCATTGTGTTTATTGATGACATCCTCATCTACTCGAGGGCATAGGAGGAGCACACTCGACATCTGACGCTAACCCTAGAGAGACTGCGGGACACCAGCTATATGTGAAGTTCAGCAAATGCCAGTTCTGGTTGAAGGAGGTGGCTTTCCTAGGCCATATAATCAGCGGACCTGGGTTTGCAGTGGACCCGACCAAGATTCAAGCAGTTCGGGATTGGCCGCAGCTGAAGGCGGCCATAGATGTGCGGAGTTTTCTAGGACTTGTCGGTTATTACCGGAAGTTTATGGAGGGTTTCTCTCGAATTGTCCTCCCACTCACATCCCTGATGAGGAAGGATGTGCCCTTTGTTTGGACCCCGCAATGCGAGGTGGCTTTTCAGGAGCTGAAGGATCGACTCACCTCGGCTCCTATACTTGCCCTTCCTTCGGGGAAAGAAGGATTCTAGGTCTACACTGACGCTTCTTACCAGGGCATGGGAGCAGTACTAATGCAGAAGGGGCACATGATTGCTTATGCTTCTCGCTAGCTGAAGAAGCATGAACAGAACTACCCTGTTCATGACTTAGAGATGGGAGTGGTCGTATTTGCTCTGAAATTCTGGCGACATTATCTGTACGGTGTCCACTGTGACATATACTCCGATCATAAAAAATTGAAGCATGTGGACATGCAGAAGGAGCTGAATATCAGGCAGAGGCGATGGGTGGAATTTCTAGCAAATTATAAGTATGAGATGAATTATCACCCAGGGAAGGAGAACGTGGCAGCTGATGCGCAGAGTTGGAGAGCCACCACCTCCGAAGCAGAGCCCTAGATTATGTCCATAGAGCTGGTGCAGAGATTAGAGGATATGCACATAACGCTGGTGTTGTCTGATGACCCCGAGCTTTATGAGGAGTATTTAGCCACGATGAGTGCTAATGATGACATTCGAGACCGAGTTAGAGATGGGCAGAGGCAGGATGCCAAGCTGGAGCCGATATTCCACGCCTTGGAGGCAGGTACTGCTGGGGATTACACATTGATAGATGACTTGGTGTGCTTCAGAGGATGGGTTTATATACCAGAGGGAGGCCAGATCCGACAGGATATCATGACGGAGGCCCACTGCAGTCGGTATTCAGTACACCCGGGAGTTATGAAGATGACTGTGGATCTGAAGAAGACCATGTACTGGCAAGGCATGAAGAAGGATATCACCTACTTTGTGACCCACTGCGAGACATGCCAGCTGGTGAAGGCAGAGTGCAGAAACCCTACAGGATTATTGCAACCACTCTCAGTGCCAGAGTGTAAATTCGAGGACATCACGATGGACTTCATACATGGGCTTCCCCGATCACGGATAGGGAATGATTCGATCTGGGTAATTGTCGATCGTCGGACGAAGGTTGCCAGGTTTATCCCGATCAGGAAGGATGACTCGGTTGGTCTGCTGGTTCGAAAATTCGTGGAGCAGTTCGTCCGTTATCATGGCATACCCAGGACGATTGTATTGGATCAGGATGGATGGTTTACGTCCAGGGAGTGGAGATCAGTGCAGACTTACTTGGGCACTCGGCTGACATTTAGTACAACTTTTCATCCCCAGACCGACGGGCAGACAGAACGCACCAATCAGACTTTTGAAGATCTACTGCGACTATGCATTCTGGATTGTAGAGAGCCTTGGGAGAAGCTGTTTCCACTGATCGAGTTCTCATATAATAATAGCTACCAGTCCAGCATAAGGATGGAACCTTATGAGTCCCTATACGGACGAAGGTGTAGGACTTCGTTGTCATGGGTACAGGACGAGGATCCGAAGGATTTGGGCTCGGAGTTTGTTGAGGACACCGAGGCTCAGGTGGAAGCTGATACGGGATAGGATGTTAGAAGCACAGAGCAAACAGGCCAAGTATTATGATGCTCGGTATCGTCAGGTGGAGTTTCAGGTGGTGGACTGGGTATTCTTAAAGATCCGACCAATGCATGGAGTTTCACGTGTGCGTGGTCAAAAGAAGAAGCTCAGCCCAAGGTATATAGGGCCTTACAGGATCCTGGAGCGGATCGGTCCCTTAGCATACAGGCATGAGCTGCCACCGGAGCTGGCGGGTCTGCATGACGTGTTCCACGTGTCCTCTCTTAGGAGGGCTCTACTATGCCCGGAGCAGCAGATTACGACCACAGATGGGACGGTAGCATCTGATCGGTCAGTTCACCTAGAACTGGTCCGGATTGACGACAAGGGGATATGAGTCTTGCGCTGCAAGAAGGTTCTATTGTTCAAGATCTTGTGGAGGAATCATGGGCGAAAGGAGCACACATCGGAGCCACGGGACTTGATGCGATAAAGGTACCCGGAACTTTTCTGTCAGGTATTACTCACAACCTCTCGGGATGTTACTATTTATCTTTCATACTTGAAACCCCGTAGGCCTAACTAGAATTTCGGGGATGAAATTTTTTGTTTATATATTGGGATTTGTAACATCCCTCAAACAACTAGACCCCCTAGGAGTTGTTTTGTCATGACTAGGTCATGACAAAACCCTAGAAAGCCCAAGAGGATTGAGTGAACAAGGCTCAAGGTGAAAATCACCTTGGTCTGCAAGTAGTAGATTCCCAATTACAATCCTAGACATGACCTTGGGGTTTTAACTTGGTTCCATGATCCCATCATGGTATCTCTAACACTAAGGGAGGCCATTATGTCGCTAAGGACCCATTGGGGTCAACCAAAAGATGCCAAGTTGACTCAAGTCTGGGAAGCATCGAGTGATTCGACAAGACTCGACGAGTAGATCATGTATCTACTTAGATAGGTTTTTGTGCTCGGGTGTTGAGTACATGGAGTGCACTAAACTCCATGGGCTGAATGGCATTGAGTGCACTCAACGCCATCATATTGAGAAAGAATTCTGAGTTCGGGCGTTGAGTGCGTTGAGTCCACTCAACGCCATGGGCTGAATGGCGTCGAGTGCGTTTAGTGCACTTGACGCCATCTTACTTAGAAAGAATTTGGAGTTCGGGCGTTGAGTGTGTTGATTCCACTCAACGTCATGGGCTGAATGGAGTTGAGTGCGTTGAGTGCACTAAACGCCATCTTACTGAGAGGATTTTCTGGAATTATGTTGTTGAGTGAGTTGAGCTCACTTAACGCCATAGTCTGAATGGCGTCGAGTGATCTCAGCTCACTCAAAGCCATTGTACTTATAAAAATTTCTGGAATTATGGAGTGGAGTGAGTTGAGCTCACTCAACGCCATAGTCTGAATGGCGTCGAGTGAGCTCAGCTCGATCAGCTGAGCTCACTCGACGCCATTGTACTTATAAAAAATTTCTGGAATTATGGCGTTGAGGGAGTTGAGCTCACTCAATGTCATAGACTGAATGGCATCGAGTGAGCGAGTGAGCTGAGCTCTCTCAACGCCATTGTACTTAGAGAATTTTTGGCCTTGTTTTGCTGGTTCGGGATCTTTTCGGGAACTATGCCAAAATGGATTAATTGGCCCATTTCTTTCATTAATACTTATTTAAACGGTCCAGTAGTAGGGTGCCACGTGGCAAACGGTTTAACCCAAATTCTTCTTTAATGGAGGAGAGAGAAAAAGCCTTAAAGCCATGGCCAAAATTCGGCTTTCATGGCCATTAATGGCACTTGAATGTCGTGGCCTCATTCACCTCCCCCTTTTATGGTTGGATTCAACTCCTCTGGGGAAGAGGAGGATTTTCCAGCTATTTCATGGTTGGATTGAGCCCACATTCATTCTCCTCCTCCATGGCTGAAAAGCTCTTAAAGGGTCATTAATGGCCAACACCAGCTAGACCCCTCCCCTCCCCCATTTTATCATTTTAAAAGACTCACCAGACTTAGAGGAGCGGTTTTCACACAAAACCTGAAGGAGCCGAAGGACTTCGTTGTGTAGTTATGGAAATTGAGCGGCGCCACCACCGACCATGGCATCCCGGCAATCGACACGTCTTCAGGCCACAAGCAAGGTCCTCCCTTTCCTCTTTCCTTATGGGTAGATCGTAGGAATTATTAGCGCTAAGGAATGGGCTCAATTGAACCTGATCGGGTGATGAAAATTACTGATTTTTCCGTGGAAAAAAAAGGTGGTCGGGTTCGCCGGAGACCGCCCCTCCGACGGTCGTGCTGCCGCCAGGCGATAGCCCCCACCTCAACGGAGGTGGTGGTGGCAGTGGCCGGCGAGGGAGGTGGACGGGTGGTTGGTAAAATGTCTTGGAATAAGCTCTAGGTTCGGCCAATCATGGCCCTCGGCTGGAGGAAGAAGACGATCCAGCAACCGTCGGATCATTTAAATCATTTTTTTAATGAATTTTTTTTATTATTATGATAACAGTCACATTAGAAAATTAATGGAAAATACTTAGAGGGTCTATATGAGGAAATGGTCAACATATAATGTGTAGCCTTATGAGTCTACTTTATTTTAAAATTAATTTGGGACAATTTGGTCAACTTGTTTGACCAAGGCACCCATTTTAGTGGGGTCTATACCTAGGGCTAGATAAGAATAAAAATGAGTTCCCCCACTTCATCCCTTGTCCAAATTACTTGAAATTTGGACATGGAGACACCCTTCTCTATAACTAGGTCCTGCCCAAAAATGAGAATTTTTGGCAATAATCCTCCTATAGTGTTTTGTGATTATTTAATAAACCATGATTAAATTAATTAACAGACCAAAGGATCTCCAAACTCTACCAATTTTTGGTGAGTAGTCCATGGGGTCATCATGAGGCTCTATGAAAATTTTCATCTCATTTGGACATGATTTAGGTTGGATGCAAGCAAACCCTAAGTTGGCTCAATAAGGGTATTTAGGTCAAAAGTGCACTTGGGGTTTGAGTGGTCAAATCACCTCAACAGAGGTTGGGATTTGGGACACTTGTTTAGCATGACATATAACACCCATATATGGGATATGGGGTGGTTTGGGATTGAATTGCCTTAGGACCCAAGTTCAAACCTATGTTTGGGATTTGGGGGTTTGAGAAGGGCATGTGGTCAAAAGACCTTGAAATGATTTGAAATTTGGTGTAGAGGACTCTAGGGTAGTTAGAGTCCTCTGGTAGAAATCTTATCTGATTTAGTGAGGGTTAAACCCCTAATAACCCTAACCCTAGTTTAGGACATAACCTTGTATTGGTAAAATAGGTTATTAAAACTCATTGAACAGTGATGAAACTAAAGCAGTGTGTTCGTAGGGTTAATATGAACCTCTAGAAATTTAATTGGAATTTTGGAACATTAATCTTAGTACTTCCTTTGTAATGCAGGATTTAACCCTACTTAATAATTTGGATATTGTGAACTCAGTGTCGATTGGAAAGTCATGAAAGTTGGGCAGAGGGAGTTTTAGACCATTATTCTCATGTATGAATTTTATTAGAATTTCAAGATACATAATTACAGTATGTACTTCACAAGCTCATAAATTTTGAAACTTGTTAAATAATTCATTCAGAGCTTATTTCTTATTGAACAATTATGAAACTTGATCAGTAGTGTTAATAGATCATTAGATTCACAATTGATTTTTATCAGAATTTTTAAAAGTATATTTGTCGTACCTGCTTTATTAATTGATATAAGATGGAATATAATCAAAATTGTGATTAGACATCTACCCCTTGCTGAAAAAATTAGAGACTTTGTCAGAATGTTTTTAGGGCATAATTTGTTATACTTGAATTTTCTTATAATTCTTGGAAGCTTATTTGTAATACTTGTTCCTTTAACTATAAATCTTTGATTATTTTACAAAATTTAGGATCAATGGTTTAAACCTTGAAAAAAATTTTAGAGATTTAAATATACTGTTAGATTGCTGCCTAAGTATTTATCATAATTTTGTGGAAACTTATACATACCTAAAAAAGGTACTTCATGTTCAAAATCCCCATATTTTAGTATTGGATGAAATTAATTAAATATAAATTTAATTAGGAAAATAATAAATTCAAGATTCTAGGCTAGGCATGACATGATAGACCTCCTGTAATATCCCATTTCCAACTAGACCCCTGGGAGTGGTTTTGTCTTAACAAAACCCTGGGAAGCCCAGGAATTGAAGTTTATCGACCAAGATTTGGAGTCAAGGGGTGGTTATGCCCGTGACCGACCCGTCACGCCCGTGACAGACCCGTCACGCCCGTGACCGACCTGTCACGCCCGTGACCGACCCGTCACGTCCGTGACCTAGGGCGTGACCCCTTCTACGATCGTCGACCTCAGGAAGACGATCGTCGAGCTCAGAAATGTCAACATGGGCCTGACACGCCCGTGACCAATCTGTCACGCCTGTGACCTTGGAATGGCGTTGAGTGAGCTAAGATCACTCAACGCCGTGGTCTGGATGGCGTTGAGTGAGCCTAGCTCACTCAAAGCCATAAGTTGAATGGCGTTGAGTGCACTGACTACACTCAACGCCATCTTGTGTCGTCAGGTTGGCGTTGAGTGAGCTGAGCTCACTCAATGCCGTAGACTGAATGGCGTTGAGTGAGCTTAGCTCACTCAATGCCGTAAGCTGTCAGGCGGGATGGCGTTGAGTGTGTTGAGTGCACTCAATGCCATAAGTTGAACGGCGTTGAGTGCACTGACTGCACTCAATGTGATTTTGTGCTGTCTGGATGGCGTTGAGTGAGCAGAGCTCACTCAACGCCATAATCTGGACGGCATTGAGTTAGCTAATCTCACTCAATGCCATAATATGGACGGCGTTGAGTGAGCTAAGCTCACTCAACGCCATAATCTGGACGGCGTTGAGTGAGCTAAGCTCACTCAACTCCATCATTTAAAAGGGGCTTATTATAGATGGCGTTGAGTGAGCAGAGCTCACTCAACGCCATGATCCGGATGGCGTTGAGTGAGCTGAGCTCACTCAACGCCTTAGTCTAGGAGTCCATCCTGATGGTGTTGAGTGAGCAGAGCTCACTCAATACCGTATTTGGGATGGAGTTGAGTGAGCTGAGCTCACTCAATGCCGTAGTATGGATGGCGTTGAGTGAGCAGAGCTCACTCGACGTCTGCTCACTCGACGCAATTTTACTTAGTTTTTTTCTGGCCGATCTTTTTGGCTGGGTGCTGGTTCAGTTGAACCGGGCCATTTCAGGAAGCGGGCCAGAATGTCTTAAATGGGTCGTTTCTCTTATTAAGACTTAATTAAAACCCTATTTAGTGAATTGGACCGGTCAATGCCACGTGGCAGCCGTTTCCTCCTCCTCCAGCCATGGACGAGCCCCAGCCTTCATGGGCGTCAATGGCATTTGATGTCATGGCCTTCCCTCTTCCCCTTGAAATGGCTGGATTCAACTCCTCTCAGGGAGAGGAGGAGTTTCCAGCCCTCCTCCAGCTGTTACAAAGTCATTTCAACTCCCCTCCACCATGGCCAAGCTTGCTCTTGAAGAAGCAATAATGGCTGGATAGCCTATAACCGCCCACTCCCTATTTCTTCCATTTAAAAAGGTCCCTTAGGCTCAGAGATGAAGTTTCCCACCCTGACCCGATGGATTGAAGCTTGTGCTGCGCTGTAGAAGGATTCTGGCGATGCCACCACCGTGCAAATAGCATCCCGACGATCGGCTCGACTCCAAACCTTGAATAAGGTCCTCCTCTACCTCTTCTTCTATGGATAGATCTTAGAAATCATTAGGAGAGGTATCGGGCTCAAAAGAGCTGGATCGGGTGAGCGTTTCCATGGTTTTTCCGAAGTTTCATGGTGGCGGGTTCGCCGGAAACCGCCTCTCTGGCGGCCGTGCCGCCGCCCGACGGTAGCCCTCACCTCAACAGAGGTGGTGGTGGTGGTGGCCGGCCAAGGAGATGGCTGAGTGACCGGGAAATAGTTTTAGAAAAGCTACAGGAAGTGTTTGTTTTTCTGGTGCTGTTCGGGTTCTGGTAAAGAAGAAGATGAACAGTAGCATTTTATTATATTATATATTGTATAATTAGGAATTAATTCCCCTTTACTGTGCAGTAGGTTTAAACTGAAAATTATAGCCCGTAGGGGCTGAAACATAAAAAGTGGTATACACAGAAAATGTAGCCCTTGAAGTCTAGTTAAATTTAAAATTTATTTCACTCGATTTGGAGTCCTGGTTAGACCACAACACACATTTTGGTGAGGTCTATCCATAGAGTTGTCCTGAGATTGATTCGGATGCCCATATCAATCCAAACATCCAAATGATTTGAAATTTGGGGTATGGGCTATTATTAGCAATACCTAGGACTTGTCCAAAAATCAGAATTTTTGGGGAATGTTTTTCTATAGTTTTTGTAAAAATTTAATAATTCATGTATAATTTAATTAGGTGTCTTAAACACCTCAAAATCCCCCCAAATTTGGGTGGGAGGTCTTAGGGGAAATGTCAGAACTCTGGTAAAAATTCCACCTCTTTTTGAAGTGTTTTGATTGAGTTCTAACTCGACCCTAGGTTGGCCCTTGGGTTAATTAGGTCAATTCATTCCTTTTGGGATTTTAGTGGTCAAACAACCTCAACAAGGGCTGATATTTTGTCCACTGGCTTTTTGGGGCATGACACACCCTCCAATGTAATTTGGGGTGGTTTGGGATAGGGTAGCCCTAGAACCCTAGGGTAGGTCCCTTAATGGGGATTTTTAGGGTTGTGAAGTTCATGGGGTCAAATGACCTTAGAATGACTTGAAATTTGGTGTAGAGGACTATGGGGCCATTATAGTTCCCTGGACAAAATCTTAGGGGCTTTGGAGATAGTTAGGCCACCTAAAACCCTAACCCTAGTTTAGGTCACCAACCTTAATTTTAACTATTATTCCATCAACTGATCTACAAATAAAATACAATTTGGGAAGGATTATTTTATGGTCTAAATGGCCATGATATAATTTTTTTGGGAATTTTGGGTTAATTTATACTGTACTTCATTCACAACTCTTATTGTGCCCTAGATATTTATTTTGATGATTTTGGAATTTATATTCACTTGGATGTTATGAAATCTTGGATTAGGGCATATAATAGTATGTTATACCTTATTTATTTTTATTGGGAGTTTTATCTGATTATTTTGGGTACTTCCTTCTTTAACTTACAAATTTTGATATGTAGTCAAAAATAAAAATAATGCCCAATTATTATTTGGAAAATTATGAAATTTGGTCAGTGGATGTTTCAAACCATGATAGTCACTCTGTAATTTTCTCTGGATTTTTAAATAATTAAAAATAGTACCTCTTTCTCTAAGCTAGGAAAATTAGTGTTTTATATTAAAATAAATTCAGAGCCGAAATATTAGAGAAAAATTATGGGACTTGGTTTCTGATGATTCTAGGTCACCATAAAGCTTCTATAATTTTATTGTGATTTTTGGATACATATTTACAGTACTTGCTTCATAATATAGTAAAAGTGTCGTAAAATAATAAATTAGAAAATGTACGCCGAAACACCTCTGAAATTTATCAAAATTTGGAATTACTACTTAAATACAATATAGGATTTTTATTGATTTTATGGTGATTTATTGTTGGCTCATTAGTGCACTTCATGTTCATACTAGGGCATTGGGAGGCTGAGAATAAATAAATTAAATGCCAGATGAAATAGGAAAATTATTATTTTCTGGATATAGACTAATTATGTCATGATAGACCTCCAGTAAATATTATAGGAGATTCGGAAGACAATTTGGAGTACCACCCCTTGCATACCTCATAAAGCTTAGGATGGTCTGCGTTTAGTAAAACTGCAAAAGCTGAACTAGAGTGGGCAATGAACTTGAGAAATGGAATTTTGGTAGTTTGCTTGTTTGGCATAGGGTGAGTTAAATCAAGTTCATTATTGGAATTATGGACGGGGTAGGGTGTGAGATTGACTAGTGTTAAGTGGTGTTCGGGTTCGACGGAAGATCGTCCTCCCCGAGAAGAGGAAGAGTCAAAGTCACCCTAGGATTAGCCCACTGCAATATGAGAAGGGAATGGGTTAAGGGAACCAATCAATTACAATAAGTTCCTTGGAAAGGGAGCTTTGGGATTCACCCCATCATAGTTCCTAGTACCGCTGCGAGCCCTTCACCGGGTAAACCTCGGGAAGTCCAAGGTTAACCTTAAATCTTAGTAATAAAATGATCAAGAGTAACCTTAATAATAGTTGCACATCACACCTACACTTGTACACTTAGGAAGAAGAATTGGTATGGAATGGGTAGAGTAGGTCCGTGGTCTAAGGGCCTACTAGTAATGTCAATGGTTTGGTTTGTGATTGGGAAGTCCGGGGAGCTGGATGCTCGGGGACTTGGTATAAATTTGGAAGTCCAGGGAGCGGGATGCTCGGGGACTTGGTATATGCTTGGTAGCCTAGAGAGCTGGAAGCTCGGTAATATGAGAACTTGTACAAATATAACTGTCATGATTGCATGTGCATAAAAGTGGTGGGTCATCGGTACTGGACGATCGATCACACCGACGTCGGTACGTTGACTCGGCGGTGTGGGACACTTTGCCAAAGAAAGCCTGGTGGATATAGCCAGCACTAGTACGCGGATACTCTAGGTTGTGTTCTTCTAGGGGCATACGGAAGGGCTAGGACTGGTAGTGTGGTTACCCGCCTAGGAGTGGGGGGCCCGACCCACTGTCTCCGTTTGCCACAACGGAGGTTCCTGGGAGTGAAGCTAGCTGCCCGAACAGGGGGAACTAAAGGTCTGTGCGCATGGAGTCGTGTGGGTGTGTTTCACTTGCTTGTGCATTCCATAGCATATTGTGTGTCATAGCATAAACATTGCCACCTATCATATAAGATGGTATGGGACGTTTTATATGATAGGCTCTGCAAAACGACCCCTTGGTCTATAGGGGTAATCCCTATAAATCAATGGTTATATTTCTTGTGCTTTTACTTACTTGCTACTCCTTGCTGTTTGATAACCGACACCCCAACGTATAAGTGGTATGAGACACTTTATACGATGGGAGCCCTGCAAAAGATCCCTTGGCTTATATACTTTCGCACATAAGTTAAGGTTACCTTTCCTACTTTCTGCTTCTGTCATATTTACTATGGAATTTATAGCATAGGTCCGCTGTCACCTGCTTTTGACTTATTCTCCACCTTCATGTCCTTTCCTTTCTTCCTCTCCGCTCGGTACCTAAGAGCCATAGGGAAAGGGGTAGGGGATGTTAGGGCTTAGTCTTTTAGACTAACGGTTTTTGAACCACAACATTTTAGGTGTACCATATGGAAGGGTCACGGGTTTTGCAGTTTTTGACAGAGTTGACCCCGCGACCGTGTTACCATTGTCACCAGTCGGGACATACACGGGTCAAATGCCCCTTGATGGGTGGGATCCCACCAGCTCAGCAGCCAGGAGGCCGAAGACGTAGACACAGACGTGGATTGCGAGGCGGCGACTTCAGGCCGAAAAGGAAGAAGCACCCAGAGATGCAGCACAAGTAGAGTATGGAGTCGGTGGATATGGGCAAGTCTTTCTTGGGTGCTCTCGGTTCAGTGACAGTTACGGTGACGCTTAGTTTTAGTTTTGCTTCCGCGAGTGACTTGTAGTGAGGATTACATGTACTGGGCACAAGCCCTCCTTTTGTACTCTGATTATTATTATTATGGACTCTCCCTTCGTGGAGATTTATTTATATACATGTGATTATGGTGGACTAGTTTATATTTACTTATATTACTGTTCTGCGATCGATTTGGCCGGCAGGATCGGCGCATTGTAGTGACGACCTTCCCGGGCATGATGGTGTCACCGCAAAGCGGCGGTTCTGGGCCTAAGACCCCGGTGTTTAAAAAAAAGGGGGTCTTACAAGTGGTATCAGAGGAAACCTCGATCGGAAAAGTAGCAGTCCACTAACCCTGGGTCACCCCCGCTCGAGTTTAGTTTGGGGACAAACTAAGCAGCGGAAGCAGTGGTGTGCCCATAAGGGAAATCACATGTGAAAGTCCACTTCATCATTAATTTGAATTCCTCTTCGTAGCCTGCGGCAAACCCTGCCCCTGCAAGGAACACCTCTTGCTACGAAGATCTCATCTTATAATCCTCTAACCAACGAGTTAGACTCAACCAACTAGGACTCGTGACTAACCATGACAATTTATAGTATGCCCTAGTTCAAAATAGACCTTGGGTATGAATTTGGTTAAGGTAAGGAGATACCCAAAGAGAATAATTGAGGAGTTTAGCACGAGAATGACTACCTAAGACGTAAACTCAGGTGTCCCTACTATCCCAATCAAGGATTATTCAAAGCGGTAGACTACTTTAAGGAGAATTGAGACATTAGCAGAATGGTAAAAGACAAGTAGTCGTAATCCTCAATACCGGTAATAAAATTACCTGGAGGCAACCACCGAGATAAACACTGAGGGTCGGATAGGAATTCAAGTTTGGAAGATACCCATTTGGGATTGGGAACATTTTGACCCAGATAAGGTTGTCTTAAATATGACTCAGAGAGTTTAAAGTATGGAGTATATTAACGAGTTTCAGGGTGGAACCCCAAGTCGAAGATTGATGCCCTAGGGATTGTGCACCCAGCTAGGACAGATGTAACAGGGTAATATCAAAGATACTTAGTCCAAGATAGGTAGGGGCTAATCTTTTGTTTATTGGGGGCTAAACTTATGTTTATTAGGCAAATTAGTATTGGCTTGGGTTCCCTTGGACCTAGTTTAGGGAAGTGGCGTAACAAACATAGTGAGATTGAAGTCGATATAATTCGACGTTATTCGGGCGAACATAAGATTTTGTAAAAAAAATAATGTTTGGAATGATGACCCGTAGCGTTACCAAGACAATGACATGGTAATAAGACGGAGTAATTACGAGAATTAACTATTATCACGTGAAATTAGATGACGGGTAACAAGATTCGGGATATCTGAGAAGGTAAAGATTTAATCGCTATGTTTTATCATCAGAAGGATGATGTATCTCAGAACATGTACCCCCAGAGTAGAAATTTGAGGACATCGCGATGGATTTTATTCATGGACTTCCCCGATCACGGACTGGAAATGACTCGATTTGGGACATCGTCGATCGATTGACGAAGGTGGCCAGATTCATTAAGATCTAGAAGGATGACTCTGTGGGGGTACTAGTGCGGAGATTTGTGGAGCAGTTTGTTCGATACCACGGGGTGCCCAAGACGATCGTGTCGGATCGGGATGGCCGGTTCACTTCCAGGGAGTGGAGATCCGTGCAGGCTTAGTTAGGCACGCGATTGACCTTCAGCACCGCATTCCATCCCCAGACGGAGTGGCAGACGGAACGCACCAATCGGACGCTGGAAGATCTTCTGAGGCTATGCATTTTGGACCACGGGGAACCATGGGAGAAGCTCCTACCCCTGGTCGAGTTCTCCTATAACAACAGCTACCAGTCCAGCATCAGGATGGCGCCTTACGAAGCCTTGTATGGAAGGAGATGCAGGACCCCGCTTTCTTGGATTCAGGACAAGGATTCGAAGGCGTTGGGATCAGATTTTGTCGAAGACACCGAAGGCTCAGGTGAGACTGATCAGAGACAAGATGTTAGAAGCGCAGAGCAGACAGGATAAGTATTATGACGCTCGGCATCGTCAGGTGGAGTTTTAGGTAGGGGAAAAAGTGTTTTTGAAGATCCGGCCCATGCATGGAGTTTCATGGGTGCGTGGTCGGAGGAAGAAGCTCAGCCCTAGGTATATGGGCACTTACAGGATCCTGGAGCAGATCGGGTCCCTAGCTTACAAGCTGGAGTTGCAACCAGAGCTGGCAGCTCTGCACGACGTATTCCACGTTTCTTCACTTAGGAGGGCTCTACTGTGCCCGGAGCAGCAGATTTTGACCACAGATGGACCGGTAGCTTCCGACCGGTAAGTTCACTTGGAGACGATTCGGATCGATGGCAGAGGAGTACGGACCTTGCGTCGGAAGAAGGTTCCGTTAGTCAAGGTTCTGTTGAACAAGTCATGGGCAAGAGGAGCATACATGGGAGCCACAGGACTTGATGCGACAAAAATATCCGGAGCATTTTCAGTCAGGTATACCTTACAACCCCTCTGGACAATCAATTTGCGTTCCTATTTTAAACCAATAGGACTGAAATTTCAAGAATAGGGGGCTAATCTTTTGTTTATTGGGGTATATACCTAGTCAACTGGGCGAATTGGTCTTAGATTTGACAAACACCTTCAAACCACACATAGCAAACGTAACGTAGAGATGTAAATCTTTCGACTCTCATGGGATGTTACAAGCCTTTTTTCTCCCGATAGGAGCCCCGTAGGCTTAACCTTTATTTCGGGACGAAATCTTTGTTTTCTTTATTGGGATTTGTAACATCCCATTTCTGACTAGACCCCTGGGAGTGATTTTGTCTTAACAGAACCCTGGGAAGCCCAGGAATTGAAGTTTATAGACCAAGATTTCGAGTCAAGGGGTGGTCACGCCCGTGACCGACCCGTCACGCCCGTGACCGACCCGTCACGCCCGTGACCTAGGGCGTGACCCCTTCGACGATCGTCGACCTCAAGAAGACGATCGTCGAGCTCAGAAATGTCAACATGGGCCTGACACGCCCGTGACCAATCTGTCATGCCAGTGACCTTGGAATGGCGTTGAGTGAGCTAAGCTCACTCAACGTCGTGGTCTGGATGGCGTTGAGTGAGCCTAGGTCACTCAAAGCCATAAGTGGAATGGCGTTGAGTGCACTGACTACACTCAACGCCATCTTTTGTCATCAGGTTGGCATTGAGTGAGCTGAGCTCACTCAATGCCGTAGACTGGATGGCGTTGAGTTAGCTTAGCTCACTCAACGTCGTAAGCTGTCAGGCGGGATGGCGATGAGTGCGTTGAGTGCACTCAATGCCATAAGTTGAACGGTGTTGAGTGTACTGAATGCACTCAACGCCATTTGGTGTTGTCTGGATGGCGTTGAGTGAGCAGAGCTCACTCAATGCCATAATCTGGACGGCTTTGAGTGTGCTAAGCTCACTCAATGCCATAATCTGGACGGCATTGAGTGAGCTAAGCTCACTCAACGCCATAATCTGGATGGCGTTTAGTGAGCTAAGCTCACTCAATGCCATAATCTGGACGGCGTTGAGTGAGCTAAGCTCACTCAACACCATCGTTTAAAAGGGGCTTATTCTTGATTGCGTTTAGTGAGCAGAGCTCACTCAACACCATGATCCGGATGGCGTTGAGTGAGCTGAGCTCACTCAATACCATAGTCTGGAAGGCCATCCTGATGGCATTGAGTGAGCAAAGCTCACTCAACTCCGTATCTGGGATGGCATTGAGTGAGTTGAGCTCACTCAACGTCGTAGCATGGATGGCGTTGAGTGAGCAGAGCTCACTCAACGCCATTTTACTTAGTTTTTTTTTTGTCAATCTTTTTGGCTGGGTGCTGCTTCAGTTGAACCGGGCCATTTCGGGAAGCGGGCCAGAATTTCTTAAATGGGCTGTTTCTCTTATTAAGACTTAATTAAAACCCTATTTAGTGAATTGGACCGGTCAATGCCACGTGGCAGCTATTTCCTCCTCCTCCAGCTATGGCCGAGCCCCAGCCTTCATGGCCGTCAATGGCATTTGATGCAATGGCCTTCCCTCTTCCCCTTCAAACGGCTGGATTCAACTCCTCTCAGGGAGAGGAGGAGTTTCCAGCCCTCCTCCAGCAGTTACAAAGCTGTTTCAGCTCCCCTCCACCATGGCCGAGCTTGCTCTTGAAGAGGAAATAATGGTTGGACAGCCTATAACCGCCCACTCCCCATTTCTTCCCTTTAAA
Organism: Platanthera zijinensis; assembly: GCA_039513925.1. Classification (NCBI taxonomy): domain Eukaryota; kingdom Viridiplantae; phylum Streptophyta; class Magnoliopsida; order Asparagales; family Orchidaceae; genus Platanthera; species Platanthera zijinensis. Next base: position 99,659,046 of record CM077088.1, read on the forward strand.
AAGGTCCCTTAGGCTCAGAGATGAAGTTTCCAACCCTGACCTGACGGATTGAAGCTTGTGATGCGCTGTAGAAGGATTCTGGCGATGCCACCACCGCGCAAATAGCATCCCGACGATCGGCTCGACTCCAAACCTCGAATAAGGTCCTCCTCTACCTCTTCTTCTATGGATAGATCTTAGAAATCATTAGTAGAGATATCGGGCTCAAAAGAGCTGGATCGGGTGAGCGTTTCCATGGTTTTTCCGAAGTTTCATGGTGGCGGGTTCGCCGGAAACCGCCTCTCTGGCGGTCGTGCCGCCGCCCGACGGTAGCCTTCACCTCAACAGAGGTGGTGGTGGTGGCCGGCCAGGGAGATGGCTGGGTGACCGGTAAATAGTTTTAGAAAAGCTACAGGAAGTGTTTGTTTTTCTGGTGTTGTTCGGGTTCGAGTAACGAAGAAGATGAACAGTAGCATTTTATTATATTATATATTGTATAATTAGGAATTAATTCCCCTTTACTGTGCACTAGGTTTAAACTGAAAATTATAGCCCGTAGGTGCTGAAACATAAAAAGTGGTCAACAGAGAAAATGTAGCCCTTGACGTCTAGTTTAATTTAAAATTTATTTCACTCGATTTGGAGTCCTAGTTAGACCACAACACACATTTTTGTGAGGTCTATCCATAGAGTTGTCCTGAGATTGATTTGGATTCCCACATCAATCCAGACATCCAAATTATTTGAAATTTGGGGTATGGGCTATTATTAACCATACCTAGGATTTATCCAAAAATCAGAATTTTTGGGGAATGCGTTTCTATAATTTTTGTAAAAATTTAATAATTCATGTATAATTTAATTAGGTGTCCTAAACACCTCAAAATCCCCCCAAATTTGGGTGGGAGGTCTTAGGGGGAATGTTAGAACTCTGGTAAAAATTCTACTTCTTTTGGAAGTGTTTTGATTGAGTTTTAACTCGACCCTAGGTTGGCCCTTATAAGGTTAATTAGGTCAATTCATTCCTTTTGGGATTTGAGTGGTCAAACAACCTCAACAGAGGCATATATTTTGTCCACTGGATTTTTTGGGCATGACACACCCTCCAATGTAATTTGGGGTAGTTTGGGATAGGGTAGCCCTAGAACCCTAGGGTAGGTCCCTTAATGGGGATTTTTAGGGTTGTGAAGGTCATGGGGTCAAATGACCTTGGACTGACTTGAGATTTGGTGGAGAGGACCATGGGGTCTTTATAGTTCCCTGGACAAAATCTTAGGGGCTTTGGAGACAGTTAGGCCACCTAAAACCCTAACCCTAGTTTAGGTCACCAACCTTAATTTGAACTATTATGCTATCAACTGAACTACAAATCAAATACAATTTGGGCAGGATGATTTCCTAGTCTAAATGGCAATGATATAATTTTGTTGGGAATTTTGGGTTAATTTATACTGTACTTCATTCACAACTCTTATTGTGCCCTAGAGATTTACTTTGATAATTTGGAATTTCTATTCACTGGGATGTTATGAAATCTTGGATTAGGGCATCTTATAGCATGTTATACCTTGTGTATTTTTCTTGGGAGTTTTATCTAATCATTTTGGGTACTTTCTTCTTTAACTTACCATTTGGGATATGTAGTCAAAAATACAAATAATGCCTAATTATTATTTGGAAAATTATGAAATTTTGTCAATGGGTGTTTCAAACCATGATAGTCACCCTGTAATTTTCTATGGATTTTTAGATAAATAAAAAAAGTATCTCCTTCTCTAAGCTAGGAAAATTAGTGTTTTACATTAAAATAAATTCAGAGCCCAAATATTGGAGAAAAATTATGGAACTTGGTTTCTGATGGTTTTAGGTCACCATAAAGCTTCTATAATTTTTTTGTGATTTTTGGATACATATTTACAGTACTTGCTTCATGATATAGTAAAAGAGGCCTAAAATGGTAAATTAGGAAATGTTGGCCGAAACACCTCTGAAATTTCTCTAAATTTGGAAATACTGCTTAAATTCAACATAGGATTTTTACTGATTTTATGGTGATTTATTGTATGCTTATTAGTGCACTTCATGTTCATACTTGGGCATTGGGAGGCTTAGAATAAATAAATTAAATGCTAGATGAAATAGGAAAATTATTATTTTCTGGATATAGACTAATTATGTCATGGTAGACCTCCAGTAAATATTATAAAAGATTCATAAGACAATTTGGATCACCACCCCTTGCATACCTCATAAAGCTTAGGATGGTCTGCGTTTAGTAAAACTGCAAAAGCTGAACTAGAGTGGGCAATGAACTTGGGAAATGGAATTTTGGTAGTTTGCTGGTTTGGATAGGGTGAGTTAAATCAAGTTCATTATTGGAAGTCAGGACGGGTAGGGTGTGAGATTTACTAGTGTTAAGTGGTGTTCGGGTTCGACGGAAGATCGTCCTCCCCGAGAAGAGGAAGAGTCAAAGTCACCCTAGGATTAGCCCACTGTAAAATGAGAAGGGAATGGGTTAAGGGAACCAATCAATTACAATAAGTTGCCTTGGAAAGGGAGCTTTGGGATTCACCCCATCATAGTTCCTAGTACCGCTGCGAGCCCTTCACCGGGTAAACCTCGGGAAGTCCAAGGTTAACCTTAAATCTTAGGAATAAAATGATCAAGAGTAACCCTAATAATAGTTGCACCTCACACCTACACTTGTACACTTAGGAAGAAGAATTAGCATGGAATGGGTAGAGTAGGTCCGTGGTCTAAGGGCCTACTAGTAATGTCAATGGTTTGGTTTGTGATTGGGAAGTCCGGGGAGCTGGATGCTTGGGGACTTGGTATAAATTTGGAAGTCCAGGGAGCGGGATGCTCGGGGACTTGGTATATGCTTGGTAGCCTAGAGAGCTGGAAGCTCGGTAACATGAGAACTTGTACAAATATAACTGTCATGATTGCATGTGCATAAAAGTGGTGGGTCATCGGTACTGGACGATCGATCACACCGACGTCGGTACGTTGACTCGGCGGTGTGGGACACTTTGCCAAAGAAAGCCTGGTGGATATAGCCAGCACTAGTATGCGGATACTCTAGGTTGTGTTCTTCTAGGGGCGTACGGAAGGGCTAGGACTGGTAGTGTGGTTACCCGCCTAGGAGTGGGGGGCCCGACCCACTGTCTCCGTTTGCCACAACGGAGGTTCCTGGGAGTGAAGCTAGCTGCCCGAACAGGGGGAACTAAAGGTCTGTGTGCATAGAGTTGTGTGGGTGTGTTTCACTTGCTTGTGCATTCCATAGCATATTGTGTGTCATAGCATAAACATTGCCACCTATCGTATAAGATGGTATGGGACGTTTTATACGATAGGCTCTGCAAAACGACCCCTTGGTCTGTAGGGGTAATCCCTATAAATCAATGGTTATATTTCTTGTGCTTTTACTTACTTGCTACTCCTTGCTGTTTGATAACCGACACCCCAACGTATAAGTGGTATGAGACACTTTATACGATGGGAGCCCTGCAAAAGATCCCTTGGCTTATACACTTTCGCACATAAGTTAAGGTTACCTTTCCTACTTTCTGCTTCTGTCATATTTACTATGGAATTTCTAACATAGGTCCGTTGTCACCTGCTTTTGACTTATTCTCCACCTTCATGTCCTTTCCTTTCTTCCTCTCCGCTCGGTACCTAGGAGCCATGGGGGAATGGGTAGGGGATGATAGGGCTTAGTCTTTTATACTAACGGTTTTTGAACCATAACATTTTAGGTGTACCATATGGAAGGGTCACTGGTTTTGCAGTTTCTGACAGAGTTGACCCCGCGACCGTGTTACCATTGTCACCAGCCGGGACATACACGGGTCAAATGCCCCTTGATGGGTGGGATCCCACCAGCTAAGCAGCCAGGAGGCCGAAGACGTAGACGAAGACCTTATTTCGAGGCGGCGACTGCAGGACGAAAAGGAAGAAGCACCCAGAGATGCAGCTCCAGCAGAGTATGGAGTCGGTGGAGATGGGCCAGTCTAACTTGGGTGCTCTCAGTTCAGTGACAGTTACGGTGATGCTTAGTTTTAGTTTTGCTTCCGCGAGTGACTTGTAGTGAGGATTACATGTACTGGGCACAAGCCCTCCTTTTATACTCTGATTATTATTATTGTGGACTCTCCCTTCGTGGAGATTTATTTATATACATGTGATTATGGTGGACTAGTTTTATATTTACTTATATTACTGTTCTGCGATCGATTTGGCCGGCAGGATCGGCATTTTGTAGTGACGACCTTCCCGAGCGTGATGGTGTCACCGCAAAGCTGCGGTTCTGGGCCTAAGACCCCGGTGTTTAAAGAAAATGGGTTCTTACACCTCCAATAAATTTTAAAGGAATTTTGGAAGATAATTTGGAGTACCTCCCTTTGTATACATCATATAGCTTAGGATGGTCTGCATTTTGTAAAAACTATTGAAAACATATTAAGGTGCAGGATGAACTTAGAGGTTTTGTATATTAGGATAATTGTTTGGAAATGTATATGAATGAATCCTCAGTAGTCAAGATGAGGATAGGTTGGTAGGTTGACTAGTGTTAAGAGGTGCTCGGGGGCGACGAAAGATCGTCTTTCCCGAGGAGAGGAAGAGTCTTAATGCACTAGGTTAGATCTAAGGTAACATAAAAAAGGGATCGGGAATCGGGTATTAACCAATAACAATAAGTGCCTTGTGAAAGGGATCTTTGGGCTTCAACCCATCGTAGTTCCTAGTGCCCTTTGAGAGCCCTTTACGGGGTATGCCGGGGGAAGTCCTGGGCTAACCTAAACAGTAAGAATAATAAACTTCAAGAGCAACTAGTATAACTAGGGTTTCACTTTCCTTCACCTCGATGTCTCGGGATGTTAGGTTGGTTCTCACGGGATGTAGGCCCGAGGAATTTTGGTGATAGGAAGGTTGGCCCGGCGAGCTTTGGCTCAGTAATTGATTGTGACAGACAGGATAGTCTGGGGAGCTTTGGCTCGGTTATTTATTGTGACGGACGGGATGGTCTGGGGAGCTTTGGCTCGGTGGATAATACATTAATGTTTCATGTGCATAATAAATAAGGTGGTTGGTCTTTGGTATTGGAGGGTCGATGTACCGACGCTAATACATCGACTCGGCAAGTGTGGTTTAGCACTTCGTAGTAAAAGTCCGATGCGCCAGCCGACAAGAGTACGCATGCGCTCCGCTTAGTGCACCAGCGTTGAGGCGTATGATAGGTCTGACTGGTAGTGCAATTACCAGTTTAGAGGTGGGCAAGGCCTAACCACCGCTTCTGTTGTCTACTACGGAGGTATCCTGGGAGGTTCGGCTCCAGATAGGGGGAACTAAAGGCCTTTGTACACAGAGTCGAGTGGGTGTGTAACATCCCATTTCCGGCTAGACCCCTGGAAGTGGTTTTGTCATAACAGAACCTTAAGAAACCCAGGAGTTGGAGATTATCGACAAAAAAGTTCGAGTCAAGGGGTGGTCACGCCCGTGACCGACCCGTCACGCCCGTGACCTAGGGCGTGACCCCTTCGACGATCGTCGACCTCAGTAAGACGATCGTCGAGCTCAGAAATTTCAACACGGGCCTTACAAGCCCGTGACCGATCTGTCACGCCCGTGACCTGGGAATGGCGTTGAGTGAGCTAAGCTCACTCAACGCCGTGGGCTGGATGGCGTTGAGTGAGCTTAGCTCACTCAAAGCCATAAGCTGGATGGCGTTTAGTGAGCTTAGCTCACTCAAAGCCATAAGCTAGATGGCATTGAGTGAGCTTAGCTCACTCAAAGCCATAAGAGGGATGCGTTGAGTGAGCTTAGCTCACTCAAAGCCATAAATTGAATGACATTGAGTGCACTGACTGCACTCAACGCCATCTGGTGTCGGCGGGATGGCATTGAGTGAGCTGAGCTCACTCAACACCGTAGACTGGATGGCGTTGAGTGAGCTTAGCTCACTCAACGCCGTAAACGGTCAGGCGGGATGGCGTTGAGTGCGTTGAGTTCACTCAACGCCATAAGCTGAACGGCGTTGAGTGCACTGACTGCACTCAACGCCATTTGGTGTTTTCTGAATGGCATTGAGTGAGCAGAGCTCACTCAACGCCATAACCTTGACGGCATTGAGTGAGCTAAGCTCACTCAATGCCATCGTCTAAAAGAACATATTCTGGGTGGCGTTGAGTGAGCAGAGCTCACTCAATGCCATAATCCGGATGGCGTTGAGTGAGCTGAGCTCACTCAACGCCATAGTTTGGAATGGCGTTGAGTGAGCAAAGCTCACTAAACGCCGTAGCTTGATGGCGTTGAGTGAGCTGAGCTCACTCAACGCAATTATACTTAGACTTTTTCTGGCATTTTCATTTCTAGCTGGGTGCTTGTTCAGCTGAACCGGGTCGGCCTGGGGGTGGGCTGTTTTCTCCAATAAGACCTTATAAGTCTTATTTAATTTAAGTTGACCAGTCATGTTGTGCCACGTGGACCGCAGGTTTTGCAAAAGGGCGGTTACAGCCATGGCCGAGAGCTAGGCTTCATGGCCATCAATGGCATTTGATTCCATGGCCTTCCCTCTTCCCTTGAACCTGCTGGATTCAACTCCTCTCAGGGAGAGGTGGATTTAACAGCCCTCCTCCAGCTATCACAGAGCTGTTTCAGCTCCCCTCCAACATGGCCGAGACAAGCCATTATGGGCCATTAATGGCCACCAGCTTTTGGCCGTTCCCCCTCCTTGTCCAAGCTTTTAAACACCTTCAGAAACCCAAGGGGAGTTTTTCCCAGCTATTACACGAATTTTTCGATCCTCCCCTTACTGTTGAAGAATTCCGGCGACGCCACCACCGCGCAAATGGCATCCCGACGGTCTGCACGCCTCCAGCACGCGAACAAGGTCCTCCCCTCCCTCTTCTTCTGCGGATTGATCTTAGGATTCAATAGGATTGAGAATCGGGCTCAACTGAGCCCGATTGGAGCTTTCATTTTCATGGATTTTTCATGAATTTCGCGTGTTCGGGCTCGCCGGAAAAAGCCCCTCCGGCGGCTGCGCCGCCGCCCGGCGATGGCCGCCACTTCAACGGAGGTGGTGGTGGCGGTGGCCGGCCAGGGAGGAGGCTAGACGGCCGGCGGCTGCTCTTGGAAGTAGTTCCAAGTCGGGCAGATCATGGCCTTTGGCTGGAGGAAGAAGACAAGTCTAGAGCCCTTAGATCTTGCTTCAAGATCTTTGCTATGTAATTAGATTTTATTTTATAAGCAATTTCTGTATGGAAATAACAGTCACTTTAGAAAATTTAGGAAAAATACCTAGAGGCTCCTATAGGAAAAGTGGTCAGAACCAATATCTTAGCATTATGAGTCTAGGAAATTTTAAAATTTGTTTCAAGCATTTTGGACCACTGGATAGACCTCAGTACTCATTTTGGTGAGGTCTACCCATAGGGCTGTCCTGACCTTAGAAAAATTCACCACTCCAATCCAGTCATTCAAAATGACTTGAAATTTGGGGTGTATCCTAGTCTTACCTATATCTAGGTGCTATGCAAAAATTAGGATTTTTGGAAAATGTTTTTCTATAGTTTTTAGAAACATTCAATAATCCTAGCATAATTTAGTTAGATGGCTAAATGACTTCCAAACCCTCCCAAATTTTGGTGAGTGCTCCCTGGGTTTATTCATAAGGTTTTGGTAAAAATTTCATCTCATTTGGAGATGTTTTGTATAGGTTTTTATTCCACCCTAGGTTGATCCTGATAGGATAATTTAGGATCAAACACCCCCTTGGTATTTGAGTGGTCATATCACCTCAACAGAGGCTGATATTTTGGTCACTGACTTTTTAGGGCATGACACACTCTCCAAGGGAGTTTGGAGTGGCTTGGTGTAGGGTAGCCCTAGAACCCTAGGGAAGGTCCCTTTATGGTGATTTTTAGGGTTGTGAAGGTCATTGGGTCAAATGATCTTGGACTGACTTGAAATTTGGTGGAGAGAACCATAGGGCCAGTATAGTTCTCTGGACAAAATTTTAGGGTATTTGGAGACAGTTAGGCCACCTAAAATCCTAACTCTAGTTTAGGTCACCAACCTTAATTTGAACTATTATGCTATCAACTGAACTTCAAATCAAGTAAAATTTGGGCAGGGTCATTTTCTGATCTAAGTGTCCATGTTATAATTTTTGTTGAGATTTTTGAGTCAATTTATACTATACTTCATTCACAACTCTTATTATGCCCTGAATATTTATTTTGATGATTCTGAAATTTCTGTTCATTAGAAAGTTATAAAATCTTGGATTAGGGCATTTTATGGCATGTTATACCTTCTGTAGTTTTCCTGGAAGTTGTATCTGATTATTTTTGGTACTTTATTCTTTAACGTACTAATTGTGATATGCAGAGAAAAATACAAATAATGCCCAATTACTATTTGAAAAATTATGAAATTTGGTCAGAGGGTGTTTCAAATCTTGGTAGTCACCATGTAATTTTCTCTGGAATTTTTAGATGATTAAAAACAGTACCTCCTTCACTAAGTAAGGAAAATTAGTATCTTACATTAAAATAAGTTCAGAACTCAAATATTAGAGAAAAATTATGGTACTTGGTTTCTGATGGTTTTAGGTCACTATAAATTTTCTTATAATTTTATTGTGATTTTTGGATATATATTTATGGTACTTGCTTCACAATATGGTAGAAGTTGTCCAAAACGGTAAATTAGGAAATATAGGCCTAAACCCCCCTGAAATTTCTCAAAATTTGGAATTACTGCTTAAATGCCTCATAGGATTTTTATTGATTTTATGGTGATTTATTGTTGGCTCATTAGTGCACTTCATGTTCATACTAGGGCATTGGGAGGCTGAGAATAAATAAATTAAATGCCAAATGAAATAGGAAAATTATTATTTTCATGGATTTAGCTATATTATGTTACGATAGACCTCCAGTAAATATTATAGGAGATTTGGAAGACAATTTGGAGTACCTCCCCTTATACTCCTCACGTATCTTAGGAGGGTCTGCATATAGTAAAACCACGGAAGCTGAACTAGAGTGGATAATGAACTTGGGAAGATGGAATTTAGGTAGTTGCTGGTTGGATAGGGCAAGCTAAGTTTAAGTTCATTATTGGAAGTCAGGATAAGTAGAGTGTGAGATTGGCTAGGGTTAAGTGGCGTTCGGGAACGACGAAAGATCGCCCACCCCGGGTAGGAGAGGAAGAGTCTTAATACTCTAGGGCTAGATCTAAATTAACTTAAAAGGGATCGGGCAATGGGTACCAACCAATAACATTAAGTTCCTTGCGAAAGGGAATGGTGGGCTTCAGCTACCATCATAGTTCCTAGTGCCCTTTGAGATCCCTTCGCGGGGAATACTGGGGGCAGTCCTGGGCTAACGTAAACCGTAGGAAGAATAAGCAAAAAGAGCAACTAGTATAACTAGGGTTGCACATACACACACCTCGGTAGCTAGGAAGGTAGAATAAGTTGCTTTGGTTGCAATTCAGACGGTAACTCTGAAGGTAGATGCACGGACGGGACAGTCCGGGGAGACGAGGGCTCGAGGGTTGGAGTACAAAATCAAGGTGGTGGGTCTTCGATATTGATTGTCGTTCACACTGACATCGGTATGTTGACTCGGCGGTGTGGGACACTTAGCCAAAGAAAGTCTTGTGGATATAGCCAGCACTAGTACGCGGATACTCTAGGTTGTGTTCTTCTAGGGGCGTACAGAAGGGCTAGGCCCGGTAGTGTGGATACCCGCCTAGGAGTGGGGGCCCAACCCACTGTCTCCGTTTGCCACTACGGAGGTTCCTGGGAGTGAAGCTAGCTGCCCGAACAGGGGGAACTAAAGGTCTGTGCGCATAGAGTCGTGTGCGTGAGTTGCACTTGCATGGATCATGGCATAGCATATCACTACACTCATATTTACATACAACCGACACCCCAACGTATAAATCGGTATGGGACTTTTTATATGATGGGAGCCTTGCAGAAGACCCCTTAACTTATAAGTTTGTATTGGCATTCATATAAGTTAAGGTTACTTACTTCTTTATTTTTGTTCTCTGTCTGCCTTCTTATATATCTGCCACTTACTACATGTTTTCCTTATTAATTACTGCCGTAGGATTGTTAGACATACTTTATTCTAGATAGTTGTTAGGTTAGCTCCATTGTCACCTGCTTAATTACTCTCCACCTTTGTAGCTTCCCTTTCCTCCTCTCCGCTCGGTGCTTAGGAGCCGTGGGGGAGGGGGAGGGGATGATAGGGCTTAGTCTTTATGACTAATGGTTTTCGAACCACAATATTACAGGAGCTCCGGATGGGAGACAGGGACCAGCAGTCCAGGTACCAGCACCAGCGGAGTACGGTGCGCATGGAGGTGGGTCAGTCTAGCACCGGTGCACCTGCAACCAGCTCCGTGAGTGACTAGTATTTTTATAGCTTCCGCGATGAGTTATTTGTAGTGAGGACTCTGATGTACCGGGCTCGAGCCCGTCTATCTATATTTCATCTGAATTGTATCTTTGCAGTACTTCTATTATCTATTTTCTGTTATTATCTACTGATGGACTGCATGTGGTTTCACTTTTATTTACATGTTTCTGTGGACTTGTTTACATTTATGTGTAATTACTTCTCTCTCTGGTGATCGAAAAGGACCGGCAGAATTGGCGTTTTGTAGTGGCGGCCTTCCCGTGAGTCGGTGCCACGACAAAGCGGCAGTTCTGGGCTAAGACCCCGGTGTTCTAAAAAGAAAAAAAAAGGGGGGGGGTCTTACAGGGTGTGTTGCACTTGCATGTTCACATCATGGCATAATTGAATGTCATAACATAACCATTACATATAACCCTGACACCTATTGTATAAAGTGGTATGGGACGCTTTATAAAATAGGCCCTGCAAAACGACCCCTTGGTTTATAAGTTCACGCAAGCGTGTTTATAAGTTAAGGTTTGTATTCAGAAAATATATATATATATATATAAACTTGCTAGAAAACTGACACCTTATCGTATAAATTTGTATGGGACTTTTTATACGATAGGAGCCTTGCAAAAGATCCCTTAGCTTATGTGCATTCACATAAGTTAAGGTTACTTATTTCTTGAGTAGCTTTTCTTACCTTTATTATTGTTATATTTATACATGCTCATCAAACTGCTAGTCTAGTTCTGTTGTCACCTGTTTTTGCTATTCTCGACTATCATGTCCTCTCCTGTCTTCCTCCCAGCTTGGTGTTTAGGAGCCATGGGGGAAGGGGCGAGGGATGATAGGGCTTAGTCTTTTAGACTAACGGTTTTCGAACCACATCATTTTAGGGGACCGTGGAGCCCAGCATAGAGGAGTTGCCCTGGAGGTCGGCACGCTTGGAGATGGGGCAGTCTAGTACCGGAGTTCATATTAATAAGTCTGTGAGTCCAGATCTCTAGTAGTAGTTTATAGTTTTACTTCCGCTATGAGTGATATTTGTAGTGAGGGTTTTGATGTACCGGGCATGAGCCCTAACTTCTGTACTTTATTATATATGTGGACACTCCCTTCGTGGAGAATATTTACTATATATGTGATGTTTGTGGACTTGCCCTTTTATTATTTTGCTACTGTTGTGATCGAATCGGCCGGCAGGATCGGCGTTTTGTAATGGAGACCTTCCCGGGTGTGACGGTGTCATCGCAAAGCGGCGGTTCTGGGCCTAAGACCCCAGTGTTGAAAAAAAGGGGGGTCTTACAGCTGAAATTTTTTTCAGAGTCATAATATGACGCTAAAATACATCCACCAAAAGTTTGGTGGGTTTAGAGGTCTTTAGACCATCTAATTAAGTCATACAAGGTTTATTAAATAATTACAAAACTATAGGAAAATGTTTTCCAAAAATTCCCATTTTTCGATATGTTGTAGGTGTAGGTAAGAGTGACCCCCAGCCCAAATTTCAAGTCATTTGGATGGCTGGATTGATGGAGCACTCAATTTAGTCTCTGGTCAAGCCTATGTATACGCTGCACCATTTTGAGTGTTGTGGTCAAACCACTTACCCAAATGGGTTGAAATCAATTTTAAAACAAAGTAGACTTCAAGGGCTCTAATTTTTATCTTGGAAACTTTTCAAGGTTTGGCACCTAAGGGCCTTGTTTAGCAGCATTTAAGTGATGCATGTTAAAGGAGTAATAATTATATTATAATATAGTTATATTAAAAATATGAGAACTGTTCATCTTCTCCAAAGCCCGAACAGAACCCGAAACGTCGCCTGTAGCTTTTGCATGAGCCACCGCCGGCCACCCGACCACTTCCCTAGCCAAACAACGCCACCACCACCTCTGTCGAGGTGATGAATATCGCCCGGTGGTGGTTTGGTCGCCGGAGGTGGTGGTTTCCGGTGAACCCGCCACCATTATTTTTTGGAAAATCTCAATTTTTTCCTCATCGGATCGGTCTCATTTGAGGCCAATTTCTCTCCTAATTGATCTATAATACTAGCACAAGGGGACAGGAGGAGAAGTGGACCTTGTTTGGGGTTCGACGACGGCGGCGGTGGCTGTCGGCCATGTCATTTTTCCACTCCGGTGAGCTTGCCCAATTCCTCGATCCTCCACCAAAATCATTGATCCAATACATTATTTTTACTGCCAAGGACGTTTTGAAGGTGATGGGATGGTCAAAAGTGGGAATAGGGGGCTGTATTGGGACATTTATATTTTTCATGGGAGGGGAGGTGAAGGGGTGGTTGGCCATGGTGGTTGGGCTCCCCCATTAGTGTTAGCTGGCAGGAATTGATAGCATCCTCATCCCATGAGGCAAGGGAGATGAATGGGGGCCATGGGGGAGATGAATGAAGTGACCCATGACCTCCCTCCATAACTCCTCTCTCTCTCTTTCTTCTTTATCTCTCCTCCATTTAAGGGAGAGAAGGAGCTTTTTTTCTCCTAGTCATTATCTCCAGGAAATGACTGGTTGATTATGTCACTACAAACCTCATAAGGCTAGTGGGCCATCTCAATTGGGCTTAGGCCAAGTGGATTGGACTTGGTTAGGTCAAAATAGGCCATTTTGACCTAAAATTTCAGGTGGAGTTGACTCTAGTTAATTTGACCTTTTGGGCTTACCTTAATGGGTCCTTAGTGACCCATTAGCCTCTACTAAGGTTTAGGAAGACTTTGGTACGGTTGGTTTGACACCTTGTAGGCCACATGACCCTTAATTAGGGCACTTACCACTTTAGAGCTAGGGTTGACTTTGGTCAAATTGACCTTTTTAGTTGATCCCAATGGGTTCTTAGTGACCCAATGAGCCCCTTTTAGGGCTAGGGAGGTTTAGATGGGATCAAATTGGCTATGAGAAGGTCCTTTGGCCCTAGATAGGGCACTTTGACCAATTTAGGGTTATGGTTGACTTGGTAAACTTGACCTTTTTAGTTGACCCCAATGGGTCCTTGGTGACCCAATGAACCTTCTAAAGGGGTAGGGATGTTATGGTGGGGTCAAAGAGTCATGGTGAGGCTCGAAATCCAAACCCTGGGTAAGATAATTAGAAAATTTTATTTGCAGACAATGGGGATCTCACCTTCATTCCTAGGCTCACTTGATCTTCTTGGGCTTCCTAGGGTTTTGTCATGACCTAGTCATGACAAAACCATCTTAGGGGTCTAGTTAAAAATGGGATGTTACACCATGCATGTTACTACCCTCCAAAACCAGAGGGTGTGGGCTTTAATTGAGTTAGTGGGCTGGTAATGGGCCATGGTTCAAGGCCTTAGCCCATTGATAATGGGCTTGGTTCTTAAATTCCTTATTTAGGCCCAAAGTTGACCAAGTTTGACCTTAGGGTTAACTTGGTCAATTTGATGAGTGGGTGGCAACATATGAGGGTCATGAGTCTTATGACACCACCCAATATTGATTGGGTCATGGTCCATGGCCTTAGCCCATTAGAGTTGGGCTTGGCTCCTTAATTCTCCACTTAGGCTTAATGTTGACCAAGTTTGACTTTGGGGTTGAATTGGTCAATTTGATGAGTGGGTTGGCCCCACTTGATGATCATGAACCCTATGGCACCACCCAACATGGGTTGGGCTATGGTGATGCCCTGTATGAGCTAATTAGACCTACATATGTAGTTTTGACAAAATTAAGGTTATGGTTGACTTTGTTCAAATTGGGTCAATGGGTGCCCATATGATGGGGCTTCTGGGTCACTAAGATTTCTTCTAGGGTTAGGGATGTAGTGGTGAGGTCAAGTTGTACTTATGGTTTAAATTTGGTCTAGTTTGACCTAAGTGGACTTGAACCCTAAAGTGGGCCCCATGTGAGTCCACCCTAACTCCTTGGGCCCTAAGGTCAATACCTAGCCTAATCCCTCTCACTCACTACATGTCCTACCCTAATCTAAGTTAAGGAAGTCTAGAAGAAAAAGGGATGTTACACTCTATGTCCTGAATTTTCCAATCTTCTTTTTATCACTACTCTTTACAAACAGTTGAATTGTGAGCCTATTTTTACTGTCTTACTTGTGTTTTTCAGGTCCTCACTCCAAGGAGATGATTGCTACTGGGACTGAAAGCGGCAGCTTGTTCTACCTTGATACTTCTTCTACTTTTTCTTCTTCGTCTTCTTTACTTCGGTGGCATCTTCAGCTTGGACATCCTCCTCCTTGGATTCTTTATCAGCTTCTGCCTGATTTACCTCAAGGAGACTCTTCTCTTCATTGTGAGGCTTCTCAATTTGGCAAGCATCACCGGTCTACTTTTCTTGCTAAGCATGGACGTAGTACCTATCGTCCTTTTGAACTTGTCCATTCTGATATATGGGGTACTGCTCCTATTCAGACTGTTGGTAGGGGTAATTTGTATTTTGTTACATTTATTGATGACTTTTCTCGATGTACGTGGTTATATTTGCCTCACAAACGCTCTGACTTTTTTTTCCATTTTTACTGTCTTTTATAATGAAATTCGTACAAAGTTTGATACCTCTATTAAAATTTTTCAAACTGATAATATTAAGGAGTATCTTTGTCATCAATTTACATCATTTTGTATGCATCATGACATTATCCATCAAACTACTTGTCCTTACATATCTCAACAGAATGGCATTGCTGAACATAAGAATCGGCATCTTCTGGATATGTCTCATAGTTTTCTCACTCATATGCATGTTCCTAAGTCTTAATGGGGTCATGTGTTCTTCTCTCTTGTTTTCTCATTAATCGAGTTCTGTCTATGGTTCTCAGTGGGAAGATACCATTTTCTATCTTGTATCCTGATGCTCCTCTATTTCCTTTACCTCCTCGTGTATTTAGATGCACAGCGTTGGTCCACTCTCCTTCTTCTTGTCATGACAAACTCTCTCCTCATTCGGTTAAGTGCATCTTTATAGGTTATTATCCGACATAAAAAAGATATAGGTGTTATGATCCTGTTCTCCGAAGATAGTATTTTTTGTAGATGTCACTTTCTTTGAGGATGCTCCATTCTTTTCTTCTTCCACTATTCTTCCTTCTTCTAATGATTCTGCTTCTTTTCCCCTTGTGTAGGCACCTTTTCCAGAGCCTGCACTTCCTTCTTTTACTTTTATTTCTTATTCTCTTGTTGTCTCTGATTCTTCTACTGAGCCGTTGCCAACAGCTCCTAGGTTAGTAGTCTCTCCTTCAGATGGAACTGATACTGTAAACAAGACATACCTTGATCTTCTGATTGCTCTTCGGAAAGGTATTCGTTCATGCACACAACATCCTCTTAGGGATGTGGTCTCTTATGCACAACTATCTCCTCTATCTAAGACCATTGCTCTTGCTCTATCGGAAAATGTTCTTCTTGCCTCCTATAGTGATGCTCTGGTTATTTCTCAATAGAAACCTACTATGGATGAAGAGATGAAAACTTTTATTGAACGAGGTACTTGATCTCTTAATCCTAACCCTCTTAGAGTTAATGTGGTTGGTTGTCGCTGGGTCTTTGTCATCAAATTTCTCCCTAGTGGTACTATTGATTGATACAAAGTTCGGCTTATTGCCAAAGGGTTTATGCAAACCTGTGGTGTGGATTTCTTTGACGCATTCTCTCTTGTTGCTCGACTATGATCTGTGTCCTTTTCTCTATGGTAGTAAATAGGGATTGAAAAATGTCTTAGTTTGATTTAAAGAATGCTTTTCTTTATGGTGATTTGAATGAGACAGTCTATATTGAGTAACCTCCTGGGTATGTTGCTCAGGGGGAGTCTCAGGTGTGCAAATTGAAGAAGGCTATCTATGGTCTTAAGCAAAGCCTGAGGGCCTGGTTTGACAAATTCAACGAGGTTATTTCTGGTATTGAATTTGTTTGGAGCGTTGTAGATCACTCTTTGTTTATTCGAAAAACCTCGGCTGGCACTGTTGTTCTTGCAATATATATGGATGTCATTCTTTTTACATAGGATGATAGAAAAAGCGTTGACATGACCAAGAAGCATTTGCTTCAGCATTTTGTTACCAAGGATATGTTGTCTCCTTTATACTTTTTGGGGATTGAGATAACTTAGAAACTTGGTTCTATTGTTCTTTCACATCGGAAGTATGCCTTGGATCTTTTGGAAGTGATAGGTCTTCTTGGGACTAAACCTGCTCGGTCTGTTATGGCTATTGGTGATGACAAATGCTAAGGTGAGACTTCCCCTCTTCTTGAAGATGTCACCAGGTATAGACATATTGTCAGTAAACTCCTTTATTTGTCAGCCACAAGAATAGATATTTTTTATACATTAGGGAGAGTGAGTTAATTTATGCAAGCCCCAGAGAATGTCATATGCAGTCTGCTCTAAAGATCCTAAAGTATGTAAAAGGTGCACCAGGAAAAAGGCTCTTGTTTCAGAGAAGACGACATTTGAATGTGGAGGCTTATTCTGATGCTAGCTATATAGATGAAAATGAAGATATGAGGTCTAAATTTAGTTTTTATACCTTCATTGGAGGTAATCCATTCAGTTGGAAGAGCAAGAAACAGGATATAGTTGCTAGGTCAAGTGCATAAGCTAAATATTGAAGCATGACTCTGACTGCTTGCGAGTTGAAGTGCCTATAAACACTCTTGCTAGATCTGGGAGAGATTTATGATCATCCCCTACCGATATTCTGTAAGAATAAGACGGCTATATATATTTTGAGAAATCCAGTATTTCATAAGAGAACGAAGCATATTGAAGTGCATTGCAATTTTATCAGAGAAGAGATATTGAATAATCAAATATGTACTCCATTTGTTACCTCTGATAAAGAGCTAGCTGATTTCTTCACAAATCCAGTCACCTCGTTCTCGGAAGTTTGTAGCAAGATGGGCATGGTTGACGTATATGCTACAGCTTGAGGGGGAGTGTTAGAACCTGAGATCGGACAATTTTCACTTCTAGTCGTAGTGGCCTATCTGGTTAGTGGTCTAGCGGTTTGGACCTGCGGCCTATCTGGTAGCCTTCCTAGCGGCTTGGTAAGAGTCCGCAGTAGCGGCCAGGTAGCTGTCCGCACCAACGTCTTGGAGGCTAGCCGTAGCTGCGGTATGGTGGTTTACAGTAGTAGCGGTTTGGAGGGTAGCCACAGTAGTGGTCTGGAGGTTAGCCACAATAGTGGTCTGGAGGTTAGCCGCAGTAGCGGCCTGATCGTTAGTCCCATCAGCGGTTTGGAGGTGATGAGTCCTCTTTATATAGTGTTTTTCAGACTTATCTGGGCTAGTTTTAACGCACTTGCACTTCACTTTTCGTATGATATCGCTGATATTTCTTTCATGCTGCTTTTCATGCTAAGTGCACTATTTTGGCCCGAGGGTGTGCAATTGCGCATTCTTTTGTTGGGGGTAAGCACATGGTGCTCCCCATGGTTCTTTTATTTATTTTTTGCTGTGTGTGGTTGCTGGGAGCTGGTGCCCCAGTTGGTTTCATTGTCATGCAGGTAGTCGGGTGGTCCCAAAGTTAATTTTCAATTTCTGTGTAAAATGCACGGTCGTGCGCATTTCTTCGCACACAGTTTCAGTTCGATCGTGCGTTTCACACATCAATTCTGGGGACTTCTGTTTCTACCCGTGTGTTTTGTTCCCGCACGGTTTAGGCCAAACCATACGAGAAGGAATCACACTGTCTGCACATTTTTCTCTTAATTCCAGTTTTCTGGGGTAAATAATGTGTTTCCTTCACGCACGGGCACACGCGACCGTGCACGAGTAAAACGCACAGTTCCACTGTTTCTCTTGATTTCCAGCGCTCTGTCATTGCGATTCCCTTAACGCACGGGCGGAATTGCCCGTGCACGAGTAAAACGCATGGGTCAACGCAACATCTTCATCGGGCTTGTTCAGGAAGTTAAATACGCACGGTTAACGCACGGTCGTGCGCCAAACCGTGCGTGCCTATTTTTCTGACATTTTCTATTTAAAGCGCAGATTTCTCTCCACCGAGGATCCATCTTCTTTCCCGCGATTTCCATCTTCTCCAGGGAGAGGTCAGCCGTTTTCTTCTCTCTCCACCGTTGGGAGGTGCTCCGGGCAAGCATTCAACGCCAAATCCAAGCCGGAGCTTCCTATCGGCCTCCTCCTTCATCCTTGAGCTTCAAGGAGGGATTGATCTAGCTTTCTCCACCATGCTTGGAGAAGTTGTGTCGTCATTCTTTCGCATCGTGACACGAAGAAGACGGGCCATTAGGAGTGAGTGAAAGCCTACTCTACCCCAGACGTAGCTGAGGACCGAGCTAGGACGCGGATTGACAACCTAGTGATTCCTACCGTGAATCTTTGGCAGACTTTGAATCCGGTTGATTCCGCACACTTTTCTCTTCTTGATGTTGATAGTTTAGCTTGATCTCTTATATTTGATGAATAACGCTTAGTTTAATTAACGTTTATGTTTAATCATGTCTATGTGATTGTGTGTATTTACGTTTTATATATTTGTGGTGCGCCTATTTCCATTTTCTGCCTTCCATTTGTTGTTGGTCGCACTAGCGATAGCTAGTGGCATGCATTGCGAAGAGGTCCTTGCGACTCTCACTGTTCATTCGATTCTTACGCTTTCCTACTCGCCCATCCGGCTTGCGATTCGGTGCATAGCGGCCCGACTAGTCTTTTATCCCGCCTAGCGAAGCATTGCATAGTGATAAGTAAAGTTTATTTTAAAGAAGATAGATTTGGTTTTATATAATCTTTTACGTATATAAGTCTATCTCTTTTTTTTTACTTACTTATATCCTGTGGATTAAGGCAAGAGTACCTATCGCATAGGAGTATAGTATTTTATAGAAAATATCAAGGTCGTATTTTTCCTGGGATCGGTGTTAATTATTCTACTTTTTAGAACTGACTATTATTTTATCGAAAGAACGGAGTTGGGTTTATTTTTAAAATTAAAAGATACAAAAAAATTTATATACGTGATTTTATTAAGATAGGGACTTAGAGTTTAGTCCTTGATTTCAGAATCAATTTGAGCGGATATTAATTCGCCTATTAAAGAACAACTTTATTTCTTAATTAACTAACTTAACGAGAGGGTTCCTTTGGTAGCATCACTGACTCGAAAGTACGACCGGGAAGGCTTGCGTTTAAACGGATTAACGTAAACGTAGTGTCTCGTCACCTGGTATATGATCAATTAACAGAAAACCCTAGTTAGAATAACTAGAAAGTAGAGTTGAAATAGTTGAAAATAGTATCCAGCCCAGAGCTCATCTTGACCAAGTGCTAAGGGTTCTTAGCCTCTTCTCAGGATGGGGGCGGTATAAAGTACAGAAAATAATATCTACCTATCTATCTCAATCCAGGATTTAAGCTTTCGCTTCACCTTTGTTTTTGGATAGGGTAGTAAAAACTAAAATTTTGCAGCGCTTCCGCACTATCTTAATCTAGGACTTAGGCTTTCGCCTCGCCTTTCATTCGGGATAGTATGAAAGAATAGGGTTTTGAAAATAGATTTGAAAGCAGTTTTACACTATCTTAATCCAGGACATAAGCAGAGCTTCGCCTTTCATTCGGGATAGTATAAAAAAATAAAGTAAAAGAAAGCAGTAAAGTACTCAGAATTGAAATTGAAAGAGTCTATTTTATAAAGTCCGAAAATATTACAACTTTCTAAAAAGCTGAAAATAAAGCTGAAAAATTACAACTTACAGAACTTTAGATTACTTGAAAGCTACTACCAGTTCCTTGTCAGAGAGCTGGGGAGTCCTAACAGTTCTTAAGGAATCTGCTGGAGTTCCCATGATTTTACAAATCCCTGCCGGCCTATTTATAGAAAAAACCCCCTGACACGGGCGTGTCGGGTAGGGCGTGACAGGGTCACGGGCGTGACCCATGACGTGTCTGGACAGGTGTCGAGCTGGTTGAAACTTCGGATAGAATTTGGGCATGTCACGGGCGTGTTGATGACGTCATGGGCGTGTTAGCTTGCTGATTCATCCGGCTGGTAGCGGGCATGGCGACAGCGCGACATTTGGATAGAACTTCAAAAGGTCACGGGCGTGTTGGCTTTGGCACGGGCGTGTTCAGCAGGCGTGTCCATCGATCTCCCGAGTTTTATCTATCCAGCAAAACAGCAAAAAAAGGAATTTAAAAGGAGCTGTCACGCCCTAGGTCACGGGCGTGACCTAGGGGCGTGACCTAAGAAAAAAATACAAAATTTCAGAAAAACTTAAAAATTAATTTTAAAACAAAAAATACAATATAATAAAATTAGTTAGTTTTATATATCAAAACTAAGGTTTTTATTTATAAATATGTATATTTAATATGAAACAAAATTGTATATTTTTATACTCATCAAATACCCCCATACTTAGATTTTGCTATTCCAGAGCAATTATAGAGTTGAGTATATTTACAAGGTTATTAAATTTTCTATTTACTATCAATTTAATTCTTCAAGATAAAACAGGTATAAACATCCGATGAATAAAGATTTGAATGTTATCGTACATATCATTGATACCAGAGTTAGAATTTATAGCCATAAAAGTTTTTGAAAACAAATAGTAAGCATATATTAAAATCAGATATAACAAGGATAGATTGGCTTTATGATTACTATATCTTTATACGAGATATATTGGAAAATGTGCATTCTATTATTTATGCTCTCTCAAAATTTTAAACAAAAATAGAATATCAACTTTGGAAGGGTGGAATTTTACCTATACAATAGGCTTTTGTAGAAGTGATAGATTTTTGTATTCTATCATCTTTTTATCTAAGTTATGCGTTGTTATAACTACTAAGGAATGTAATTCCAAAGTGGCAAAAAAAATACAAAGCATACTTGAGTTTTTATTTGAATCCAATGTATATTTAGAGGAGCACATACTCCTTTCCATATAATCTTTTCATATTTATTGGATGCCTATGTGTACGGAATGAAATCTTATTCCCATTGACATAAGATCTTTTCTTTTACTAGGAGCACATACTCCTAGATACTTGCTTGCGTAAGAAAACATGCCAAGTAGAAATAAATAAATATTCAAGAGTTGGATAAAAAATTTTGAGAACAACTATAATAGTTTGTATTTCTTATATTTCGTTAAGAATGGAGTAAGGATAATTACAGTCTACAATTGTTTGGTGAACATAATATGTTTGCTTCTATCGTATATATATGTATTTCTTTTGATATTGAAAGCAGGCTTGCTAAAATAATAACTCTGATTGTAATGAAATTTATAAGATAGGATTTTACAAATTTATTCCGGATATTTATATCTATCTAGTTATGAGAAGGAGTAGTAAATTTGAAAATTGAATAATTTGCATTTTTGATCAACTCAGATTTTTGGAATATATTTACATAGTATGGTTTAAAAAAAATTTGACTTGTTTTGGATGAGTACTAAAATAAACAATACTTTTATTGAAAACATAAGAGATATCATAAAAGTGAAAATAACTTGTAGCTAAAAGCACCCCCATACTTATGTTAGGCATATGTATGAAGTGAAAAATATGTACAGAATATACAAAAGCATAAAAGATGGAAATATACAAAGGAATTTATATTTTAAGGTTATGGAGTAGTGTTAGGGTTTCAGGTTCTTTTTGAAAAGGGTCCCCAGTAAAATATAGTTTTAAACGGTGCCCATTTACTTTGAAAGTTCCTAGTTCAGGGTGAGAAATAAGAACAGTCCCATATGGCCAAATTTGTTTAACAGTATAGGGTCCGGTCCATCGGGATTTTAATTTTCCTGGAAATAATTTAAGGCGTGAGTTATATAGTAGGACAAGATCACCTGGTGAAAAAGATTTTGGAAATTTAATTTTCCTATCATGATAAAACTTAGATCGCTCTTTATAAAATTTATTATTTTCATAGGCGTTTGCACGCCATTCCTCAAGTTCATTGAGTTGAAATTTACGTTGTTCGGCAGCTAAGTTTGTATCTAAGTTAAGAAATTTGAGCGCCCAGTATGCGCGATGTTCTAATTCTACAGGTAGGTGACATGCTTTTCCATATACTAAACGATAAGGTGTACAACCGATCGTAGTTTTGAATGTTGTACGGTAGGCCCAAAGTGCATCATCTAATTTGAGGGACCAATCTTTTCGATTGGTATCTACAGTCTTTTCTAATATGCGCTTTAGTTCTCTATTGACTACCTCCACTTGGCCGCTTGTTTGGGGGTGATAAGCGGTAGCGAGTCTATGAGTAACTCCATATTTGGCTAACACTTTAGCCATCTGGGTGTTACAAAAATGAGTACCTCGGTCGCTAACTATAGCCCTAGGCGTGCCAAAATGTGAAAATAAGGTTTTCAGAAATTTAACGACGACTCTCGAGTCAGCAGTGGGTAAAGCTTGCGCTTCAGCCCATCGTGAAATGTAATCAACCGCTACTAAAATATAACGATTTTTAAAAGAAGGAGGTAAAGGGCCTACAAAATCTATGCCCCACAAATCAAAAATTTCACATTCTAAGTAAAAGTTTTGGGGCATTTCGTCCCGACGGGAAATGTTACCTGACCGTTGGCAGCGGTTGCAAATGCTTACCAATTTTTGAGCGTCCTTGAATAAAGTAGGCCAAAAGAATCCTGCTTCAAGGGCTTTACGTGCAGTCCGGTTGGATTGATAGTGTCCGCCGGTTGGTCCTTCGTGGCAGTGCCATAGTATTTTTAGTCCTTCCTCGTTCGAAATACATCTTCGAATTACTTGGTCGGCACAGACTCGGCATAAATACGGGTCTTCCCAAAAGTAGTTTTTCAAGTCAGAAAAGAATTTCTTCTTTTCTTGAAATGAAAAAGCTTTTGGAAGGACTCGTGCTACTAAATAGTTAGCCAAGTCTGCGAACCAAGGAGTAGAAGAGTTTGTTACCTTTTCGAAGGCGAGGAGGCTTTCTTCAGGGAATTTATCTTCGATGTCGGCTTCCACGAGTGTATCTGTTGCAGCATTCTCTAGTCGAGAAAGATGATCGGCTGCTAAATTCTCTGCGCCTTTCTTATCTCGGATCTCTAAATCAAATTCTTGTAATAAGAGAATCTAACGTAATAAACGGGGTTTTGCATCTGCCTTTGTTAGTAAATATTTTAAAGCAGAATGATCCGTAAAAACTATAACTTTCGATAGTGTAATATAAGATCTAAACTTATCAAATGCAAATACAATCGCCAGTAGTTCCTTTTCCGTGGTCGTGTAATTGGTTTGTGTAGATGTGAGAGTTTTACTTGCATAATAGATAGGATGAAAATATTTATCTACTCGTTGTCCTAAGACAGCTCCTACCGCATAATCACTCGCATCACACATGATCTCAAAATGAAAGGACCAGTCTCGGGCTACTAAAATAGGAGAGTTGATAAGTTTGTCTTTAATAATATTGAATGCTACTAAGCATTCACTATCGAATATAAATGGGGCTTCTTTTTCTAATAAATGAGTTAACGGTTTTGTTATTTTAGAGAAATTTTGAATGAACCGTCTATAGAAACCTGCATGGCCTAAGAAACTTCGAATAGCTTTTACATTTTTTGGAGGAGGAAGTTTTTCAATTATTTCTTTTTTGGCCTTATCGACCTCGATTCCCTGGGAAGAAATTTTATGACCGAGAACTAAACCTTCGCGGACCATAAAGTGGCATTTCTCCCAGTTCAACACTAAATTCGTGTCTTCACAACGTTGAAGAACACGAGCGAGGTTATCTAAACACGTATGGAATGAGTCTCCAAATACGGAGAAATCATCCATAAACACTTCCATAACATCCTCTACTAACTTGCCGAAAATAGCTAGCATACATCTTTGAAATGTAGCTGGCGCATTACAAAGTCCAAATGGCATTCGCCTATAGGCGAAAGTACCAAAGGGGCAAGTGAACGTAGTTTTCTCTTGGTCTTCAGGGGCTATAGGAATTTGTAAATACCCTGAATAACCATCGAGAAAACAATAATATGAGTGACCCGAGAGTCGCTCTAATATTTGATCTATAAACGGTAGTGGAAAGTGATCTTTACGGGTGGCATCATTTAATTTTCAATAATCGATGCACATCCTCCAACCCATAACAGTACGTGTTGGAATTAGTTCATTATTAGCATTTGGCACTACCGTTATACCGCCCTTCTTTGGGACGACTTGTACGGGACTAACCCATGTGCTATCTGAGATCAGATAGATAATTCCTGCGTCTAATAATTTCATTACTTCAGCTTTTACGACATCCTTCATATTAGGATTTACACGTCGTTGGGGCTGGATAGATTTACGAGGGTTATCTTCCAAAAATATTTTATGCGTACAAAAAGATGGGTTGAGTCCTTGGATATCAGAAATTTGCCATGCTAATGCACGGCGATGTTGTTTTAACACTTCTATTAATTCAGACGTTTTCTTATCATTTAATTCGGCAGAAATGATAACAGGGAGTTTAGATTCAGCTTCAAGGAAAACGTATTTTAAATGTGCAGGAAGTGTTTTCAGCTCGAGGGTTGGTGGTTTTTCATATGAAGTTGGAGTTTTTAAAGTTGTAGAAGTTATAGATATAAAAGGTTCTAAAGGGTCATCGGTAGGCATTTCATTTGAAATGGGTAAGTATGCCAAGTCCGATTCTTCTACAGTTATTGAAAGCAAATCAGAATAGGGAAAACCATTTTCCTCAAAAGAGGCTTCCGCAAGATAGCAGGAATCGTCATTTATTAAAGAATTTTTCATAGAGGGATCTATATCGATAGTAACCTCGTCATCTCCTACTCATAAGAGAAGTCTACCGTTACTTACGTCTATTATCGCGCGAGAGGTTGCGAGGAAAGGACGACCGAGAATTATGGGAACATCGGCGTCTTCCTCTATGTCAAGTATAACAAAGTCTACCGGGAAGATAAACTTGTCTATTTTGACCAGAACATCCTCTACTATCCCTATTGGATATTTAATAGAACGATCTGCTAACTGGATGCTAATTTTAGTTGGGCTGGGGTTACCTAATCCTAGTTTTTGAAAGAGCGAGTAGGGCATTAAATTTATGCTAGCACCTAAATCTGCTAACGCATCTTTTATTAATAGATTACCGAAAAGACACGGGATAGAAAATCGTCCCGGATCATTTAATTTTGGGGGTAATTTATGTAATAAAATGGCTGAACATTCGGCGTTAAGAAAAACTCTCGAAATATCTTCGAGTTTCTTTTTATTTGAAAATAACGCTTTTAAATATTTTGCGTATTTAGGCATCTGTGCAATTGCCTCGCAGAAAGGTATATTTATTTGAATTTATTTTAGCATTTTTAGAAAATTTTTATATTGTTCATCTTCTCGCTCATCTTTTAATTTAGATGGATAAGGTAAAACAACATGTGGGGAAGAAATTCGAGGGGGTTGAGGAGGCAGAGTCGTAACGGGAAGTGGTGTAGGAAGGCTAACCTTAGCTTCTTTTTCTACCCTAACGGGTGGTGGTAGCTCCCTGCCACTTTGTAGTTGGACGGCTTGTCAACTTGGGTTACTGGAATGGCCAGTATCCCGCGGATTTGGTTCCGTATTTCCTGGCAAATTACCAGGTTGGCGTTCCGATAGCATTTTTGATATTTGTCCAATTTGTGTTTCTAAATTTTTAATTGATCCGGTCAGGTTCCGGATATTGGACTCATTAATACTGACATATTTCGTAAATATGTCTTCTATCGGGGTTGGCCTAAATTGGTTCGGTAGTGGTGGTGGTGTTTGTGGTTGTGGGGGTTGCGGTGCAAATCCACTTGGATTTGCAATCGGAGGGCGTTGAGCATTATTGGGGTTGCTCCACGAAAAATTAGGATGGTTCCTATATCCTGGATTATAAGAATTATTATTTAAGTTCACATTAGGATTATAGGAAGGTCTATAAGAGTTCTCCATATAATCGATTTCTTCAATTATATTATTATTCGGATTCCAAGTAGTGGCGGAGGAAGCAGATATTCCAGCCAATTGTTTAGTTAAATTTTCTACTTGGAGTGCTAAAGTAGAAGAAGTGTCGAGCTCATAAATCCCAGCTTGTTTAGGGCGTGACCTTGGCATGTTCCACTGGTATGCGTTCATGGCCATTTCCTCAAAGAGGGTTTGAGCGGCCTCGGGGGTTTTGTTATTGAGCGTGCCCCCAGCGGCAGCATCAATGGCTTGCCTGGTTTGAATATTCAAACCATTATAAAATATTTATACCTGGAGCCAAGTTGGTAGTGCATGATGTGGACACCGACGTAAATATTCCTTAAAACGTTCCCAAGTCTCATAAAGAGACTCGGACTCGCCTTGCACAAAGGAAGAAATATCCGCACGCAGACGTGCGGTTTTTGCAGGTGGAAAATACTTTGTTAGGAATTTTTCAGTCATTTCAGCCCAAGTGGTGATAGATCCTCTAGGGAGAGAACCTAGCCACTGTTTGGCTTTCGTTCGTAAAGAAAAAGGAAATAAGCGAAGACGGATGGCATCATCAGTGACGCCATTTATCTTAAATGTGTCGCATATTTCTAAGAAATTTGACAAGTGCGTATTTGGATCTTCGTCGGGCAATCCATCGAATTGAACGGAATTTTGAATCATTTGGATTATACTCGATTTAATCTCAAAGTTATTATTAGCAATTGGTGGACGAACGATACTAGACCCGGTGTCATCTAAATTAGGTCGTGCATAATAAGACATGGTCCTTTAGGGGACCACCTCTGGCATTTGTTGTTGCTCTGCTGCCATTTCTTGAACGTGTGCGGTGCCTACGGACTCTTCCAGATTTAATACGAGCTCTTGATTCAGAGATCGGAGGCGCCTGCAAAAGGTGCGTTCGATTTCAGGATCAAGTCCAAGAGTTAAATCAGATGGAGTTCTGCGGGTCATACACTAAAAAAAGCTTTTGTATAAAAAAAACTAAGTTACAAAAACATTCAAATACAAACACACAAAAAGACTTAAAACGGAAAATAACTAAAAACAGGTTGTTTTTATTTTATATAAAACAAGTTTTTTTATAAAAGAAGTTTTATAATAAAAGCAGGTTTTTTATTATAAACTACTTTTTTTTCAAGTTTTATATAAAATACGTTAAAAAGTAGGTTAGGTTTTTCTGTTAGAATTCGTTAGTGGTTAATAAACTTGTTAATAAAAAATTAGGTTTTATAAAAACAAAGTTTTAAATTCAGGGAATTTTATTTTTGTTTTATTTTTATAAAAACTAAGGTTTTTAAATAACAAGAAAAAGAAAAGATAAAATTAATAGTGTTCTTTTAGTTTCAAATATTAACATAAATAAACTAGTCCCCGGCAACGGCGCCAAAAAGCTTGATAAGTAAAGTTTGTTTTAAAGAAGATAGATTTGGTTTTATATAATCTTTTACGTATATAAGTCTATCTCTTTTTTTTACTTACTTATATCCTGTGGATTAAGGCAAGAGTACCTATCGCATAGGAGTATAGTATTTTATAGAAAATATCAAGGTCGTATTTTTCCTGGGATCGGTGTTAATTATTCTACTTTTTAGAACTGACTATTATTTTATCGAAAGAACGGAGTTGGGTTTATTTTTAAAATTAAAAGATACAAAAAAATTTATATACGTGATTTTATTAAGATAGGGACTTAGAGTTTAGTCCTTGATTTCAGAATCAATTTGAGCGGATATTAATTCGCCTATTAAAGAACAACTTTATTTCTTAATTAACTAACTTAACGAGAGGGTTCCTTTGGTAGCATCACTGACTCGAAAGTATGACTGGGAAGGCTTGCGTTTAAACGGATTAACGTAAACGTAGTGTCTCGTCACCTGGTATATGATCAATTAACAGAAAACCCTAGTTAGAATAACTAGAAAGTAGAGTTGAAATAGTTGAAAATAGTATCCAGCCCAGAGCTCATCTTGACCAAGTGCTAAGGGTTCTTAGCCTCTTCTCAGGATGGGGGCGGTATAAAGTACAGAAAATAATATCTACCTATCTATCTCAATCCAGGATTTAAGCTTTCGCTTCACCTTTGTTTTTTGATAGGGTAGTAAAAACTAAAATTTTGCAGCACTTCCGCACTATCTTAATCCAGGACTTAGGCTTTCGCCTCGCCTTTCATTCGGGATAGTATGAAAGAATAGGGTTTTGAAAATAGATTTGAAAGCAGTTTTACACTATCTTAATCCAGGACATAAGCAGAGTTTCGCCTTTCATTCGGGATAGTATAAAAAAATAAAGTAAAAGAAAGCAGTAAAGTATTCAGAATTGAAATTGAAAGAGTCTATTTTATAAAGTCCGAAAATATTACAACTTTCTAAAAAGCTGAAAATAAAGCTGAAAAATTACAACTTACAGAACTTTAGATTACTTGAAAGCTACTACCAGTTCCTTGTCAGAGAGCTGGGGAGTCCTAACAGTTCTTAAGGAATCTGCTGGAGTTCCCATGATTTACCAAATCCCTGCCGGCCTATTTATAGAAAAAACCCCCTGACTCGGGCGTGTCGGGTAGGGCGTGACAGGGTCACAGGCGTGACTGATGACGTGTCTGGACAGGTGTCGAGCTGGTTGAAACTTCGGATAGAATTTGGGCATGTCACGGGCATGTTGATGACGTCATGGGCGTGTTAGCTTGCTAATTCATCTGGCTGGTAGCGGGCATGGCGACAGCGCGACATTTGGATAGAACTTCAAAAGGTCACGGGCGTGTTGGCTTTGGCACGGGCGTGTTCAGCAGGCGTGTCCATCGATCTCCCGAGTTTTATCTGTCCAGCAAAACAGCAAAAAAAAGGAATTTAAAAGGAGCTGTCACGCCCTAGGTCACGGGCGTGACCTAGGGGCGTGACCTAAGAAAAAAATACAAAATTTCAGAAAAACTTAAAAATTAATTTTAAAACAAAAAAATACAATATAATAAAATTAGTTAGTTTTATATATCAAAACTAAGGTTTTTATTTATAAATATGTATATTTAATATGAAACAAAATTGTATATTTTTATACTCATCAAATACCCCCATACTTAGATTTTGCTATTCCAGAGCAATTATAGAGTTGAGTATATTTACAAGGTTAATAAATTTTCTATTTACTATCAATTTAATTCTTCAAGATAAAACAGGTATAAACATCCGATGAATAAAGATTTGAATGTTATCAAGACTGTTTACAAAATACACAAAATTCATGGCCTTAAGGCCTTACAGT
Organism: Platanthera zijinensis; assembly: GCA_039513925.1. Lineage (NCBI taxonomy): Eukaryota > Viridiplantae > Streptophyta > Magnoliopsida > Asparagales > Orchidaceae > Platanthera > Platanthera zijinensis. The sequence continues at coordinate 99,688,623 of CM077088.1, forward strand.
TATGCTTCAAATGTGTGGTTTACAGACATCGGCGCGCAGGCCGGCCACACATGAAAACAATATAGTTCTTCACTTGGCCTTTAAGGGCCGACATAACATCAAGGTTTTTAGCCCGCTATTTCTCGCTCGGCTCTCCAGTACCTGCACATGGACAATCTACCACAAGGGCATCACACAAATTAACGGTCAGCTTTCAGCGACCAATTTATAACAAACCTACCCCATACCCGGGGCAGTGATATTCCTTCCCTGCAGGCAAAGCATTAACACATAAATATATCACAAGAAGACACACTCAAGCACCATTCAATAAATCACAAACGAGTGCCTCAGCGACCAACCGTTATGTGCACTCAGGGCACATTTTCGGTGTACCGTATTGCGAGGGTCCCACAACCGTTTAGAGGTCCGAGACATGACTGTAAACTTTGAGCATTCTAGCCTTTCCGGTACGGGGCCTAAGACTCTCATTATGCCAACGACGAAAGCTAATTTGAAAGTCTTTAATTTCAAGAATAGCTAAATCACCTAGAGGGAGGGTGAATAGGTTATTGGTCTCTTTATGAGTTCTTTTCTATTCTTTAGTTTGCTGCTTTAGTGGTTGGTTAATTTCTGCTTTCAAGATGAGTTACCCTGCACAAAGAAAATAACACACCAAAGCACACTGATATTTATAGTTGTTCCCCAACTGGGTACATCCACTTTCCCTCCCACTTATCTAACTTTCTTGTTGGACTAGATACTTCTCCCAAATGCTCCAAAGAGCTTACACCTCAGGCCCTCAGCCTTGCACTCAGGTTCTCTTCAGAACCCTACCTCAGAACCACAAAGGTTCCTACCTCAGAGAAATATAGTGCTCCTACAGCTCAGTGGTCCTCAAACCACCTACCTCATCCTTATCTCTAAGGCCTATAGCTCAGGCTTTTCATCCCTATAAATCAGGCACAAGGCCCTACTCTCAGAGTGCTGTAGCAATCCTACAACTCAGATCCAAAAGGATCCTATAAGATGGAAATGGATTGATGAGGTTCTTGATTGAACACAAGAGGAATTCATTTATTATAATCAACCTTGGGTGAGTTAGACTCAGCCCCCACTATGACACCAGGAAAGTTTTCCCGTGTCAACTTAACTGGACTAAGAGCACCTTAGTTCTAACTACTTCACCGCAACAAGTTTCTCCACTTGAGCTGGAAGAGACTTGCAGAATATTATTCTGCCCCTTTCTGAACTTACCCAAAGGTTCAGCTCTCTCCTCTTCACATTAACAATGATGTATAAGCTTTTGTTTATGCTGGAAGCAACTGGCAGGTCAGCTACTCTGCTCTTTTCTGAATTGAGCTAACTGCTAAGCTCTAATTTCTTCTTCACAACTCTTCAAGAGAGTGTTCTTTGGATTGTATTGGCTAGATCTGTGAAGCTTCTGCAGAAAGGGTTGGCCCTTGCTGCTATCTCTTTCTTAAAGAATCACCCTGAGCTTACTAGCTGGTGTAGATAAAGATGGCACCAGCAATCTTGTCATTGATGATGTTGATCTCAACAGCTAACTTGCACTTTTTTTTGCTGACTTGAGCTTCCTTTTCTTCATCTCCACAACATTGGCGGAGAAGAAGGACTTCTGTCACAGTTGTCTCTTCCTATAAAGATCATTTCCTTTTATTTATTGAAACCCAATGACTCTTTTAGCAGTGGGTCCCACATTTTTAATGCTGGCTGTATTTTTGCTTTAATGTCAACTATCATACAGTAGGTCTGCGGTAATATTTGTCGCGTACTGTAGCCATCCCGCCACTTATTTGAAATATATTCACTTGTTGACTTGCTGACGTCACCAGCTGTGGACTTAGCCAAAAATTAAGCAACATTAGCATAGACGTTGAGTGAGTAAGCATCACTCAACGTCAAAACACTTAGATAGATTTACCGTCTCTTGGCGTTGAGTTAGTAACCTTTACTCAACGCCAAACTACTTAGAATATAAATCTGTTTCAAGGAGTTGAGAGCGTTGAGTGAACATCCCTCACTCAACGCCATCTGCCTTAGCAATATTTCTGCTTCTTCAGCAACTTAAGCGTTGAGAGCGTTGAGTGAGCATGCCTCACTCAACGTTATTTGTTGAAACTCATTTCTGCATAAGGGCGTTGAGAGCGTTGCGTGCTCTGAGCACGCCTCACACAATACTTTTTTTGCCTTAGCCAGAATCCTGAACTTAGTTCGACGAACTGAATTGAGTATGTCGAATGGCGAGCTCAGCTTGACGAATGGCCAAAATCTTTCTATAACTAAGACGTTGAGAGTGTTGAGTGAGCAAGCCTCACTCAACGCTTTTTGCCTTAGCCAGAATCCTGAACTTAGTTCGATGAACTTAACTTAGTTCGATGAAAGGCGAGCTCAATTCGACGAATGGCCAAAATCTTTCTACAACTAAGGTGTTGAGAGCGTTGAGTGAGCAAGTGGTGATTGCTTTTCGTGCTAGAGAAAAGAGAGCCGAACTAGCAATCCAACTAGGCAAGTATACCTATCAAATTGTAGCTCGGGGACACAAGTATCGTATTGAAATACGGGAACCGTCGAGTAATCTTACTCACATAAAAACTATTATCTTATCGATGGATGGTTTGAGGGTTAAGAGAAAACTAATTGCGAATAAGGAAAGAAATATTGCGCAAAAGAGATAACTACTTGCAGTTAGAATAAAGAGCTATTAAAAGCAATCACAACGAAGGGTTGAAATGATGAAATGGAAAAGCACTCGATCGAGAATCACCTCGGCAAAAGCTGATTAAAAATGCAATAAAAACCTAAGCTTAATAGGGTAAATGTCCTTGATCGTGGAGGTTACCAAAGTTTGAACACGCTTCTCTCGAAGTCGTGCCCAACTGAGTTTAGGAAGGTCCGACCGAACACTCATCCAAATTGGAGACCTAAAGCTCACTTTACGCTGTGAACCCCACTATTGGATTTCACTCCAGTCCTGGAGATTTGGAAGTCTGCCACTCTCGAGGGGTGCGAGCAACTCTCCATACTCTTGAGTGTTCACTTCAAACTATGAGCCTCTCGGCTAGCTAAGAGTGAAAACAAAGATAGAAATTATAAATCGATGATATAACTCCGAACATGAAAAATCAAGAGTAAATCGAAGGCCTAAGCCCTAAAAAGAAAAAGTAAATTTAAAGCATCATAACTTAATCAACTCGGACCTCGGATCATCAAGATCGAGTACAAGGAGGATTAGTTAATCATGGAGAAGTGGAGGAGGAGAAATGAGTAGAAGAACATTAAGAGCACAAAGTAAACAAAGGGCACTTTATATTAATGTTAAGAGAGAACTACACTTTGAAAGAAAGTATTACACTTGCATGGAAATTAAAAACCTATGCTATCATTAACACTAGGCTACAAATGAAGTTACAAAAACTACAACAAAAGGAGTACTCTATGCTAGGGATTAGAAAAGCATAAAATGAGAGAGAGAGAGAGAGCATAAAAACACTAAGAAACAAAGGGGCAACACCTCCCCTCTCAACCCAAAACTTCTTCCTGGACATAAGGGGGAGGCCTGAATTTATAGAAATTCTCACGGGTTGGTCACACCCTCTGTCATGCCTAGGGAGGGCTTCTCAGGGGGGGCGTGACATGCACGAAGTTGACCTCGGGCTCTGGATTTTAGCGAGAATGATGATTGCTTTTATACCATGGTGGACACGCCCTGGGCCACGCCCGTGTACGAGGGGCGTGTAAGGAACGTCAAGTCTCAATCATTGGTCGGAAATCCGTCAGTCGTCAAAAATGGTGGAACACGCCCTAGGGCCACGCCTGTGTAGGGGGACGTGTCAGTACTGTTTACGTGCAGCAATGAAAAATCTTTAAATGTTGCATCAGGCTTCGGGATGAGGGTGACACGCCCAGAGACATGTCTAGGGAGGGCGTGTAAGGGGGCGTGTCAGGTGTTTTTCTCGGGATTTGAGTTCTGGCATCAACCTTCCTTGAAATCAAGTTACACGCCCTGTGACATGCCCAGGGAGGGCATGTCAGGGGGGCGTATCAGGTCATTTTTGGCAGAAAGCACTGGAAACCTGCAAAAAGAGAAGAAAACATTAGTGACAATAATATATACAAAAATAGGCCAACAAATAAGCTTACAAGACATGATTTGCATATTAAAAACCAGAAAATACTCTAATAGTTTAGACTACAAAATGTACTATCAGCAAGCCTCACTTAACGCTTTTTGCCTTAGCCAGAATCCTGAACTTAGTTCGACGAACTGAACTGAGTTCGACGAAAGGTGAGCTCAGCTCGACAAACTCTGACCTTAGTTCGACTAGTTCCATTTACAGCCTTTTTGTTGTATGGCGTTGAGTGTGTCTTTGTCACTCAATGCCAAAACACTTAGTCATATTTCTCTTTAGTAGCATGGCATTGAGTGAGTTGACTTCACTAAACGCCTGAGGACATAGCCACATTTTAGCTCATTCCAACTTAGGCTATTACTGTTTTAGCCTGACTCACAGTATTTTGCTGTCTGGCGTTGAGTGAGTTGACTTTACTCAACGCCTGTGGACTTAGTCATTTTCTCAACTTGCCACTATATGGCTTTGACTGTATAGGCTTCACTCAACGCTATAAGTCATCTGGCATTGAGTGATTTACCTTCACTCAATGCCTGTGGACATGGACAGATTTCTGTTAGCCCACACCTTAGAGAAGTGTTTACCTAACTTAGCCACTTAGACTACCTGTCCCATCATTGCTTATCAGGACAATCTGCAATCATTAATCTTGAACATAAGTTAGATCACAACATGTGTATACATTGTTTGCTGGTCCTTCTTCAAATTCAGGACATTGGGATCAATGGACCCAACAATCTCCCCCTATTTGAAGAAGTCTGTTGGGTACATTGGAAAATGTGTACCTGATTTGAAGAAGCCCAACCTAGCTCAATGATATACATCAAGGTGTATTTGATGTTGTTTTAAGTTGACATGTGCAGGTGAAGAATTGATAAAGTATGCAGAAAAATTCTAAGTCCAAGTGTCGACACAGAGGAAGCAGTGTCGACACACAGAAGAAAAGAGTCGACACAACACTGGGAAGCAGTGTCGACACATAGCAGTTAGTCTACAACTACACTGGGAAAAAGTGTCGACACAGAAGAAGTAAGTCGACACATCACTGGGAATTTGTGTCGACACAGAAGAAAAGAGTCGACACAACTCTGGGAATTTGTGTCGACACAGAAGAAAAGCGTCGACCTCAACATTGGGAGAATGTGTCGACACAGAAGAATATAGTCGATCTCAAGATTGTCGACATCAGCTGAATGTGTCGACACAGAAGAAAATAGTCGACCTCAAGTTTGTCGACACCAGCAGAATGTGTCGACACATTGTGATTAAGTCGACACATTAAATCAGAATGTGTCGACACCTGAAGGCTAAGTCGACACTTACTAAGTTATAATTCTACAACAACTGTGTCGACACACAGGACTTGTGTCGACACACTGAAGAGTTAAGACCAAGTTATTTTCAGAAGAAGCTGTGTCGACTCAAAGGCAACTTAGTCAACATCACTGAAGACTGTGTCGACACCAAAGTCAATTGTGTCGACACAGTTAGACAGATGGTCTCGACACTTTCTGACAGACTGTGTCAACAACTTGTGGTTCAAGACTAAGGCACAGGACTTGTTTGAGGACTTGACAGCTGTGGGTTACCACCGGTTAACTGAAGCTGTCAGACTTGTCAGAAAACGGTTAGAAACCGGATCAGCCGGTTACCATGAAAAATGTCTATAAATAGACTGATTCAGAAGGAGAACAAAACGATAACAGATAGTCCTTTTTGAAAAACTTTGAATCAAAAAGGAAGAGAAGGATCACAATCCAATTCATTTCAAGAAAGTGCTAGTCACTTAAGAAGATCTTCTCCGGGAGATCTAAGAAGACTATCTAAGGATAGATCTAAGAAGAGTTCTAATCAGAATTCAGAAGAATCTTTCAAAGTGCTGGATAGAGAGAGGTCAAGCCAGAATTAGAAGAAGAAGAAAGAAACCCCCAGTGGATTCTCAAGAAGCTGTTTGGAATCAACTCAGCTAAGTACATTTTCAAGAAGCTTTGAAGAAGGCTCAGATACAGTTGATTGCATCAGCTGATCAAGAATTGTCTTGGCCTTTTCTCTCTCAACTTTGGCAAGACAGTTTAATAATCTTTTCTATATTTCTGTAGGATCTGTTTACACAGATCTGAGTTGTAAGCCTATGTTATAAAGGCTGAGTATAGGAGTGTTGAACTCTGAGTGGTAGGGCTGTTTGCCTGAGTGTAGGAGAAGGATATTCTCTGAGTTGTAGGCCTTGGGGCAAGGCTGAGGTAGGGCAGTTGTGCCTGAGTTGTAGGAACCAGTTGGATTCTGAGTTGTAGGATCTGTTGATCTGAGATAAGTGGAAGTTTGGCCGAATCTAGCATACTGCTAGATAGGTGAAGGGGGAAAGTGGATGTACCCAAACCTTGGGGAACCACTATAAAACATTGTGCAATCTGTGATGTTTTATTTTCTGTGATTGCTGTGTAAATTGTGTTAGCAATTGAATTGAATTCTGCCTAGAAGTTTTTATAAGAGAAGCAGAACCTATTCACCCCCCCCCCCTCTAGGTGTTTAGGCTGCCTTGAAAGTTAAACTATCAAGTGGTATCAGAGGGAGGTTCCTCAAAAAGGACTTAACAGTCTGAGGTAGATCTGAAAGGCAGATTCAAGATTCAAGAAGATGGGTTCTGGAGAGAATCATAAGGAGCTAGGGTCTATGAAATTACCCATATGCAAGAAGGAAATCTTTGGGATCTGGAAAGAGAGAGTCAGATTGTTTATGGAAGCATCTGACCCAAGGATTTACATCACAGTACAAGAAGGGCCCTTCATTCCAATGAAGATATCTGTTCTTGATACAAATATCCAAATACTAAAGACTTATTCAGAAATGACCAAGGATGAAATCATCTTGGCAACCATGGAAAAAAGGGCACAGAATATCATTGTCAGTGTCATAGATGATTCAACATTTCAGAATCTGATTCACTGCAAGACCTCCAAGGAGATGTGGGACACATTGATTGTCTACATGGAGGGATCTGAAGAAGTAAGGCTGGACAGAAAATCTATGCTGAATCAGGAGTATGAAAGCTTTAGACAAGGAAAATCTGATAGCATAACTGAGTGCTATAAGAAATTCTTTAGAATTGTGAATGAGCTAATATCCTATGGAAGAGTCTTCAGTACCTATGAACTGAATGACAAATTCTTAAGATCCTTATCAAAGGATTGGGATACAAAGATCTGTGCCATAAGAGAAGTGGCTAAATTGGCAGAAATATCTCCTCCAACCCTGTTTGGAAAGTTGCTATCCTATGAAATGCAACTTATGGTAAGGAAGGAGGAGGAAAGAAACTCAAGAGGAGAGCATAGAGAAAAGACTGTGGCATTTAATGCTGAAGCCACCAGAAAGAATAGGAGGAAATCACCATCTCCTCCTAAGGAAGTTGAAGAAGATAGTTCTGAAAATTCAGATAAGGGTTCAGTTAGCTGTGATTCAGATGCAGACTTTGCTGCATTTACTAGACAATTCCAAAGGTTCTTGAAAAAGAAGCAATGGAAGTCTAGGCCTTCCACATCACAGCAAGTTGATGACTATTATCAGAAGAGAAGGTCATCAAGGAAAGAGAAAAGCAGATCAAAGCCCAGCAAAGCCACTACTTCAAAGATTGTCTGCTATTGTTGCAATAGGCCTGGACATGTAGTGGCTGATTGTCCTGACAAAAGGAAGGAATCTTCAGAAAAGAAGAAGACTTATCAGAAAGGCAAGAAGGAGAAATCCTTTGTAGCAAAGAAAGATAAAAGTCTGTCAGACCAGTCAACTTCAGAATCAGGATCTGAAGCTGAAGCATATATTGGACTATATGCTGCATCTGAGGAAGAGGAGTTTATGCAGTTGCTAGACTCCATCAATGAACATCAATGCATGGGTTTGATGACAAGATCAGAAGAGGACATATGCCAGAATCAGTCTGGTCCTAATGAGGTAAATTGTTCTTCCTGTACATCTGTTTGTAGTACAAGTGAAGAATCAGCTACATCTGCATCAAGTGATGAAGATGCATCTGGATCTGAAGGAGATGTCTATCAATTGATAGACAAGTATGGGGACTTGTTGCAGGCCCTTAAGAAAAGCAAGAACCTGGTTAAAACACAGGCTCAGGAAATTGTTGAACTAAGGGTAGCAACAACTGAGTTAGAAAAAGTCCTTGATCAAAAATTAAATGAAATTGCCAAGCTGAAGAATATAACTATTATTCAGATGGGCACAATTAATTATACTAATGATCAAGTAAAGAGTCTGGAGGCCAGACTTAGAATTGAAAGGGATTTAGTGGCTAGTTACTCTAAGCCAAAATCTGTCTTACCCTTGATAGATGAATTTGTCACTCAGAAGGGTAAGGCTGGATTAGGATTTAAAGGTAACTCCAGGGCTGGCAGATTCAAGAGGAAAGGCAAAGTCCCTATTCAGCCACTAAACCTTTCAGTCCCCATAAGGTTTAGTAAGGAGAAAGTGCCTTCTAACATATATGATCATGAAGACATTCAAGGTCATATTAAGACAAATGTTCTGAAGAACAAGGGTGTTAAGGCAAGCAGGCCTACCTATGGTCATAAACCAAATGGTTTTAAGAAATCAGTAGGTGAAGTAGCAACAGCACCAGCAATGAACAGAAATTCTACTGACAAGGATGTATCTAGATCTAGATACAATAAGTTTGAATGTTGGTGCTGTGGCAAGAGGGGCCATTTTGCATTGGACTGCTGGTATAACACAAGTGTTATAAAGAATAAGAGTCTACCTGTTAGAAGAGGGTATGATAACTTTATTAATGCTAACCTGAACCAAGGACCCAAGACTTACTTGGGTTCTAAGGGTAAGTAATTCTGTATTGCAGGTGAATCCAAGTAACCATGCCCCTATATGGTACTTGGATAGTGGTTGTTCCAGGCACATGACTGGAACAAAGGGGCTGCTGAAGGAGTATTCATCTGTCAAAGATGGACATAAAGTGATCTTTGGTGGATCTGAAAAAGGAGTCATCAAAGGGTTTGGTAACATTTCTTCTAACCTAATTACTATCACCCAAGTGGCCTATGTAAAAGGTTTGAAACATAATCTAATAAGCATAAGCCAGCTGAGTGATCTAGGATATGACATTTCATTTGGTAAGGATGGATGTCATATCAAAAGGTCAAGTGATCAAGAGATCATATTGACTGGGTATAGGAAGAGAAATGTGTATTGCCTTAATTTTGAATGTGAGAATAAGGCTTCCCCCATTTGTCTTGTAGCTGATGACAATGCTTCTCATTGTGTTAAGTGGCACAAGAGATTGGCTCATCTAAACTACAAGACAATTGGCCAACTCTTTAGTAAAGAACTAGTGAGGAATGGGCCTCAAGTTAAGTGTATAAAGGAAGGGGTATGCTCAGCTTGTCAAAAGGGCAAGCAGACAAAAACCTCATTTCAAAGCTTTGAACACAAGGATTCTGTGAGGTGCTTATACCTCTTGCATATGGATCTTTTTGGTCCTATGCCAGTTCACAGTCTAGGTAGGAAGGTCTACACTCTAGTGGTTGTAGATGACTATTCTAGATTTACATGGGTGTTCTTTCTGAGACAAAAATCTGAAACCCCAAGTGTATTACTTAATTTTGTAAAGCAAATTCAGAATGAACTGAATAGTACAGTGGTCAAAATCAGAAGTGACCATGGTACTGAGTTTCAATCTGAAAGCATAACAAACTTGTGTATAGACTTTGGGATTTTCCAAGAGTTCTCCTCACCAAGAACACCTCAGCAAAATGGAATTGCTGAAAGAAAGAATAGAACATTAATTGAAGCTGGTAGAACTCTATTGAGTGACACCTCTCTCCCAGAATATTTTTGGGCTGAGGCAGTTAACACTGCTTGTCATGTCATCAATAGGGCTTCTATCACCAAAAGCCACAGAAAGACTCCCTATGAGATTGTGAAAGGCAGAAAACCAAATCTATCCTATTTCAGGATCTTTGGTTGCAAGTGTTATATACTTAACAATGGCAAGTCATATTTGACTAAGTTTGCTGCCAAATCCCAGGATGGGATATTTGTTGGGTACAGCACAAATAGTAAGGCCTATAGAGTCTTCAACTTAACTACTCAAGTTGTTGAAGAATCTGTGCATGTTGTATTTGATGAAACAAGATTAATCAATAGTGAGTTGTCTTGTAGATCAAATGACTCAACAGGTATAAGCAAGAAGATGGACAAGCTCTCCATTGCTGAAGCTTCAAAGGAAGATGAAGCATTGGAAAATGAAGGCTGCTGTCCAGGGGGAGTACAAGAGATAATGGAAGCTGATGAAAACCAGGAGGCTCAGCAGAATGAAGAAGCTGGAGATGCTCAACCTGAAGGGAATCTTCCTCCTAGCTATAAGATATCTGAGAGATCATCCAACTGATCAGATAATTGGTGATCCAAGACAAGGAGTGCAAACTAGAAGCAGAAATCAAAGCACAGTTTTGCATTCAAGTTTCTTGTCCCAGATGGAACCTAAGAAGTTTGAAGAAGCTATCCAAGACCAGCACTGGATTGATGCTATGCAAGAGGAGCTGAATCAATTCAGAAGATGCAAAGTCTGGGAGCTGGTTCCTAAACCAAGAGGCCACAATATAATTGGCACTAAGTGGATCTATAGGAACAAGCTAGATGAGAGTGGGATAATAGTGAAGAATAAAGCAAGGTTAGTTGCAAAAGGATACAGGCAGGAAGAAGGAATTGACTTTGATCAAACCTTTGCTCCAGTAGCAAGGCTGGAGGCAATCAGAATGTTCCTTGCCAATGCAGCCTACCAAGACTTCAAAGTATACCAGATGGATGTGAAGTCAGCATTTCTGAATGGTGATCTTAAAGAAGAAGTATATGTAGAGCAGCCATCAGGTTTTATAGATTCTCTTAAACCTGATTATGTGTATAAGCTTAGGAAAGCTTTGTATGGGTTAAAACAAGCTCCAAGGGCTTGGTATGAAACCCTATCTACCTTCCTCATTGAGAATAAATTCTCAAGAGGAAAGATAGACAAAACTCTATTCCTTAGGGAATCCAAAGGAAAGATCATCTAGTCCAGATCTATGTTGATGACATAATCTTTGGATCTACTGAAAACAACCTTTGTAAAAAGTTTGCCAAACTTATGCAAGGGAAGTTTGAGATGAGCAGTATGGGAGAACTTAAGTTCTTCTTGGGACTCCAAGTAAGACAGACTGATGATGGATTGTCCATATCCCAGTCTAAGTTCACCAAAGAATTAATTAAGAAGTATGGTATGGAGTCATCCTCCACCATGAGAACTCCTATGGGAACTAGTATGCCTATATGCAAAGATGAGACAGGTAAACCTGTTGATGAATCATTGTATAGAGGAATAGTTGGGTCTCTACTATATCTCACTGCTAGTAGACCTGACATTATGTATGCAACATGTGTCTGTGCTAGGTACCAAGCCTGCCCTAAAGAATCTCATTATACTGCAGTCAAAAGGATTTTGAGATATCTAAAGGGCACTCCTACTCTAGGTCTTTGGTACCCTAGGAATAGAGATTTTCTACTAACAGGCTATTCAGATGCAGATTTTGCAGGATGTAGAGAGGATAGAAAGAGTACTACAGGTACTTGTCAATTCCTGGGGGGAAGACTAATATCTTGGAGTAGTAAGAAGCAGACCAGTGTGGCAATTTCCACAGCTGAGTCAGAGTATGTTGCTGCTGGAAGCTGCTGTGCACAGCTATTGTGGATGCAGCATCAGCTTAAGGATTATGGTATTCAGGTAAGTAGAACACCCCTTTTATGTGATTCAAAGAGTGCTATTTCTATTGCTAATAACCCAGTTTCTCATAGTAGAACTAAGCATATAGAAATCAAATACCATTTTCTTAGAGAACATGTAGAAAGAGGAGACATCTCATTGGAATTTGTAAAAACAGATTATCAAATAGCAGATGTGTTTACTAAGCCTTTAGATGAAACCAAATTCAATAAATTCAAAATTGAATTAGGTATGTTAACCATTGATTAATGTATTAACAAAATCATTAACAATGCAATTGAAGTGGTATATAAATAAGTAAAGGTAATAACAACAACATAATCAAGTGTTAAAAAGAACACATTGAAATTACAGAAATTGGCTAAGTAAGAATGTGTCGACACATTCAGTAGTAATGTGTCGACTCAGAGAAATTATGTCGACAAGTCAGAAATATTGTGTCGACACAGAGAATATGTGTCGACACTTAAGAGTTATATTGTCGACTTAACCAGAAATATAATGTCGACTCAACCAGGAAAATGGTGTCGACACTTACAGAATATGTGTCGACACTTATCCTTAGAGTCGACACAGAATTTCTGTTTATCTAAGGTGTCGACATAACCACAAATTGGTGTCGACACATAGTGGGCTGAAGTAATGTCGAGACGGTAGAAGTTTGTGTCGACACATTCCGTCTGTGTCGACACATTTTGACTGTTTTTGGCGCCTTTTGAACTTCTTTCAACTGCGGCTATAAATAGGTCAAAATCTCATTCTGTCGACACGCTTCCAAGGTTTTCGAGACTAAAACCCTGTGTCGACAGTCTATCTTTCTCTCTTCTCTCAAGCTTTCTCGACAAAACGATGGCGCCAAGGATTGAAGATAACATCAATGAAGGGTATGAGTTGGTGCGCCAGGCCTTTGCAGAGGCGCCGCCAGATGTCCAAGGAGTTATCACCCTCCTCTCTGAGTCAGGGTTAGAATTTCTCATCTCACAACCTACTAAAATCTGGAAGAAGGAGGTGCACGAGTTCTTTATCTCTGCATCAGTCCACTCTACTGGCCTCAAGATTAAGTCCACTGTTCAAGGGACTAAGGTGAAGATTAATCAAAGAAGTATAAGAAAGATCTTTCAATTGCAAGTAGTTGAGAATGAAGAGGAAGTTCCTATATCTAAGACAAGGGAAGCCCTTCAATGGTGTGGACTGGACTCAGGATTGAAGATTGGAGCTGCCTTCAACAGGAAGGGTATGAATCAACAAGGGAAATTCTTGTCAGAAGTAGTTGGAAAAGTAATCCTCTGCAAGACAGGTGGACATGATAGGATTTCTGCCTATATGTTCAGCCTGATGACCAGGATAGTTTTTACTATTCCTACTGATTGGTCAGGAGTGATCTTTGACAAGATCAAAGAAGGAATCAAGAAGCCTAACATGGCTAGGATCATGAGCCTGTACTTCACTGGAGTGATTCCTGAAGTGATGCAGCAACTGCAAGGGAGTAAGATTAATCATATGAGAAGAATGGATATGAGATTGTTCTCCAGGTGGGATAGGGTGCTGTCCAAGGATGTGCCTGAAGAGAGCAGGCCAGACACCCCTGTGAAATCCCCTACACAAAATCAAGAATCTGAACAATTACAAGAAGACCCCTGAGAACACAGGTTGAAGATCAGCCAGACACAACTGTTGTCCAGGAAGTGTCAACACCTGCACAGATGCAGGGGGAGCCAGTTTCCACTCCTGCTCCAAAGGTATCTACTCCTGCTCAGGTATAGGGGGAGCTAATGTATTTTACTATAAAAGACATTGCTCATATTCTTATTCCTGCACAGGTTCAGGGGGAGCTGGTGTCCACTCCTACTCCAGATACTACAAATACTGAAGTGCAAGTACAAGAGGAAGCACAGTTAAACTTGTCTCAAGATTTAACTGCTGCAGAAGTTACAGCTCAACTAGAATTTACTATGGAAGAGTTGTTCCCAGATATTGATACTACTGCTGATAAAGTAGGAGGTGGACCAGATATTGAGAAGTCCATAGGTATGGACATTGATCAGGAAGCTGCAGTTGAGCCACAAGTTGAGGGTGAGCCAGTGGATGTTGAAGCTGAGCAACAGACCCCTGGAACAGATACAATTCATCATCCTCAAGAAAGAATTCATGTAGATACTTCATCTGAAACAGAAACTGAAGATGCCAGGGTGGCAAAGAAAAGAAAACTTGTTGTCTTCAAGAGAAGAAGCAAGAATTATAAGCAGGCTTTACAGACCACACCTCTACAAGTATCTCCAGCCTTTGATTACAACAAATTTATGATAGATCTACAAGTAAAATTGGATGAACAAAGGTTGGCTATGGAAAAGTATGTTGATGAGAATAGCAAGTCCTTCAGTTTGACTTAGCTCAGGATATCAAGTCCATCCAGTTTCAGGTCAACTTGCATAAAACTGAAATGACAGATTGCTTCCACAAGGGTGGCAATGCTGTGGTTTATCTAGCTAAACAACAGGAGGCTATTACTACAAAGGTGGATGATATTGCTTTGAAGCAAAGTTATGTTTTGGAAAATCAGATCAGAATGAATGAGAATTTAACTGAATCTCATAATGAGATTATTGAGGAGGTCAAGAAGATTGTTCCAGGTCTGCCTGCCGATAGAGCCAAAGAAAGGGAAGAATTTGATAAGAATTTTCAAGCTGCCATTGCATCTGTTAAGACTGCCATCACAACCTCTCAAAAAGAAATATCTGACAAGCTTCAAAAGTTAAGACCATTTTTCAAAGAGGGTGTGAATTATTTGGATGGCCAAATTCGATTTCAAAAGGAAGATCTAAGAGATCATGTATCTAGAGAAGCCATAAAGGGGGAGAGGATGCTAATTCATGCAGGCTCAGAGCACTCCAAATGGGTGACCAATAGCATTCGAGCCACTTTGGGATATCCCCCATTGTGTGATGATGCTATGGTAGCTGAATCAGGAATACAATCAAATCTACTTGAAGGCACTCAACCTGAGGTTGCCCAAGTCATTTACCCCCCTCCAGATTTTGACATGATTGATCAGAAGGTTCAAGGAATGTATAGTCCTCCAAAGGAGGTTACTAATATTGTCTTTGGAAAGGTTGATAAGCCTGAGGCTACTCTAAAAGAATAGCAAGATGCTCTAGTAGCAAAGAGGAAATTCAGAGAGCAGGCTGTACTGAAGCCAGATTATGAGCAGTGGAGTCCTACTTCAAGGAACATAATACTCACTGCATGGAAAGCTGTACAAGATAAAGTTCATGAGAGAGGCAAGTGGTACAATGAAATAGAATGGCAGAAGTATGAGGCAAGACAAGAAGCAATAGTACAATTCAGAAGGAAAGCCAAGCTGGGAAGATTGCCATCTGATGCTAAGGAGCCAAGCAAATACTTCCCTAAGCCTTTTCATTATTTTGAAAGGCAAAGGATCAAGGAAGAAGCTCAGAAGAAAGCTGATCTTAAAGGAAAGAAGATAGCTGAAGAATCAGAAGCTCCTGTGACAGCTACAATTCAATCTGGCAAAGGGATTATATTTAGAGAGCCTGATCAATCCTGATTATGTTTTAAGTTCTTTTATAATGTTTTGTAATGTTGTGATGTAATCATTAAATGTAAAACATTGTAATCAAACATTACCCAGTTATAAACTAAATGTTGTTTGGCATATTATAATGTGCATTCTGTGGTGAATTGTTTTTTATGTGTTGTTTATATTAAGTATTCCTGTTATGTCATTAATCATCATTTAGTACTGTTTATAAATGGTGTATATCATTGGCTATAGGGGTTATGACTTCTCCAAATAGGGGGAGATTGTTGGGTACATTGGAAAATGTGTACCTGATTTGAAGAAGCCCAACCTAGCTCAATGATATACATCAAGGTGTATTTGATGTTGTTTTAAGTTGACATGTGCAGGTGAAGAATTGATAAAGTATGCAGAAAAATTCTAAGTCCAAGTGTCGACACAGAGGAAGCAGTGTCGACACACAGAAGAAAAGAGTCGACACAACACTGGGAAGCAGTGTCGACACATAGCAGTTAGTCTACAACTACACTGGGAAAAAGTGTCGACACAGAAGAAGTAAGTCGACACATCACTGGGAATTTGTGTCGACACAGAAGAAAAGAGTCGACACAACTCTGGGAATTTGTGTCGACACAGAAGAAAAGCGTCGACCTCAACATTGGGAGAATGTGTCGACACAGAAGAATATAGTCGATCTCAAGATTGTCGACATCAGCTGAATATGTCGACACAGAAGAAAATAGTCGACCTCAAGTTTGTCGACACCAGCAGAATGTGTCGACACATTGTGATTAAGTCGACACATTAAAGCAGAATGTGTCGACACCTGAAGGCTAAGTCGACACTTACTAAGTTATAATTCTACAACAACTGTGTCGACACACAGGACTTGTGTCGACACACTGAAGAGTTAAGACCAAGTTATTTTCAGAAGAAGTTGTGTCGACTCAAAGGCAACTTAGTCAACATCACTGAAGACTGTGTCGACACCAAAGTCAATTGTGTCGACACAGTTAGACAGATGGTCTCGACACTTTCTGACAGACTGTGTCAACAACTTGTGGTTCAAGACTAAGGCACAGGACTTGTTTGAGGACTTGATAGCTGTGGGTTACCACCGGTTAATTGAAGCTGTCAGACTTGTCAGAAAACGGTTAGAAACCGGATCAGTCGGTTACCATGAAAAATGTCTATAAATAGACTGATTCAGAAGGAGAACAAAACGATAACAGATAGTCCTTTTTGAATAACTTTGAATCAAAAAGGAAGAGAAGGATCACAATCCAATTCATTTCAAGAAAGTGCTAGTCACTTAAGAAGATCTTCTCCGGGAGATCTAAGAAGACTATCTAAGGATAGATCTAAGAAGAGTTCTAATCAGAATTCAGAAGAATCTTTCAAAGTGCTGGATAGAGAGAGGTCAAGCCAGAATTAGAAGAAGAAGAAGAAAGAAACCCCCAGTGGATTCTCAAGAAGCTGTTTGGAATCAACTCAGCTAAGTACATTTTCAAGAAGCTTTGAAGAAGACTCAGATACAGTTGATTGCATCAGCTGATCAAGAATTGTCTTGGCCTTTTCTCTCTCAACTTTGGCAAGACAGTTTAATAATCTTTTCTATATTTCTGTAGGATCTGTTTACACAGATCTGAGTTGTAAGCCTATGTTATAAAGGCTGAGTGTAGGAGTGTTGAACTCTGAGTGGTAGGGCTGTTTGCCTGAGTGTAGGAGAAGGATATTCTCTGAGTTGTAGGCCTTGGGGCAAGGCTGAGGTAGGGCAGTTGTGCCTGAGTTGTAGGAACCAGTTGGGTTCTGAGTTGTAGGATCTGTTGATCTGAGATAAGTGGAAGTTTGGCCGAATCTAGCATACTGCTAGATAGGTGAAGGGGGAAAGTGGATGTACCCAAACCTTGGTGAACCACTATAAAACATTGTGCAATCTGTGATGTTTTATTTTCTGTGATTGCTGTGTAAATTGTGTTAGCAATTGAATTGAATTCTGCCTAGAAGTTTTTATAAGAGAAGCAGAACCTATTCACCCCCCCCCCTCTAGGTGTTTAGGCTGCCTTGAAAGTTAAACTATCAAAGTCAAAACCTAAGTCAATGTATACACTAACATATTTATGTTATAAATATATAAAACACATCATCACAACATAATTCAGATAAATCATAGACATAGCATATGATGTAACGGATAAGTGAAAAATCATAACAATTTATGAGTTAGACAGATAATAATTATATCAAATGATTGTACTATTTAATCATATAGGGAATAAATGTTTATGCAATCTACATAAAGTGTTACATCATCACTGCTTCTGGATTTCTTTGCAGGCTTGACTTCAGCACCAGCTATCTTATTTCCCTTCTTATTAGCATCATCATCAGCCTTAGCCTTAGTAGCTCCAACTTCAGCTTCAGCTTCAGCTTTATACTTTTGTCTCTCAAAATAGCTAAAGGGCTTGGGGAAGTATTTGGATGGTTCCACAGCATCAGGAGTGAGAATATTTGCCTTTTTGTTCCTCTAGAAAATCCATCTTTTTGTGAATCTCTTTTACATCTTATCCTATTTAGTCTTACAATACTATTTACCTCTGTCGGATTTCTTATTTTTGACCCAATCCCAAGCAAGAAAGATGATGGATCTGGACTCTGGGATCCATTGCTCGAAATCAGATCATTTTTTTCATTTCTTCTATGTATTTTCTCTTTCTCATCTTGACTTCTTCCTCTGTTTCAGCAGTCAATTCTTTTGTCTGTAGTGCCTGGTCAACAATGGGGCTGAAAGAGTGAATTTCTGCAGCAGTGGGCTGCACTCCCCACTGATTACTAGCACTATCATGATCTTCCATATACATCACATACACTTGATTATCTTGAGCAGGCTCTCTGTTTAAGATTTTTAGTACTTGAGTAGGCATCATTGGGATATTATCATATTGCACTGGCTCTAATCCCAATGAGCCTCTCACAATATTTATTGCCCAAACCTTATTTTCAGTATTGGTCCTTATGGCTTCTCTCTCCCCCTTTTTGGCTTCTTAAATTAATTTAGTGGTATGGGAGCTGCTTGCCTTACTTCTTTCCACTTCTAGGTAGTTTACTCTAGCAGTGTCTTGATTCTTAACTTCCAACATATGGTCATCAAGCATCTTGGTGCAGGCATCCATCTTTGTGAAGATTTCAGTGTTATGTTCACTTCTATGAATTTTATCATTTTCATGAATTGTCACACTATTCTTGGCCCGAATCTTTTGATTTTCTATGATAACAACAATGTTCTAGCCTGACAGATCCAGCTTCTCCATTGTAAAGTCTACAGCTCCAGCAGCTCTTGTGAAGAATTTTACTGTTTCTCCTTTCAGCAGATTCAGTTCAAACCTTATAGATTTGATCTTAGTTGCAAGATCATTTCTAACATCTTTGAGGGAATCATCCACATAATTTTTCAATGCCCTCCTTTGCTCATCCAGCAAACCCTTGAGCTGGGCCAAGAAAGTTGGTGGCAGCTAATCAACTTTGGTAGATGTTCCCTCATCCAGAGCTTCTTGTATAGGCATGCTCCCAATTTCTTGAGTTGTGTCATTTTCAGGATGGGGTGAGGAGTTAGATTTCTCATGATTGTATTCCTCTTTCTCAGATTCTGAGGAAACTAAATCATGTACTTCATGAGCATGGATATCAGATGGTATCTCCCCCCCAACCTCTGCCATGCTTTCATTAACATACAGATTAGCAACAGTAGCGGCAACCTCTATTGGAGAAACCTTCAGTTGCTTCCCTACAAATAATGCATTATGCATTATCTCTTGCATCAGTTGCTCCCACTCAATTTGAGCATTCCTTCCCCCAGCACTTGGAATTTCCAAGACTTTATCCTGCAGTTCCTCATCTTCAGACATAGGCATATGCCTGTCTGAATCTTCCAATCTGGAGCCATCTTCCTCCATTTCTGCAGATATTTGTTAAAAATTTCATTATCTATTTGCCTAGCATCCTTGGCTGAAGGCAAAGCATCTCATTCCTCTCCAGTAGATCCAGCTAACTCAGCATCAGTCTCATTCACTTCAGGAATAGTGTTTGACTCTAGTCTGCTCTCATGACTAAGAGTTGTAAGATCAGAAGAGGCAGATACCTGAATATGTATGTTTCTCCTGGACTCTTTAGCAGATGATGAAAGATCAGGGTTATGAGGCTCTTCTTCCTCAGATGAGTTGCTAGAGGAGCTGGGCTCAGTAGCAACAATTCTCTTTCCTTTCCTTTCCCCAGTTTTTGGACCATGGGGCTGAAGGACCCTATCCCATCTCTCAAGCATTCTGATATCCATTTTTCTCATGTGGTGTATTCTTGCACCGAGCTTCTGATTCAGAATTTTTGGGGCTATTTCTCGCAGATATAGTGAAAGGATTCTCCCCAAATTGGGTTCAGCCATGCAGTCCACTATCCTTTCAAACACTACTCTTCCCCAATCAGTTCTCTTGGACAGTATGACCCTAGCCAGTAGTTGAAACATCCTTTTTGAGATTTTGTCATGTGAGCCTATTTTGCATATCAGAGCTTTCCCGATGACATCAGCTAGAAACTTACCTCTCAGGTTAAGTTTTTTCCTTAGAATTGATCCGGTGGTGTGCTTCGAAAGTCCACACCATTTCATTGTCGATTTTACATTGTCCAGTAATATCTCTTCTTCGTTCTCAGTTGTAGAGAGTTTTGGCAACTGTAGAGCCTTGCTGAGCCTTCTAGAGTTATCTTGATCTTCTTTCAACTTACTATGGTCTTAATTTTACCAACTGAATCATCCGCTTTGGCGTTGGCGAACAACTCCAGCACTTCCCTCTTCCATAGAATACAGGGTTCCGTTAGGACGAAGGCTAGGTCAGATTTATGTAGAAGATTTAGCACTTGCTGAACTTCTTTTGGTGCATCAATGAATCCATTTCGAACCACCTCTGCTCCTTTGAAGAGAAAATATGGTCCCTTGGGCGCCATTTCTCCGGAGAATTTGAGAATGCTAGCGAAAGCGGCTTCTAGTCGATTTTTCGAATGCGGGCAGGAGAGGGTAAGGAACAATGACTTGGCTTATTGCACAAGCACTTCTATTTATAGGTATTCCTAAAAAGAAGGCGGAAAATCACTAATCCATATTTGTTGTTTAATCTTAATCAATAGCCAGGATTGAACCCCGACACATATCTGCAGTCCGTCTTTTCTCCAATATTGGATGAGTAAGCTTATTTAGCTTAACATCTGTTTTCTTTATTAATTAAATTTTCAACTAGAACCTAACTGTGTTGGCCTAACTTGCAGGGGTAATATAGACCTGCAATACACATTCTAAAATGTGTTCTATTAGGGTGCAATTAGACATAATTTCAATATCTTTATATTAATTTCAACTGAGAGTGTATTAGCCCCCAACCTCAATTTGCTCAACCAAATTTTGATACTTGTCTAGCTTAGTATTCCAAATGCAATATGTCTTTGGGTATGTTGAGACAAGTTACATCTTGTGGCATGGTGAACATGTAAGCCACAAACATATTTATTAAGAAGAGTTGTTTAGATTATTGTTTTTACATCTTCTTAATCATTTGTTTCAATTACCCTATCTCATACATGTGTAATCAATTTTCAAATTAAGTAGTAGAATAAAAGAAAGGTGAATCCTACTTATCTCTTCTATGTAGAATTGAAGTCCATGCTATATTCACAGTTTCTGAGCATACCAGCAACCTTGCTTCTGAGCTTTAGCCTTTGATGTTCATCTGGCTTTCCTTTGTAAGCTCCCCCTTAATAATTGCACTTGTCATTGACATCTAGTGCATGATGATAAGTTGAATCATCTCTTGTATCTAGACTTAGGTCTGGTACAACTCTGTTCAAGGACCATAAATGTTATGGCCACTTAAACAATCCTGCAAGACAGAATTACCTTGCCTTAAGAACCCATGCTCACTTGGGTCCTAGGTTCTTGTTAGCTTAAAAAAACAAAATGTATACCTACAGGAGCTCTATCAGAAAGACTTTCTCTTGCCCTTGGCACACTAGGGTTGTGTCAACAATCTATGGTAAAGTGGCCCACTTTGCCACAGCACCAGCACTCATGAATATTTTATTTTATTTTCTGAGCAGGTATGGCAGCATAGTAAACTACAGACTGAACAGAAGGAAAAGCAGCTTTCTTATTCCAAATTCTCTTGGCCACAGTCTGACTGAGAGGGGGTCTGACATGAGAAGATCTTAGTTTTTCACAAGGTCTATCAGCAGCAATTCTCTTTATAGAGGACATGTTGTTGGTGCCCTTGGAAGATTCCAAGTCATGCATCCTGGCAGATTTACCCTTGGTCAGAGTGTGAGCAGAGAGATTTTGAGAAGAGGCCACTGCCTTGCTAAAGAGAGATGGAGCTAGTGCATTAAATACAAAAGGTCTAAGATGGGCCTTTTGCACTTCTTCATGGGGAGTCTTCTGAGCACTCAGACCCATGTCCTTTATTCTTCCATTGTAAGAGACATTTGTAGTCTTACAAGGAAGATTCTCATTCCTCCAGTCACCATCCCTAGGGTCTTGGCCATACTTGTTGGAAGAGAGAATTACCTTGTGAAGGGTAGGCTGAGGCCTGATGGGAACTTGACCTCTTTTCTGAGATTGGATCACTTTAGAAATCTACTCAGATTTAGATATTCTCTTAATAGAATCTATTTTAGAGAAGTTAGCCACAATTTTCCTCTCCCTATCAAGTTTCTCTTCAAGATTCTTGATAATAGAGTCCTTTTATTTTAAGGACTCAACATGGATATCTACCATGATCTTTAGATGGGCTGCTTCCCTCTCTTTTAGACATAGCAAGGATGAAGCTTCATCTTGCTAGGAAGCAGTCTTCTGTAGGGAAGCTAATTCTTATGCTTATTTTTTGACAAGCATCTTGCTTTCCTTGAAAGTATTCAGAAGGGCAGCATGATTTTCAATCAATTGATTAATATCATCATCTGTCAAAGGACCCTCATCATCACTTGATGAGGAGACATCAGAGTCTGTACAGGATTCATATCCAGACTCTGAGGATGAGCTAGATGGGGAATATACCTTATTTTGACTATGCTGAACCTGACAAGATTCTTCTTCTAGTGTAGCTATTGGTCCATGTCATCTGCATTCCCCTTCTTCAGCTTCATCCACCTCTATGTCACTCTCTGAATGTGACAGAGGGGCCCTGATTCTTGCTCTTGCATTTGGAAGGACATTGTATTCACCAAGAGTAGCCAACAACCCAATGTTGTTCTTGTCCTCTCTGTAGATTTGATGCTCCATAGAGTACCACATCTTATGGTTCATCTTTGAACACATAAGTTTAACCTTTTAGCTATACTTGGAGGTCAACTTACACTATAAGGTCTTTTTTGAGTAACCTCCCTCTGATAACACTTGAAAGTCTTTTATTTCAAGGATAGCTAAATCACCTAGAGGGGGGGAATAGGTTATTGGTCTCTTTATGAGTTCTTTTCTTTTAGTTTGCTACATTAATGGTTAGTTAATTTCTGCTTTCAAGATGAGTTACCCTGCACACTAAAACAAGACAGCAAAGCACACAGATATTTATAGTGGTTCCCTAATTGGGTACATCCACTTTCCCTCCTTCCTATCCAAGTGTCTTATTGGACTAGGAACTTCTCCAAAATGCTCCAAAGAGCTTACACCTTAGGCCCTCAGCCTTGCACTCAGGTTCTCTTTAGAACCTTACCTCAGAACCACAAAGGTTCCTACCTAAGAGCCCTGCAGTGCTCCTACAACTCAGTGGTCCTCAAACCACCTACCTCAGCCTTATCTCTAAGGACTACAACTCAGACTTTTCAGCCCTATAAATCAGGCACAAGGCCCTACTCTCAGAGTGTTCCAGCACTCCTACAACTCAGATCCAGAAGGATCCTACAAGACGAAAATGGGTTGATGAGGTTCTTGATTGAACACAAGAGGATTACTCTATGACAATCAACCTTAGGTGAGTTAGACTCAGCCCCCCACTATGACACCAGGAAAGTTTTCTTATGTCAACTTTACTGGACTAAGAACACCTTAGTCCTAACTACTTCACCGCAACAAGTTTCTCCACTTGAGCTGGAAGAGACTCGTAGAATACTATTTTGCCCATTTCTGAACTGACCCAAAGGTTCAGCTCTCTCCTCTTCACAACAACAATGATGTAGAAGCTTTGGATTATACTGGAAGCAACTAGCAGATTAGCTACTCTGCTCTTTTCTGAACTGAGCTAACTGCTCAGCTCTAACTTCTTCTTTATAGCTCCTGAAGAGAGTGTTCTTTGGAATGTATTGGCTGGATCTGTGAA
Source organism: Platanthera zijinensis (assembly GCA_039513925.1). Lineage (NCBI taxonomy): Eukaryota > Viridiplantae > Streptophyta > Magnoliopsida > Asparagales > Orchidaceae > Platanthera > Platanthera zijinensis. Next base: position 99,712,407 of record CM077088.1, read on the forward strand.
GCTTCTGCAGCAAGGGTTGGCCCTTGCTGCTATCTCTTTCTCAGAGAATCACCCTGAGCTTGCTAGCCAATGCAGATGAAGATGGAACCAACAATCTTGTCATTGAAGATGTTGATCTCAACAGCTAACTTGCTCTTTTTCTTGCTGACTTGAGCTTCCTGTTCTTCAGCTTCACAACAAAGGCGGAGAAGAAGGACTTCTGTCACGGTTGTCTCTTCCTGTAAAGAGCATTTCCTTTTATTTATTAAAACCCAATGACTCTTTTAGGAGTGGGTCCCACGCTTTTAATGCTGGCTACATTTTTTTTTAACGTCAACTATCGTACAGTAGGTCTGCGGTAATATTTGTCACGTACTGTAGTCATCCCACCACTTATTTGAAATATGTTGACTTGTTGACTTACTGATGTCACCAGCTGTGGACTTAGCCAAAAATCAAGCAACATTAGCATATACATTAAGTGAGTAAGCATCACTCAACGACAAAACATTTAGATGGATTTACTATCTCTTGGCGTTGAGTCAGTAAACTTCACTCAACGCCAAAATACTTAGAATATAAATTTGTTTCTAGGCATTGAGAGCATTGAGTGAACATCCCTCACTCAATGTCATCTGCCTTAGCAATATTTCTGCTTCTTCAGCAACTTAAGCGTTGAGAGCATTGAGTGAGCATGCCTCACTCAATGCTATTTGCTGGAACGCGTTTCTACATAAGGGCATTGAGAGCGTTGAGTGAGCACACCTCACTCAACGCTTTTTTCCTTAGCCAGAATCCTTAACTTATTTCGACAAACTAAACTGAGTTCATCGAATGGCGAGCTCAACTTGATGAATGGCAAAAATCTTTCTGCAATTAAAGCATTGAGAGCATTGAGTGAGCAAGCCTCACTCAATGCTTTTTGCCTTAGCCAGAATCCTGAACTTAGTTCGATGAACTGAACTGAGTTCGACAAAAGGCGAGCTTACACTACTAGAAAAATGGCTTTTAGCCACGATTTCTTTTGCCACGGGGAAAAATCGTGGCTAATAGTGAGTATTAGCCACGGTTTTTTTCCGTGGCTAATACTGGACTTTTAGCCACGGTTTGCCTGAACCGTGGCTAAAAGTCTAGTATTAGCCACGGTTTGCCTGAACCGTGGCAAAAGGTCGTGGCATCGTTTAGTCCCACACCGCCAAAACAAAATGAGATTTTTGGGTTTATAAGGAATTTATTTTAATTAGCCTTTGAAATAAATATGGCGGTGGCGGCGGCCGGGCGGCGGCGGCGGCCGGGCGGCGGTGGCGGCCGGGCGGCGGCGGCGGCCGGGGGCGGCGGCGGCCGGGCGGCGGAGGCCGGCCGGCGGCGTCCGGCGGCGGCGGCGGCGGCGGCCGGGCGGCGGAGACGGCGGCGGCGGCGGCGGCCTGAATTTTTTATGTTATGAGTGGCCTTTTAACCACGCCAATTAAACCGTGGCTAAAAGTCCACTATTAGCCACGGCAATGAACGGTGGCTAAAAGTCTAGTATTAGCCACGATTTTGGACTTTTAGCCACGGTTTGGACTTTTAGCCACGCTCGTATTGCCCACGCCCATTTTCCGTGGGCAGACCGTGGCTAAAAGTCTTTAGCCACGGTTTTGGACTTTTAGCCACGGCAATCTGCCGTGGCTAAAAGTCAGTTTTCTAGTAGTGTTAGCTCGACAAATGGCCAAAATCTTTCTGCAACTAAGGCGTTAAGAGCATTGAGTGAGCAAGCCTCACTCAATGCTTTTTGCCTTAGCCAGAATCCTGAACTTAGTTCGACGAACTGAACTGAGTTCGACGAAAGGCGAGCTCAACTCGATGAACTTTGACCTTAGTTTGACTAGTTCAATTAACAGCCTTTTTGTTGTATGTTGTTGAGTGTGTATTCATCACTCAATGCCAAAACACTTATCCATATTTCTCTTTAGTAGCATGACGTTGAGTGAGTTGACTTAACTCATCGCCTGTGGACATAGCCACATTTCAGCTCATTTCAACTTAGGTTATTACTGCTTTAGCCTGACTCACAGCATTTTGTTGTGTGGCGTTAAGTGAGTTGACTTCACTCAATGCATGTGGACTTAGTCATTTTCTCAGCTTGCCACTATATAAATTTGACTGTATAGGCTTCACTCAGCGCTATAAGTCATCTAGCGCTGAGTGATTTACCTTCACTCAATGCTTGTGGACTTAGATAGATCTATGTCAGCCCGCACCTTAGGTAAGTGTTTACCTGACTTAGCCACTTAGGCTACCTATCCCATCCTTGCTTATCAGGAAGATCTGCAATCATTAATCTTGAACATAAGTTAGATCACAACATATGTATATATTGTTTGCTGGTCCTTCTTCAAATTCAGGACATTGGGATCAATGGACCAACCTTAATTACTTTAGGAAATCTAGTCTGAACGACATAATGCGGGTATGGTTCAGCTATTTCCCGTTGCTCAATTCGTAAGTTCAATACTAGACTGACGCAGGTCGGCTTCCCCTTGCCCATTCGGCTCTCTAGCCTTTTTGTTGGGCACAACAGGCTCTCAGCATCACTTGCCGCTCACATGTCCCCAAGACTTGAGCCGACAATGATCAATCATAACACTCATGTCCATTTACTGGGCTCTCCAGGCTAACAACTTCTCATGCTACACACCTTGTCTCACGGACACAGGCTTCACAATAATAAAATTCTATCTGGAAGCTATCGCCTGGCAGTAGTGACAAAACTCTCTTCTGTCTCTAGACTCAGCCATAATTTGAACATCTTTCCAGCCAAAATCCTTTAGTATCCTATAGTGCCATAAAACTGGGCTTTCACAGCAATCATAGCTCACCAAGAGCTATCGTCATCGATACTTACTATCGCTCGGTGATTTCCAACATTTATGCAAATTGTGGTATTTTCCTTGAGCACGCATCCGGTACTTCCTGCCATTCTCATTTCACAGGTACAACACAGACCCCACACCATAAACTACCCGTTTAAACGCGGAGTCTTCTCCGTTGCGCAAAATAAAGCATCACCAATCCAAACCAACCTGTCCGGATGTGCTTCACACAACATGCCTATTCCGTACTGCATTTTTGATTCTATATGCAAAACCACCCCGGGATATCACGTATCAACCCACCGGAATTCCCTCGATTCTCCACCTTTTGTTGGGGGATTCCATGCATATGCAAAAGGAGGACTTCACTTATCCAATAAGTAAGATCGTTACCCTCATAATTCATTTCGAAGCCATGAATGAGCATTTTATCCAGCTGGAAAGGAGCGCCTCATCCCCTTCACGAATCTTGTCTCAGTTCTTGATTCTGACTCCTGGATCTCCTTCTCCAAGCCTTGCTAAGTTCAGCCTCAGCCTTCTTCTTCCTTAGCTCTTTTCTCTCAAGAGTTGGATGAAAAGGAGGACAGAGAGTGAGAAGAAGAGAAATGACTTCTCTTTTCTCCACTCTTCTGCTTAAGTGATCTCGAGATTAATCCCAGCCACATGATCATTTCATCCAGAGAAAGCAGTGACCACAATTTCAGCTGATAAGTCAAACTTAATGTTATCACCTGGCATTATCCGCTATCGCTTGGGCGATATCGTCGATAGACTCTTTGACCCAAGTCAACCACCTCTCTTCGGCCATCGTCCGGCCATCCGACACGTGTCCAGCGATACATGGTAGTATCTCCCAACGATACTCACTATCACCACTCTGATAGCTCACTCAACGCTTCGTCGAGTGCGTTAAGAGCGTCGAGTGCGTTGAGTCTTCTCAGCGCTTCGTTGAAAGCGTCGAGTGTTATCGCTATCGCTAGCGATACCCACTGTCGCCCAGCGATAGTCACTTTTAAGTTCTGTTTTCCAGCTTTTTGGGATGTTATAGTTGCAGGTATTTCAAGAGGTAAAGTGGTTAGGGCAAAGACACATGCAACTGCAATGGTTGAAGGGGATCAATATAATAACTTGAATCGTTATTGTGCAGAGTTATTAAGATCGAATAGAGGAAGTTCAGTTTTTATGAAATTTACTTGGCCAGAGGAGCATTTTCAAGACACACCAACTATATCCCGAAATATATTCCCTCGTTTTCAAAGATTATATGTATGTTTTACTGGATGTCGTGTGTATTTAAAATGTTGCAGATCATTTGTGAGCTTGGATGGATGTTTCTTGAAGTGTCTGTTTGGTGGCCAATTACTAACACCTATTGGTAGAGACCCAAATGATCAAATGCTTCCTATTGCTGGTGCTGTGGTAGAAGTTGAAAATAAAGATCCTTGGACAGGGTTTTTAACTAATTTAACTAGAGACATTTGGGTATGTCGGAGTTACCTACATTTCAGTTCAACAGAAGATTCTCTAAATATTTATTTAGTTCTATAAATTTTAAAGTATTCTAAATAGCATAGTTTTAATTTTAATATACATTTAATTTTATAATGTAGGATTTGGTTA